>JAVSCE010012667.1:0-601250 GCA_032199065.1 Smutsia gigantea
TTGGTCACTGATAGTTGCCACGTATGTCACCTGGGCTCTTTAAGACTTTAAAAAGAGAAGAAAAAAAAGAGGAAAAAAGAAAAAAAGAAAGAAAGAGAAAAAGAAAAAAAAGAAAGAAAAGAAAAAACAAAAACAAAACAAAAAACAAAACAAAAACAAAAACAAAAAAAATGCCCACCGGACGTAGATTCTGTGGGAATGCTCTAGGTGGCGCTATTGCCCCACTATTCCACAGCTGTGACTGTGCCGCTCCGCAGGGCCCTTTATCGCTCTGGCAGGGGTGGGAACAAATAGGAGGCTGTTGATCTCAGTGAGAAGTGTTAAGTATGGCTACGCTTCCTCAGTCGCCAGCTAAGGCGTCTGAAACTCCCAGGACTCCCAGCCTGCTGGGCTGAGTGTGCTGGGGCGATCCGGCTCCTCCGCTGGGCTCCTGTCTCTTTAAGACCGCTGAGGAAAGCGCGCACTTTTTTTTTTTCCTTCCCGGGAGCCGGCTGCAAGCCCCCTGGCGCGTTCCCCGCTCAGATCCTGCCCCTCTGTCTCTCCAATCTCCGCTGCACTGCGCAATGTGGGTCAGCGCTCCCCGCGCAGATCACGGGGGCTGGCTATTTCGCGGGGTGCACTTCCACTCCCTCCCGGCTCTGAATCCTCTCCTCCCGCCGGGGCGCTGGGGTGGGGAGGGCTCGGGTCCCGCCGGGTCGCAGCTCCGGATCTTACCCGCCTCTTGGGGTGCCGAGTCCTCTCGGGTGTAGCTGCACGCTGTGCGCTTTCCTGTGTATTCTCGTCTCTCTTTTAGGAATAGATGTATTTGCTGTGTTTTCGTAGATAAATATAGTGTTGGGAGGAGATTTCTGCCGCCCTGCTCACACCGCCATCTTCCCAGAAGTCGAAATACATTCTTATGAAGGTTTCAATCATTCAATCATTGAAATTCATTCTTATGAAGGTTTCATATATGAAAAACATTGTGCTTAGTACATTCACCCATATCATCAAGTCCCCCCTCACACCCCATTGCAGTCACTGTCCATCAGTGTAGGAAGATGCCACAGAATCACTACTTGTCTTCTCTGTGCTACACTGTCTTCCCCTTGACACCTGTGACATTATGACATGTGTGCCAGTCATAATGCCCCTCAATCCACCTCTCCTCCCCTACCCCTCCCTTTCCGCTCCCCCACCCCTCCCCTTTGGTAACCACTAGTCCCTTCTTGGAGTCTGTGAGTCTGCTGCTGTTTTGTTCCTTCAGTTTGCTTCATTGTTATACTCCACAAATGGACATTCACATTCTAATGATCTCTTTTGGAAAACTATTTCCAGTTGACCCTCCCTTGAACAACATGGGTGCGAACTTTGTGGGTCCACTTATAAGTGGATTGTTTTTCAACAAATACACTATAGTACAGGAAACAGATTTTTCTCTTACGGTTTTCTTAATAATATTTTCTTTTCTCTAGCTTACTTTATTGAAAGAATACAATATATAATACATTTAACATGCAAAATATATGTTAATAGACTAGGTTATCAGTAAGACTTCAGATCAACCATAGGCTATTAGTAGTTAAATTTGGGGGAAGTCAGTTATTCACCCAGATATAAACCCATGCATCTATATGTCCAATATATGACAAAGGAGCCATGAATACACAATGATGACAAGTCAGTCTCTTCAATAACTGGTGTTGGGAAAATTGGACAGTTACATGAAAGAGAAACTGGATTACTGTCTAATTCCATACACAAAAGTAAACTTGAAATGGATTAAAGACTTAAAGTAAGACATGAAACCATAAAACTCTTAGAAGACAACCTAGGCAAAAATCTCTTAAACCTAAGTATAAACAAATTTCTTCTGGACACATCTCATGCGAGAGAAACAAAAGCAAAAATGAACAAGTGGGACAACATCAAACTAAAAAGCTTCTGTACAGCAAAGGACACCAGCAGAACAAAAAGGCAGCCTACATTATGGGAGGATATATTCATAAATGATTTATCTGATAAGGGGTTAACACCCAAAATATATAAAGAACACATACAACTCTACACCAAAAAAAACCCCCAAAACCCCAAACAACCTGATTAAAAAGTGGGCAGGGGACATGAACAGACATTTCTCCAGAGAAGAAATACAGATGGCCAACAGGCACATGAAAAGATGCTTCACATCACCAAGGAAATGCAAATCAAAACCACAATGAGGTACCACATCACACCAGTCAGAATGGTCATTATCCAAAGGACAAGAAATAAGTGTTGGCAAGGACATGGAGAAATGGGAACCCTCCTACACTCTCGGTGGGAATATAAAGTGGTGCACCTACTATGGAAAGCAGTGTGGAGGTTCCTCAAAAAATTGAAATAGAAATACCATACAAACCCAGTAATTCCACTTCTAGAAATTTACCTGAGGGTAACAAAATCCCTGATTTGAAAAGATATATGCATCCCTATGTTTATTGCTGCATTGTTTACAATAGCCAAGATATGGAAGCAACCAAAGTGTTCATCAATAAATGCATGGATAAAGAAGAGATGGTACATATACACAATGGAATATTACTCAACCATAAGAAAGAAAGCCTCCCATTGGTGACAACATGGATGGGCCTAGAGGATATTATGCTGAGTCAAATAAGCCAGGCAGAGAAGGACAAGTACCATATGATTTCATTTATCTGTGGAATCTAAAGACAAAACAAAGTGAACAAAATAGCAGTAGACTCATAGACACTGAGCAGTGACTGGTGGTTACCTTGGGAGAGGGGTTGGGATTAGTGGGTGGTGACCGGGAAGGGGATAAAGGCGCACAAAAGTTCTCAATCATAATATGAGTTGTTTGTGGGAATGGTAACACGGCCTGGAGAATATAGCCAATGATTCTCTTACATCTTTATATGTTGACAGATAGTAACTGCACTAGTTGGGGTCAGAGTTTAATAATGTGAACCAACTGTGTTGTACATTTGAAACTAATATAAGATGGTATATCAACTATACTTCAATTAAAAAAAATGTATTCGAGTTTCAGCTACACTGGGTGGGGGTCAGCGCCACCACCCCTGTGTTGTCCAGGGGTCAACTGTATATGAACAGGAGTAACAGGACCGACAGTGGGCTGACCTCAACACACATTCAGTGTCAGGAGCTCAGGGAAGGTTCATGATGGTGATAGATTCCCTTCCTTGTGGGAAATGCCTCCGTACTCATCTCAACCGTTCTAAATTTCTGAAGTTAATTTTAATTGATGAGGCTAAAATATACTGCCATATTTTTCCCAGAGCTGGGAAGTGAGAGGTGCAGAGTATAAGAGGAAATGGTACATTTTTCTAAATGGAGAAAAAGATAAGCCAACCAACTTGATAGAATAACCAAAAATAGAAATTGAAGAATAAACAAAACTATACAACATATTTATAACTCTGTATGACAAATTAGAGAAAGGAAATTTTAAAAAGATGAGAAAAACATTTTGGGAAAAAGCTGACAAGTCCATTAGCAGCAACAGCATTCTGAGGAGATCTTTGGGAACATACCTTTACAACAATTGAGGTTTCCCATCTCAAAAGGCTCTGGCTATGAAGCTGAGAGCTTCTCACCTGTGACCAGAGTGAACTACTCAGCTCACAGTGTGGCAGATGAAACAGAACTCAAGGTGGGCAGCAGCACGTTACCATGGCGACAGCGCATCACAGAAGTCTGAGAGTGAGTGCAGCCCCGCCCACTTCAGGTCCCACTACCTCTGTCAAGACAAGTGTGTATTTATGTGGACAAGTGTGGCACTTAAAAGAAAGTTCTATTTCAAGAACTGAACCCTAGTCTCACACATTATTCTCCATTTCTTAAAACACATTACATAAGGGGAAATGACCAGCTCCCCAGATACAGTCAGTAACCAAAGTTTCAGGGGTAAGTGGGAAAGACAAAGCATTTTGAGAATAGGGGTCCCATTTTTTCTGTGAAATACCATCCCTACCCATTTCTACCATCCTGACTCCCCAGACATTTCTAGAATGATTTGAAGCCAGTTCCAGGTGAAATAAAGAGCATTGATCAAAATTCAATTTAGAGAGTCATATTTCTCTGAGCATATATTCATCAAAATATATGTTTTCTCATGGACAGTGACTGTAATGAGGTTGGGGGGGGACCTGATGAAGGGGGTAGTGTAATCACCATAATATTACTCATTTAATTGTAGATTAATGATATCAAAATAAACTTAAAAAAATAAATAAATAAAAAGAAAATCAAGATGACTTAAAAAAATATATATATATGTTTTCTCTCATCATCTATGTATCCTACCTACTTTTTCTCTGTGTGAGCCAAGACTATATACTTAGATCTCTTAATCTTTGTGAGTTTACTGAGCAATTTCTTGGTCGTTGTGTGTGTGAAAAGGTGACTCTTCACTAAATAATGAAGAGGGAAAAAAATCACTGTATTTTCACCACTGCATTTCTTTGAGGCTGACTGAGTTAAGTGAAAACTTGTAATTAATGGTTTTCTAAATGAAATATTTTGAATAACCCCCAAACTGTAGGATTAAATGTGTGTGTGCATTGTTGCAGAGGCCATCTCTGCAATAATTCAGCTGAACCTGAGAGGGGTGGATGGGAGGGTCAAGAAAAACACAGAGGTAGATACAAGAAAGACACAGAAACCAAAGTTAGGATGACTGCTCACTGACCACCGGTGGCAGACAAGTGATACAGTTTTATTTCTGAGCACAGCTTATATACACAGAAGAGCTCTGGGTTCCACAGGGGCAGGTTTGACAGTGGGGTGGACACTAACCCAGCCAGAGACTCAAACACAGTATGTACCTACGACTCTATGCACGATGGCATGTGCATGTGTGCATCTGTGTTTGCGTGCATGTACATGTGTGCCCTGGCCACGTGCCCCTGGCCTCCGTCAGCCTTTCAGAGAGGACAGGAGAGTGCCAGGGCCAATGGCCAGGCTGCCGGCTTAGGTGCAGTGTGACCGCAGCCCCCCCAGGCCTCCTTGAGGGTTGCGCTTTATACATTTTCACATTGATCATCACGTGTCTCCTGGGGCTCAAACTGGAAACAGCAGACAGGTGGGGCTGCTCGCCAAAGCTGCTCCCCTCCGAGGCAAGGAAGGTGGAACCTTTCTAGGCTGTGTCCTCTGTGGCTGGGACAGGGCCCAAGGCCCCTTCCATGCCTCTTGTAGTTCTGGGAGGCCAGGCCGCTGGGCCCGGGAGAGCAGAGAGACAGGGCCTGGGGGACAACTGAGAGTGAGAGCCGGAGTCAAGCCCCAGTGCCTGCCAGCCCCACTGAGCTTGCTGAACCCAGCGTGAGCAGAAGAGAACGGCTTCCCCTGCGCTGCTCTTGTATGGGGGTAAAATTGCAACATTTCCAGAATATCTGTCTGGCTTTGTTACATTTGCATATCCTCAGGGGTGGAGAGAAGTTCATCTCCATGTCGATGGGTAATTACCTGGGTAACCGAGGGTGTGTCTGAACCTGGGAGGTTAAGGAGAGGGGCTGGCTTGCCTGCTTTCTTCTCCCTAAGCAAGGGAGAGAGACAGCACTGGACTGCAGTTTGTAAGCAATAAAGCGGGTTTTAACCTTATTTCTCCCTTTGACTGATTTCGGCTTTTAGAGGTATTTTGCCCCAGGATTACCTCTCCCCAGACTTACAGGGGTTCTCGCCCCTGCTGGGCTAGGGGGTCTCCTGGCATCCCCCTGCTGATTCAACCTGAGGCCTAGCCGAGATACGTGTTGGGTGATGCCCCCTCCCATCATGGAACCTCTTGCTGCCACACTGAGCAGGGCAGGTGGCCTGGGGGCAGCTGGCCAGCAGTGCACGGACCTCCCAGAGGGTCTCGACACAAGTTACTGTACAGAAATTCCACTCCTAGGAATTTACCCAGTTTGGGGAGCCCAGTTTGGGGAGGGGTCAGGACCGGGTCAGGACGAGCCAGTCGAGCCTGCATTACCTTCACCCAGGTGGAAGCTCCTCCACCCCGCCCGTGGGTTCCTGTGTGTTTGTTTGGGTCCGGAAGAGTTGAACCCGGCTCCACATCCCCCAACCCGGGGCGTCCTGGGGGTCCTGCAGCGTGGGGTGGGCTCCGTAGGGGAGGGGGCGCCCAGGAAGACTCATGGCCTCACCCCTGGGCACGCGCCCACCTGTGCACTTTGGGCTTGACCCCATCCCCTGCTGACAACAGCCTCAGCCGCCAGTGTGGGGGGAGGTGCTGGGAGGACTCTGTGTGACCACAGCTCCTGACCTCACCGCTCTGTGCCTCAGTTTCCAAGTTTGGCAATGGCGACGTGGAGGTGACTGGACTGGACACATGTGTGGTGCAGGATGGCATGGGGTGCCCAGAGGGTTCCTTAGGAGAGGTGATGTGGGAAGAGGAAGGGCAGGTAGGAACAGTGTGGGAACAGCATGTGCAAAGGCCCAGAGGTAGGCTGTTGGAGTAGGTGGGAGCGAAAAGCCATCCCAAGCCTGGGTTGAGTGAGCCCAGGGCCAGATGTGGGGTGCAGCGCAAGCAGGGACTGTGGAGGCACCCCGGTTTCTGGCCTGAAAGTAGGAGGGGGAATGATTAACACCATGCAGGGGCTGTAACAGAATCCCAGTTTTAAGACAGATTCTCATCCTAAATTCTCACCTTTACAAGGATGGAGTACTCGGGACGACCCACCTGCAGAAAATTTTAGAACCCCGGTTCCCCAGGCTGATGCCAGGTTGATGCCCACCACTTCAACAGCAGAGCCCCTGTGATGCCTGGGGATGGGTGTCCCTGTGATGGGGGAGCAGGAATCCTTCATCCAGGGCCCAGCCCCCAGGCCTGGTGAGGAAGACCTGCCCTCACCCTCTCCACAGTTTCAGAATTTCTGTGCCTTTAAAATAGGGCTGTGAAAAGACAATTTGGTACTGGCACAAGAACAGACCCATAGACCAATGGAACAGACTAGAGAGTCCAGATATAAACCCAAGCATATATGGCCAATTTATATACAATAAAGGAGCCATGGATATACAATGGGGAAATGACAGCCTCTTCAACAGCTGGTGTTGGCAAAACTGGACAGCTACATGTAAAAGAATGAAATTGGATTATTGCCTAACCCCATATACAAAAGTAAACTCAGAATGGATCAAAGACCTGAATGTAACTCATGAAACCATAAAACTCTTAGGAAAAAACACAGGCAAAAATCTCTTGGACATAAACATGAGCAACTTCTTCATGAACATATCTCCCCGGGCAAGGGAAAGAAAAGCAAAAATAAACAAGTGGGACTATATCAAACTAAAAAGCTTCTGTACAGCAAAGGACACCATCAGTAGAACAAAAAGACATCCTACAGTATGGGAGAATATATTCATAAATGACATATCCAATAAGCGTTTGACATCCAAGTTATATAAAGAGCTCATGTACCTCAACAAACAAAAAGCAAATAAGCCAATTAAAAAATGGGCAGAGGAGCTGAACAGACACTTCTCCAAAGAAGAAATTCAGATGGCCAACAGGCACATGAAAAGATGCTCCACATCGCTAATCATCAGAGAAATGCAAATTAAAACCACAATGAGATAGCACCTCACACCAGTTAGGATGGCCAACATCCAAAACACAAACAACAACAAATGGTGGAGAGGATGTGGAGAAAGGGGAACCGTCCTACACTGCTGGTGGGAATTAAACTAGGACATAGGTGGAAACTGAGGCTGCAGATGATCTGGGTGAAGGGAGAAGGGGCAGGACATGCACTGTGGGGGGCAGAGGAGGAGCCCCGGACAGAAGCACCCTAGTCCGGGAGGGGAGCATGCAGGAAGTTCCAGGCCCTGGCCCTCCAGGCACCCCCTGCTCCTCAAGTTCAAGCCTTGAGTGCCCAGACACTCCCCCCTTTTCCAGATGTAGCCTTTGTAAGTGCATCTCCTCCGGCCTGGCTTCCTGACCTGGCCCACCCAGAAACCTCTTAGACGTACCCCAGAGCCCCGTCCGAGCCCCGTTCCTTTGGGAGCACCAGCAGCCCCTCCGGCATCATGTGGCCATCTCGCACACACTCATCACGAGGGTGGTAACATGGGTGTCGGGGCCTGGCCCCAGAACTAAGTTGGCCACGTCCCACAGCCGGTTCCCCAGCTCCTCAATCTGGGTCACGGAAACCCCTTTGAGTTTGCTGATGACAGAAATCTGGGGGTCCAGGTCCTGCTCCTGGTAGCCTTTTTTGGCAAGGAGCGCCCACCTGGAGATGGGGTGGTGAGCAGTGGGGGGTGTGCCTGGCCCGTGTGAGCGGTGGCAGAGCGGGGCCCCACCCACTCAGCCTCTCTCGCCACACACCTTACCGGCTCCCAGCCTAGAGATCAGGATCCCGCCTCCCCCTAGCCTTGTTTTCCACCCCAAACACCCTGCCCAGGACAGAAGCTCTGGCCATGCGTTGGAGAGCCAGCGCCCACCTGGGTGTCTCCTATCAGGCACCCGTGCATTTGGAGGTGCTGCCACCACCTCCTTCCCCAGCCAACATCTGCCCCATCTCCTGCCAGCCCGCTCCCTCCTTACAGAACCCCCCCACCAGCTGGAACTGGTGGTCTCTATCAGGGCCCTGGTGCTCCAGCCCTCCCAAGTGTCAGGGACCCCCTCCTGCCCCACTGGGGGCCTTGTGGGCAGGGGTGGGACCCATCCTGCTCTGTACCCAGAGCCCAACATGGGGCTAGAGACAGGCACAGGGAAGGAGGCCGGTGGGCACACCAGAGGTCACAGACACAGCTTACTCTTCACCCCGCTGGCCTCTAGACAGACGGACACCCTCCCCGCTGCCTCCCTCCTACTTGTCCTGACTCACCTCCCCTGCGCCCCCCACCTCGGCCTCTGAGGAGTCAAACCCTCAACCCTCAGTCCAGCAGAGCTTGTCGTGACCTCCCCCAGTGTGGCCCAGAAGCCATTCTCTTACCCCACCATGGAGGCTGTAACCCCCAGCTGCAGCAGCCTCTGCAGGGCGCCCACCCGCCAGTTCCTGGTTATCACACATTTCTCCATTTTGTAATCCAGAAGCCCTGAGCCTGCTGCGGCCCGAGGGAAGCCCATGCTTCCAGCTCCTGCTGGCTGCTGGGGCATGGGAGCCGCAGAGCAGCTGCAACCCCAGCTGAGCAGGAGGCAAAACAGGCGTCCCAGCTGGGCCAGCCAGCAGCTGTTAAAGGCACACTTCTCCCCGGGCACGATCCGGCCTCCACCCCCAATCCGGGCCACAGTTCCAACCCCCAGCTGCCCTAGGCCTCCCGCCCTCTCTAGACTCCCCCTGCCTGGCCCTGGACATGCAGAGAGGAGCAGCCTCTGCCGGTGCCTCTGGCCTCACCACCTGGGGGGCCAGCGGGAGGATGACAGGTGCTCTGTGTCCACTGAGAGGGCAGCCTGGGAGTGGTGGAAGCCAGAGGAGGGGCCAAGGAAGCTTCAGGAAGAAGTGACCTTGAGCTGACACTTGCAGATTCTGAAGCTCAACAAGCAAAGCTGGGGAGGAATGTTCCTGGTGCAGGAAGCAGCGTGTGTGACCCTGCAGCCTGAGAGAGAACTGGGACCCACAGAATGACGGCGGCGCGCGCCTCTGGCCCCGGGAGGAGGCTCCCCAGGCCCTCCTGCATGACGCCACAACGGAGCTGCCCCCAACCCTCAAGCTCAGCAACTAGAGCACAGGGTGCAGTCAGGCATATTCCCCAGTTCGTGGAAGCGGAGGCGATGCTGGAACCACTTGGGATGGCAGGGGGAACAAGCGCTGGCGCATGGTTCCCAGCACTGCGCCTGGCGCGCGGCGCGCACTCTCAGCTGGTTAGCCGCAAGCAGGCTCGGGCGCCGGCCAGAAGTGGTTTCGGCGGCAACCCACGCCACCAGGTTGCCCGGGCAACGTCTGCCTGGAGCGGGCTTCTGTTGGTTGAAGCGGACGTCTGTTCGCTGAACGCCACATTCGATTGGTCGATGCAGCCGGAGGATCCGTCCACATCCCCGGGCCCAATCCAGGTGTAGCTCTGCTCGGTCCCGGCCTCAGTACCAGCGACTGTGTAATGAGTACGACTATGAGGGCTCCGTGCCAGAGAGGTCCGGGGAGAAAGAAGAGGTCCGGGAGGAAGAGGTGGCGGCGGCCGCTGGGGTTCTTGCAGGAGTCCCGGAGGCCGAGGAGGGATCGGGTGTGGATTTGGACTTTGATCTAGAGACGGAATGTGCCCCCCAGCCCCCGCCGGGCAGGGGTGGTCAGGCCTGTCTCCTCACCCTGGGGCTTCTCTGGCAGAGGTGGAGGGGGCAGACTGGGGTCGAGTGGGCAGAGCACCCCTGTCCCGGCCAGCAGGCAGCACACGCCCCCGTGGAACACCTTCAGGGCAGCCGGCGGCTCTGTGCCCTCTCCACAATGCTCCTGGAGGCGCCAGGAGTTCCACCACTAGACTATGCTTCCAGAGGGGTGTTAAAATGCAAAAACTCTTCCAAACAGCGTGAGAGGAGGTGTCCCACCCTGAAAGGTGATCAGGGCTGGGTTTCCCGACCCACAGAAAAGACCAAGGGAATGGGTTTGAATTTAGAATTGTTTCAGTTTCTTCCAGGTAAATATTCACAAAACATATGTAGTCTGCATCCAGAAAGATGATACAGCATGCGCCGTGGCATCAGACAGGCAGGGTCCTCACCCTGCTCTGCGGGGTTCGCTGCTACAGCTGTGTGACTTTGGAGAACGGTTTTGCTTCACTGAGCCTCAGTGCCCTCATCTGTATAAGGGGGCGACAGTGCCTACTAGCGCGGGAAGAAACGCCTCTAGCGGTGAAACAGGCTGGAGACGGAGGGGAGGAAGCAGGTGGCCAGCTGTGCCTGGGCAAGGAGCCACGTTTGTCCCTATTCAGGCACCCATGGAAAAAAGGTCAAGAACGGCCTCCACTTGAGGTCTTGCCGGGCCCACAGCATTGTGTCTGTCTCCTGCTTTCTGCTCCAAGGGAAGGCCCCAGAGCTGAACCTGCAGCACCGTGGCCTGGGGCCCCAGGTACCCCTGGAGGGACTCTGGGGCCAGGCTTGGAGGGAGAGGACCTGGGAGGCAGCAGCGACAACAGGGGCCCCTTCCAGAGCCACACACACCTCCAGACCTTGCTCTATGCCAGGTATGCCCCTCCCCCATATCTCAGTGACAGATGGGGTCAGGGCTATGACAAGGTTCAGTGTGAGGGCTGAGGTGCCTGAAGGGGACCCCTAACCTGTTGGTAGGCCAGGGAAGGGTCCTGGAGGTGAGAGCTGTGTGGATCTCAGAAGGAAAAGTGGGTGTCCCTGTGGCCTGTGGGAAGGGGAGGGCCTTCTGGCTGGAAGGCGCTGAGCCAGCTGAGCCCTGGAAACATGAGCCAGCGATGTGGCCAGCTGTGCCTGAGGCTTTGAGGCCTGGGGAGGACCAGGCCTCTGAGGCCCCTCTCTGTTCCAGGGGCCCAAGGCTCTGGCTTCTGCACTGACCTCCAATCCCTATGTCAGGCAGCTGAACCTTCGGGACAATGGGCTCTGTGGGGCGGGTGCTGAGGCCCTGGCGGGTGGGCGGGGCTGAGGGGTGTGCACGGGTGGGCGGGTCTGCTTCCCCACCCACCCCACAGCTGGCCACCCCGCCCCCCCACCCTGGGTCTGCTGGATTTACTGGGGGTGCCGCAGGTGGATGGAGTGAGACCCTCTGTTGTGCACCCAGTACTAGACACCACCCCCTTTCAGGGCCCCCACCACGCCTTCCTCCGATGGCAACTTGGTGGCTTCCCAGTGGCTCTGTAGGGTGGGAGAGTCCGACAATGCAGAGAGGTGGGGGATGGGGAGGGCTTGGTGGGCATGCAGCAGGGCTGGATCCAGACACCACCTCTGCCACTGAAGAGTGAAGTGACCTGGGCAAGCAGCTCAGCCTCTCTGAGTCTGTTTCCACTCTGTGACATGGCCCCACAATACCACACAGCCCTTGGGTTGTGGCAGGAATTCAATGAAATGGTGTATGTGAAGGCTCAGCAGTGTCTGGCCCATGTGAGTGCAGCACACGGCCACCTGGGCTGTCACTGTCCGTCCCCAGAAATGTGCAGGGAGGGCTTCCTTCCGTGGGTTCTGTGCTGCTGGGCTGCATCTCCATCACAGGCACCCTCCACAACACAAAGTACATGGTCTTAGCCTCTTGACAAAGAAGCTCATGGGCCCATGAGGTGGGGTGGGCATCCAGGAAGCTGCCTGGGGCCAGAGGGGACCCGGCTGATAGGTCTCAGAGTCCCCATGCAAGCCCAGGACAATCCCACTGAGAAGTCCCTTCTGCTGCCTCAGGTCTGGAGAGAGGTGGAGGAGGGTGGTGCCTGGCTTTAGATCCCACTGACTCAGAAGTGGTGCTGGCCCCAGAGGTGGACCTGTCGGAGAGCCCCCTGGGAGCAAGCAGAGCCCGGGCTGTCGGTGCCGCCCTTGCGGGGAACCTAGCCTTGCAGAAGTTACAGCTGGCAGGGAACGGACTGGAGGAGCAGGCAGCCCAGTCCCTTGTTGAACTCCTGCTGGCTCACACAGGCCTGAAATCTTTGGACCTGAGCTAGAACCAGCTGAATGACCAAGCAGGTAACAACCAGCGGGGGTGCCGTCTTCCTGGGGCAGGGGTGGGTGCAGATCAGCAGGGCCACTCTGAGCCCCAGGCTGCGGCTCCTGCCCCCACGGCCCACTTTGGCCTTCCTCTCTCCCACTGCTCCCATGCGGAACTCTTCATCCATTCCACAGATGGATCAGCGCCCGCTGCGCGGTGTGCTGGGGGCTGATCTAGGTACTAAGTATCCTATCATGAAAATAAAAAAGTCCCTGACCTCAAGAACACATATTAACCAGACAATTCTCCATAATTATTGTCGCTACAAAAGAAACAAGCTGGGCAAGATTCTAGAGAAGAATGGTACCCCCAGCTTCAGAGGGGTGGCCAGGGAGGCCTCTGTGAAGAGATGACATTTAAGCTGAAAGAATCAGCCATGGCAGGAGCATTTCAGGCAGAGGAACAGTGACTATGTAGGCCTGTTCTCCAGACAGACAGACGCCAGTGTGACCGGGCTAGTGAGCCAGGGGAGAACGGCTAGGCTGTGGGGTGAAGAGGCAACGGGGGCTGCAGAGCTACAAATCATGGCAAAAGGCATGAAGGTTTTATTCTGAGTGCTTTGGAAGACATTGATGGAATCCTTGATCTCAACATTTTTCTCTCATGCCCCAGGGCCTTTGCATAGGGCTTGTCTGCTTTGCCAGGAGCATGAAGTACTATGTGCCTGTCCTCAACCGCTCCAATCAATTATTAGAATCACCTGGGACCCTGGGTTAGGAATACAGATTCCTGGGCCCTGGACCTGCTGAACCAGACTTGTGGGGGGCTGGGGGGTTGGGGGAGAGTGCCCATGTGTCTGCATTTTAGTGAGTGCCCCAGATGATTTGACCAAGAAAGTTTGGAAATCACTGCTTTGCTTAGAGCAAGTGGGATGGTACCAGCCTTGGCCTAAGAGAGTCAGCCCTAGAATTAACTGCCAGAAAACCATTTACCTTTTAAGAAAATTATTGTGAAAAGTCAATGAAATTGAAAGAGAAGCTCATTTCAGACTTTGTACAATGAACTAAGCATAAATGTCCCTCTGGCACAGTGAGAGGGCACGTGCTAGAGAGGTTGGCGGGGGCCAGGAAGCTAAGGCTGGAGAAGGCTGTGCTAACAGGGAGCAGGGTGGTCTTCAGCATGGCAGAGGACAGGCTTGGGGCCATTTTGCTTCCCCAAGTGGGGATCTGTGGGTGGGCCTGACTCCCCAGAGGGGTGAAGAGCTTGGTCTCAGTCTCTCCACTTGATCTGTGGCGATGGGAGCACCTGCCTCATAGGTTGGCAGCGGGAATCTGTTATTGGGATCACAAGATGCTGATTCATGCCTGTCGGAGAACCTTTTCATCCCTGGGCTGTTCAGCAAAGAAGGGACTCCCCTGCAAAGGGGGGGAGCACGGCCGTCTCCTCTCAGCCCTGGAGGTGTCTGAAGAAGGGGAAAGTGCCCGGATGTGAGGACCTGCGCGTGTCAGACCCAGTGTGCTGTCAGGGAGGCAGCGCGGGAACCCTCCTTGGCTTGCAGGGAGCTCTCCAAGGTCCTGAAAGTGCCTGCCTGGCTTGTTCTGGCCGAGCCGCCTGGCCCCACGCAGTACTAGTTAGCTCATGTTTTCCTCTGTGCATTTCTTCAAACCAGCCTTACGAGACCTGTGCTAGGTGCTGCGACCATAGGGGGGAGTCCAGTTCCGATTCCTGAGGGACTCCCAGGCTGATGGGAGAGACTGACCAGGCAGAGGGAGGTCTAATGGCCAGAGCCTGGAAGGATGGAAGCAGTCCTGCCCTGGGCAGCCCAGCCCAGCTGGGCAGGAGGGTGTCCTGATGCCGTGGACCCAGGTCAGAGGGTGGGGAGCTGTTAGCCAGGTGAACAAGGGGGACAACAGTTCCACATGGGAGAACAGCCCCGAGGCACCTTGTTCCCTGAGATTTTAAGAACTGGGAGCAGGTCAGACCTGCTGAGTGCTGCCAAAGTAGAAAGCAGAGTGGTGGATGGGGCTTCTGCCCAATTTACATGTTAAAGATCTCTCAGGACTTCTTACCCCACGAGGCCCCCTCTTTGCTTTCTCTACCACAACTGCCTCCTTTCTACCATAGCTGAACCGGCCTTATCACCTCTTATCTATAGACCATGGCACAAGCCTTCTGACTGGCCCTCTGGCATCTCATCTTCACCCACTCATGCCCCAGGCCTTCCCCTACACCTGCCGCTGAGGAAACCAGCCTTGTCACTTCTTAAAGCCCTACCTGCCTTCTTGCCATCACCAGGGCAGTGCCCAAGACCCTTAGCCCAGCATTTAAGGACACCCAGCATCGCTCAAGTGCCCAGCACCCCTCATTTCACAGGCCACTCTGCCCTGCCCCCAGTGCTAGGTCTGTGTGCATTTCCACAAAGCCCTGGGCCCCCTAGTGCCTCAGCACACTTGCTCTTTCCTGCATGTGCTCTCTGCGTGTGCATGCATGTGTGGTGAGCCCCTCAGTTATCTCCTGCATCCTCACTTTCCTGACCCTTCCGAGACAGGGTCAGCCCCCACCCTGCTCCTACACCTCCCTGTTCGTAGTCTACTATAGCATACATCCTGTTAATTTGTATCTATATCTCCCCCACTAAAAGCGAATTCCTTGAGGGCAGGGCAAGCCTGCGTTGCTTTCAACTCAGTGACCCTCTTGCCCAGCAGAGACCCTGGAACCCAACGGGCATTAGTATCATTTTTAAAGGAATGAAAAGAATAAGTAAGAAGGTTTGTCTTGGTGTTCCTGAAGGGGAGATGCTCAGACCAACCCTGGCAGAAAACAGGGCTCGCTGAACTGAATTTAAGCTGGAATCACCTTCGAGGCCCAGGAGCTGTAGCCTCCGCCAGGGGACTGGACGTATGAGGTCCCTCACCTAGCCGACCCCTCTGGCCTAACTTTGGGGGCAGGTATCTCGGAACCTCTGCCCTTCTCTTGCCCGCCTCTTTGCACCTTGGGCCTCCTGGCTCTGAGGCTGTGGCTCCTGGCTGTCTGCACAGTCACATGGCGCCACTCTTCTGTGTTCCAGGCAGACGTCTTCCTGAGAGTCCTGGAGCCTCTGTGGTAGGCGAGGCACTTAAGACCGACAGCATGTTGGAGGGACTCAGGATGAGGTGAGGAGCACAGGTGGCCTCCCGTGTCACAGCCTCCAAGCCCAGAGCCGTCCCAGGGACCCAGGGCTCCGTGACCTTGCTGCTGTTCACCACGTGAATTCCCAGACTGCTACAGTCTACCCGTGATGGGGCTCAGCGCCCCACTCCACCACTCTCACTCACATTCATCATTTGTACACTGGGGCTTGTAGTTCCTACCACACAGGTGGGGGGCTAGGAATTGTGAATGTGTGTGTAAAGCATCTTCAGCAGAGTCTGGTGCAGGTGAGGGGGGTGGGGGGTGTTCATAGGCTCTGCTCTGCACAGGGCTGGTGGGTCCTGATGTGTGAGCTACTCCTCCAGGCCCAGGCAGTAACCAGCCCTCAGCAGGTAACTGGAGCAGGGGCAGCAGGTTGGAGGGCAGGACAGAGGCAGATGGGGAGGAAGCTGGGTAGTTTCCAGCACAGACAGCTGTCATGGTGATAGACACCAGGTGCCAGCGAGGGCAGAGCACACGGAGCACCTGCCGAGCTGGGAGTGGAGGAGGCAGGGGTGCCGCTGGTCTCCATGGTGGGGGTGGGGAGGCCGACGCTCCAGGAATGTTTGCTGGGTGATCTCCCCGAGCATGGGGGCCTCCTGTGAAGTGGGGTCATCGCCCACCACGCAAGGTCCCAGAACGTGAGCGAGGCAGGAATGTGAAGCCTGACCTGGTGGGAGCACCAGCGGTGCCTACTGGGACCCTGGGACAGTCTGGTTCTGCGCTGCTGCTTGGGTGCAGAGCAGGCCTGCGTGTTTCCGTTGCTCCAGCAGCCACATCTCTGCGGTGGGAGCCCAGAGCCCGGGCCAGAGCCTCCGGGCCAACCAGACGCTGAGGATTCTTGCTGTGAGTGTGGCCCCAGCACAGACCTGCCTATGCCTGTCCGTACAGACCCCTCCCCTGCACATCCCCTCACCCCGGCGGCAGCTGGGCACCCAGGTTCCAGAGCCCAGATGAGGGAGGGGTCTCCCGGCTTCCTCTTGTGACCACCTCTTCCCCATCGCTGGCCTGGCCACCACGCACTGCTTCGGATGTCTCCCCCTCCATCCTTTCCTCCCGGCAGCACTCCCCCCCTCCGTGCCATCCTTCCTCCTTCTCAGTGCTCTGGAGTGCTTCGCTGCTGAAGACAGAGAGGGCTGCCTTGCTTCCCCTCCGGCTTCCCTGCTCTTCCTCTGGCCTTGCTGGAACCCAGAATCAGCCCAGGTGTACTGCTCGCCACCACGCAGACCTACCTGAGGACCTGTGTGCATGGAGGAGTTCTCTTCCTCCAGGGCTGCCAGTGGGGAGGGAGGGCTGAGGGGGGCTGAGAGTAGAAGACAGAGAAGGGAGGGTGCAGTCAAAGGCAGAGCAGGTCTGCCAGGACCACTGTGCCCACAGCATGTGCTCAGAGGAAAGTCTCACCAGCTCCTGGGGGCATCCGGTTCTGCCGGCCCTCAGCTCCCTCAGCGGGCAGGGGAGCCCCTGTGGCATCCAGCCGGAGGCTCACTTTTGGTGGGGGGAACTGCCTTTTGGTGGGGGGAATCCTCTTTGAATTAGAAGTTGTGGCCCAGGGCTTGCCCCCTTTTCGCACACCTTCCCTCCTTCATCTTACCTCCTGCAGAGAGCACAGGCTGCCTACTCCTTCTCGGTCCCTCACTGCCCCAAACCCAGGTCTGTTGACCTGCTAGGCTCTGGCCCTTCTTTCCCACCTGCTACCAGGTGATCTTTCTAAACCAGAAAGGTGCCCCTTTCTTTCTCTGCTTTAAATCTTCAGGGCCCCATCCTGGATAAACCCAAGCCTACTCATGGATTCCCAGCATATCAGGCTGTCAACCCCCTCTTCCCACCCCGCCTTGGCGTTCATCATGCCCACCCCAAGCTGCTCAGAATTCTCCTTGCACATGGTGCAATTTGTCACCTCTGCTGTGTGCAGCTGCTTTTCTTGCAGAAATGCCCAGCTCCGCCCACCTCCCCTGTAAACCTCAGCTCAAGCGTTTTATCCCCTGCCCAACCCTTACCTCCCCAGTGGAGCTGGCGCACACTCACTCACTGTACCCATCACACTGCATTTTTGTTTCCTTCTCCTCTCCTCCCCTCAGGAGGTGAGCTCTGTAAGGGCAGGTGTGTATCTTGTGTGTCTCTGTTTTTGGCGCCTAGCACAGAATCTTGGGCACAGGGCAGGCACTCAGCCAGCACCCATCCTCTTCCTCTCCCCTCCTCTCTTCCCTGGCCTGGCAGCTTCTCCCAGGGCATTCTGTCCCATGGACACCACTTCTGAGCTGAGACAGCGGGGCTGTCCTGAGCCACGTCGTTAGAGATCAGAAGTCCTCGTTTCTTTTGGGTTTCCTTCTCCCAGCCTCCCTGGGTTCAGCTTTTCCAAGTTCTGTTCTCTAGGTGTCCAGGAATCCCGTGAGAAGTGAAGGCTGCTTCGGCATTTACAAGTTTGTTCAGGACAATCCAGTGTCTGCCCTAGAACTGCTGGACTTCTCTGTAAGAGCGTTTCATAGATTTCATCTCTGATCCTCCCAACAGTCCTGTGAGGTATTATTTAGAGGAAGAAGGTGGGATCAGAGAACTCGAGTGCCTGCCCAGACACCTAGGTTGGCTAAGTCTGAGTTTCTCCCCAGGCCTGAATGTAGGTCACGGTGCCGCTGCGGGTCTAGTCCAGCTCCTGGCTGGGATCTCACATCCAAGCCCTGTCTGGGTTCTTCACTGGCTGGGAGAGAATAGGTGGCTCAGGGGGCACATGCTCACTCCTCACTGATGTTTGGATTTGCAGGTTCGGTACTTGCAAGGTGTCCCCACAGACCTGGCCTGTACTGCCTGCAGGTGGATCACAGTTTTGGAAGATTACCTTGTGTGGCTGTGAGGGAGACAAGACCCCATTTCATTCAATTTTGCCTTTTTAATATAGAAAAAAAAGGTCATCCTTTTCTAAAGCAGTTAAACAATGAGAAGAGAATCCCCAAATATGAATTCTTAAAAGAAAGTCTAGTCATAAATCATTGATATTCTAACTCTGATTTATTTCAACCCAGACATGAGTCAGAGAGGGGACTGAACAGCTCCAATCCTTCAGGCTCGAGACAAATCACGCTGAATGTCCTTATTGTTTCATTCTACTGCCCTTGTCTCAGGCCAAAAGCCAGAGGTCAGCTCGCCTTGGCCATGTTCCTTCTGCTCTGAGAATTCTGTCAGCCCCAGATTCTGTCATTCTGGAGACAATGGAATGAAATATGAAGTTGTCCTGTGAAGACGCACGTTTACTTAGCATAATGTATAGTTATTATCAGAAACCTTTGGTTTAAGGAAGATACCACAAGGTTTGGAACCAGACAGGCCTGGAGCCAAATCCCAGGTCCATTATTGTGGGATCTTGGTTTCTGAATTCGAGCACTAGTCTGGATGTAATGTTCTGTTTTCCTATTCCTTAATTGTTACCATTAGTCTAATATGACTAGCCTGGGTTTCATCTTCTGCTTTAAGGGAAATACTTTGGAATCCTTACAGCTCACATAAACCCCTTCCCAGGGCTCACCTCGTCTTTATGTCAAATGGGGCTAATACCTACCACCCAGCATCCTTATGAAAATGGGACGAGATGACAGAAACTGTGGAAAAGGCCTGGCAGAGACTGGCTCAGTCCGTGCTAGTTCTCTTTCCCCAACCCCTTGCTTTTCATTTGTCACTGAGGAATGACATTTGCACCAAAAAGGGCACATGGATAAGGGTGTGAATTTTCACAAACAGCGTAGGCATCTGTAACCAGCCCCCAGATCAAGAAAGAGAGCAGGCCTCTAGAAGTCCCCTTGAGCCCCTTCCCTTCTCTCTCTTAATAGCTCGGGAGCAATGACGTTGTCGTTCATAAGAGAGAAGCTGCCCTAAGGAGTTTCTTCCAGACGTTGTATATGTAAGCACAAGAGGTCAAGTTCTAAGAAGGTGATAACTACTGCTTTGTAATGGATTTCTCCTTGGGATATCGAGGTGAACAAAGAGTTCGATGACTTCGCTAGCTCAGTGAAGTGGAATTCTTCCCGGACTTTGCATAAAGATCACAGCCCACAGAGTGGAGTACAAGAAAGAGTTGCTGCCAGCCGTCAGCCCATCCCCACCGGGGTCTGCCCCTAAATGCCTGCAGAGTCCTGCTCTCCCACTGGACACTTCAACTTCCACGCTGAGTGTTCTTGGCTTCTCAATGCCTGACTGCCATTTGAGTCTGCACTGAGTCCTCAAGTCAACCAGGTGGTAAGTTCTACGAAGCTGGCATTCACGATGACTGAGACACCTGTAGCCTCCTCTCCTCTCCATGGCCTCTACACTACTCTTGGCTTTCCTTTGCTTTCACTCATTTGTGTAACATGAACTTGTACTGTAAGCTGCACATTGAGCTGGGTATGGGATCAAAGATTCCCAAGGTCCCTGCCTAGGTGACCTCAGGAGACAATGAAAAGATAAAGTGGTGTGCAGCTGACATTCCCAAACTCAACTTGCCAGGATGCAAACCAATACAACTTTTTGGAAGGCAATTTATCATTATGCACCTAGAACCTTAAAAAATACCTGTCCCCTTTCAAGAATAGATCATATACTAGGCCACAAAAAGAGTCTTAGTAAATTCAAAAAGATTGAAATTATACCAACCAGCTTCTCAGATCACAAAAGTATGAAACCAGAAATAAATTACTCAAAGAAAATGAAAAAGCTCACAAGCACATGGAGGTTTAATAACATGCTCCTAAATAACCAATGGATCAATGACAAATAAAAACAGAGCAAGCAATATGTGGAGACAAATGACAATAACTCAACACCACAAAATAGATAAACCCTTAGCCAGACTTACCAAGAAAAAAAGAGAGTCTACTCACATAAACAGAATAAAAAATGAGAAAAGAAAAATCACCATGGACACCACAGAAATACAAAGAATTATTAGAGAACACTATGAAAAATTATATGCTAACAAACTGGATAACCTAGAAGAAATGGACAACTTTCTAGAAAAATACAACCTTCCAACACTGACCCAGAAAGAAACAGAAAATCTGAACAGACCAATTAACCAGCAACGAAATTGAACTGGTAATCAAAAACCTACCTAAGAACAAAACACCTTGACCAGATGGCTTCACCACTGAATTTTATCAAACATTTAGTGAAGACCTAATACCCATCCTCCTTAAAGTTTTCCAAAGAGTAGAAGAGGAGGGAATACTTCCAAACTCATTCTATGAGGCCAGCATCACTCTAATACCAAAACCAGGCAAAGACACCACAAAAAAAGAAAATTCAGACCAATATCCCTGATGAACATAGATGCAAAAATACTCAACAAAATATTAGCAAACCTAATACAAAAATACAACAAAAAGATCATCCATCATGATCAAGTAGGATTTATTCCAGGGATGCAACGATAGTACAACATTTGAAAATCCATCAACATCATCCACCACATCAACAAAAAGAAGGACAAAAACCACATGATCATCTCCACAGATGCTGAAAAAGCATTCAACAAAATTCAACATCCATTCATGATAAAAGCTCTCAACAAAATGGGTATAGAGGGCAAGTACCTCAATATAATAAAGGCCATATATGACAAACCCACAGCCAACATTATACTTAACAGTGAGAAGCTGAAAGCTTTTCCTTTAAGATCGGGAACAAGACAAGGATGCTCACTCTGCCCACTTCTATTCAACATAGTACTGGAGGTCCTATCCATGGCAATCAGACAACACAAAGAAATAAAAGGCATCCAGATTGGTAGGGAAGAAGTCAAACTGTCCCTGTTTGCAGATGACATGATATTGTACATAAAAAACCCTAAAGACTCCACTCCAAAACTACTAGATCTAATATCTGAATTCAGCAAAGTTGTGGGATACAAAATTAATACACAGAAATCTGTTGCACTCCTATACACTAACGGTGAACTAGCAGGAAGAGAAATCAGGAAAACAATTCCATTCACAATCACACCAAAAAGAATAAAATACCTAGGAATTAACCTAACCAAGGAAGTGAAAGACTTATACTCTGAAAGCTACAAGACACTCATGAGAGAAATTAAAGAAGATACCAATAAATGGAAACACATCCCATGCTCATGGATAGGAAGAATTAATATTGTCAAAATGGCCATCCTGCCTAAAGCAATCTACAGATTCAATGCAATTCCTATGAAAATACAAATAGCATCCTTCAATGAACAAGAGAAAATAGTGCTAAAATTCATATGGAACCACAAACGACCCCGAATAGCCAGTGCAATCCTGAGAAGGAAGAATAAAGTGGGGGGAATTATGCTCCCTGATTTCAGGCTCTACTACAAACCACAGTAATCAAGACAATTTGGTACTGGCACAAGAACAGACCCATAGACCAATGGAACAGATTAGAGAGCCCTGATATAAACCCAAGCATATATGGTCAATTAATATATGATAAAGAAGCCATGGACATACAATGGGGAAATGACAGCCTCCTCATCAGCTGGTGTTGGCAAAACTGGATGGCTACATGTGAGAGAATGAAACTGGATTATTGTCTAACCCCATACAAAAAAGTAAACTCAAAATGGATCAAAGACCTGAATGTAAGTCATGAAACCATAAAACTCTTAGAAAAGAACATAGGCAAAAATCTCTTGGACATAAATATGAGCAATTTCTTCATGAACATATCTCCCCGGCAAGGGAAACAAAAGCAAAAATAAACAAGTGGGACTATACCATACTAAAAACTTCTGTACAGCAAAGGACACTATCAACAGAACAAAAAGACATCCTACAGTATGGGAGAATATATTCATAAATGACATATCTGATAAGGGGTTGACATCCAAATTATATAAAGAGCTCACGTGCCTCAACAAACAAAAAGCAAATAAGCCAATTAAAAAATGGGCAGAGGAGCTGAACAGAAACTTCTTCAAAGAAGAAATTCAGATGGCCAACAGGCACATGAAAAGATGCTTCACATCGCTAATCATCAGAGAAATGCAAATTAAAATCACAATGAGATATCACCTCACACCAGTTAGGATGGCCGCCATCCAAAAGACAAACAACAAATGTTGGCAAGGATGTGGAGAAAGGGGAACCCTCCTACACTGCCCGTGGGAATGTAAATTAGTTCAACCATTGTGGAAAGCAGTATGGAGGTTCCTCAAAAAACTCAACATAGAAATACCATTTGACCCAGGAATTCCACTCCTAGGAATTTACCCTAAGAATGCAGCAGCCCAATTTGAGAAAGACATATGCACCCCTATGTTTATCGCAGCACTATGTACAGTAGCCAAGATATGAAAGCAACCTGAGTGTCCATCAGTAGATGAATGGATAAAAAAGATGTCATACATATACACAATGGAATATTATTCAGCCGTAAGAAGAAAATAAATCCTACCATTTGCAACAACATGGATGGAGCTAGAGGGTATTATGCTCAGTGAAGTAAGCCAGGTGGAGAAAGACAAGTATCAAATGATTTCACTCATCTGTGGAGTATAAGAACAAAGAAAAAACTGAAAGAACAAAACAGCAGCAGACTCACAGAACCCAAGAATGGACTCACAGTTACCAAAGGGAAAGGAACTAGTGAAGATGGGTGGGAAGGGACGGATAAGGGGGAAAAAGGGGTATTACGATTAGGACACATAATGTAGTGGGGGGAGCATACAGGAAAGGCAGTATAACACAGAGAAGACAAGTAGTGATTACGCTGATGGACAGTGACTGTAATAGGGTATGTGGTGGGGACTTGATAACAGGGGGAGTCTAGTAACCATATTGCTCATGTAATTGTGCATTAATAAGAGCAAAATAAATAAATAAATAAAAATACCTGTCCTCTTTGATCCAGGGGTCTGAGTAATGTGCTCTGGAGAAATAAGCAGAGATACACAAAAAGAATGATTTCCAAACATGTTCACTGTTTATAATATTATATTAACATGCTGTTTATAATATTAAAATTGGAAATAACCTAAATGTCTACTAACAGGGAGATCAATTAACTAAGATTTGGAATTCCGCAAACATTAAAAGCCAAGTATTCACAGAACATTTAACAGTTTGTGAAAAGGCACATAATTAGTATTAAGTAAGAAAATCAGTATAAAGAAATCACATGCTTCATCTGGCAAGGTCCTCAACAGGTTAAACAAGGAGTTGACTATATGATACAGTACTTCTACTCCTAAAGAAATGAAATCATATGTCCACACAGAAACATGTACACAGGAATTCACAGCACCATTATTCACAATAGCCACAAAGTACAAAGGTCTTTCAAATGATGAATGGGTAAATAAAGTGGTATATCTCTACAAAGGAATATTATTTGGCCATAATAAGGAATGAAATTTGGGGTAATGAAAATGTTCTAAAACTTATGATAATGGTTGTACAACTGTGAATATATTAAAAGTAATAGAATTGTATACTTTAAATAGGTGAACTGTACAGTATCTGAATTGTATTTCAGAATGTATCATGTATCAGGAGAAATGTATCATGCTACAACATGGATGAAACTTGAAAACGTTATACTAAATGAAAGGAGTCAGTCACAAAAGACCACATATTGTATGATTCTGTTTATGCGAAATGTCCAGAATTGGCAAGTCTACAGAGAAAGAAAGTAGATTAGAGGTTACCTAGGGCTGGGGAGTTGGGAGGGACTGGAGGTTGACAGCTAAAGGTATGGGTTTCTTTTGGAGTAATAAAAATGTTATAAATTGATTGTGGTGATAGTTGCATAACTCTGAGACTATATTAAAAATAATTGGAATTTAATATACACCTTAAATGGGCAAATTGTATGGTATGCAAATTATATCTCAAGAAATCTGTTACCCCAAAAAATACTGTTGGACCCCCACTGTGTAAAACATATGTATGAATGTATATATACATATTTTTAATGTATATATATATATATACACACACATATATAAAGATCAAAAAAGCCCTGACATATTCATGTTAGCTCTAGGTTGTAGGTTTATGGATGATTTTTTTTCTTCATTTTTCACACTTTGTATTCTGAGCATGTGTTACTTTCATAATCAGAAATATAAATAGTACTTAAAAACACAACATAATACAGGCTACAATTCAGTTATGTGTGTGGTGTGGTTGGAGTCCTGAGGAAGGAGAGTGCTATAGACGGAATTGTGTCCCCACTCTCCCAAATCCGTATGTTGAGTCCCTAACCCTCAATGTGACTGCATGTGGAGATAGCGGTAATTAAGGTTGAAGGAGGTCATAAGGGTGGGGCCCTGATCTGATAGGATTAGTGTCCTTATAAGAAGAGGCCCCAGAGAGTTAGCTCTCTTCCTCCTCCCCCCATGTGCAGACACGCCAAGAAGGCAGCCCTCTGCAAGTTAGGAAGAGAGGCCTTACCAGAAACCAATCTTCTTGGACTTTGATCCTGGAATCCTAGTTTCCAGAACTGTGAGAAAGTAAGCTTCCGTTTTTAAGCCCCCTGATCTGTGGTATTTTGCTATAGCAGCCCAAGCTAAGACAAGAGGACTGCCTCTCCTGAGGAGAAGAAGAAGGGAGTGTTTCTCCTAGTGTCCTGGCTCTCTGCTGCTCTCCCTCTGTCTCCCTCCTCCCTGCTTCCGAAGCCACCTTTGTAAGGGCAAATGGAATTGCACTGTTCAGAGGCTGCCCAAGGCCTACAAGAAAGTTTAACTTCCTCCCTCTTGCGTCCCCCATCACAGGGGTTGAGTTCCCCAAACTCCTCTAAGAAGTTAAGGGTCTGCTTGAACATACTCCAAGCAGTTCTAGAATAGGCGCTGCATTCTACCCATGAGCTAGAGACATACCTGAATCCTTCCAACCCCGTTTTTCCCAGAAGTAAATACACATTGGAGCCTAAAGAATGCTAAATCGAACTTTAGGAAATGAATCAGCTGATTGTTCCAACGTTTTCCAAACCAAGCTTGTGCCCCAACCAAGCTGGGGGGTGGAGACTGGAGGGTACGACCCCCCCACTTGTCCCTGGAAACCCACTCCTCGTTAAAGAAGTCATGGAATCCTGCTTGGTTCCTGGGTGCTGAATGGGAAAGGGCCTTCTGCACTGGGAAGAGGGTGGACAAGAGATGGGGTGCAGACTGGGTAGGTGGGGGCCAGCCTCCTGGAGACAGCCATGTTTGCAAGGACCTGAATAAGAAGTGGTAGGCAGGCAGGTTTGAGGCGCCTGGTAAGGGGACGGCAGCACAAGGCTGATGCCAATATCCGGCACTACAGGCAGAATAATGTCCAGTGCCCCACCTGGAGAGCGCGGTGGGGAGTCCACCCTTACATCTGAGCATGCGCCTGAACGCGGACGTTGCTCCGCCTTTGTCTACCCTGAAACCTTCCCGCCAAGCCCACATCCAATCTGAAAGTGCTACACTCCGCGTGTCTCACAACAGCCAATTGGAAGCTGGATTCTGGGTCTCGGCCCGCCCTGAGGTGCTCCGGACCAATGAGTGCCCACGAAGTGGTGGGCTAATCTGGGACAGTGTGCGCAGTGCAGCAGCAGTTGAACGAGCAGCGGGGCAGCGGTTGCAGCAGTTGAGGACAAATAGGGGTGGTGGGCAGCTGCAGAGTTCACCATGGTAAGGCCCCCAGGCCAGGCTCCCCAATGCGGCGGGTCCCGCATACATTGACGGGACGCCAGGCCTCTCGCCCGGCAGACGCCCAGGCAGGAGGGCAGACGAGGCCTGACATGAGGCGGGGGGATGACGTGGCTCCGGATGGATGCAGGGACCCGGGACACCACGGGGCAGGCTTTGCTGGGGCGAGGGGTGCCGCTGGGCGCAGAGGCCGGGGCCGTGAGCCTGCAAGGCCGCTCCCTCGTCCTCTGGCCGCGTGGACCCCTGGCAGCCGTGTCCCCTGGTGTGGGAGTGTCGAGGGTGGCGGCCGGGTT
The DNA here is from genome assembly GCA_032199065.1 of Smutsia gigantea. Classification (NCBI taxonomy): domain Eukaryota; kingdom Metazoa; phylum Chordata; class Mammalia; order Pholidota; family Manidae; genus Smutsia; species Smutsia gigantea. The sequence continues at coordinate 26,607 of JAVSCE010012667.1, forward strand.
GTTCGGTGGCCTTAGTCTCGGAGACGGTAAACCCTGGCGGCGGCGGGTTCCTGAAGCTGGGGAGGGCGGGGGTGGGGGTGGGGCAGTTCTCACCAGATCGGGGGCTCTGGCCCTCCCTACATTGCTAAAAATTACCGAGGACGCCAAAGAGCCTTTGTGTGGTTACATCTATTGAGGAACGTTAAAAATATTCACTTATTCACTCTAAAGCAACGCGTTGACATAACGCATACCGAAGAGTGACCATAGTTTGCCAGCTCTTTCAAGGAAAAAGCTTTCCATGAAAAAAACAGCTAGTTCAGTTGGCGACTCAAATGCACGTGTATGTTTTCTCAAGACAGCTGTGTTTCAGCATGTGCACACTTTATGTGCACTTTCCATTTTGTCACTGTACTTAAGTACTTAAGGGTGGAGATTTAATAAAATTACTCTTACTTCATCAAGGTCATTCTTAAATGAAACTGGCTTTTTTTTTTCTTTTTCACTCTGAATGCATAAGGGTGAAAACCTAGATCAGTGCTCAGGCTTCAGCAGTTTTACCCGCCATTGATTCTACACCATCACTGCAAATGCCAAACAGTGAAAAGTGCTGGTCACCCTGTAGTCCTACTTTGAAATTGCTTTTATGTCCATGTACCCTGAAGAGGTCGATGGACCCCCTACTGCATGAGAACTCCACTGTGATTACTTGGAGGGCGTTGCTGGGTAGGTAGGGGAGTAGTAGAAACAATGGATCATTGAGAGGAGGAAACACACCTTACTGTAAAGTCAAGGAGGAAGAAGAGCAGAAAGGTCTGTTTGTACAGTTGGTGGCAGGAAGTTGAAGCTTCTGGGTAAGTAGAGAACAAGGTTATCTGCCAAGAATATGAAGAGGCGATAGTCTTCAGTTTGAAAAGAACAGAGGAAGTTTCAGATTTTTTCAGAGAGGAGATAGAGCTGACTAGGTTGGCAGTGAATTTATAATGGCTTTCTGTTGAAAGCTAGGAATGATTTTCCTGACTTTCATTAGTTTCATTGATTAGATAATCAGATGGAAGAGGTATTACAGACCCCTTAGCTCTCTACCCCTATTTTGTAAATGAAGAAATGGGCTGATTTCCCCAGGTCACAGAACTTCCTGGGGCAAGTCAGTAGAATGCCAAAGTAAGCATCCTGTGAAATCCAGAGTGTCTGCATTTTAGTAAGGCAAAATGAGTAATATAGACGTGAAAACGGTATGGTTGGTTGGATTCCAGAGGACTTCCCAGAGTGTTGGTAAATTCATCTTCTGGAGGGGCGTTACTTGTCACTGGAAAGGTTCTTCTTGGAGCTGAATGCTTCTTTCTGGGATGGTGTGTGTGTGTGTGTGTGTGTGTGTGTGTGTGTGTGTGTGTGTGTGTGTGTGTGTGTGTGTGGCAGGGCAGAGGTTGAGGGGTGTCCCATTTTTTATGCCCCGATGACTCTGAGATTTGGTGCTTGTATAATAGAAAACAGGACTTCAAGCTCTTGGGATTCAGATTTAGGGTAGGTGGGAAGCCTCATATTTCATTTTATCTCCTCTGTGTATCTGTAAGGATGATGTGTCTAAAATCAAACAAGTGACTAGCAACTGTACAGTTAGAATTTGGCAGGAAAGAGATGGTACAATCAAAATAAGTTCTTTGAGGAGACTTTGATAAAGGTACTGTTTACAAAGGTGTGGGCAAGGTTAAGGAAGGTGCCAAAGGACAATGCAGTATCCCAGCATTTATGATCCCTGGGAACCATTAACTCTTAGGCTTGACAGGATATGAGGAGGGGGTGGTTACTAGAAGTTGAGAGGGTAGCTTTATGAAGAGCACTGACTGCTGAAGTCTGTGGCCTTGATAAATGGACTCAAGCGACCCATGGCAGTCTGGTAGGGAAGGAGCCAGCAACTCCCCTGACCAAACCCTCCTCTAACCTCCTGCTCTCTTGGGGCTGTCTGCTACTGGCTAAAGCAGCCAAGAAGCCAGGGAGCAAGAAAGCCCCTTGATGCCGTTCACGTGGGTCAGGCTCGCAGAGCACAGCTGGGTACTGAACAGTGTGGGTGTCTGGAGGGACAGGGAGGATGCACACTCAGTAGCCACCGGCGCCTGGGCATGGTGACCTGTGTCCTAGCCCACTTTCTCAGTCTCAACTCTGCTAGCTTTTACCTTATCCTTTGGTTAGGGCACAATAAAAAGCTGCTCTATCAGAGAAGTACTGCGACTGACTGTATGTGGAATTTATTATAGTAGTACATGGATCCCAAGTTTTAAAATAAGCAAATTTTGGTGTAGTAGAGAACACATAGGTTCTGGGGCTGCTCTAATCCTCAGTAGTTAGGGTGGTTTGTGGTCAGTTTTCACAAGGATGAAGGGTTACACAGGCCTCATGGAAAATAAGGGTGTGAAATCCTCATTCTGATGCACACATATAAATTACGTTTTGCTTACAATATAATGACGATTGCCTTGAAGGGAGTGGTCTCACGTTTATGCTCTGGTTCCCAGCGCGAGTGCATCTCTATCCACGTGGGGCAGGCCGGTGTCCAGATCGGCAATGCCTGCTGGGAACTCTACTGCCTTGAACACGGAATTCAGCCCGATGGCCAAATGCCAAGTGACAAAACCATCGGCGGAGGGGATGATTCCTTCAACACATTCTTCAGCGAGACTGGGGCTGGCAAGCACGTGCCCAGAGCGGTGTTTGTGGACCTGGAGCCCACCGTGGTCGGTAGGTACTTGGGCGGCTTTCTGGGGAGGGTGGAAGAGCCTCACTAAAGCCCCCATCCTGCCGTGTGCTCCGTGAGTCCCTCTGCAGGAAGGTTGGATGTGCAAGTGTACACTCACGGCCGTGTCAGGTGAGAAACTGAAAGGTTGGTGCTTGAAATGTGGGATGGAGGCTTCTAATTTAGGAAAACCCCAACGGACAGGAAAGATGGGCTGGCGACAGATGCACTGGTGCTGCCCCAGCCCCAGGCAGGGAGCCGTGTAGACCCCACCCGCATGGTGCATGGCCACCAGTCCCTCCTGAATGCTAGGCGCATTGATGCTGGTGCACGAGAGTCCTGACCTACATCCTGGATACAGAAAGGTAAGCAGAGAACCTTGGTTGGCTTCCCCCAGATGGGAAGCCTGAGGTAGTTGCCAAGGAGAGCTGCATAGAGGGAGCACCTTCAGTGGCCACAGGAGATGACACATGTCACTCTAAGCTTGTGAGACCCAGGTCCCTTAGGTGCCCTGATGGGACTGCCTGGCGGAAGTCATGCTGACCTGCTGACTGTCTAACGTGAAGGGATTTTTAAATTATACTCTTGGCTGTAGTCAGGGGAACGAGGGAAACATGGATGCGTAGAATCACCTGTGTGCAGTTGTGAGAGCTGAACGTCCCTTCCCGGGAACTGGTCCAGCTGCATTTGTACCACAAGGTGACTCTACCTCCCTAGAGCCATACATCGCAGCTGTGGTCTGTGTGTTACCCAGAGACATTTCCTGAGACCCTGATGTTGCTGACCTATGAGGAGCAGCACGTGCTGGGCAGAATCCATGCCTCTTGGTGAGGGAACAACAGCCCTTACGGATGCGCAGCACACGTGTCCTTCTTGCAGATGAAGTGCGCACGGGGACCTACAGGCAGCTCTTCCACCCAGAGCAGCTGATCACGGGGAAGGAGGACGCAGCCAATAACTACGCCCGAGGCCATTACACCATCGGCAAGGAGATCGTGGACCTGGTCCTGGACCGGGTCCGCAAGCTGGTAAGGAGCGCAGGGAAGGCTTCCTGTGGACGGTGACCGGGGCAGGAGGGTTGGCGGGTTGCGCCCTGGAGGTCACTTTGGCTGAACCCCAGTGTAGCCATGGTGCACCCATACACCTGCACTGTCTGCTTTGCTTGGCCTCTAAGCATAATGCACCTTCACCGTGGACGGTTCACACCCACCTCATCTTGCTGAGACAAAGAAAAGTGGCCGTGGCATGGTGGTGGGGGCGTGGCTTATGCAGGCTCTGGCTCATGGTCTGTGCTTTCTCTCAGGCGGACCTGTGCACGGGGCTGCAGGGCTTCCTCATCTTCCACAGCTTCGGGGGCGGCACCGGCTCTGGCTTTATGTCCCTGCTCATGGAGCGGCTCTCGGTGGATTACGGCAAGAAGTCCAAGCTGGAATTTGCCATTTACCCAGCCCCGCAGGTGTCCACCGCAGTGGTGGAGCCCTACAACTCCATCCTGACCACCCACGCAACCCTGGAACACTCGGACTGTGCCTTCATGGTGGACAACGAGGCCATCTACGACATATGCCGGCGCAACCTGGATATCGAGCGGCCCACGTACACCAACCTCAACCGTCTGATTGGGCAGATCGTGTCCTCCATCACGGCCTCCCTGCGGTTTGACGGGGCCCTGAACGTGGACCTGACAGAATTCCAGACCAACCTGGTCCCATACCCCCGTATCCACTTCCCCCTGACCACCTATGCCCCAGTCATCTCAGCTGAGAAGGCCTACCACGAGCTGCTGTCCGTGGCCGAGATCACCAACGCCTGCTTTGAGCCGGCCAACCAGATGGTCAAGTGTGACCCTCGCCATGGCAAGTACATGGCCTGCTGCATGTTGTACAGGGGGGACGTGGTCCCGAAAGATGTCAACGCGGCCATCGCCACCATCAAGACCAAGCGCACCATCCAGTTTGTGGATTGGTGCCCAACCGGGTTTAAGGTAGGGCTGGGGATACTGCGTGGCTTACCTGTCAGGCAGGACAGGCCCTGTGCAGAATGCTCCCCTTGTTCTAGGGCAGCTAGGATGCAGGGAAGACAAGTTTATTTGCTACATGATTTATTTTTTACCAAGTCCTTTATGTACCCTTGTTCCTTATAATTATCCTGTCATGTTCATGGGTAGTATTACTAACATCTTACACTTTATGACTGAGGCCGAATGGCTTTTAGTCTCTAAAGGCCTCATGGGCAGGTGATGGGACGAGCACTCAGATAATCTGACTATAGGTTTTGTCTGTCCTCCACATTTTTCCACTGCTCTCTTAAGTTTGTCATGGTATCACTTGGTGTTAGAAATAGTGTTTTTTAGACTTTACATAACTTTAGTCACCCATTATCACAGCAATTTAGGCAACACTTAAATTTTTGTAAATGGAAATTTGAAATCATTATGCAGTGTTTACTGTGGGAGCAAAGGGTAAGCTCGCTGCTGTTTCTCCAAAGCAGACCGGCAACACTGTGTGTCACACAAAATCATACTGATGATTAGGTGGCTTCTTCACGCGTATTTAGTATCACAGTGAAATGTCTACCAAGAGGAAAGCAACCTGGACTTGAAGCCAACAACTGACTTTCAGGCTCTAGACCAAGTGTGACTACCAGCCTGAGTGCCTCACCACATCCGGGTTCATTAACTTTGTGCTCTCGGTAAAAGTCCTTGTTCACCACTGATTTCCTTCTTAGACACAGCTGTGGACCCCACATTTGTAAGCTCTGATGGGTTCCTAAGGTGTTTGGGGAGTAGCAAGTTCTGTGGTCATTCCAGACTGAAAATGACAAGTAGCAGCAGTATGTGTGTCTTCTTGCTCCTATTTGGAATGGCCTGTAGCTTCTAACCACAAACAAGTTGTTGAACCTGTCTGGCCTTGTCAGCCCCACTTTAAAATGCCTTAATGCAGATGTCTCGGCATAAAATTGACAGATTTAAAGTGACTCACAACAAAGTGTAAAATCTGCAACAGGTTTCACCAGTCTGCAAATATTAAATCTCACATGGGATGTTCGCAGACCTTAGAGGTTACAGGTCAGAGTTGACACCTTCCATTCCACATGTGTAGTCACCAAGTTCTTGACTTGAGTGAAGGAATTTTTCTTTCAGCCCCTGTGAGGGTAAGGACGTCCAAGATACCCTCAGCTGGGAGGCATTGTGGGAGGTGCTGTGCCTCTCGCCCAGGTTTCCTCTCTTAGCTGAGTCTCGCTCCTGAGAGCCACAGGGGAGGCCATCTGGAGAGGTGCAGGAAGTTGCTGCTTTTACTGTCCTCACAGAAGACAGTCCGGCCCCACAGGGACTGTGTTGATTTCTCATTGGTGTAAATGCCTTTTTGTCAATCTGAGGATGATTTCACCATGTGTTCTTTAACCACCATTTACACAGAGATATGCTATTTTCAAGGAATCTTTTTTCCATGTTTAAATATGTTTAGCTTTTATCATAGTGGCAAAATATTAAAACAGTGCAGAAGGCTGAAAAGCTCAAGTCCTCTTCCCCATCTACAGAGCCTTGTCCTTCAAGAGCTATTCTGTGTATATTCAAGATATGTGATACCTTTTGTTATATGGGTGATGTTGACAGAAAGGCCAGCAACGTGGGCAAAGGTGAAAGACTCAACACGCACCGGGGCGCGGGGGGGCATAGAGAGCAGGAAGCTGGCAGCACTCCTACCTAGAGAGGCTGGCTGGCTGGCCTGGCATTAGAGCTGTGAGAAGGTACCAGGATTAGAAACCCCAACTTTACCCCTCCCAACTCTTTGGAGCCTGGCTGTGTGTCTAGCTGTCGCTCACCAAGGCAAGGATTGATCACTGCCTTAGCGCACTCCCATGCCTTTGTCCATCTCCAGCATGATGCTCCCCTAGCGGTCCAAGGCTCCAGCCGTGTGTGTTACTCTATAGGTATTTGTAAGCATAAATACGTAGAATTCAACATGCTTTTCTTTTCACCAAGTATACAATATACTTTGGACATACTTATATGCTAGGATTGACTTCTCTTTTTTTATGATTGGTATATGACTATATCACAATTCAGTTCCCTACTATGGACACTTGTTTCCAGTTTTGCCATTACATACAGTGCTTTAAACTGAATACATAAAAAATGTTTATGTATGTAGCTTTGTGCTCTTGTATGGGTAAATCCAAAAACTGAAAGTGTAGGGTGAAAAGATATTAAATGTTGATAGATACTGCCAAGAAAGTAAAGTACCAATTTCCACAGGTGTAATTTAAACTGGGTCCAGAACTCTAGTTTTTAGAAACAAGCTACCATTTCTGAGGCCACAGTATAAACATCACTCCGTTTACCTTCTCTGGTAGGTGGGCATCAACTACCAGCCCCCCACCGTCGTCCCTGGGGGGGACCTGGCCAAGGTGCAGCGGGCCGTGTGCATGCTGAGCAACACCACGGCCATCGCTGAGGCCTGGGCCCGCCTGGACCACAAGTTCGACCTCATGTACGCAAAGCGAGCCTTTGTGCACTGGTACGTGGGGGAAGGCATGGAGGAAGGGGAGTTCTCCGAGGCCCGGGAGGACCTGGCCGCCCTGGAGAAGGACTACGAAGAGGTGGGCGTAGATTCCGTGGAAGCAGAGGCTGAAGAAGGGGAAGAGTACTGAATGGGAGCGCCGCTGGCAACTATCCCTTATTTCCTCCCATAACAAGATATATTTACTTATTAAAATTTATGTATTGAGGTACCACCTGTCTCTTGTGCTTCATTCTGACAACATTCCTTGTCCAAATAGCTGCCTGTTTCCGCTCAGTAAAAATTAAGCATATTTGTATTTAGTTATTGCATTATTGCTAGGAAGAATTCAAAAAGCATGGCTTAGGGGATTAAGAAGAAAATTCTTTGACTATTTTATGTAAACATTCTCAAGCCCTTTGCCCATACTTGACGTTCTCTAGGGGATGTAGCAGTCCTGCAATGGTGGTTTTTTCCTAAATCGTGGGGCAGCTGCTTCACCTTCAGTCGGCGGGGTCAGGGAGGCGCCCCGCGCCGGCACTAACCCAGCTCCCGACGCCCCGATTCCACCGAGGCCCTTAGCTTTTCCCTGACACGTCCCCGCCGGTCGCGACAGTAGCCTTCTGCGCGGCTGATGCGCCGAGACGGCCCGAGTAGCCGCGGCCCACCTTCCCGTTACAGGCCCCGGTCCCGGAGTGAGCGGTGAGCTCTCGTGCAGTCGGGCCTTCTCGGGCGGCCTGCGCGGGTCGCCGGCACAGCGGGCTTCCCGCCACCAAGCGGCCGCCCCAACAACAGCGTGCGGCTTGCCCTACCGGGGCCTGGGATGACACCGGCCGCGCGACCCCACGCTCCCCTTGCTTCCGGATCTCTATGGTACCGACTTCCGCCGCGCGCAGCCCCTCGCGATACTGCGGCGGCGCAGAAATGGCGAGATCGTGAGTGTCGCTGACTGGAGTCAGGAGAACGGGCTGGGAAGGGGAGAGGGGCAGCTCGGGCGGGGGAAGAACCAGCAGTCCAGGGTCACGTGGAGCGGAGCAGCGGCGGGTGCGCGAGGCCCCTACGGGCCCGAACAGCCGACCGCGGCCGAACTCCCGCCTCTTTCCCAGATGCCGCGTCACTACTCCGCCGCCGGCTGCTGCACACGGGACACACGCGAGACACGCAACAGCGGCATTTCCTTTCACAGGTCAGCACGCGTGCGTCCCGGCGCATGAAGGTTCACGGGCGCATGCGCCCGCTTTTCCCGCTTCATGGAGTCACGATTGCGCATGCGTCCCCTTCTGTCGGGGCGCAGTTTGCACTTGCGGGTGGCAGAGGATGAAGGGGGCGGTCCAGGTGAGACTGAGCCCGGAACGGGAGGGCACCACCCTTGGGTCCTCTGCTTTCTGACTCTAATCGGCTAGATGAGGCTGAGCAAGTTGCTATCCTTTAGGCCTTCGTTTCCTCGTGCCCGGGCGGGCGGTGCTTACCCTGTAGAGCTGCAGTGAGGTCTGGCCGCGGCAGGTGCAGGGCCAGCTCTTCCCGTCTGGGGAGCCTGGGCAGCATGAACCCAGGACCGCAGGCAGCCTGGTGCTCACGGGTTTGTGGCTCCGCAGACTTCCCAAGAAGGACAACCCGAGGCGAGGCTTGCGGCTGGCCAACTGCCAGCGGCTGGACCCCAGCGGCCAGGGCCTGTGGGACCCCGCATCCGAGTACATCTACTTCTGCTCCAAACACTTCGAGGAGAACTGCTTTGAGCTAGTGGGAATCAGGTGAGCCTCCTTGCCATCCAGCTCTGGGGCAGTGCGTGGGGCATCAAAGTAGCCAGCCCATCGGGCGGCTGTAGGGCCTGGTGAGGCGGTTCCCGGGTGGCTGCTGCCCCCAGCTCATACCTCAGTTTCCTCTTTTGACACATGAGGACAGCAAGGCCCACCCACTCAGAAGTGCTGCACCAGTGAAAGAGGAAAACATTAGCTTTTCCAGGTGTTTCTTAAAACACTGGTCCTTCTGTCAAGTTCACAGATGAAATAGGCCTGCAGGGAAGAGCTTGGTGTCGCTCCACCTAACTTGGAAGGCCCCAAACTCATTGTTGGTAATGTGCCTCCCACTCCTGCAGAGCGAGCACTGGGAGCCTGCACCGCCCACCCTCAAGTCCGTGCTGGCTCTGCCCTGCAGGTCGGCCTAGGGTGGACACTGGTTCTGTCTCATCCAGGCTGCTTTCCCCCACAGTGGGAATCACAGGCTGAAGGAGGGGGCCGTTCCCACGATATTTGAGTCTTTCTCCAAGTTGCGCCGGACAGCCAAGAGCAAGCGGCACAGTTACTCACCCGGCCCCCCTGACGTGAGCCGGCTCCGGCGATGCCGAAAGCGGTATGTGCTGCAGGTCAGGGTGTGTGTGTGTGCGTGCATGCACGCCCCACTCCTACTCCAAGACTGGGAGTGGGCTTTAGGGTGTTTGCCAGCAGCCTTGCTGGGCAGGTTTCTGAATGTGTGGAGTGGGTTCAAGTGGGCTGGTGGAGTCAGGCAGGCCTTCTGCCTGGCCTGGCAGTCTCCCTCTCTTCCCCCAGCTGCTCTGAGGGCCAAGGGCCCACAGCTCCATTTTCTCCACCTCCACCTGCTGATGTCACCTGCTTTCCTGCGGAAGAGGCCTCAGCACCTGCTGCTTTGCCTGCCTCCCCCACTGGGAGGCCGGAGCCTGGCCTCAGCAGCCCCTTCTCAGACCTCCTGGGGCCCCTGGGTGCCCAGGCCGATGAGGCAGGCTGCAGTGCCCAGCCCTCACCCGAGCGGGAGCTAGAGCGGCAGCCGTCCTCTCTTGAGCCTCGGCCTGTCTCACCCTGGGCATACATGCTGCGCCTGCCACCACCCACCGGAGCCTACATCCAGAGAGAGCACAGCTACCAGGTGGGCAGTGCCCTGCTCTGGAAGTGGAGGGCTGAGGCCGCACTGGACGCCCTGGACAAGGTCCAGCGCCAGCTGCAGGCCTGTAAGCGGCGGGAGCAGCGGCTGCGGCTACGGCTGACCAAGCTGCAGCAAGAGCGGGCACGGGAGAAGCGGGCGCCGGCGGATGCCCGCCAGACTCTGAAGGAGCACGTGCAAGACTTTGCTATGCAGCTGAGCAGAGGCATGGCCTGAGGGAGGGGCAGCTGGACCCAGGGTTGACTCAGGGGCTGCCTGTCAGGGCTCCAGCCTCTTCCTCCCAGAATCTGCCTGGAGAGGGACCTGATCTGAGTTGTGGCCACCAGACCCACCATATGCCATAATAAAGTGGATTCTAGAAGGAGGCCCTGCTGTCCGGCTCAGCCAGCTGGGGCCCCTCTTCTGGGTACCAGGCTTGCTCCCCCAGGGGACAGAGACCCTGGAGTCCAATCTGTGGGCTGTGGTGAGCAGAAAGACCAGCCCCATGCCCCACAGGGTTAAGGGACAGGGTGATGGGTGCAGAGGCCAGGGGCAGTGCCAGGTTCCCTTTCCTCAGCACCATGGGGCCCTGACTTGAGCAACTGGCCCCTTTGAAAACCTGCATAAAACCAAAGCCAACCTCCGGGACAGGGACGAGGGTGACCTCTGACCTCCTGGGGCTGCCGGGCTTGGCCAGTAGTGGGAGCCAACAGACAGGACACCTAGTCCCTGGAGGCCTGAAAGAAGGTGGGCAAGCGCACAGGTAGCAGTTCTGGCCTCCGCCTGGGTCCCCTCCTCTCTCAGCTTGAATCTAGGCTTCCCTGCCTCTGCGATGCACAGGAGCTCAGTGCCAGGGGTGGTTTTAATCACACCCACGATCGCTCCCTGCTTGGCCTTGGCCGCAGCAGCCCCGAGAGCACAGCCCAGTTCTTTCTGCTCTTGAAAACTGCCACACAGTGTTCTGAAATTTGCTTCTCAGAGTCCTTGCTGTGTAAATTCATTTATTCACGTATAGGAGAGGCGTCAAGTGGCAAGTTACAGGCTTTGCTGTAGAGCAGGGTTTCCAGACGTGCACCAAGGCTCATCCTGCACCAGGCTATTTCCCAGCCTGCTGGTGGCCTCATGGAGGGGCTCCCCTTGCCCAAGGTTACTCCCGAGGGCTCTCTATCCACCTGCACATGGCCTCTGGGGCTCTTCAGCGAGGGGCACAACCCAGTAAAGGAAGCGAGCTCTAGTGTCAGGAAGAGGGGATCAATCCCCCCAGTGGCTTCCTGGCTGGCAGCCAGGGTAGAAGGCCCCTGGGTCCCCGGGCCCAGACAGGAGGTGGGTGGGTTCACGCAGGGCCTTCTGTCAGGACAGAAAGGGTCCAGCGGCTGGTCCTCAGCTTCCCACACGGGCAGGGGCCTACAGTGCAGCTCTGGCACTCCAGGGTTCCCCTGGCAGGGAGTGGCCAGGTGGCTACCTGCCCGGCCCTTCTGGGGTGCTCCAGCTTGGGATGGGGGGGTTACTGACGTGGATAGAGAACCAGGCAAGACTGGCCAATCCCAAGCCACCAGCCCTTAGCTCTGGGAGGGCCGAGGGGCTGTGCTACAGGGTGTGTAGTAGTTAGCACTAATGTGGCTTTAATGGAGGTGTGTCTATGATAGAATAAATACTTGGGGACAGATGGGGACCTGGGGGCATCTCTACTGACTTCCTGGAACAGCCTGGGGCCTGGGAAGGAAGCCAGGCTCAGTCCAGAGTAGCTGACCCCTAGGGCTGGGAACTGATCTTAGGACCCTCCCACCCTGAAATTCATCTGAGTCAGACTCCACCTGCCCATCACTGTGGCCCACACACAAGCTCAGGGTGGCTGGAGAGGCCCCTTATACCAGCCTCAGTGAGGGTGAGGGGTGCTGTGTACCCCCAAGTGGAAGGGGCCTTGACAGCAGAACCCAGTGACCAGACTGACAAGCCATTCCAGGGCCTTGCTAAGTGGGCAACCCAAAACCAGGTCCCTAGTGGGCTTGTCTCCCCACTGGTGGGCCCTGCCCAGGACCCCTGCCTCCTGCATGTCCCCACCCACACCTCCACCCAGGAGACCGTGCCAGCAGGGTGGCCTGTGGCACCATCCACTTCCTGTAGACCTGTGCTCAGCAGTGAAATGGGGCCTTTGGAGTTCCCCACATCCCTCCACTCCCTCCCAAGGCTCTGGGCACCCTGCCCCTTAGTGGGCAGGCCTGACCACCTCCCACAGGCCTGAGCATGGCCAACGCAATCTTTGCAGTGGACAGGGCAGGGTAAGCATGGTCACTCTGCCGCGTGGGCCAGCTCATATTTCAGCATGGAGCTCTGCGCACTGCTTGTTGGAGATGTGGGAGGCCAGGGAGTCTGTGATGTCAAGCAGCAGCTGCTGGCTCAGCGAGCGCAACGTGGGCAGCTTGGAGATCTGCGGAGGCAACCAAAGGCCAAAAGGAAGGAACCAGCTTCACCTGAGGGCCACGGAGTCCTTGGGCGCTCAGCCAACTCAGGCTGTGTGGACTTGAGGACAGGATGAGGAGTTGCAGTGGGTGGGCTTGGTTATCCCCTGGGCCCACTGTTGCAGAAGATGTCGAGGTTTCAGGCACCCCACCCCACCCCCAACGTGGCCACAGGGGAGTGGGTCGTGCAGATGGGGGTGTGCAGCGAGCGCTGGCCGGGAGGCCCTGACCTTGGTGAACTGGCGCACGATGATATGCAGGCAGTGCCGCTTCATGTCCAGCGCCTGCGTCTTGTCTGCTGCCTCCAGGATCTGCAATGGCGGGTTCCTTGAGGTGCTGCCCCACCTCCCCTGCCCACCAGGGGCAGGGAAGCCTGTGGACACCAGGTGGGCTACCTCTACCTGCAGCACGTTCTGCACCGTCATGTTCATCTCCAGGTTCTGCTTGCAGTATGCCTGCAGCCGGTGTTGTAGAAGCCGTAGTAGTAGGGGGCCGCAAACAGGTAGCTAGGGGCTGGTAAGGAGCTTCTGGCCAAAGGAGCCCATCCCCACTGAGGGCAGAGACCTACGACCAGGCTACTGCCTCCTTCCTGCTCAGAAGAGGGGACCCACACCACGAGGGACTGGCACGCGGTTCCAGTCCAGGCAGGACACACCTTGCTCTCTACACAGGCTCTGAACCACTTGGGGTCAAAGCCCCATTCAAGGTCCAAAGAAACCACAGAATCCCCTGCCCGGGAGATACCCATATGCAGAACTGTCCCCAGCCCTGCAGAACACTGAGGACTCCTGCACCCCACGTCCTGATCCTGCTGAAGTGACATGACTGGGAATCACTCCAAGTCTGTCTGCTTGCCCATCACGTAGGGCAACGACTGACCCCTTCCTCTGGGCAGTCATGAGGGTAAGAACCCACTCACCCCTCTGTGCGAGCTAATGACTTCAGAGAACCCTGGTAGAGCGCTGGGCACCAGGATATCTTTGGGAAATCGCCCAGCTGGGGGCACGGGGACCCCCACTGGTGAGGATTGCAGTGAGTCCTCGGGCGGCATGTTGACCTCGCCATAGTAAATGTAGCGCAGCATGGACTCGAAGGCCTGTCTCCTGGGCACCATCTCCCCGATGGAGATGTTCACATGCCCATCCTCGGGCATGAAGGACTGGAACATGGCCTCCAAGTAGCTGCAGACGGGGGGCGGGGCAGCATCTGCCCAGCTCGCAGCCACTGCGGCCAGTGGCAGGCCAGCCCTGCCCTGCGGCTGCACCCCACCCACCTGGAGCGCGCGGCCAGGATGGCCTTGTGGGCTGGCCAGGGGTGCCCATCCAGCAGCAGTGTGATGTCACAGAACTCCGCGCCTGCACCCTCCAGGTACGCCTCTGTGTCCTGGATCAGAGATGTGCCTGCAGGGCGGGTGTGGAGGGACCTTGAGCAGGTGCATCCTGCCCCCACAGACCCTGAGCCAGAGGCAGCTTCTGACTTGGCCTCAGGGCCACAAGGGCACCACCTCCTGCCCACCTGCCCACGAAGCCACCAAGCATGGCCCTCAGGCCTACCCGGCCCCAAGCCTGATCTCCCAGACTCAGCCCTCTGAGCCCACCTCCCAGGCCTGGCACACCCCACGCGCCCTCTGTCGTCCCTTCCCTGGCTGTGGGGAACCGGGAGGGCAAGGAGCGTCTGAGGCCCCGGACAGTGCACATGCCTAGAAGAGAAGCTCAGTGGCTGATCTCTGTGTCCCTGGGCGCACTGCTCACTCAGGAAGCCCGCAGACTAAGGTCAGCCAGGGGGCAGGCACCCTGGCTAGAGAGGTGCCCCGTGCCCCCTCGCAGAAACAGGCTAGGAGACCCCTGCCCACTGTGGAAAGCCCTGTGGGTCTGGGGGTTGTCCCTGCCCTGGCGCTGTGCCCAGGGGGTCTCTTGCAGTCTGGCACCCACCCCAAGGGCCGGAGTGGTTCCACGCCTCCTAAGTCTCCCACAAGATGTAACAGCGGCCTGGCCTGGCACCCTCAGGGAAGGGGACCAGGGCTCCCTGCCGATGTCCACGGGCTGGTCTGAGGGGGCACGGGGAGGCGGCTGCTGCTTCCGCCGCACTATCTCTACGATAAGTGGGGAAGAGAGGCGCTCGAGCCCCTTCATCATGATCACCTAGTTGAAGTGGGACTCCTTCACCACGAGGTTCAGGCAGTGCCCCTGCCACAGACGAGGCAGTAGGTGGGCGGGGTCAGGCCTCGGCGCCCAGGGGAAGGGCCTGGGCCCTGCAGAGCCCGCGGGCGGCCGCTGCCCAGCGCACCTTGAGCTGGCCCAGCTGCGGCCGGGGGGCGCTCCCGCCCACGATGAGCACGCTCTGCAGGTCCACGGAGGCCTCGATGTGCTGCCGGCACCGCTGCCCCAGGCGGCTCAGCGGGAAGCCCAGCGCCGGCGTGTACACGTCCACGATGAGCAGCACGCCCTCCACGTGGCCTGTGCGCGAGATCCGGAGCCTCAGCGGCCGCGGGGAGCAGGGGGAGGGACCCGGGGCTCTCCCGAGGACCAGGGCGGCGACGCAGGACACGGGGCATCGGGCGCTGCACCCAACCCCGCTTCCGTTCCTCCCGCTCCCCAGGCCGACCTCTCCTTGGGGATCTGATCTTGTTGGTGTAGAGGAACTGCATGAGCACCTCAAACGGCCGGGCGTCGGCCTCGCGGATGGCCATGCGCAGCAGGGGCGGCCGGGCCCCACCTGCAGCTGCAGCGGGGATCTCCCCGGGAGCCAGGGCGGCCTCCTCCTCCAGCTTCTGCGGGGAAAGAACGGAGTCAGGGACACCCCATGCACGCCGCTGCCCGACTCGGGGGAGCGGGGCAGCCCCTCACCTGGGCCAGCCAGTCCGCGCCTGCACAATCTTCCTACGGAGCCAGTGGCTCCGCGCTGTGACAATGGCCACTGGCCCTGCACGCACTCCTCCTTCTGCAGCAAGAATGACACCTTGGTGGAGGAAACAGGATCCTCCAGCAGGGACCCCAGGACTCCAGACACCCGAGGGCGGCCGGCTGTGCCTCTAGGCACAGGAGGGGCGCCCACCTCCCCCAACACAAACTCCATGTCACAGAACTGGCGGCTCTTGTCTTCATGCAGCGTGCACTTGGGGTAACAGGAGAACTGCAGGAGGAGACACCAGTTTTGTCGAGGGCAGCCACTGTGGGCCCTGGCCCTGCCCCAGGCCTCAGGTGCCCTTGAGAACCAGAGCCCAGCCCAGCTCAGCCCAGCTCCCTCCAACTAACCGGGACGGCTCCCTCCCTCCACGGCCCGCTGTGAGCCCCAGTGCTGGCCCACCCCTGGCCCTGTGTGGAGGTTCCTCAGACTGCCCTGGGCCTAGAGACCCCACCCCAGCTGCTGGACTCCTCAGAAACCTGCCATCTCACCAGGTGTGGCCCAGCTCTAGGCACCCTTGGACAAGCCTGCCCCCACCCGCTGGGCCACAGAGCCGGCCCACGCCCCAGGGGCCCCACCTGGAACCTGTACATCTCCCCACTGCGTATCTTGTTGTCCACTGTGCCCCCGAAGACGTCCATGGCGTCCGAGATCAGACGCCGAGACCACTTCGCAGGCAATGCCCAGCGACCAACCTGGAATGAGGACCCAGGGAGAGAGCAGGGCAAAGCTGTGAGCCGGCGTGGCCCCAGCAGGGGAGGAAGAGTGGAGCCCCTTTCTCTAATAACCCCAAGCCCCGCCCCTATAATAGATCCGAATGCCCCCCATTCTGATGCCCGCAGTTCCCCACGGTCCGTGCTCTCCTTCGCTCATTGAGTAATAAACCCACCTCGTTCAACCACAGGTGTGGTCCTGAGGGCAGGGACTGGCCTCTCCGAGGGACTGTCCACTCTCTCGTCACGCCGCTGCTGCTGATGGTGGCGGTGATAATGACGAGCACATACACACGGCCTAGTTGTGCCGGGCACTGTGCTAGGTTCTTCCTCCCCCTTCATCTGTACTGAATCCTACCAAAGACTCTGAAAAGCAGGGATTGTCATCCCACCTGTTTTGCAGATGGGGACCTGAGGCGTGCAGAAGGCTGACCACCTGTCCCAGGTCACCAAGCTGGTACATTGCTGGAGAGAGTCCAGGAGCTGAGTCCCAACCAGGCTCGGAGGCATGAGCAAAACTTGGGCCTGAACTGCCTTCATCCGCATGGGTCTCAGAGCTTGTTGGAACGTGGTGGGTGGTGGGGAGAGGTGCTGGGCCAGGAGTGAGTTGCTGTGCTCTGGGCCGTGGCCTTCAAACCAAGCAGCCATGTTGGGGCTTGGCCGACACACCAGGTGGACCCCTGACCTCCACTGGGCCCACTCTTGCTTTTCTCCCAGGGAAGACTTGGGGTTATGGGTACCAGCCTGACTGTGCAGGAAAGGTGGGCTAAGCTGTCTACACTCAGAAGCTGAGAGGTGACACCTGCCCTGGACACAGGGGAGGGTGGTTGGGAAACATGGGGCAGCAGAGAGAAGCGGAGACTGGAGAGGCTGCAGGTGGAGAGAGCAAGAGGGTGAGGGAGAGGGAAAGATGGAAGGAAGAGAGGGAAAGAGAGCGAAACAGGAAAAGCCATGCCCAGAGAGAGGCTGCCCTGGGTCTGGACCTCCCCCAGGTCCCAGCTCAGCGCCTCCCGGGCCGGTTGAGGCTCTTCTTTTCGGTGTCCAGGTCACACCAGTGTCGTGGTGTGTCCCTCTGCAGGTCAGTCTGGGCGGTTTTCGCTCCGGCCTGGGGGAGGGGATGGCATCTGCTGTCCTCCACACCCAGAGGTAGCACAGACTTGGGGGGTGGGAGGCAGAGCCTGGGGCCGGCTGTGTGTTCAGGGCCCGGCCCCCACTGGAGCCTGGCAGGGAACCCCAGGCAAGAGCTGCTCTCAAGGCGAAGTAGAAGCTGGAGGCGGTGGTGCCGAGGGAGGGCTCACGGTGTTTACAGCCGGACTCGGTCAGGTGGTTTCCTTTAATACTGGTTGGGTGAGCAAATGTTCCCCAAGGCCAGTGGGGAATTGTTTTTATTTAGCTTTGTATTTTTCAGAGAGGGAGGCAACATGGAGGTTTACGTGAGACACGTGATCCCCGAATTATAGGGTTGTGGTGATGATTCAGAAGTGATGGTCACGGCGAGCACTTGGGAAGGTTGGGTACTCAACACATGTCATTTCCCTGCTCCTGGGTCCTTTGGAATTACTTTATTAGTAAAATTTATACTTGACAGATTTAAAAATATTTTCTACTGACAAAGAATTATATTTGCTGATGTGTATTTTCATAAAGCCATATGAACATAACTCACACCTGACACCAATATTTCAACTTTTTTACGCCTTTAAAATTGACTGGAAATGATAAATACAGCAAAGGAATTTCCATACACAGGCAAATGCTCTTCTCAGAAAAACAGGCTGTTTGCTTCTGTCGTCAGTGACAGGGATGGAGATGCGGTCTCGGCTGCCACGTGGGGCGCTCACCGTGTGCCCCGCCTATGCTCCGGGCTCCCACGACGTCTCCCCTCCAGCCTCGCCACCCTGGGAGGGGGTTCCGCTGGAACCTCTGCTGCAGACAAGGGCGGGGACAGCACTGCTTTGCTCTGAATTCTTTTGGCAGAAGGAGGAGGGCGGAGGGTAGTGGCCACAGGGGTGAGGGAAGGTGGGAGGGCGGGGAAGAGGCAGGGGACTGTGTGGGGAGTGTCCCCGCGGAGCAGAACCCAGCAGAGCCAGAAACCCCAGGACCTGGGTTCAGAGGGACCGGGAGGCCAGCCCCCAGGGAGGCCTGCGGGGAGGGAGAGGGCCTCCCCTGCACTGGCACTCAGGGCTTGGGCGTGAGGGGGTCCTGGCCTCATGTGCCCTCCGCCACTGGGGACTCCAGCACATGTGGGTCACCTTCCTGGCTTCTCTGCCAACCTTTATCTCACCCTTTAGAACTTCCTCTTCCAAATGTCCTTGGGACACTTTGTCACTTTTCCTTCCCTTCCACTAGATGCTGCTCTCCACCCACCTAAAACAACCGCATTTCTGATTCTAAGGTCCTAGTGCGGATCAGGAGAGAGGTGACCTTATGAATCCTCCTGGTGTTCCAGGAGGTGAAGGGGGGCCTGAGTGTTACCTGGGCTCTGTGACACTAAGGGGACAGGGTTACCTCCATTATCTGTAGCTTGTTGAGCGCTCCACATGGGCCAGGCGCTTTTCATTGGTTACCTCCTTAAACCACCACAGGACCCTGTGATGGAAATTCCCACCCTACACATGAGGAAATTGAGTGTCAGGGAGATGACGTGAACTGCCCTGCATCACCCGGCACATAACTGGACAGGCTGTGATTCAAACCCACCTTCCCAGATTCTAAATGCCAGAGACTTAACCACTGCACTGTCCCGCTGCGCAGAGCAGTTGCTGAGTATGGAGCTCCTGCATGGTTCTGGGGACAGCGTGAGGCTTGGAGGACGCCGGGACTTAGACAGAGGCAGGATGTGAACCCAGCTTGAGCACATAATCACAAGGCTTTGGCAAGTATTTGTTTTTAAATAAAAGTGCATTTTTATTGTGATACAATACTTTACCACATAGGATTCCTTTAAAAGCATGATATAAATATTAGTCAAAACGAATCCAGACCTATTTCAAGTTTACAGAAGAGCCCACTGCTTGTAAGATTAAGGATCTTGCTTGCTCCTCTTGTTCGTAAGACTACTCACCCAGTCATTACACAGAAACGTAGTTTAACCAATGCTAGAAGACACAACAAAGGCAAAATTTCAAGGTTAGATCATTAGGGTTGCCTTGTTCATTCTAATGAAATATGCTAAACTGAGCAAGATACAGGGGTACCTTGATGGATAACAGTCACCCTGAAATTAGGATGACCAGCCACCCCGGTTTGTCTGGGGTGGAGGAGTTCCCCCTGATTTGGGACTTTCCATACTGAAGCCCTGGGCAAACCAGGACAAGTTGATCTCTCTGTTTGAAACAGTACAGGTTGGTCAGAACCTTGCAAAGCCCACCAGCATACCTGACACTTCAGGCAAGAACTGAATAATCTGACCCTTGATTCAAGCGTTGGTCCTAGTTGATGAGACTCACTGGTTGGCACCATCCAGTGGGCTCCTCATCTCTCTCCCCCACTCATTCTGGCCTCTTACACTATAGCTAAGTGCATCTTTGAAAATGGAAATAATGATGTCTTGACCCCCTCCTCCAGTGCTAGGGCTGAAAACCGTTCAACAGTTCCCGTGTTCCATTTACCAGTCCAATGGATGGTCAACTAGATGGTCACGTCGATTAGGACCAACACTGACCCAAGGCCCAAATTATCTGGGCAAGAGGAAGATTATTCAGACGGAAAAGACTCAGTTGTTATGTGAAGTGTTAGAGATAAAGCCCTGGCATAAGTCCCCTGGGCAGCCCCACAAGGCAAGGTATGACCTCTACCTGCATCTTACTGAAATATCATGCCACATTCCCATCACTCACTCAGCTCCAACTTCACGGCCTTTCTTGCCGCCATCATGCCCATCATTCTCCCTTGGGCCACAGGGCCTTTGATTGTGCTCTTCCATTTGCCTGGAATATTCTTCCTGCTCCTACTACCAACTGATGCCTGCTCATCCTTTAGATCCCAGCTCATGGCGGCTTCCTTGGGGAATCCTCCGCTGACCTCAAAGTCCACATAACTCCCTCCCAGTACCTGCATACCTGTCCTTCATAGCTTATAAGCTCACATATATGTGTGTGTTTATCTGATTCATTCTCATGTCCTCTATGAACTATAAGAAATTTGAGGGAATGACTGTATTTTTTTGCTTGATAGTGTATTCTCAGTACCTAGTTCAGATGCTCAATAAGTATATTGGAATAAAGGTTGAATAGGAAGTGTTCAATATATATTTGAGGGTTTCTTGGAATGTGGCAAAACATACTACCGCTATAAAGTCACCAACATAATTCTGAATTTCCTCCTAGCTCCACCCAATAGCTTGATCTTTAGGAGACATGGGCGTGGATCTTGGACTTTGTGGGGCCTGGAGATGAGTGGTAGTGGGGGAAAGACATAAGATACCAAAAACATTTTTTATATTTGGTTATTAAGGACAAAAAGAAAAACCCCAACATACACACACTGTCTCCATCATTTCATAAAGGAAAAACTATCTTAACACCAAAGAGCCGTAAGTACAACTTCAGAAAAAAATAACCATAGTCCTTCCCAAGCAGGGACAGCTGGAGTCCTTAACATTGACATTTTTGCTATAGAAGACTTCTGCCACTGGCTTTTATGGATCTGAACCTTTTCTGCAGCACTCCCGGCTGTGTGACTGTGGGTAAGCAGCTTTGCCTCTCTGTGCCCCACTGCGTCCTCCTCGGGGTCGTCGTGAGCATTGAATGTAAACCTATGAAAAGCCCTTCGCACACTCTGCTATCTACAGCAGTGGAGAGCCGTCACTGTGGTCCTTCGTGAACCACAGGGCCACCTAGTGGCTCCTCGCCCTGGATACAGACGAGCGCCCTCAGGCGGGGAGCAGGCACCTGCCAATGGCCAAGGCTGAAGCAGAAGCAGGGAGAAAAGCCACAAATACTCATTTAAATCTCAGGCCCGTCTGTCTTCCTGAGAATACAGTTTGTTCCTCGGGAGCTACTGTCCAAGCTGTCGGCTCTGGAAGAGGAGAGAAAATGAGATCTGCCCCCACCCCCCACCCCACCCCGACAACCACGGGGGCTGTTTTCTTTGGGGCGGGGGAGGCCGTCCCCGCGGCGGCTGACAGGGCACGGGGCCTTGGCGCTGACACCTACTGCTCGGGGCCGGGTGGGGGTGGCTGTCCACCACGGCCCTCCCTGCCTCTTGCCTTCCGCGAGCTCCAAAGGATGTAAAGGGGCGGCCAACTAAATGTGGGAGCCTTTTGGTGACAGTCACAGAACAGACAGATATAAGCTCTCTGCGGTCCCTGATAAGGGTCTTGAGCTGACGGAGCCATTAGCGTTTGGAAACAGCCCTTTCACAGGTCCTTAGGAAAGTCATGACACGAGAGTCTGCGAGACTTGAGAGCAGCTGCAAGCACTCTGTCTGGTCCCATCCCTGCCCCGGTGTGGGAGGTTGACATTGATTTTGCTTTCCTGTCTCTGTGGCCGACTTTCCCTCAGCCTGGGGGCCTGGGAGGAGCCTCAGCAAGGGAGACAGAAGGCTGGCTCCGGGAGTAGGTAGGCTTGCGTTCAAATCTCGATTCTGATACTTGCTGATTGTGTGACCTTGGACAAGCCGCTGGCTCCTTGACCTTGTTTCTGCCTCTGTACACTGACGATGACAGCAGCGCACGGCTCAGGGATTTGACGTGAGCCGGAGTGTGCTGGTCAACCCCAGGCTCGGAGCCCACAGGGGCCAGGCCGGCGTTGCAGATGAGAGAGGAGGGCCAGGTGCAGGGCGCGGGAGTGGTGAGCACTGCGGTGAGCCAGGAACACGGAGCCCATGGGCCCGGGGCCAGCTGCTGGCGAGGTCCTCTGATCCAGGGCATTTAGGCATTTGGTCCAGGGCATTACAGACAACCTCAAAACCCCAGAATTTGTTTGTTCGGTTTTTTTGAACACAAGTCTGGGAGTAGGCTTGGGCTCTGTTGGGCTTACTAACCTGAGAGAATAGATTTGTTTAGCAGTTTAGTGTGGCAGAGAAAATTGTGGGCCCAGTGCTGCCAGATCTTTCCAAATGTTCAAGAGAAACAGGAAATCAGCTCCATTTTTCAATGCTGGCGATGAAATGACTCAAAAAAAAAATCCAGACAAAAAACCCTGTGGTAGCTGTGTGACCCTGGGCAAGTCTCTTAATGTCTCTGGACTTCTGTTTCTTCAGGAATAAGGAGGGCAGGAATATACCTAGCTCCCTATCTTAGCAATGCCACATATATTACTTCATTTAACCTTTCTTCCGTGTGATGAGCTAGTTGCTGCTTTTATCCCTCCGTGTATAGGTGAGGAAATAGGGGTACAGAGAAGCCATGTGTTGTGCCCAGAATCCCACAGCCAGTAAGTGACAACAGGACTATCTTGAGGCTTTAGAATGAAACAATGCATGTGTATTAGCTATTGCTGGGGGGTCATTATCATTATACTACTATTAATTAATAACAGAAGTGGCTCAAGGTCAGCTCTTGCACTTAATTTGATGACCAAAGTAAGCTGCTAGACTTGAACCTGTCAGAGGCCAGGGTCAGTTCTAAATCATGTGGCAGGAATCGGGCAGGTAGCTCTTGCTGCCTTGATAGTTGCTTTTTACAAAGGCACTGGGCTGCCCTGCCGGTGGGTTTCCTGGGACTGTGATCAGATTCAGACCCCTGGTGCGGTGGGTAGGTTCTCATCTCAGGGTGGCTAAGCCAACCACGACCGGTAATTTATAGCTTGAGTTGCTCTGAAATCAATATGGATTTGCTCTTCACTAAGTGGGCTGTAATCATGGGTGACAGGCAACCCCCAAAAGCAGTTGACATGGGAGCAGAGAGCTTCTGGGGCTTAGAGAGGGGCCAGGCTATTAGAGGGGAGACCAAGCAGAGGGGGGAGGAGGCTGACCCCTGGCCAGTGGGCTGTGGTCAGAGCTGGCCAGAGTTCCCACTGGGATCCTCACAAGACACAGTCTCTAGAGAGTGATTTGATTGGCACTGAAGTGTAGTAGAAAGAGAACATGTTTTGGAGTTGGGTAAACCAGATTTACATGTCAGCTGTGCAATTGTCTACCTGTGGTGCCCTGGGGAAACTGGGCTCTGTTCCCTGATAAAAACAAAATCTGGGGCTTTGAGGTTGTCTATAATACTCTGGACCAAATGCCTGGTGTCAGGTGGACCTGGGGTCAAATCTTGCCCTTTCACCTCCAACCTGAGTAACCCTGGGTAACTCACTACACTGCTTTAAGCCTCAGTTTTCTTATATTGGGGTAATAATAATAATAGAGACCCCTGCCTAGGGTTGTTTGTGATCATTACACGAGATAATGCACATCAAGATAATTAAGTACCATGCACAGAAATAGTGTGAGCTCAGCAAAGAAAAGTGAATTATTTTTGTCAATCTGATTCTTGTCCATTCCAAGCTAGGCACAGAGGAGCTATTTTTTAGTGAACATTGGCTCAGTTGCACCGCAGATTAATGTGTTCTTCCAGAAACAGATGATACTGATATCCTCAAACTGGGTTTAATTTTCAACAAGTTTTTAAATTAATACAATTTTAGTTTTGATAAAAACAGAGTTTAATTTAAACAATAATGACACTAAAAACATATTTAAATAATAAAATAGCCATTAAAATTATACATACTTGTGCTATTTATAAGTGCGTGGATGGGGCATTGGAAAACTAGCATGGGGACAGTGCTAGACAGGGCTACTCCAGGGGCATACCATCTTGAGTAGCTAAGATAATTGTTGTAGCACTTCTCCTGAGCCACGTGATCTTGTCATGCCACCCAGTAGAAAAGGAAGAAAGAACGTCCCCAAACTATTTGTTTAGGACTTGACCATGTGACTTGCTTACAGCCATAGACTCTGAAGTAGGAACTAATGGAGCAGAAGCTAGAAATGTGCTCACGTGGCTTGGTTTGCCTTCTTGGGCTTCTGTGTCTGATGCAAGCAACAAAGACAACCCGCTTCAGGTATCTGATAGCCTCAGAAGGAGACCCATGGATCAGATCTGAACCCTACTGGCAGCCTGGACCCAGATCAGCCAAGCCAAACAGTGCCAACGTGGACCTATAGACCTGTGAACAGAAAACCAAATGTTCGCTTCTGTAGCCACTGAGATGTTGAGGTTGTTTGTGATAAGGTGAAAACTGACTAAGGCCCACTTCTTAGTAGGGGCACAGGGCGGTGTGGATACTAGATTGGGGTGCCTAGTAAGAGCTGTGACCTCAGTGGAGGGGATAAACCCCTACTCCTTTCGCTCTCTGCTGTCCGCTGTTGCTGTCTCTCATTGGCTGAACTCAAGGAGACCTGGAGGGCAAGGGAGCCACCACAGCACCACTAAAGATCAGCCCTCTGGGCACAGCACATGGTGGGGAAGGTGGAGAACGGCTGTGGATGGGCTCATGGGAGTGATCCGGCACAATGAAGAGGGAAGGAAGGTATGCAGGACTCTTGAATTGACAAAGAACTGTGCTAATACAGGCTTTGCCCAGGAGTTCCATCGACAGCCCCTGGGCATTTTCTTGCCTACTCTTTCCTTGGTGTTTCTGGCCATTGAAGGAATCAGATTTGGGATCTGAAGCTCAGTGGAGTTAACTAGCAGAGCCTCCTTAAACAATCCTCCTTAAACAACTGTTTAAGAATTTTCCCCTCCCCAGTCCATCAGCCAAAACAGGACATATTCCCAAGGTTATTATGGTTCAGAGGGACATTTGGGGGAATATCTTTTAATCTGTTTTCTTTATTTTCTTCTCCTGTTGCCTCCCAATGTCTTCATCAAAACCATGTGGTCTGTGGTATTGTTCACACGAGTCCCAGCTCTATTCTATCCTCTCCAAGTTTCTTGCTAGTCAAGAGACCTGGGTCTCCTTTTTCTTGACAGGAGCTGTTTAGCAGACCAAAGCAGGGCAAGACTTTTGAGTCAGATTGAAGTGGTTTAAAGCCCAACTTGCCCTCTTAGTAGCTGGCTGACCTTGAGCGGATGACCTCACCTGATTCCTGAACCAGTGGAGAGAATAACACTACCAGGTCCTAGGGCCATTTCAGGATGAAATGGGGTAGACATTAATGCCCTTAGCATAGTACGTTGTTAATGCTCATTAAACTTTTATTGTTACTATACACTTCCTAATGAGGCCAAGATAAAGACTGTGACTCTGGAAAGGGGCTAGGTGGCACAAAATGCTCTCACGCCCCAGCACCTGGTTACCCACCTGTTATTGGGAGGGCTACACACAGTTCTTCTGTCAGCAGGATTCCATCAGCTCTTGGAAAAGCAAAACGCCTCTCCTTTCCAGGCAGGAGGGAGCTGAGGCATCCTTCAGCCTTTCAGTGCTCCGGGTTGCCCTGGGCAGGGCATTTCTCCCAGGAACAGCCCGTTGATGTCTGGTGCCATCCACCTATTAAGCAACCATTCAGCTCACTCTGTTCTGGAGAAAAAGGTATCTGGGCCAGTCCCTGTAATATTCTGGAATTTGTGAATTCTTAAATCTGAATATACATTTATAGGCATTGATTCAATGATGAATTTAGGCCAGCCTGAATCTTATAGGTAAATGATACACAATGTAAGATGACTGCAGAGGAAAAGTAGACAATGTCAAGGAAGCTCTTCAGACCGGAGAGAAGATATTGTCTGTTTCTACCCACCTAGCTGACACCCATCTCCACCCACCACCAGCCCTGCCACCCACTCAATACCTCATCTATCACCCACCCCATTTCCCACCTACTATCCATCCCATCTTCCATCTGTCCATCCACCCACCAACCATAGTCATCCAGCTGTCCACTCACTTACTACCCACCCACCCAATCCACCAGCTCACATCATCCCATCCACCCCATCCATCTATCCAAACATCCACTGCTCACCCACCCTATCCATCCATTTACTGAACCTTTATTCATTACTCACTTTATGTCTGGGACACACATGACTAAGACAGGCCTCCTTTTCTGAAAACCTCTCAATCCAGTATGCAAGAGATATACTCTAAAATAACAAAAGACACAATAAAACTCTACTAGTTTTTAATAAGATGCAGCAAACAGAAGGCAGCCTCTTGTAGTGGTTACGCACATATGGTGTGAAGCCAGACCAACTTGGCTTAGATTTGGGCTCTGCCACTTGCTATATGATGTCTTTACACCAATCATAGCACTTTGTTAAGTCTCAGTTTCTTCATCTGCTAGGTGGGAATAACTACATCTACTTCAGAGGATGACGGTGAACACTAAACAAGTTAGTGTTAAGTAAGCTAACATGTGAGAGGGTCACAAAGCAAAGAATTGCAGAGTGTCTAGGAACCGAGAGTGGCTCCAGCTGACAGTCAGTGAGAAAATGGGAACCTCAGTCCTACAACCACAAGGAACTGAATTCTGCCAACAACCATGTGAGTTTGGAAGGGACACTGAGCTCCAGAAAGGAACCCACTGACACCTTGACTGCAGCATTATGGGACCCCAAGGAGAAGACCCAGCTAAACCATGTCTGGACTACTTACTCATGGAAGCTGAGAGATATTAGTTGTGCCTTATTTTAAGCTGCTCTGTTTGAGAGAATTCTTTATGTGGCAATAGATAACTGAGACATTATGTAATTTTTCCAAGGCTACATAGCTCCTCAGTGGTAGAGCTGAGATTCAGAACAAAAGGGGACCATCACACTTATTGAAAGATAATCAGCTAGAGGGGTTAAAATGCAAAAGATGTTCTGATTAGCACTCAGTTGACTGGAAAATTCAATTAATCAGACTCTCTAATTCCTGGACCTTATGATTAGACATGGATTTTTTTTTTTTGGATTTGAAATCAAGTTTTCCATGGCAATCAGGCCAGAGACCGTGCTGCTGAAGAGGGCAGCGGCTGTCGAGTTGGGAAAAGAACCACCTGCTTATGTTATTGTGCAAAGGTCTGAGCCACATGTTCCCATCTGAACAATGTGATGGGGTCGCCTGTTGAGCAGCAGCTGCCTGACTTTATGGCTCCCCTGGATTCCTCCCCTGTGCGCCCCACGGCCGAGAGTTCGCACCTCTGGACACATGACTTACTCCTCGCAAAGACAGAGGATGACTCCTTGGGGGCCGGTCTCCCGGTGAAATAGCCACTACCACTACCAATAATTCTGTGAGCTCCCCATCTTCCAGACCTTTCCTGAGCCGGACACAGAGTCTCCCTGAGACCTGTGGGTTCCCCAGGAAGTCTCGGAATTGACACTCTTTGTATCATGGCTTTTAAATATTTATTCATCAGCTACTTATTGGGGGCCAGGAAAACTAGGTTTCTGTTAGTAAAATGACGTGCTTTTTTCACACTCAGACTGTGAATTCAATACTTCACTCAAACACAGTAGGAATGGAGAAAAGAGTCCTGTTTACTCATTCACACCCTGGGAGCCAGCGTGGCACAAACGACCTGAAAACACTGGGCAAAATCTTCCCTCCTCTTCTCCATTCCATTTCCTCATTTTGCTTTTAGTTCGCAGGTCCTTAGGAGGCATATTAAAGGGATCAACATTTGGATCAAGAAATAAATCCAATTTCCAAACACGAGCTCTGTGCAATGCCCAAGGGCAGTGCAAAACTCCTCAACAGAGCAGAGTTGATGCAGGTTGACCAGTTTTTGAAGTTGTCACTTGCGTGTTCAGTGTGAAGGTGCGTTTTGCAGCTATGAGCGTGTGTAAACCTGCAGCAACGAGCCCACCTTCCCCGTGTAGCCCAAGGGTGCTTTGTCGCCCCCTGTCCTCTGGCTCCTCCTTGTCCTTGTCAGCCAGCTGAGCACTCTGGCCAGGTCACCTCATCTCTTCCCTTCTATCCTTTTATGAGGCAAATACTATTGGGGGCCCCATTTTCTTGATGAATAAACTAAGGCAGACAGATTTGCCTAAGCTCAGGAAGCCATTAAATGCATTGCAGGACGTTTATTTGTTATGTCAGATGCTCAGTAGTAGGACGTGGCACTGGGCAGGTGCACATTTGTTGTGGCTGAAGGGTGACCATATCCAGGGTGAAGCCCAGGTTTAGCCAGAAAGAGGAGGTGAGCTCTTTGCAGGGAGAAGCAATGCAGGGAATAGGCATGGGGGTGACCCTTACCCGAGCCTCTGCCACAAGTGACAGGCGTGCTGTGAGGACCACCCCTCAGATTTGGTCCAGACACCCCTGTTTTCACGTTTCTGATTCCATCTATTGATTCATTTGTGATTTATTAAGAATAAATTAATTCTTTGACAAACACTGTTTTAGGCATTAAGTGGTGAATGAGACAAAGTCCTTCCTCTTGTGGAGCTTGAATTCCAATATAAAGGGAAAAGAAGGAAAAATGAAGAATAACATAGTTTCCAGAAGATCATAATGGTGCACATGAAGCGAGAGGTGATGTGGCAGACAGCAACAGTGAGAAAGCAAAGAAGGCCTGTCTGAGCAGGTGGCAGCAGGACTGAGGCATGAATGGAGAGGGGGAGGCAGCCAGGCCAGGACTTGGAGGAATAGCATTCCAGACACATGGAAGAGCAGATGCAAAGGCTCTGGGGTGGGAATGAGCATGGCCAAGACTAGGAAGAGAAAGGATGCTGTTAGGAGGCTGAAGCGGATGGCATGCGGTCAGCGATGAGGTCAGAGATGAAGTCGGTGATGAAGTCAGCACTGAGGTAAGCATTTCTGGAATAGGAAAGGAACTTGGACATTGTCCTGCTGGCAGCAGGAAGCCATAAAAAAGAGCAACAGAAGCCAAGTTATATTTTTTGATGGCCTCTGATTGCTGTGGGGAGAATGGAACAGACAGCGCCAAGAACGGTGGTAAGGAGAGCAGGTAGGAGCCCTGCAGGCTCCTGGTCTGAGACGAGCGGAGGGAGTGTTGCTTCATCCCACTCCAGCCACCCTGGGGTCCTTGCTGGTTCCTTTAAGTCACCAGCATCCTTTTTGTCTCAGGGTTTGTTAAGTGGCTTCCCTCACCTGGAAGCCTCTTCCAACCCCTTCCTCTAGCTTCCTCTCAACTCGTGTCCTTCCACCTGGGAAGCCTTCTCTGACTCCATGGCCACGAATGCTCATGGGATCCAGGAGCTTATGAAGTCCCCCCTTCCCCCTCCCACCCCATCCGTGAGCCTCTGAAAGCAGAAGTACATCATTGCAGCCCTGCATAGAAAGCGCGTAGAAGACTCTCGGCATGTGTTTATTGGATAAAATACTATTTTGTTAGAGTTAGTGACAATTTTGAGATTTATGCCGCTGACCTGAAATTATTTTTAAACAAGTAGAGTCAGTCTTTCAAACAAATGCATTTTCAGAGGACTATGACTGGCTGTGTGCATGTGCCAGGAACAGCATTGAGCATGTGGAAGCCACTCACTCATTCAGTCATCTCATTGCCTGTATGAACTGGGAGTGTTCACCCCCATTTTTCATGTGGGAAACCAAGGATGGAAGTGGTTAAGTCACTTGCCCAAGAAAACCTTATGACTATGTGATGAAGAGAGCGATTTGAGTCCAGTCCACATCTGTTTGGATGCAAAGCTCACGGTGTTTGAACAATGGTTCCTATAGGTAGGCATGTTATGCCTTCAGCAAATTCCTTCAGTGAATACCAAGTGTCAGCTTCAGAGATGGAGGGGGATAAGCTGTGTAAGTAGCCAGAATTCTGGCCTTCCAGAAGACTGGCATCTGGTAGAAGAGATGAGACCTGCAGAGAAGTATCCGTGTAATGCTTATAATTCGGGATCCACCTGGACTAGAGAGGCATTGAGATCAACGGAACAGTCTGACCATCCGAGGAATAATTTCAAAATGACTTGAGTTCACTTACTGTAATTCTCCCACACTGTGAAGGGGCCTCATTGTCCACAGAAATACTTCTCAGACCTTCTTTGCTTGCCCAGCCTCATCTGAAACCACCTTCTCCACTCTTAGCTGATCAAAGGCTTTCCCTTTTCTTTTGTGTTAAGATTCCACGTCACTGATGCTTCAAACAGCTGACAAAACCCGACCCAGCCCTTTTGGCAATCTAATGAAAGCCATGGGTTTTCTCCCAGAGAAATACTCAAGTTCAGGTGTGCGCGTGCACACACATACACACACACACACACACACACACACACACACATGCACCCATTTCATTAGCTTCACCGCTTTGCCTATCATTTCAGGGTGTCCACGGACCTTCCAAATCTCACCCACAGTTTCTGAGTTGAGAACCCCTTGCCACTGGTAATCGGAAAAGACTTAAGCACCTTGGCATTTGCATCTTCTTCCATGTGCATGAGAGAGCTTCAGAAATTTATGTAAAAACAGATGCACACCCAAGCAACCAAGCCCCATGTTTGCTGCTTCAGAAGCTTGTCTTCCTGCAGTTTCCAGCCTAAAATGGCTTTCTTTTCCGGGGAGTGTAGAAGTCTGTAATTAGGATAGCAGATGAGAATGGTCGTAGCAGCCCTCTGGCTGTGGCATGCTAGTGGGAAAAGCTGGAGCCAACTTTTTCCTTTTTAGTCTGAGTTTAGGTTCTCAATACCCAAGGTGACTTTAATTCAACCACATGCCTTGGTTCTGGGGATCAGCAGCTCTCAGCCACTGTTTTGTGTCACTGCTGGGTGGCTGTAGGATTAGAAAATATTTGGAACTCTTGGTGAAATACCAAAGTTGGCAAATTATTTGCTTGAAAGAATAAATATAAGAACATTCGAGTCTCTCTATAATGATGTTGTTTTCCATGCTTTGTTTTCAGGTGTGCCGTCCTGCGGGTCGGGGAGGGGTGGGAATGGGCAGTGGCCACCATCTGAGGAATTCAGAGTGACCCTGGAATACGCATATGACTCCGTCTTACCCTTCGTGGTTCCTGAATTTTTTTTAATGTTTAGAAAGGCCCTTGGTAACCCCAAGATTTTTTATGTCACCCTTTTCCTCCTTCTAGAACATTGCTTCCCAGACCCTAGTTATTTTAATATCACCTTCAAGAATTCTGTCCTTTCTTTAGGAATAGCTTATTATTTCTTTTTGTTTGTTTGTTTCTGCTCCTAAAAATTTGACTCAGTGGAGCCGTGAGGAGCACTTTTGTCTTAAAAGGGACGAGTTGCGTTTGGACTTTTTGCCGTGGACATAGCATATGGCTTCACTGAGAAAAAAACACATCGGTCTGTGTTGATGAGTATTCTTTTAAGGGCTAGAATATTTGCCTTACACAATGTTATCCTTTCAGTTTAGTCACAGAATATTAACAAAGAAATTTACAGATAGAGAAATGAACAAAAACTTTTATGCACTTTAAAAATGTTACCTAATAACAAAAAATGATTACTACCTTATGCATAAAGGAGAAAACTGAGTAAAATATCTGAAGCATTGACCATATAATAACATTATTGTAAATGCCAGTATTTATGGACTATTATGAAGTCAGTGGTAAAAAAAGTAAGTTGTAACAAAAAGTTTGAAACAACCACTTAAAATATCTTAACAATTTTTAAATCATTGTAAATTCAAGTGTTTCTTTTCTTCTAATTTTTACTTCATGATAGTGAAGGCCTCATGTTTATAAACAGGCATTCATGAGTACAGTATATCTTACACACAAAATATTCACACAGCGTCTTCCACGATTCTTCTGTAAACATAACTATTGTCTATCTACTGCTATCACTTGTAGGGTTGGAGGCACTTTGAAACAGATGACTGATTAAAAATTTTAAATAAAGACCGGATGAGGAGCAGGGCTTTGCTGAGCCACACTGGAGCCTGAGCAAAAGGAGGTATCAGTAATACTGACCCATCTTTAACTTGATTACTGAGTTATTCTGACCTCTCCTTAAATTTTGTGCCTGAGGCGGGCACCTCACTCGCCTTGCCCTGACTCTGGTCCTGCATGGGAGCTGAGAATTATCTCCCAAACCACACGTGTGGCCATGTCGGGCCTCTATCTGACCCCTCCCGTGGCTCCGTTATCTACAGGAAGGAGTCACATGCCTCAGCCTTGTTTCAAGAGGCCTCTGGAACTGAGGGAGCATTGTGTCTCTGTGATCTACATACACACATCAAATGTTTAATAATCTCTGGGTGAAGGACACGGGCTCCGGACTCGGACTACCTGGGCTTGGATCTTGTTCTATCATTGACTAGGAGTGTGACCTTGAGTGATGAACCTCAAGTCCCAGCGGCTCGGGTTTCTCTCCTGAAAGCAGCCATGCCTAGCTCCTAGAGTTGCTGAGAAGATTCAGTAATAAAAACAACAAGCATCACAGAAAATAACATCACTTATTAAGCACCCATTTCCCCAGCATCTGGCGCACGGTAGGTGCGCAATGAATTCATTCAACAAATATTTATTAACGGGCCAGTTACCTAGTGCTGGAGCTTGCGAGACTCCATAAATGCTAGTTATTGCTATTATTTCACCCTCACAACAGCTCATGAGGTAGGCAGTATTATTTTTATCCTTATTTTACAGGTGAAGAAACTAAGGCTTAGAGGAATTAACCAACATACCCAAGATAAGCCATCAATTAACTTGAGGAGCGAGGATCGTCCGGACCCCAGCAGGGCCGGCTCCCGAGTCCGCAGAGTTCTCGCTGAGGTCTATTGGAGCCTTTTCCACGTGCGTTTGTCTCTCCTTGACGATGATAAGGAAAATATTTAACACAGCAGAAAACTCCCGGCCCCTCCCCTTCTCTCTCCTCTGGGCCCCCTTCACCCTGCTTACTGCGCACACTGAGATGCCACATAAACTGAAGCAAAATAGTGTAAATTGCTCCCCTTGCTTATGCTCGGGGCCCAGGCCTTTGGAGATCACTCTCCTCTGAGCCTGCCGCTGTGAAATAAACCCCCAGCCTCCAAGACCTCCAAGTGCTGCTTGATTCTTCTGTCCGCAATCCAGTCCAGGTTTTCCGTGACAATGACTGTGAACTTGCAGAGGGCTGGCCCCACTGTGTCTTCACCCTTGTGTCTGCCTCAGGCCTAGCAAAGAGATTTGTATATTTTAAGTGCTCAACAAATGGCCAGCAGAACAAACTGAATCCTGTCTTGAAGTCTTCCTGAATATGTTTTGTGGTTTGTGGCCTAGAATTGACCCCCATGATGGAGAACGCATGTGGTGCGTCTCTGACTTCCTGGTTCTTTGCAGGAAAGCCCACCATCCCTTTCGACATCCTCTTCTTTGCCTCCCATGTCCTCTCTTATTAGCACCCCAACTGCAGACTCCAAATCCTTCTGAGACAGCAAAGGCTTGTTTGCGGGTGTTTGGAAGGCATAATTAGAAAGCAGAAGTCATCTTTATTAAATTCCACATGGTAGTCAGTTGGGTGTAGAAATTGCACAAATCCAATAGTTTGAATGTGTTCTTTATCCCGGTTGGTGCCTACCCTAATTTAAAATCCCCCGAAGATAGTGCTGTCTTAATTAATAGTTTGCCTTGTTACACTGTAAATGTTTCCCTTGCTGTGGAGCAGGTCACGCCAATTAAAGCACAGGTGATGCTGACGGCAGTGTGCGCACACCTGCTGAGAAGCCCAGCCTTCTCTCATGGGCTGTGGTACCCACGTTTCTGCTGGGAGGTCACTGAGACAGGGCCCTGGAATGACAGCCAGTCCCAAATGCTACCGTGTGCCCTGGGCTACCCATGGCTTGGATGCATGGGCTTAGAGCCATTGAGATCTGCGTATGTGCTCAGGCCACTCTTTGTGCCTCAGTTTCCTCATCAGCACCTACCTCATGGGATGTATAGTAATTGTGTACTACACACTCATGCACAGAGGTGTGGGTTGGATGGAGGGATGTTAGCAAGGGCACTCAGCACAGGGCTTGGCACTGAAGACTAGAAGTTCTCTCT
Organism: Smutsia gigantea; assembly: GCA_032199065.1. Lineage (NCBI taxonomy): Eukaryota > Metazoa > Chordata > Mammalia > Pholidota > Manidae > Smutsia > Smutsia gigantea. The sequence goes on from JAVSCE010012667.1 coordinate 60,598, forward strand.
ATCTCCATCTGCTCTAGGAGACATGTTGCATGTTTTAGGCATTGTTATGTTCCTCATTGGTGGGGGTATTTTCCCTGATTAAAATTCCCACCTCCCCTAAGAAAAAGCCCCAAACTCACTTCTAAGCATGTAGCCCAATCCTGGGACCCAATCCTAGAAGACTTGGATTTTTTTTGTTGAAACAAAATTTTTACAAAATAACAACATACATATAGAAAAATCACATAGAGCATAAGTATATTATTTGTTAAATCTTTACAAACTGAACCTATTCCTTTAATCATGCCTAAAACACAAAACACATTATCGGCTCCCCTGAAGACCCCCCACCCCTTCCAATACCCCTAAGAATCCAATAACCCCCCAAGAGTATCTATTGCCTTAACTTCTAAAGCATAGGCTAGTTTTGCTACTTTTTGAACTTTATATAAATGTAAGCATACAAAGTTATATATATGGAAATTAATGATATTTCCATTAATTGAGTTAATAGAACATAAGTGGAATGGAATTATATAATTATATAATGTAGCAATTATATAATTATAAAGGAAGCATCTGGCTTCCTTCATCCACTATTTTGTTAGTGTTTTTGTACTTGTTGTTGGATGTAGTTGAACTTAATCCTTCTAGTTGCAGCATAGTATTTTCCACTGTATGATGATACCATAGTTTATTTATTCATTCAACTATTGATTGGCATTTGGGTTGTCTCCAGTTTTCAGTTAATACAGGTGGGGCTTCTGTGAATATTCTTGGACATGTTTATTGGTGAACATGTGTATGCATGTCTTTTGAGTAGACTTGCTGAGTCATGGATCATGTACATAGCTGACTTTAGCATATACTGTGAAATCATTTTGTAAAGTGTTTATACCAGTTAACTGCCACCAATAATACACAAAAGTTTTCAGTTGCTCCAGTGCTTGGCGGTGTCTGTCTTAAAGTTTAGCCTATTATGGTAAGAATGAAATATTACAAGAATGAGAGGTTTACTTTGCATTTCCCTGATGTCTTAGGACCTTTTCATGTATTCACTGGCTAGTCGGGTATTGTCTTTTGTGAACTTCCTGTTCACGTCTTTTGTTCACTTTTCTTTTGGATTGTCTGTCTTTTTCTTCCTAATTTGTAGGAGTTCTTTTTATACTTTGGATAAAAGTCCTTTTTGAATTTGCAAATATGCATTCCCATTCTACTGGTTGTCTTTTCATTCCCTTCATGCATCTTTTGATTACTACTGACAGAATTGTAGTTCAATTATCAGTACTTCCCTTAGTTGGCACTTTTATGACCTATTTCAGAAATCTTTGCCTACCCCCATGTCAGGAAGACATCGTCCCATGTTTTTGCCTAAATGTTTTATTGTTTTACCTTTCACATTTAGCTGTACAATCCATCTGGAATTGATTTTTGTGTATGGTGTGAGGTAGGGTTCAAGATGATTTTTTTTTTCCATCTGGATCTCCGATTGAACTGGAACCACTATTTGAAAGCAACATCCTTTCCCCTCTGCATTCATAAATCAGGTAATTTATATATGTGTGAGTCTATTTCTACACTTTTTATTTTGTTCCACTGATATATATGTCTAACCTTTAGAAAACTTTCATGTGGAAGAGAGGTTTGTGAAGAAGGAGGTATCCCAAGGAATCTCTTATTGGTAGTGGCTGTGGCAGAGGCAGGAAGAAATCCATCCAACTTCTGGAGGAAGCTATAGCAGGGTCCTGGAGTCCAGGCAGTATGAATTAAATGTCTGTAGCCTTAGTGGCATTGGCTATCTGGTTTCCCCCAGAGCAGTCCAGAGATATGAAATGGGCACTGCCATGTAAACTTGAAGCTTAATTCTCTGTTCCTTCCATAAGGCTGGATTCAAAGAATTTGAATCCTCTGTGCTTATCTTCCCCTGAAACCAATTTTGCCCTGCATGCTCCTTCCCTGGTAAGCTGTGAAATACAAGGTCTCCTTGTAATACTTTTATAAACTGCTCACTGCAGTTTAATATATGAGACACTGCATCATAGTCTGGAGGATCAAAATTACCTCAAAGCAATCATTTCCTAGAGGCCTGGTAGTAAACATTCTGTCACACAGCTATAGATTGTAGCCTGTCGCCATCAATCAGCCCCCAGGGAGATATTAGGAGGAATGATATGGGAATGAACTGAGAACTGGTACATGTGGCTGCCAGGTCTCTGCAGAAGGAAAACAGGCTTGGTGGCCTATGGCAGGCTGGCTTTGTGGGGGGTGGGGTTTGCACCACAACCGGAGGTCATTGGTTCAGGCCTTGGGTGGCCCCTTGGCATCACTTGACTCCATAGTCATGGGATCCTTCAGCCCTAACCTTGGCCTTCTGATATCTCCCCTATATGCTGCAGACCAAAGCCATCACCTGTGTTTGCAAAATAATAATAGTTGCCATTTATGAGCACTCACTCTGCACTATAGAGTTGGCTAATCCTTCTCATGATGCACCTTATTAATTGTCAGAGTGGCCCCAGAATGGAGTTACTATGTTAGCCCTATTTCACAGCTGAAGAAACTGAGGCTTGGAGAAACTTGCAAAGTCACACAGCTAGTCAGTAGCAGAGCCAGGATTTGAACCTTAGTGTTCTGCCTCCAGAGGCCAAGTACAAAACCAGCTCTACACAGGACCCTATGAGCCTGCATCCTTACTAAACATTAATGCATGCTGTTCTTGTCTCCATTTTACAGATGAAGAAACCGAGGCTCTGAGAACTGCAGCTCCTCATCCAAGTTCAGCGAGCACATAACATCGCTGAGGTTCCACTGCAGAGCTCTCTGGCCACACACCTAAAGCTTCCTCCTTGGGAAGGCAGGTAGTGTATGGATAAAACATCGCTGCCTGCAGAGTTGCAGGCTCTGTGTGGGGTCACCTAGAGAAACTAATGTCTTGGTGAACTTGGCTTAAGCCCCCAACAGGGTCAGATTGAGTCTGAGGGACTGAAGCTTGCACAATTTGGATGACCCCTTAAGAAAAGCAAAATTATCAATAAAACTCAGGTATGGGAGTACATATTTATTTAGCAGGTGCATTCAGGTGAGGGTCCTGAAATTGAACACCTCGGGAACATAACGGCCAGTCCACTCTGGTCCCCGGTCTCCTGTGAGATCCCACCTTGGACGCCAAGTCTCTAACAGTCAGAAGGCCTTTCCTGACTCGTAGTCTTTCGGGAATCCGAGGATGGAAAGAAGGCTGATGTGGCTCGTTTTTTAGGTGTTTGGCACCTGCACCCAGCGCTGGAGCTGGGAGGGGTGAGGGCCGTGCTTGACTCTAAGCCAGGGCCACTCAAAGTGTGGTCTCTGGGCTGTGCATCTGTGAACTGTTTGTGGACAGTCCAGGGCAAGATCACCCAGACACTGAGAACTGGCATTTAGGGACACTTATAGCCATTCAGCCCTGCCCGGTGGCTAAGTGTTGTCAACTCAGAGTTGAGCTGCTTGGGGTGCTAATTATGCACAGTAGGACCACAAATCAGTCCAAGATACACCGGGGGAAAACAAAGCTGGCCCTTCGTCATAGAATTTGGGATGAGTGGTCTAAGCCTTATTAGGGATGCTCTTGCTTTGAAAATACATCTGTCATCGGCATTTCATTTCACAAACATGGAAACTTCATACCAAAGCAACAATAACCACACTGATAAAAACCCAAACCTAACCCATTAATAATTTGTTTGTGGTCTGGTTTAGTTTCTTTTTAAACAGATGAAGTACTAATTTTAAATCTTTATTCTTAGTCTTTTTTTTCTTATACTCTTCTCTCCTGATGTTAGATCATAAACTTTTCCCTCCCCATCAAAAGCTTTCTGAAAATTTACCTTTTTCCCCTATACTTTTTTCATGGTAATATACACATAACATAATATTTATTATTTTAACCACTCATAGGTGTATGATTCAGTGGTGTTAAATATATTGACAAGGTTACATAACCACCACCACAGACTGTACCCCAAATTTCCCATTATTGCCAATAAAAACTGCCCTCATTGAACACTAACTCCCCTCCAGCCTCCCTCCAGCCCCTGGTAACACCTGTTCTACCTTCAGTCTCTATGAATTTGCTCATTCCTGATACCTACTATAAACGGAATCCTATAATATTTGTCCTTCTGTGTCTGGCTTGTTTTACTTAGCATAATGTTTTCAGGGTCCATTGGAATTGTAGCACTGTCTTTAATGGGTTTCGGCCCCAGACAAGTTCACTATGGATTCAATGAGACCAAAGAAATGACAATGAAATGTTCTTTACATCCTCACTGTCACTTGTTATTTTCTGTTTTGTGTTTTTGTTTTTGTCCTCCTAGAAGTGATTTTGATTAGTGTTTCCCTGATGACTAGTAATGTGACATCTCTGACAGGTGATGTTTTTCGTGTGCTTATTGGCCGTTTGGAGAAAAGTATTCCTTTGCCCATTTTTGAATTGGGTTTTTGTTTTTGTTGTTTTTGTTGAGTTTTAGTCCTTGATACATTCTGGATCTTAATTTCCTATCAGATATATGATCTATGAATATTTTCCTCTATTCTATAGGTTGGCTTTTCACCTCCTTGAGGACCTTTTGCTGTACAAAACTTCTTAATTTTGATGAGATCTAGTTTATTATTTTTCTCTACTGTAGCCTGTGCTTTTTGTGTCATATCTGTGAATTTGTTGTGAATAGAGACTAGCTTTATCTCTTCCTTTTCAATTTGAATGACTTTTATTTATTTTTCCTATCTAATAGCTTTGCTTAGAACTTCTAATACAATGTTGAGTATCATCAGTGAAAGTTGGCATCTTTCTCATTTTCTTGATCTTATAGATAAAGTTTCCAGTCTTTCACCATTGATAAGACATTATTTGTAAGTTTTTCATAAAAGCCCTTTATTATGTGAGGAATTTTCCCTGTATTCATAGTTTTCTGAGAGCTTTTAACCAGAAGGGGTATTGGATTTTTGTCAAATGCTCTCTTTGTATGTCAGTTGAAATGATCACGTGTTGTTCCCTCCATGTTGTTAATGTGTCACATCACCTGGCTTTTCCTACGTCATATCTTCCCTGCATTCCTGGAATAAATCCCAGCTGGTCATGTGAATAATCATTTTAAAATCTGTTGTATTTGATTTCCTAATATTTTGTTGAGGATTTTTGCATCTATATTTATAGGGAATAATGGTCTGTAATTTCTTTTCTTGTGATGTTTTTACCTAGCTTTGTTTTCTGCCTAATACTGCCATCATAAAATAAGTTAAGAAATAGTCCTTTCTCTTCAGAGTTTTGGAAGATTTTGAGAAGGATTGGTTTTAATACTTCTTTAAATGTTTGAATGAATTCACTGGGGAAGCCATCTGGTCCAGGCCTTTTCTTTCTTGTCAGTCATTTAACTGTGACCTAGCTAATTTCATTGGCCTTCAGTTCCAAGCAGGCTTAGAGAAGGTGGTTTCAAAGTGTAGTTCTTAAAGTATAAACCAAGGACAATTGCCTTTATCTGAATTGCCTGTGAAGCTGTGTTTGTTTTTATTGCTGTGTGGCAAATCACCACACCCTAAATTTCAAAGGACAAAAATGTATTGTCTTACCATTTCCATGGGGCAGGAGCCTGGGCAGGGGGCAGCTGGGTCCTGTGATCAGACTCTCACCAGCCTGATATCAAGGTATTGGCCAGACATGGGGCTTGGGACCTCTTCCAGGCTCTCTATCACTGGCCCAGTTTAGCTCCCTGAGGTTGTACGACTAGAGCCCGCAGAACTTAGTGGCTGTCTGTTGTTATCTGCCATGTGGCCGTCTTCCCAACAAGGCAGTTTACTTCTTCAAGGCCAACAACAAGTGCAGTTTCATTTCTTTTCTATTTTCATCTCTGAGTTCTTCCATCTCTGACCTTTTGGTCCTCTTCAAGGGGCACCCCTGATTAAGGCGGGCCCACCCAGAATAATCTCCCTTTTGATTAACTTAAAGTCAGCTGATTAGGGACCTCACCTACAAATTCCTTTACCTTTCCCCTATAATGTAAGCTCATCATGACAGTGATATTCATCATCTTCACAGGTCTCACCTTCACTAAAGGTGAGGGGATTATACAGGTATGTTCACCAGCTGGTGGGGATCTTAGGAGCCCTCTCAGAATTCTGCCTGTACAGAGATTAGTTTAAGAAGTAGGCTTATAGTTCCTGACCCCAGAAGATTCATTTAGTAGGCATAGTGGGGCCCCAGAATTGACATTTTTAACAGCCTTCCCAGCTACTTTGAGACTCTAAGTTACACAGATTTGGGCTCAAGTCCCAGTTCTGCCATTTTCTGGCTGGAACGCCCCCAGATAACTACTCCCTGTCTTTGGCCCTCCGTCACTTCCTCCATAAAGGCGGTGGTAAGCCCTGCTTCACAGGATCATGGAAAGGATGGGTGTGATACTGCAGATTGGTGGTGTGTAATCTAGACTGCACGTTAGAAGCTCTGGGGAGATGTCCTGGGCCACCTCAGCCCAACTGAGTCAGAGTCACTAGGATGGAGCCGAGGCGTCAACACTGTTTGGTTCCCAAATGCTTCTGATGCGCAGCTGATATATTGGGCAGCCACTGCCACAATGATGCTGTGAAACAAATGACTCCCAAATCTCAATGATATACAATGACAAACATTTATTTTTCTCACTTCTGTGTCTGCAGACACGCTAAGGTCTGGCTGATTTCATCTGAGTGTAACTCTAGGCCGTGTGTCTGCTCTGTGGGTCTCATTCTGGGACTGGCAGCTCGTGGGGACATGACCTTATTATGGTGATGACAGCAGAGCAAGAGATTAGAAACATGTGATATCTCTTGAAGCTGAGCTTTGAAGTGTAACACTATCACCTCCTCCCACAATTTCATTAGCCAGTGCAAGTCCCATGACTAAACAACAGTGGGGCAAAGAAGTGGATTCCACCCACAAGTCCCCGGGCAAGGAGCGTGGCTGTATAATTCTATTGAGAGAGGATGTGGGGTTCAGAACAATAATCCAGTTTACCACAGCTGGTTACCACTAATACTAGGACAAGCACTTAGCAACATGCCTGGCCAGAGTACGTTCTCAATAAACATTGTGTATTGTTCTAGAGAGCAGAGCCTCACAACTTCCTCTGAGGCTGTTGTATGGGAGCGACTCTCCCTCCGTGATGGGTCCCAGGGATGAGTCGGCTCCCCACCCTAGCATTAAGTCAGTATCCAGGGAGAGAGGACTGTCCCATCATGCACCAAATGCGTTGAGTTCCTAGGAAGGAAGGACCCAGCTGGAGGCTGCAAGAACTATTATCAGCTGCTTAAATATCCATTTGCCCATCCACCACTCACAAAGTGTTCTATTTATTTGCACGCTCTCTGTAATATAGCAGCAGAGGGAGAATTCATTAAGGCAAATTGTGAGGGTAGCTTTCAAAAAAAAATTCATCTCTCTGTTTTATGCAGTGCATAGTTCCCTGTTTAATGAGAACTCCACAAGTCCATTTTCCTTAAGGGTTTAATAAAAGTATAATTTAAAAAATTAAGACAGATGGGGAAAGTGCCGAGGGAAGCTATTTTTCCCGTTAATCGCAGAGTAGACCTTCTTGATACTGCAAGATAGGTGGGGAAAAGAAAGACTCCAGAAGCTATCAGGAGTTCTTTAAGGTTATATAAAACTCTGGCCTGGGTTTATGTGGCTCAGGGATTCCTGCCGAACAGAATGGAATTAGATTTATTGGTTGACTAATGGGACCATAACTAGCTGGCAGTTTAATTAATACTGATATAGGAGCTTTGCTTTCTCCTAGACTTTGAACCAAAGAACACTGCAAATGAGGCATTTACATTTAAAATTTTTTCTGAATAATCTTGGTTGCTTCTGGAGGGGCGAGGAGAGTGGGATGTTTGAGCGGGTGAGTCTGGGGTGTTGGTGGCCGACGGGTGATTCTCGGCTTCCTGTGTGTGCACATCAGGGGGCAGTGTTCGCTGCCATCTTGTTTCCTTCCTTCCTGCTGTTGCCACTGGCTTGCTGAGCAAGACAGACCTGTGATCTCCTCATTTAATAATATTAATTATCCACCTGTTTGAGTACTTAGTTTGTTAATTGTCACTGGGAAGCTGGTGGTGTTATCATCATCCCCATTTTATAGACCCGGGGACCAAGGCTCTGTCACACAGGCAGCAAATGCAGAGTTGGGACCTGAACCCTTGTCCGTGTCCTAAACCCTGTGCTACCCTGTGTGACAAATAGGGCCACACGAGGCTCAGAGAAGTGTGGCGAAATTCCAAAGGCTGGGGAGCAGTGAGCCGAGTGGGGACTAGATTTCCTTTCTTGCAGCTTTCCCCACCACATCTCTCAAATTTAATACAGGGATTCTGACTCACTTTGATATTAATCTACATAATACTCATTAAGAAATACAAGTATGCTCTCCTGTATCTCAAAAACAATAAGCCAGTCCATGTTGATGGAGGCTTACTATGCTGTAGGCACTCTGCTAAGCTCTGGTGTGTTCTTTGTTTCGTTAAGTCCTCACAATACATGCTAGGAGGGAGGCATGTGATTATCTCCACTTTCAAGAGAAGGAATCTGAGGCTCAGAGAGGTGAAATGACTTGCCCAAGATCACACAGCAGGAAGGAAGCGGTCCAAACAGGATTCAGACTGAGGTCTGTATGAAACTCCCACGCCTTTGTGCTGAACCCCAAGGCTAACTAGGAAGGATCGCTGGGTTTCCCTCCACTCCCCTTTATCCAGAAGGTAACACACATCCGAGATCATTGAGAGGTGACTGATGTAGTATAGCCTGTCATCCCTGGAGGTTATTTTTCCAAGTTCCTGTATAAGTCCTTCTTCTTTGAGGTAGGAAGGCATGGGCTTACCTTGGTGCATTCCCTAGTTGGCCTGTTGTTTTATGCTCTCCTTGATGTGCTGTGTAGTAAGTCAGGAGGCCTTGCACATTGTTGAGATGGACAGCTCCCTGAGTCGGCAGTTTGGGAAACGCTTTCTTGTCTCCCTCTCTTGTCTACCATTCATTCAGTGATCCTGGAGAGAACCAGATTCCTTGCCAACCAAGAAAATGCCTTTGGTTTCCCTCTATGTTCAATTCAAAAACAATAGAAACATTTTTCGTTTCTTTACCTTGTTGTCTTTGACTTGATTTGATTGGATGGGTCACTTGAATTCATGGATAAAGGTTGAGAGCTAGATAACGTCTGATGATTCATGTTCAGATTATTGTAAATTCAAGTTCACGTTATCAAAGTTGGTAGCTGACTTCAAGTAAGTTAGGTTGCTTTTCTACCTTGAACAAAGTAAGTGGGCCAAGTTTTAATTTCTTATTGCTAAAAAATATACCACTGTATGGATATACCTCTTTTATTTATCTATTAATTTGGGTTGTTTCCACTTTGGGTTGTTATGAATAGTGCTGCTATGAACATTTGTGCACAAGTTTTTATGAGAGCATAAGTTTTTATTTCTCTTGGCTGAATAATTAAAAGTGAAATTGCTGAGTCATATGGTGACTCTGTGTGTAACCTTTTGAGGAATTGGCAAACGATTTTCCAAAGCGCCTGCCCCAACTGACATTTCCACTAATAATGTGTGAGGGTTCCGCTACATCCATATTCTCTCCAACAGCTGTTCCTATCTGTCTTTCTCTTTATAGCCACTCTAGTGGTTGTGAAGTGTTAGCTGATGGTTTTGATTTTCATTTCCTTAATGACTAATGATTTTGACCATCTTTTTATGTGTGTTTTGGCCATTTGTACATCTCTGGAGAAATGTCTATTCAGATCTTTTGCCCACTTTTAATTGGTTTATTTATGTTTTCTTTATTGAATCATAAGAGTTCTTAGCATATCCTGGATACAAGTCCCTTATCAGATATATATGACTTGCAAATATTTTTCTCCCATTCTGTGGGTCATCTTTTCAGCTTCTTGGTGGCATCCTTTGAAGAAAGAAGTTGTCAGTTTTGATGAAGGCTTATTTATCTACTTTTTCTTTGTCAGGTCTGTTTTTGGTGTCAGATCTAAGAAGGCTTTGCCTAATCTGAGGTCATGAAGATTTACTCCCATGTTTTTTTCTAAGAATTTTATATTTTTAACCTTTAGATGTAGTACTGTTATACATTTTGAGTTAATTTTTGTGTACAGCATAAGGAAGGGTCCAACTTCACTCTTCTGCATGTGTGATCCTTTTCCCATGAAATGATCTCGGCACCTTTGTCAAAAATCAGTTGGCCACAGCGTAAGGGCTTATTTGTGGATTCAGTTTTATTCCATCCATCTGTCCTATGCTTCTACCACACTGTCTTAATTATTGTCATTAATTACTTAATTACTTGTGCTATGTTTTGAAATCGGCAAGTTGGAGTCCTCTAACTTTGTTCCTTTTAAAGATTGTTTTGGCTATTTTGGGTTCCCTACATTTCCATATGAGAGTTAAGTATCAGCTTGTCAATTTCTGCAAGAAAAAGAGCCAGCTGGGACTTTGACAGGTAGGGCATTGAGTTTATAAATCAGCTTGAGGAGCATTGCCATCTTAAAAATCAGTCAACATGAGATGTGTTTCCATTTATTGAGGTCCTGTTTAATTTCTTTCTACAACATATGACAGTTAATGGACTGTGTTGTTTTTGCAGCCTGGGGTAATGGCTCCCCACTTTGGTGATGTCTGGTTTAGGGATTTAGGCATATTCATGAGGCCCATCCAGGTACCTGCTGCGGGATGTTTTCCTTTGCTTTCTCCCACTACACCACAGCTAAGATTGCTGGGGCACTTGGTGAGTAGGAGGACAAGCAGGGTCCTCGGCTCTCTCCTTCGCCGTCACTAGACGGTGATGATGTGAGGAGCGTGAATACTGTGCTGAGTGGTTCCTACCGACCACCTCGCTTGATCTTCAGAACAGCCCCTAAGGTGAGATTTATCACCCCTGTTTTGTAGATGGAAAAGTTGAGGCTCTGAAAGACACACATACAACAAGGAACAGAACACACATTTGGACTCAAGTATCTTTGACACTCAACCTCAGCCACTTCCAGCCCACCCCACCATATCATCCCCAGGAGGAGGCGGGACTTTGCCAATCAGTGGCGCTCACACTGCCATTCACTTTGGCTGCAGAGCTTATGGTTGATGAGAACAATGCTGATAAGTTGACCATGATCAGCTAGAGTCCCCTTGTCACATTGCAAGAACTGGCTTCCTTCTCAGCAGCTGTATATGATTCTTATCCTTGGACCAGAATTTTTGTTTGAGGTCCAGACCCTTGCTCAGCTCAAAAAATCCATCAGACTTCATGAGAGGACTCTATTTGTATACATATTCTGGGGTGGGAGCCCACAGAAGCCTACTGGAACAGAATCCCCACGGTTAGAGCGAGTTGCAAGGAGTCAGGAATCTGATTTTTAATAAGAACCTACGTGATTTTTATGATCAGGCTAATCTGGAAAACAGAGTAATGGAATCCATCCATCCATCCATCCATCCATTTCCTCGTATTTAAAATGGGTATAATACCCGTACCCACCTTATATGGTTGTTGTAAGGGTTAAATGAGGGTATCTGTAGGAAGTGCTTAAACATTGCCTGCCACTGATTGAGAGCTGATTAAGACTTACACTTGGTAGTGACTCTGGGGCATCTTGCTGCGCTGGTGGACAGTGACTGTGGTGGGGTGTGTGGTGGGGACTTGATAGTGGGGGGACTCTAGTGGCTGCAGTGTTGCTCATGTGATTGTATATTAATGATAACAAAATTTTTAAAAAAAGGCTTACACTTGGGTACCTCTCATGGGCCTGGCTCTCTTCTGGTTATCAAGGACACAGCAGAAATAAACAGACAAGGCTTTGCCCACCCAGGGCTGACCACATAGCAAGAATGAGCATAAATTTTTGCATCACACAAAACTGGATTAAAATCTCACCCTTGCCACTCACACACAGGTGTGGGCATGAACAAACCGCTGAACTTCCCTAGATCTCTTTGCTCAAATGTGAAGTGAGGTAAGAAAATTATTATTAAATAACACAAGATTTTAATAGCTTTTTTCATTTGTTGATGTTTCATCAAATCAAGGCAATTGAGGATCAGAGAGGCAAAGCCACTTACCTAAGGTCACACAGCTAAGTAAGTGGCAGAGCCAGGATTTGAACCCACGTCTGTCAGACTCTGGGAATGGAGTGTTTACCTGCCATGTTGGGTGGATTCCCACAGGGAGAGATGGCTATAAAACTCACAGGGAGTTGGTGGAAAGGATTATGAACCCAGTGAAGGCTTGTCTCAACAGGTGAACACCTGCCAACTAAAGCACATTACACTGATAACCCTGTGGAAACTCCTGGGACAACAAGGTGTCCAGATTTACCTAATTTCTGCTGGCTTCACACAGCCCCAGCCTTACCAAGTTTCCTGCAACACGGGAATTTGGAGAGCCCTTGGTGAGATCTGATTTCTCTAATCTTGCCAGGCACAAGGAGAGTTTGGGAGGCATGAAAGGCAGTAGTTATTTATTTCATGAATAGATAACAGCAAGCCATTTAGAGGGAGCAGCGGCAGGAAGATGAAAACGCTATTAATACAGTTGGAAGCTCATTCTTTCAGAATGGTCAGCAGCAGCTGGAGAGGACAAGAACGAGAAAATCCTGCAGTGGACACTCCTGACGACACAAATTATTCAGGAAATATTAAAGTGCGTTTTCACCATGGCAAACTTAGAAAAAAATGTTTATGATATCTGTTCAAAGGCATCTTGCTGGGTGAAACCCAATACCAATAATAGGGGTTTGTGCGTGTGTCCATGTGGGTTCACGTGTCTTTATTCTAGTATCCTTTGTAAATCACTTCTCTGAGCTGATGTATTCAACAGTGACTAGGCTGGACCTACAATGCAAAGTGGAGTCCATGCCCTTGTTCTCCGGGGGATTTGCACTGCTTTTGTTGTCCATGGCCCTCAGGATGGGGCTCTGGGAAGCTGGGGGCGATCTGAGGTGTACTGGATGGGGGCAACAGAAAGCCCTCTGTTCTGGGAGGAGAGAAAAACCAAGGAGGAGCATGGAGGTGAAAGGGACGCGGCCACATCTCCCAGTGTGTGTCGGGCACTGTGTGTTCCCACCCAAAGAGGAGATCCCCGGAACAGGACCTGGGGGTCCTTGCACTTCTGAGCCCGATGGGAGGTTCACAGTGCACTGGGTCATGTTCAGGGTGTGTGATTCTTGAGGTAAAGCCACCCCCTTAACGTGGCTCAGTTCCGCTGTTCCTCGTCTCTAACCATAGAGTGATGCCTGCAAAACTGGTCCCTTAAGAGAACTAGAAATACAGCATTCTGTGATAAACCAGCAAGGCTGTTAATCACTGTAACTAAGCCATGGTATCATCTGTACATGTGATCATTAGCTCAGTCATTTTAAGTGAAATGACTTGTCAATTTAGGTAAGTTACTGACCAGATTAGACAATCCACTAGTTTGATCGATTTTTTTCCCCCAGTTGAATTGGTTTATTGTTTGCTTTAGGACTCATGCCCACAACCAATTTAACTGTAAGTGATGAGTTCAGTCTTGTATCTGTTTCATAGACTCCTTAAGCACACCAGTGTGGGAGTCCAACACACCCAGGTTAAATCCTGGCCACTTCACTTTCTAGAAGTGGAAGTGTAACTTTGGGAATGTTACAGAAGCTCTCTAAGCTCGGTCCGCTGACTACAGAATGGGAACAATAATGACCGGACCTATCTCACTGGCTTGTGGAGATCAGCTGAAATGACACAGCTACGAGGCTGAGCGCAGGCCGGCACATAGTGGGTCCTCCGTAGGCATTAACCGTCACCACCCTCACCACCAGAAGGAAGAGGGTGCAGGTTCACAGGTGAATTGCACGGTTTTCTTCCAGCCTCAGGGATGCCTGAGGCATGGTGGACTCTGTGACATCCGTGGAAGGGATGTGCCCATCAGAGATACATGACGGTCTTGCTGGGGGGCTCTGTGCCGATCAGCGACCCAACCACGTCCCTGAGCACCTGCGCTTAGTTGTCAGTCTTTTTATTACGTTACCTGTGGTTTATGGAGTGCAGCTGTTGAAGGATGAGATTGTGACACGTGCGCCTCCAGGCACTACATCACTAGCAAGGTATTCAAACGGACGGATTGAAATTCAAGACCCTGAAACGTCCCACAGTCACACCAACTCTCATCCTTAAGATCAAAATAGTGATTGGGATATTGAACGTTGGCTCTGGACGTCCAAAGCCTTTATGATCTGCTCACCTAACATGCTGCTCTGTTCCTAATTCTGTATCACTTCTTTTTTAAGTTGGAATATAGTTGATATTCAATATTATATTTGTTTCAGATGTACAACGTAGTGACTCAGTAATTATATGCACTACTAAATGCTCACCACAGTAGGTGTAGTTACCCCGGCTACCACACCAAGTGTCTTGCCAGTGGGTTTCAGCCCCCAGCAAGTTCGCTATGGATTCAGTGTGACCAAAGAAATGACAGTACATCGTTTCCTTGGGGTGAAAGGGTTTATTACCTGGCCTGTTCTCCCAGCAGTAGGTTGAGCACTAGCGTCTCAGCCTCCGCCCAGAGAACAGGGCCGAGCTCTCTATACAGCACAGTAATAGCTTATTGCCTAAAGGTGTGGAAGCAGTAGCCTAGCAACAGGCCAGTTACATTATCAGGTGGTTTAAGTTCAGTGAGGATCCTGGCCATAGGAACCCCAACTTACCCACACTGAGATACTACAATATTATTGATTAAATTCCCCATACCATGCTTCCATTCCTATGACTGATTTATAAGTTGAAGTTTGTACCTCTGTATCTCCACCTATTTCTTATCCCTTCACAAAGCAAAGTAAACCTCAGGCCTGAGAAGCCTATTTGTGCTTTGTGAATGTCAGTGACAACCTGACCCTGATGGCCACTCCAGTGGGCTTGCACATGTCATGCGATTTCTAGTTAAAAATACCTGAGTTGAACCATTGTGGAAAGAGTATGGAGGTTCCTCAAAAAACTCGAAATAGAAATACCATTTCACCCAGGAATTCCACTCCTAGGAATTTACCCTAAGAATACAGGATCCCAGATTCAAAAAGGCATATGCACCCCTATGTTTATCGCAGCGCTATTTACAATAACCAAGAAATGGAAGCAACCTAAGTGTCCATCAGTAGATGAATGGATAAAGAAGAGGTGGTACATATACACAATGGAATATTATTCAGCCATAAGAAGAAAACAAATCCAGACATTTGCAACAACATGGATGGAGCTAGAGGGTATTAGGCTCAGTGAAATAAGCCAAGCAGAAAAAGACAAGTATCAAATGATTTCACTCATCTGTGGAGTATAAGAACAAAGAAAAAACTGAAGGAACAAAGCAGCAGCAGACTCACAGAACCCAAGAATGGACTAACAGTTACCAAAGGGAAGGGACTGGGGAGGATGGGTGGGAAGGGAGGGAGAAGGGGAATAAATAAAGGGCATTACTATTAGCAGACATGGTGTGTGTGGGGGGCACGGGGAGGACAGTGCAGCACAGAGAAGACAAGTAGTGATTCTGTAGCATCTTACTACGCTGACGGACAGTGACTGTAATGGGGTATGTGGTGGGGACTTATAATGGGGCGAGTCTAGTAACCATAATGTTGCTCATGTAATTGTACATTAATGATACCAAAAAAAAATACCTGACTTGGATTGCCATTGCCATTTATTCACTGGGTAACTTTAGACAAGTTACCTAACCTCCCTAATCCTCAGGTTCCTCTTATGTAAGCTGGGGACAAAAATCACACACCTCATAGAGTTATGATTCATTAAGTGAGATAATCTATGCCAAATGCCTAGCCCAGAGCCTAGCCCCAAACGGAATGAGGAATATGGAAAGTGCCCCCCAATAAGGCCCTTTACTGGGTCTAGACAAGGAGATTTCCCAAGAACTTCTCTCATGCTCATCAGGGGCCACTGGGGTCAGGAATGAAATCTCCAGGTGGTTGTAAAGTGGTCCCTTGTCCAGCATTTAGCTCTCTCTAGACTCTCACTAACAGCGTCTTAATCTATAAATACAGCATTAGTCTCATGAGGCTGGATAAAATCTAATTCAGGTCTAATTCCCTAATTGTCCCTATTGTTTGGCAAAATGTTGTAAATAGCTACATGATTGTGTAGTTAAAATGCAGGACACCTGTTGGAGACAGGCAGTGGGCGCTGGCCGCGGGAGCCGTCTGGGGCGGGGAGCGCTGTGATGGGCTCCGGGCTGGGTCTGGGGCAGCAGCGATGATGTCATTGACATCAGGGCCAATGGTGCGGATAATGTGGAAATTTGAGCTCTTCCTTTGTATCAAAAACTGCTAAATCCTCACAGTGTCCCGCAAGCTTAGAATCTGTGTGCTAGAAGGACTGAAGGGCAGAACGACTAGTCTTCTGAGACTTGACGCAGACCTCAGTTAAGAGAGAATTGAAATGAAATGGAATTGATAAGCCTCCAAGCACATAGCACAGATCTGTCAATTTTACTGATCAGCCAAATACTTCCTTAGACTAGTTCGGTAAAACGTTCATCCAAATCCATTTAATCCTTCGCATCAGAGCAGCCAACATAGCCGTGGCTTGTATAGAAAGAGCCTTACTAGGTTGAAAGGGGATGGTGTGACTCATTCGTGGCTGTCATGATGTCCCTGGAGAGGACGTTCTAAGAAGTGTCTGTGGCAGGGGCTTTGTGCAGAGTGTAATGCATGAAGTGGCTGATTTGGGGCAGTTTTCTCCTAGATAGAGACAGTGCTCTCCTGACTTGAGATTTCCTGTTCTCACCGTTGAAAACCTCTCCTGGGACTATTTGAGACTTCTGGTTGACCACTGTTTTTGTCTTCCACAATTCCAGTTCTTCCTGCCGCCGCCATTCCCTTCCCTAAGTCAGAAACCAGGGCCATCCCACCAGCCCTCAAAATCTTGTCACTCACCAAACTGGCCAAAACTCATGTCCCCAGAGTTCTTACGTTCGTCCTCTTCTCTCCATCCCACGGCCACCACATCCAAGGCACCATTATTCACCTGCAGGGACTGCGGTGGCATCCTGCCTGGGCTCCGTGCCCCCCAGGCTTGCTTCTCTGTCCTGTTCTCCACCTTGCAGCTAGAATGCTATTTTGAACGTTCAAGTCTGATAGGCCATTCTCTTGCTTCAAAACCCAAACCCTGTGTTCTGGCATTCAATGTGAGTCATACCCCGGCCCCTCCCCAGGTCCTCATTCTTAAGCTGTCACTCCTTGCATGCTCTGGCCATGCCACACCTTCATCCAGGTCCCCAAAGCACCAGACGCACTCAGACTCTTCTGGGGAACCCAGTCCTTAGCCTGACGTTGCCTATTTCTCCTGCCTCCCACCCCCTTTTCCACGCCCCCATCAGCATGTGGAGCTGGTGGGCCAGGGCTGTAGTTCCCCAAGAGAGACCGCTAGGGCTGGAGCTGAAGTTCCAGCTGAGACGGATGAACTTGCAAATGATAAGGTTTCTGGGGGCATTTATTGGCATATAAATCAAAATCCAATTTATGTGAAGGAAAATCCCAGCTGGTTTACATGGCAGGATTATGAAACAGGTTTTGCCATGTGCACAGCCTCTGGTCCAGTGTAAAATGATTTTACCCTCCACAGAGGAAGCTTAGCTTTTTAACTTTGGCTGGCATTTTCCTGGGATGACCATGGCACTGGGTTCAGTTTGAATACTTCCAATATGTATGGCATTCTGGCATTGCCAGCATATGACACTGGTCTAACTGAGGGGAGGAAGGGAAGTATAATTTATTGAATGCCTACTTTATGCCAGGCGCATCCCTACAATATCCCATTTTAATCCTCACAATGGTTCTCAGGGTACTTGCCATCATATAGAAGGTCTTACTCCCAGCCACGTGACTCTTTCCATTTTCTTCCCAAGAGGACATGTGAGTTCTCTACTGCTTTATAATAAATTACCTCACACTTAGTAGCTTACAGAAACTCACTCTTATTATCTCACTATTTCTATGGGTCAGAAGGCCAGACACAGCTTAACTGAGTCCTCTGTTCAGGGTCTTACAGGCTGCAAAGTGTGGGTCATGGCTGCGGTCTCACCTGGGCTCGACGAGGGAAAGATCTGCTTCTGAGCTAATATGGTTCTTGGCAGTGGCCCCTCTCTGAGGATGTGCATTTCTTGTTGTCTGTTGGCCAGAGACTATCCTCAGTTCCTTGACACATAGGCCTTTCCCAACACAGTCACTTCTTCCACACTAGGGAAAGAAAGAGAGTTTTCAAGCAAGATAGACGCTATGATCTTACGTGGCATTACCACAGAAGTGACATCACTCCCTCATCTTTGTTGTATTTGTTTTAGAAGCCAGACACTCTCAAGGGAAGAGATCACACAAGGTGTGAGGACCAGGGGGCGGGAACACTGGAACTGACTGCAAGTCTGTCTGCCCCAGAGGGGTTAAGACACTCAGGATCGCTCAGCTAGTTGTTTGTGGAGTTGGGAACTTACTTTAGAGGCCGTACACTTAACATTATGCTGTCTAGGCGATCCCACAGCTGGGACACTCAGAGCAAAGCTCTTCCTGGGAGACTTGTCCTGACCGCTGAAGCCGGGGTAATTTGTTCATCTCTGGAGCTGCTGTGGGTCATCAGTACCCACAGGATTAAAACTAGAGTAGAAGTGAGGCAGTTCTTCAAAGAACATGGGGAAGGGACCCTGAGTGTGTCCACTCCTCCACGGTCTGTTCTCTGATGGAAAGCACATTCTGTAATGGAGCTCAGACGATCCACCATGGCCTTTGGGAAAAACTCGTGGTCGCTCAGGGGTAATGCTACCATAGGTCTCTCTCTTTGTGCTCACCCTTCACAAAAAAAGGACTTCCCCATCTGGTTTATTTAACAGAATATTGCTGCTGTGTTTTTATTTTTCCACCAATAGTCACAGCCTATAATTTGATGTTTGGATTGATTCCAGTTCTTCAGTTCTGAACAAGACTTGCATTAACTCCTCCATGGCTGTCATGTGCAGTTGTGTGGGTCATGCACTGCATAAGGGATGCCTGGCTGAGGGGGTGAGTGGATCATATACAAAGTCAACACACTGAGATCTCGTTTCCCACCACAGTGAACACACTGAACACCCCTCCCCCTTCTTTTAGTAGTAACACCCCAATTTTGTTTTGTTTTACAAACTTCCTTTCACTCTTCAGCCTTTATACCACTTATTAAAGCAGGAAAGGCTGTTTCTTCCTGAGGGACGAAGCACCTTTTTCCAATTCACATGCGGTGGCCCATCTAGGCTTGCAGCAGCCTTGATGGCTATTTTAAGAATAGAAAACCTCCTGCAAGACTGGGGTCCTGACATGATCTGCTCATGCAGACTTTGAGAGCAAGCAACTCACAGTTTTTAAAACCAACTGAAAGCTGCCCAGTCACAGTAGAAATTCTGCTTTCAACATGCTGAACCTAAACTGAGTCCATATGTAGCGTCATTTGCTAAAGAATGAACAACTCTGGTGGCCATGTGTCTTTAAATAAACCTTAAAATTCACAGCCAAGGTTGGGCTCAAGGCTGATTTTCAGTCATAAAGGCTGTGCTAAGGGAGTGAGTATGGAAAAGCCACATTAAAAATATGTAATAACCACCAGCTGTGGTCCAATTAAATTCACCCAATCACAGGTGTTTATACACCCCCCCCCCCACACACACACCCACACACACCA
Organism: Smutsia gigantea; assembly: GCA_032199065.1. Lineage (NCBI taxonomy): Eukaryota > Metazoa > Chordata > Mammalia > Pholidota > Manidae > Smutsia > Smutsia gigantea. The sequence goes on from JAVSCE010012667.1 coordinate 80,308, forward strand.
ACAAATCACTTCTTTTAAAATACAGAGTTTAGAAAACACATCAGGATGAGGTCCATGGGCCATTTATACCTGCTGTCACCTGACATCCTTAATTAAAAATGTAGATTCTCTGTTTCCATGCAAGACCTATAATCCAAGTATTTTAGGAGAGGGAGCCCAAGAATCTGAGTCCTAGAAAGTACCCAAGGCGATTTTAATGCCCACTGTCCTTGAAGACCACTCCCGTGCACGACGAGGCAGCCTTCTGGGGTCCTGGGCACCTGGGACGCTGTCTTGCCAACGGGTTTCAGCCGCAGGCAAGTTCGCTATGGATTCAATGTGACCAAAGAAATTGACAGCAAAATGTTCTTTAGGGTGAAAGGGTTTATTACCTAGCTTGTTCTCCCAACGGTAGGCCGAGCACTAGCGTCTCTGGGCCGAGCTCTCTATATAGCACAATAATAGCTTATTGCCTAAAGGTGTGGAAGCGGTAGCCTAGCAACAGGCCAGTTACCTCATCAGGTGGTTTAAGTTCAGAGAGGATCCTGGCCATAGGAGCCCCAGCTTCCCCACAGACGCACTCACTGCTCTGCGAAGTGCTCGTGTTTTTTGACGAGGTCCAGGCGGTTCTCATGTGCAGACACATGAGACTCATGGGGAACATGAATTTGTCACAAACCGTTCTAGCAAATGAGCACCTCCAGGGCAGATACTATATCTGACTTGTGTCGTTTCTCCAATGTTCAATAAATATCAAATGAAAGAATGAATGAGTGATTTAAGTAATGAAGTGGCAGCCAGTGCTTCCTTGTTAAAATAGACCAGGTGGTAGGTTACAGGTGGCTGCAAGCTCTCTGTCATGCCTCCCACGGAGAGGTGGGGTCTAATCCTCCTCCCCTTGAATCGGCACTAGTCTAGTGATCTGCTTGACCAATGGAATGTGGCGGAAGGGATGCTTTGTGGCTTCCAAGGCCAGGTCATGAGAAGCCTGTAGCTCCTGCCTGGGTCTCCTGAAACACGCACTCTTAGACCAACACAGCCACAGATGCGCTCCCAGCTGACTTACAGCACTAACTCCAGACATCTTGGATGGTCCAATTTCAATGAACCTGCACCCGAGTACAGCCACCCAGTGACCAGCTGCCACATGTGAAGCAGAGGAAGTGTCTGGTCACCTGCAGGACCGTGAGAGGGAATGCAGTGTTTTAAGCTACTACATTTGGGGCTGATTGCTATGCATCACTAGATCACAAACAGACCACCAGGATGTTATACTCTGAAAACTTCAGATGATGAGGGCCCTCACTAACTTCTTGCAGTCGTTGGTCGAGAGCTGTCTTGGGAGGAGGTCAGTAGGTGTTTCCTCCCTGGTACTTCCTGCCCTGCCATGAGGCACTGCAGGCTCCATAGGCAGAGGGCAATTCCACACAGGGAATCGGGTCCGTGGGCAGCCAGCCATCTGGGTGCACAGGTACGGGGGTGCAGGGGCCGCATCAGCCTCTACTGCACCCCGAGCAAGGAGCTACTTGGTTCTGGTTAACCACAGCCATGAAAGAGTATGGCTACAGAGTTATCAAATCTGTGGATGCCCAAGAAAAAGCAGAAGGCTGGATCTTTAAGTAAAATGTCATGATTTTTGAAAGTCGGCAACTAATTCAAATTAAAGAACAAATTCTGTGCAGCCCAACCATGCAGGCCAAACAAAAACACGCGTGTGCGGTGGAAGTTGTCTCCATCAGTACAAGATGGAGTGGTGAGAGCACCGTGCCCCACGTAATATTTCTTAGAATGGGACAATGTGGCAAACCAAAGGGGGTGGGTCCTGAGCTTGACCTTAAATGACAGGTTTAGATGGGGGTGGCTTTTAGCAAAGGAAGCCACGTGGATCAGGGTCCAGGGGCTGTCAACGTATATAAGATTGCGGGGAGAGTGACTAGTTTATAGTGAAGACTAGTTAATATGAGGGAACGTGAGAAAACAACATTAATCTCACAGGCAGAGACAAATAGAGGAGTAGTGTGCTAATTGGCAACATTAAATGCAGATAAAATTTTCACTTCTTCACTCTCAGGTTCTGGGGCAGGAAATAGAATGCGTGTGTTTTGGCAAGAAATGTGCACCAAAGATTATAATCTCAGAAAGGAAAAACTATGTTTACTGATGGAGATCTTATTTACCCTTGTATTAATTTACCTAATAATTTAAATGTGATGCTTTATCTTGATCTGTATTCATGAGTAAGCAAAATATCTTAAAATGGTGTAATTGTATTGAATTTCACAAAGCCTATATTTCATAGTAGGTGATTAGGTAAAGACTATGTATCTTTTACTCAAGCAAAATGATTTTACTTAACCTAATCTATGGGCTGAGTCACCTTGGGCAAGTTACTTAACCTCTCTGTGCTTCTGAATTCTCACTAGGGGATGGTGCTAGAACCTACTTTGCCACGTGGCTGAGATAAGTTAGTGAGATAAGGCTTGTAAAGCCCTTAGCACACTGCCTGGTATAAGGGCTCAGTAAACACCAACACCTACTGATTCTCAGCAAACCTCACCCTTGACAACCGAAGTCTGGTGAGAACCCCCAGTTCATGAATTTGCTCCATGTTTGTGTCTGATACAGACATTAGGTACTGTGCATCTTTCTGAACTTTGAATTCACTTCTCAGAAGATCTTATAACCTGGATGTGGGAACTGGTTCTTCCAGTTTTCTCATAAGATTCCCCTCCAGTGTCTGATTTGTTCTCAGAAGGAGTGGCTCCAAGACCCTCTTGGTTTAGCTTGCTTTGTTCATTTATTCATTAAATCAAGCACTTTAAGTCAGAGCCTGTGCTGGGCACAGAGATGAAAGAAATAACCCCAGCCTCACAGAGTTCATAGTCTAGTGGCAGGGGGAGAGGAGCCAAAAACAGGCACCAGGCACCGTGGTGCAGTCTGGGAAGCAGACTGGAATCTGAAGGACTGTAGAGGAAGGACTTCCATCTTACCCAGCCTGGGGATCAGGGAAGGACGCTCTGACATCCAAGGTAAGTCTTGAAAGGAAAAAGGAAATGGCCTGGCAGTGGGATAGGGAGTGGGGAGACTGTTCCAGCCCAAGAAATTCCCAGGCCTGGAGAAATGCAAGTAGCTCAGTATTGGAGGAAAGGCGTGTGTTTTGGTGAAAACAGAGAAAAGGGAGAAGGCGGTGAGGAAAGTCAGCAGGGGGTGTGCACGGACAAAGACATCCTTTTGGGGGTAATGGGGAGATATTGAAGGCTAAGAGGGAAGGGGTGATCAGACTGGTGCTTTGGAAAGATCAACTTGCTGCTCTAGGTAGTATGGGCTAGAGGCTATGAGATTAGTCAAGAGTCTGGTTTAAGAAGCTGATAATGGTCATTCAAGTCTAAACTAGAGTGGCGACGCAAAATGAATAGCTTGAGATATATTTAAGCAACAAAAGCCACAGGACATGGAGACTGAATGGAGGGGAGGAGTGGGTCAGACGGCACATGGGCAGATGGTGGATGGAGCAGTTTGGTTGGGCAGGGAGTGTGTGTGTAGTAGAGATGTTTAAATAGTAGCTGGGTCTTCTTAACCTGGCCACTTTACTACTTTAGATCAACTTCAAGTAGCTCAACTGACCTTACCGGTCATTCTTACTGAAGCTGGAACCAGGGTGATAATTACTCCAAGAGGCAATTTGGACAAATTCTCATAGTAGCAATCTCTTGAAGATGCCCGGTTTTTTGCACAATCTTCAAAATCAGTGAAACAAGATTTGTCACCTGCTCTGTGTCACTTGCTGTGCCCATTAGGTTGAACCAGGACGACACGGATCCTGCCCTCACGAGTTTTATATTACAGCTTAAAGTTCTAGTATTTTCTCACATACGTGCTAAATTCTCCTGTCCTCTAGGGGTGCTTGAAGAAGACTAGGAGTGTATTAGTTAGCTATTGCTGTATAACAAAATGCCCCCAAAACCCAGTGGCTTAAAATAGCAACCATTTATTTGTCTTAAAATTCTGCCATTGGCTATTTAGGCTGGACTCAGCTGGGTGGTTCTGCTCATCTTAGCTGGACACATTCTTTCATCCGTGTTCAGATACAGGTGGGTAGACAGCATTACTGATCTTGGCTGGACTCTCAGGTTTGAGGCCCCAGCTGGGATAACTGTTCTAGACTGACTGTGGTCACATGTGTCTCATCCTCCCACAGGCTAGCCTAGCTTTTCATGTTTCAGGCAGGAAGGTTTCCCAGAATGAAGAGCAGTGTGTAATCTCTGGAGGCCCAGGCTTAGAGCTGACCCAATGGCACTTCCTCCATGTACTATTGGCCAAAGCCTATCACAAGGTCCAGTGCAGCTTGCAGGAGTGGGGAAATAGGTGTCAGCCCTTGAGGGAGCAGCATAGAGTCTCATTGCCAAGGGCACGGCCCAGGGAGAAGACCTGAGGCAATTTTGGCAATCTGCTCCAAGGACTCATGCACTCCTCCTTCTTACTAGATGGAGAGGTAACCACAGAACAGAGCTGTAATGAGCAGATGATGGCAATAGACCTATTTCTTCTCTCCAAGCTATGCAGGGTCATTATTGAGACCTGCCCTTTCCCTTGAAGGAATCCACTCCGTCCCCTCTGGCTGCTGGGCCCGTCATTTTTTCCCATTTTAGTTTTCTGACTGTGTCCATCCTCTCCTTTTCATCTCCCAGGATGACAGCCTGGGAGGAGTCTCTGTACAGATGTCAAAGAAACGAAATGTCAGTGGAGTTCACGGTGACCCTGGAGGCCAGGGCACTCCCCCTCGCTCTCCCGTCTCCTCCTCCTCCTCGTGGTGGCCTTTGGCAGGGCTGGTCTGCACTATTAATAAACCTTCCCTTCAGCATATTCTCTCAAGGGAATGGTATCAGATAGGCTCCATCTATCTCCTAGCCTCACTCCTGCCAGGCTGGAGAGGTCTCCTGACATGGAGATAAGAAACCCCAGACATCATTGCCATGTAAGGGAAGCTTCGGGTTCCATTTTCCTTATGAAAGGTCAAATCGCTTCTTTTGCAGTGTTTGAAAAGAAAAGAACCGACATAATGTGCTTTCTAAATGCCAATGGCCTTGACGTCTCTGATAAAGAGAAGTCAGTGAAGAAAGAGAATGGCTCAGGAGGAGAGCTGACTTCTAAGTGCCAGCGGGAGAAGTAAAGCATTTTTAATAACTCATGTTAAAGTCTGTGTTTAATTCAATCCTGTGTTATGGTAATGCAATTATTGCTGCTTAAAAAATAGTCTTGTCTTGTTGCATTGAATACAACAGTAATAGTTCCCCTTCGAGAGGCTTAGAAGGCAGGACAGGCCAGTCACAAACTGACCCTACCAACTTTACATTCATTTATTCTTTCATTGCATATATCTTGAGTGGCTACTATGTGCCAGAAGCTGTGTTGACATAGGGGATGTGAGAGAAATAAACAACACAACATTCTGCTCTTAAGGAACTCACAGTCTAATCAGAGAGCATGACAACCAACAGACAACAGCTATGGTGAGTGGTGGGTGCTGCCCCAGGAAGTGCAGGATGTTACGGAAGCATCTCCATGGGAGGGTCTAAGGAACATCATCTCATCTCTGGAAGTCCTTCCCTCAAATAGGAGAGGCTTCAGGAAGTAATAGGTCAGGCCTGGCATATTCAGTGCTATATTCTTGGTGGCCAGTCCTTAACAGCGGTTCATAGCTGTTTGTGGGTTGACTTAATGGTGTGAAGCCTACATTCTCACTGCATGGGGCCATTAGTTCATCTTCAGACATTCCATGCATTCTCACATTTATGTGCTTTGGCAAATGCTATCTGGAATCTTGTTTTCACCTGTTAGCACCTAGAAAACGCTTATGCACCCTTCAAGATCCAGACCAAATGCCCCCTCTTCTGCAAAGCCTTTTCTGATCTGCTGAGTAGAACCCATCCTCTCTTCATAATGCCTCTAAGCACTTTGTTTATTTGTCAAGTTTGGTCCCTATCTCAAAGGACTGTTTTATTGTACTTATTATTATTTTTTTATATGTTTCTATCTCCTTTGCCAGCTCATGGGCTTCTTTGGAGCAGGGTCTGGGTGTTAAGAGTCTTTGATTGTCGGTGCCTGGCCCACAATAGCAGCTCAATAATGTTCATTGCATGGATGAAAGACTGAATGTTATGACTGGGACCACAGATTGGTGGATACCATTAAAGTGCATGGTTGTATTTCAGAGTTCATGGAGACAATGGGGTAGAATAGGGCACCCAGCAAGGAGGATTGAGAGAAAGAGCATCTGTTTAGCTTCCTTTATGCTGAAGGGATAGCACCTCCTGCCTTGTCTAATCTTAGGGAGAGAGGGGAGACCAGGGCTCCTGTCCTAGTGCCACAGCCCACATCCAGGAGTAGGGGAACCATTGCTCTCTGCGGAGACTGGGGGGATCCTCGATCAAAATGCAACAGATCTCCACCTCTTTAGCTGGCACAGGGGTCGCTGTGAGCTTTAAGTGTGCATATACGCATTAGAAAGCCTATGATCACTGCCTTCAAAATATTATCCGAATCTCACTGTTTCTCACCACCTCTGTTGATACTACCCTGGTCCAAGCCACCATCACATCTTGCTTGGATGATTGTAATAGCCACATAACTGATTCTCTGCTTCTGTCCATGCTCCAACCTCCACCTCTCTCGCTTCCAGTCTAATCTAAACCGAAAAGCCAGAATGATCTGAAAATGTAAGTCAAATCACATCCCTCCTCTGTCAAAACCCTCCTACGCTCCCGTCTCACTCAAAGAAAAAGCTAAGTCTTTACAATGGCTCCCAAGGCCCTATAGGAACCAACCCTTCTCCTTACCTGTGACTCATCTCTGACCTTCCTCTCCCTCTTCCACTTTGTTCCAACCACATGGGCCTTTGAACTGTTCTTCCACTATGCCAAACGTGTTCCTGCCCCAGGGCCTTTGCACTTACTATTCTCTCTGCAAGGATGATCTTTCCCTAGATGTCCACATGGGTCATTCCCTCATCTCCTTCAAGTCTTTTCTCAAATGTTATCCCCAATCACCCTATGTAAAATAGCATACACCACAATCCTGGGAATTTCTTACCCTCTTATTCTGCAGATTTTTCTCCATAACACGTATCACAATAGACATAAGTTTTTAAATATATTCTTGCCTGTCTCCTCTTGCTAGGTACAAGGCTTGTGAGAACAGCAGCTTGTGCTGTGTCTCTCCACTATTGCATCTTTAGTGCCTACAGAGCACCTGGAATGCCGTAGGCACTCAGTGTTTGATGACTGAATAAGTGCGTGAATGAATGTGCCCATCGAACTCTCAAACAGTTCTGTGAGGAAGATACTGGGATTATTATCCCATTTCTTAGATGAGACAGTAGAGGCCCTAAGCAGGAGAGGCCTGTTGACACTGATTTCTTGATCAAGAGACTGTTAGGCTGCCAGCACTGTAGGAAGCAGTTCTTTCAGATGGCTGAAGCAAACAACAGAATTTACAGGAAGGTGCTGAAAATTGCTTATAGAGGCCAGGGCCCCCTGAAGGAGTGGAAGAAGAAAATGGAAGGCGGCCAGGGCCGGCAGAGCTGGACAGTCACTAGGGTGTATGGGCCCCAGGCCAATGCTTTCTGAAATGTCTTCTGTCTATATTAACAATGTGAGTCAATCTAAATCAGCATGTTGGCACTTTTTGTGGACCAGTTGCATGGAAAGCCATTAAAGAAATACCACACTGGCTAGTGGGAACCATCAGCTCATCAGGCCCCAGGACCAGGACAACCCCAATCTTTGGGGCATCTGGTCAACCCAACCCATCGAGTAAAGCCTCCCTGCAGGGGAGGAGAAGAGACTGGAGCAGGTGCTGTTCAGGGTTTAAGGTGCCTGCCTGGGTGGTACTGCCAGTCTCAGCAGGTTCCAGGTTCTAGAGAGGGGACTTAGAAGTTCTCTAGGGAAGCAAGGAAGCACTCCGAAGTATAAGGTCTGAGCTGTGGGGCCTGCACCCTAGGTCTAAGGGAGGTCTCTCTGTTTCTATGTCTCTCTCTCTCTCTGTCACATGTTTCCTGGGCCCTGACTGTTTTCGATTTCATTCTTCTCTCTCTGTCTGTCTGCAGACTAGCTTCCCAGATGCAGACACTCCTCTCCACCACATCCTTGCCTGGTGCCATTGACTACATGCCGCACAGACTGACCAGCAGCTCTCGATCCTCATTCCCACCTTCTGGGAAGGACAGTCTTACTGGCTCATTTGTAATGAGGTCCACTCACCCGTGGCAGGGGCAGGGGCACGGGGCAGAATAACAGCACAAACATAGCAGCAGTTCTCAGAGGAGAGGGGGCGATAAGTGGGGCAAATGCCTTCAGAGAATTTACTATAGTCATCAGGAAAAGCAAGACTCCGCCCTGGCCATTCCAACACCCAGAGCTTATATTCGGGAAGAGCAGTGGCGCAACTGGACGCTTCCCTTCTTGGACCCACCAGGGGCCGCCAGGACCACAGGATTCTGGTGACAGCAGCGAGCCTTTGCATAGTGAGAGCCATACCCAAATTTCAAATCTTTTCAGCTCATTCTGAACCGGGATGCAGACCCCAGGGAAAGGGGCGGCATTCTGCCTGCAGGCAAGCTGACATGTACAGTGGGCTACCCTCTGAACACCCAGGGTACTGAGTACCTACACATTCACAAACACTAGCAATTTACACTGGGATGAAAGCGGGTTGACTGGGCTGAGTGATTCGGAGGCCTGTTCAGGGCATCTTCTTGCAGACTCTAACTGGGCAGGGCTTGGGACTGCTTGGAGCTGAATATCCAGATGCTGTCTTTAGCTCCGACCCCCGGCGCAGCAGTTTTGCCTCAGTCTCCATGAAGCACCTGATGCTCAGTCAGGATGTGCGGATGCAGCTTGGAAGCAGTCCCGGGGTCAACTGGCGTGTGGCTGAGTGAGCTGGCAGAGGAGGGGTGACCTGGAGGGAAGTGAGAAGGGACGTTCATTGCCTGAAGGGCTGTCAGGTGGAAGAGGCAGCAGTACGGGGAATAGAGGGTGATGGCTGCAGGAGAGCAGGTTGAGTCTGACACAAGAAATGTTTTCAAAAACTGAGATCTTACACAACGGGATTGGATGATATTCTGAAGCAGTGGGCTCCCTGGCACTTCTAAGTATGGCATCAGAATGGAACAGGATCGGTCAATCTATTGGTCCTACACAACTGGGACAAATACCAAATTGCTCATCAATATGGAAGAGAAACAACTGTAACAACGAAACACCCCCTGAGCGTGTTGGTATAACCTGTCCTGCGGTCATGCTCAGCTCCTGTCAGGGCTGGCAGACTGGCCCTGCATGCCCACCTCTAGGGGCCTGTATTTTTATTTCACTCTTCCTTTGTTCCCTTCTATACCCTCATCCATCTTTCAACTTCTGATTAAGATGTCCTGGGCTAGTTTAGATGAGATCACCACGGTCCCAATGCTAGGGAAAAAATATTTGTGCTCAGTGACTAGGACCACACACAGCAATGGGCATTTGCACTCCCTCAACAATGGAAACTTACATCGTTGGACAGCATTTGTAAATGGCCCCAGGCTGTCAGGGCCATATTTAAATACAAGTTGTGAGGACACCTGGCATAACTGATGCGCTTGGATCCTGACATATCTATTCACTCCATTCATTCCTTTATTCTGTCATTTGGCTCCAGAGAGAGAAAGAGAGGAAAGGATGGAAAACAGTTCTTTGGTGGCTTTTGATTATCCCAGTTTCAGTGGTTTTCTGACCTTTGAGATCCACAAGATTCCCTTTTAGCCATTCAACCAACCTCCATTTATGGTGAGTCAGTCTAAGGAGGTCGCCATTCCCTGCAACCAGATTCCTGAAAACATCACTGGACTTGGAGCTCACATTGAAAAAGTGACAGTCTTGTCTTTCTGCCCTCTGTGGGACTTTGGATAGGGAAGGCTCCGAGATCCACGTGCTGATAGTGTGGATGAAGGGCAGAGTTTGGGAAAAGCCCTCATGAGATGTACATCCTGGCTGCAGCCAGGAAAGGGCTCATTCTCTCCGTGCATGTAGACGGAGGCAGCCCCCATCACTTTGGGGAGGCAGATGTCAAATATCGCCAGGAATTTAGACCCCAGTGGTGCTCGCTTTACTGAAGCCCTCAGTTTAATGAGTCTTCCTTTGACCCACAAAAATTCTACTTGCTTCATCAGCAAATGTGACTTGTTTGGTGTGAATAATTCAGTGTTTTGCAGAGTTCTGACTTCCACTGAGAATGCAGCTCTGTCAAAGATTGTTAACTAATCTTGTGGAGCAAAACTGAGCTCTGGTTCACCTCTGGGTTAGAAAATGCTGGGAAAAAAACAGTAAGAAGAGGAGAAAAAGAAAAATGTTCCCCCCAACTCACAACAGAAACCACTCTCCGCCAAACTCTGCCAATACACACATCAGTGTGCAGCTCTTCTCCCTCTTTTCTTTAAGCCTAGTCTGGGGAGATTTGGGTCCCAGAGAAATTTCTGAGTATGCATTTTCAAATAAGGAATTTTCAGTGGAAAAACCCACCTCTGGATGAATGTGTGGGCTGTCTCTGCCCAGAAGAAGTGGGGGGTCTTGGAAAATAAGAAAGTCCTGGTGACTCACAGCTCAAAGAAGGGTTTCCTTCCCTTTCCTTCTGTCCAGCCATGTGATCTTGGGCAAGTCACTTTCCCTCTCTGGGCACATTTATAAAACTAGAGCCTTGGATTAGAGATCAGAAATTCTTAACCAAGAATTCTGGGTAGTCCCTGGGCCATCAGTGAAATCTCTGAAATAGTGTGCAAGATTCTGTTCATATGTGTTTAGGGAAGGGGAGAGATTTTGTAGCTTGCATCAGATTCTCAAAAGTTTCCAGGACCTCCAAAGTGTGGGGTAGGCCCTCATGAGGTGTGTGTGCCGGCCACTGCTAGAAATGGGCTCGCTCTCTCTGCCCACTTGGGCAGAGGCAGCCCCCATCACTTTGGGGTGGCAGATGTCAAGCAGCAATACATTAGACCCCAAGTGGTGCTCCCTTTACTGAAGCCCTCTGTTTAATGTCCTTTTTTTTTAATTAAAGTATCATTTATAAACAATCTTATGAAGGTTTCACATGAGCAACATTGTGGTTTCAACAGTCACCCACATTAAGTCCTCACCCCACTGCAGTCACTGTCTATCAGCGAAGTAAGATGCTACAGAGTCATTACTTGTCTTCTAATGAGTCTTTTCTTTGACACATGGAACACTGTACTAGACAATTGCTAAGTCTCAGCTCAGTCCTAAATCAGGCCATGATTCTGCTGTTGCCAGTGAATCTGGAGAGTTGTGTTCCAGTACCTGGACTGCTCATGATGGGGGTAAGGAGGACCCTGAGAGCTTTCACCTGTTGAGAATTGAAGCCAAATTAGGGGGCTCAACCACTGGGCACAGCAAGTTTGTGTCTGTGTGTGGGCTTCTATCAGGGGGAGAAGATATCCATTCATTAAGTCATTCCACAAATATTTATTGAGTCTGCCTCTGTACTACGCCCTCTGCTGCCCACTGCTCTTCTGGAACTCACAGTCTAGGAGGCAGACAATGGGAAAATGATCACAGATAACTCTGACTACAAAGTATGGCAATTGCTTTGAAGGGTCACTAAGAGTTTTGGTGAGAGCCTGTAAGAAGGGACCTGCTTTTTCCTTACTGCCATGGCCCCAACAGCCAAAGAATGGTGGACACAAAAAATGAGACCTCTGCCCACTGCCACCACCTTTGTCTGAGCTCCCATCATCCCACACCTGAACCCCTGTGTGCCTCTTTGTTTGAATTCTTGCCCATCCCCTGAAATGGGAGATCCATGGAGGGGAGGCAGGGTGAGCAGGATCCTATGCTACGGGGAAGGATGTAAAATCAGACAGCACAGTGCCTGTGCTGGAAGAACCCTCAGGCTCTCAGGAAGGCAGTAGGAGGAGGGATGCTGCGGCGGTGCTCCAGGTACACCAGGCAGAGTGGTGGGAAAGGCATTCACCTTCTCAAGGTGGGAGCTTTGAAGGACAAAGCTCGCTGGGATGGGTAACTTACAGCATTGGAAGAAAAACAATAACATCATTCATTTGGCACCATACCTGGCATTGTACAAAGTAAAACACGACAGAGCCAGCGCACCTGTGGCTCTGAGCCCGCTGGTTCTCAGCCCACACCAGTATTCGAAACAGTCTAAATAAAGCAAGCAAGCCAATCCAAACCCACAAAGTAGGCAAATTAGGGGTGATTACATCCACTTGTGTTTCAGAAGCACTTTTGATTTACAAAGGGCCGTCTTTAAATAGCGTCCTTGGAGTGTTTACAGATCTGTAACTGCTTGCGGAAAGGGCTGATGTTAGTCAGGGAAACCTGCAAGGGTTGTAGAATCCCTGGCCAGTTGAAAGCCATTCTAAGGAGGGGGTGACTTGATTTAAAGCTGCACATATGGGAGATCTATCCATGGCAATGCTGGGAGCAGGGTGGGATCTGGGTTGTCATCTGAGAAAGTGCATGTGAAAGATTTCATACACACGTGGTCCATTATATAAACAGTAAACTCCCACCGCCATCATCATTCTGTAAGTTCCAACACCATTTCTCCAACGTCATCTAGATGTCCTACAATTCAATTCAGTTCTGACCCTAAAACCCCAGGTTAGTGCAGACCCCTTAGGTGAAGGCACTCAGTGATACAAGATTGTCCTAATTCAGAGACCAACTGCAAGTTCCTAGATGTCCCTTAGCCACTCATGCTTCTGCTACAAATTGGGAGTTTCCCGTGATTCCATTTCAGGTTCAGTAATTCACTAGAACAACTCATGGAACTCACTAAATGCAGTCACAGACTTGCATTTACAGTTTTATTATAAAGGATGCAACTCAAGAACAGCCAAATGGAGGAGATGGGGGACAGAGCCTCCATATTCTCTCCCCAGAATCAGGGTTTGTCACCTTCCCAGTGTATCAACGTGTTCTCCAACCTAGAGGCTCCCCCAAGCCTTGATGGTCAAGAGTTTTAATAGAGGTTTCATTCTGTAGGCATGATTAATTAAGTCGTTGATTTAATTTAAACCATGTGATTGAACTCAATTTCCAGCCCCTGTCCCCTCTCCAGAGCTGGGGTGTGGGGCTCAAAGGTCCAACCTTAGAAGCACATTGCTGGTTCCTGTGGCAAAGGGAGACACAAGCCTTCTCAGTACGAATAACAAAAAACACTCTCACTCAGGAAATTCCAAGAGTTTTTGAAGGAATGAGGCAGGAACCTGGAACAAATCAGATATATTCTTTATTATATCACATGCCCTCTACCATGCCATGTTCTGAGATACAGGCTTAAGTTAAACTGTCCATCCCTTTGCTTCCATGTGACCTGTATTTGAATCACTGAGGACAATTGATTGCCATTTTCAGAAAGAAAGACAACAAAATGGACAGTGACTGTAATGGGGTAGGTGGCGGGACTTGATAATAGGGGGAGTCTAGTAACCATAATATTGCTCATGTAATTGTGCATTAATACCAAAATAAATAATAATTAAATAAATAATCCTAAGATGAACAACAAGAATAACAAAAAAAAAGGAAAATAACACATGTTGGTGAGGGAATGGAGAAATTGGAACCCTTGTACATGGCTGGTGGGAATGCAATATGGTGAAGTCACAGTGGTACTTCCTCAATAAATTAAAGATAAAAGTACCATATGACCAGCAATTCCACTCCTAAGCATAGATAGCTCCCAAAGTGAAAATAGATGTTCAAATAAAAACTTGCACACTAATGTTCACAGTATCTCTATTCATAACAGCCAAAATGTCATGATTTGTATTGACAGATAAATGGATAAACAAATGTGTATACATGAATGGAACATTATTCAGCCTTTAAAAGGAAAGATAGTCTGACACATGGCAGCACGATGAACCTTGAGGACATTACGCTAAGTGAGATAAACTGGCCACAAAAAGACAAATATTCTAGGATTCTACTTATGTGAGGTACTTAATGTAGTCAGATTCATACAGAAATAAAAAAGGGTGATGGTGGCCCAGCGTTGTGGGGAGAGGGAAATGGAGAGTCATTACTTAAAGGGTACTGAGTTTCAGTTTGGGAAGATGAAAGGAGTTCTGGAGGTGGCCTGTGGTGACGGCTACACCCTGTGAATGTAGGTGATGTCCCTGAACTGTAAACTCAAAGATGGTTAAAGTTTGTGTTATGCTCTATTTTTTACCACAATAAAAAAATGGATGAAAAAAAAAAGAAGAAAGACAACAAAATATCACAGGTCAGAAGAGCCTCTGTGAGCCCAGTCCACTGTAGCCACGTATCTCCAGACTCTCCAGATTTGCAGGGAGACACAGCAATAGGGATACCTTTCGTGGGTGCTGGCTGCATCTCTCGCCTAGCTCTTCCCACTTGCTTTTATTAAACCTCTCAAGTCTCCTCCATAGCCAGAAAGAGGACTGGCCACCCGAGATAACTCTTTGGCAAGACCCAAGATGGGAGGGAGGGTGGTTCTTAGGTTCCACAGCATTAGGATGCTCTGCTCCGTTGTACGTGATTTTGACTGTTTCTGAGGTACTTCACACCCATAAAGGTCTGTGTCTGGAAGGGTTTTCAGATTTATTACTTCTGTTGAAGGTGTCTTCCTGTACTTGAATGCACTTCATTTTCTTCCCCTGCAATTATTCTGAAGTTACACAGTCAGCAGCGCATATAATCCCAGACACTACAACCCACAGACTTTTGATATTCTCAAGGACTTACTGGTTAGGGTTTCGCAAAGCTGACACTGCCTTTCTTACCAGGCAAGAACATCTCGTATTGTCTTTTTTATGCATTCATTCTCTTTTGCCTTTCCCTGGACTACTCTCTACACATTATCTAAATGGTGAGCTCTTCCTCAGCCTTCAGGGTCCAGCTTAAATGTCACCTCTTCTGAGAAGCCTTCCTTGACTGCCCCCAAATCTCTCTTCCATGCTGTTATCCATGCTTCCATATATAGCCTAGACATTGATCTGTGCATCTATCACAGTCTGTGATGAAGATTTAATTGCATGTCTGACCAAATCTGCTGGACTGAAAATCCATTGAGCATAGGGGCTATATCTAGTTCCTTTCTGATTCCAGAGTGCCTATAATGACACTTGACACTGAGCAGTCACTCAAGAAACATTTGGGTGAATATATAGATGAATCCTGACCTACAGAAAGCATTCCTATTCTATCTGTAGATGACTTTTGATTTCTCACTTGACAACCACTTACTTCTCCCTTCCTTCTTGCTAATAGAACCCCAATTTGGACTAGGAACTGGGCACTCATGTGCCTCATGGCCACTTTCCCAACTCCAGAGTGATGAATGTTGATTATTTCAATACAGGCATGGTAATTTCACAACTCTGGCCAGTGACTGGTTTAGGTATATGAATGTGTGCATCCTTGGCCAGTGAGATGTAAGGCAAGTGTGAGGGTTGAGGGGATTCTGGCAAAAGGTGTCCTTTCTTGGTAAAAGAAAGGACCACGAGAAATGCCTCTTCCTACCTTTGGATGAAATTCTGGGAGTCCAAAACAACTTAAGCAGGACTAGCTATCCTGAGTGAGGCCAGGCAAAGGGCAATATAAAAGGATGGAAATTGCCTTGAGGCTGTGAAGACACTGCTGTGGTTCTGGGCTAAGCAGCCTTCACCCTCCAATACAGGGATTTGTGCTCTGAATTTGGTCTCTCCCTAGAAAGGGGAAGTCTAAGTGCTTACGGGAGGGTGTTGGCAAAGGGATTGTTGAGAAGTTCCCAAGACCACTTATGTTACAAGATCCAGATGTATATATGAATGGGTTCTCTGTAGAGACATCACACAATTTCCCTCATAGATAAATTCTAATGGAATAGCATTCCCTACCCTGGTGAGTGCATTGAAAATAGTATTCACTGGAGAGGGTGGGCAGGATTACCAGTGTCCTAAAGTCTATTAGACTTTCTGGTACAAGTGGATTATGCTTCTCAGTGCCTTGCATGTGGCTAATTCTAACCAGTGAAGTGTAAGCTGAAATGATGCATACCTCTTTTGTCCTAAGGCATTTATTTAGGCATGCCACCTCTGTGCTCTCTCTTCACGGGTGCCTCAACCTTCAGACCTGTGTGTCCTACATGGCATAGTTACAAGGTGGCATCAGTATTTTAGTTTGGAAAAAAAAAAGTTCTTGTGCTAAACTACTGATGTAGGGGTTATTTTGTTACCCTATAGCTTGTCATGACTAATACACAGAGTAACATATTTGGAAAATGTAAACAAGCACAAAGAAAGAAAAAACTCTCCTACACTGCCGTCTATACTTTTGGACCCCGAAAGGCCATGGTACTCTGTAGGATGGTCTTGGAGAAAGCTCCACCTCTTGATCCAGTATCTCAGGGAACTCTCGGGAATGTGCTGGGCTCGTCTGCCTCAGTGACTTTCACTTGACGTCAAGCAGACAGGTCGTCAGTCTCCAGAATGGGCCGATGAGGGGAGCAGTTGGGAGAACAGTGCATGGGAGAGCCTGCAATCTACAGAATCATCTTCTTGAAAGCTGCCACTCTCAGGAGAACTGCAAATCTATAGCTGTCTGTGAGGGGCTGTGTTATTTTCTGCTTCATGTCTCCGAAAGTTTCCATATTCTTTCCCAGTAAAGACAATTTCCATTGTTCAACTGGGCTCATGGTGTCTTTGCATCAATGACGTAATGTATTATGACACAAAGATAATCTTGCTTGTGACTTTTGTCCCCAGGATTCCATGTTTTTTTCATAGCTGAGTTTCTACAATTAAATATCAAACCACAGTATTTGTCCCACATTTATAAAAATGGGTTTATATTGCCCATGCTATTACAAAAAAGTCCACCCTTTTATTTACGATGTTCTGAACATCTTCCCATGACATTTACACATTCTGCTACACCACCCATTTTAATGGCTGCCTACAATCCCAGCATCTGGGTATATCCTCATTTACCTGGCAGATCCCTTGCTGCTGAACATTTAGGATATTTCCAATTTTTCAGCAGTGGGGAAAGAAATTCTTGTAGCTACTCTGTTAATATCCATCATGATTACTTACTTATTTATTTATTTATTTATTTTAATAGTTTATTTTGGTATCATTAATCTACAATTACATGTGCAATATTATGGTGATTAAAGTACCCCCTTCATCAGGTCCCCCCCACCAACCCCATTACAGTCACTGTCCATCAGCATAGTGAGATGCTATAGAGTCACTACTTGTCTTCTCTGAGTTGTACTACTCTCCCCGTGCACCCCTAACATTACATCTGCTAATTGTAATGCCCCTTTTTCCCCCTTGTCCTTCCCTTCCCACCCATCCTCCCCAGTCCCTTTCCCTTTGGTAACTATTAGTCCGTTCTTGGGTTCTGGGAGTCTGCTGCTGTTTTGTTCCTTCAGTTTTTTTCTTAGTTCTTATACTCCTCATATGAGTGAAATAATTTGGGACTTGTCTTTCTCCGCTTGGCTTATTTCACTGAGCATAATACCCTCCAGCTCCATCCATGTTGTTGCAAATGGTAGGATTCGTTTTCTTCTTATGGCTGTATAATATTCCATTGTGTATATGTACCACATCTTCTTTATCCATTCATCTACTGATGGACACTTAGGTTGCTTCCATTTCTTGGCTATTGTAAATAGTGCTGCAATAAACATAGGGGTGCATCTGTCCTTTTCAAATTGGGCTGCTGCATTCTTAGGGTAAATTCCTAGGAGTGGAATTCCTGGGTCAAATGGTATTTCTATTTTGAGTTTTTTGAGGAACCTCCATACTGCTTTCCACAATGGTTGAACTAATTTGCAGTCCCACCAGCAGTGTAGGAGGGTTCCCTTTTCTCCATATCCTCACCAACATTTGTTGTTGTTTGTGTTTTGGATGTTGGCCATCCTCACTGGTATGAGGTGGTATCTCACTGTGGTTTTAATCTGCATTTCTCTGATGATTAGTGATGTGGAGCATCTTTTCATGTGCCTGTTGGCCATCTGAATTTCTTCTTTGGAGAAGTGTCTGTTCATGTCCTCTTCCCTTTTCTTAATTGGATTATTTGCTTTTTGTTTGTTGAGGTGCGTGAGTTCTTGATATATTTTGGATGTCAACCTCTTATCGGATATGTCATTTATGAATATATTCTCCCATACTGTAGGATGTCTTTTTGTTCTACTGATGGTGTCCTTTGCTGTACAGAAGCTTTTCAGCTTGATATAGTCCCACTTGTTCATTTTTGCTTTTGTTTCCCTGGCCCGGGGAGATATGTTCATGAAGAAGTTGCTCATGTTTATGTCCAAGAGATTTTTGCCTATATTTTTTTCTAAGAGTTTTATGGTTTCATGACTTATATTCAGGTCTTTGATCCACCTTGAGTTTACCTTTTTGTATCTCATCATGATTACTTTAGAATAAATCCCTAAAAGTGGATTCTCCAAAATGTGTGGAAAAAAATTAAGGCTTCTGATCCATATTCATAACTTGCCTTTACTAGAAAGTCTGGAAAGACTGTATCAGCCTACATAGGCATAAGAATATCATTCTCTCATTCCCCTGTATCACATTCTTAAAAACAGCAGGCAGAAACTGAATAGGCAATAGTCTAATGCTCACCATGTAAATCTCTTTCATGCAGGCTTTGTGTGTTGTGATTAATGATCTGTAGCTGCTGTTGGCTATTTTCTTTCCTTTATTTTATCGAACATGTACTCAACCTCTATGAGACATATAAACAGGGCTTGTGAATATAGTTTCTATGGCTTGAATTCCTCCATTGGTTGCATCATCTGACTCTCATGGGGCTTTTTTTTTATGAGCTTTATAATTTTTAACTGTGAGCTCATCTTAGTGGGAATTTTTTCTGTGGGGTTCCCAGGGGCCAAGACTGAAGAAGCTCATGGCTACAGCTTTGGTATTCCAATTTCTTCCAGTGAATCTTTTACTGCCTGTGGTCTGGGGCAGCCAACTCGCCTGGAAGCCATGTGCTTAAGCCAATGGGTAGGGCTTTCTAGTGCCCCTTTCATGGATGGAAACCTCTTACGGTTCCCTGTTTTGGAATTTACTAGCTCCCATCCTGTGGATGCACTCTGCTCTCCAGGCACTAATATTAGGACTTTCTAGGTATTTGCAATTCTGATACCACATGGACCATTCGGCTCATTTAGTTTGCTTGTGCTTTCTGACACTTGGGATTCTCTTTTTCTTTATGTTTATTTTTGATCCAAGCTATGTCTTTGAAGCCTTTGATGTTAGATTTTCTCCTGCATTCCTGTCTGGAGTGTTGAGAGGGGTCTGATGTCAGCTCGGCTGCTGTATTGGCTGGATGTCTCTGAGCTCTTTCTATACCTGTAGGGCTGATTTGACTCTCTGCGATGGTAGCCAGAGGCAGGAGAGCCGTAGAAGCAACAGTCTCTGCGATTGTTAACAAGTCAACACAGGGGGAACACTGAGACTTCATGGATTCATGTGCCCACGGCTTACTTGCAAGAGTCACAGCCATGTTATCGGGGAAAGAAAAGAACCATGCTTCATGCCGAGGAATCCTCAAGCTCCTGGTTCAGTGCCTTTTACAATAAATATAAAATGAAATGGCAACTATAAATAAAAGCAACAACGAATACAGCAGCGCACTGTTGAATGCCAGGTGCTGCTACAAACACATTGCATAGATTAACCCATTTAATCATCACCAAAAACCCAGGAGATAGAAATTATTGTCATCATCCATTTTACAAATGAAGTGACTGGTCCAGAGAGGTTAAGCAACATCCCTGAGTTCACATAGCCATGAAATGGCAGAGATGGGATTGGGACCCTGGCAGTCCAACTCAAGGTCTTATAGTCCTGACTGCTATGACACAAGTATGACCTTTCCTTGTCTTCTGCATAATGTCCTCCCACACTCCACTCTAAAACCTTTCTTTTGAGATGTACTTTGGTGCTGTCTTTTCTTTAGCATTAAGCCTTTTTGTTTAATTCTACTGATCCAGTACATTCTATTTCTAGCAGTAAGAGATAACTTAAACAAGTACATTGATTATACCTCTCTTCCTCCTCCTCCTTTCACTCTTTCTGAACCACACAAAACTACTTATGGGATACATTTACCATACTGTTAACTCAATGCATTCTTCCCTTTGTGACACATTAATTCCCTCTTCTGAGTAGGCCCACCATCAACCTCTGTAGCTGCTGGGTGAACCCCAGCAGGGTCAGTTTTCAGGCAGAGTTTCCAGGTGTACTGGGTCCTGGCTACCCTTACCACCCATCTACAGTAAAGTGCAGACACCACATTTCTCAACGATGTCTGTAGAGTAGAATTGAGTGGAGAGGTTTAAAAACATAGGGACTCCTTGGTCGCATCCCTAACGATCTTGGTTTCATTGCTCTGCATGTGACCTGGGCACTGGGAGTTTGAAAAGCTCTCTAGGTGATTCAGATGTGCAGCCAAGGTTAAGATGCTTCATTAAGATGAAGCAAGTTATCCCCCGGACTTCTGTCATGATTGCCTTCTAGTTTGGATTTTGCCCTGCTTGCCTTACCCTGACTACCTTTGAGCTTGAGAGTGAATGGAAACATCTGAAGGACTTGTTAAAATACAGATTTCTGTGCCCCACCGCGCCCCCACTGTTTCTGGTGTAGAAAGTCTAGGGCGGAGCCTGAGCACCTGCATTCCTAACAAATTCCAGGCCATGCTGTGCTGTTGACCCAGGGACCCTCCTTCGAGACCACTGTCTTACAACTGTTCTTGCTTTTTTAATGCTCCCCGACCAGGTGCTGTTCATGGCCATGGTTCAGAACGCCATGCCTCCCTGTTCTTGTGTTCCCAACTTGTCCTTCAAGGTCTGGCTCAGGTCCTCCTTCCACTGGCACCCAGGACTAGCCAGCTGTGTGGCATCTCTGCCCTCCCCCGCACCGCTGGGGAGTGCTTCTCTGCAACACTCACCGTGGTTCTTAGTTATAGGTCAGAGACTTCGCGGCTGGAAAGATGCTCAGAGCCCAACAGTTTGAAACTTTAAACTGAATAATGCCTTTTCATCCAAATGAAATCTTATTCCAAGTGGCAGTATTTAAAACACACAGAGGGGGTGGGGCTGGGAGACCAGGAACATCGCTATGTATACTTTTTTTCCCTATGGAGTCTTGGGGCACCCTGGGGAGGCATATGGGACCTGGTGGGCATAATTTGGAAATCACCCATTGTCTAAGCTTTCACTTTATAGGTGAGGAAACTGAGACTCAGAGATGGTAAGTGATGCGCGCATTCATCTGGGTGATGTTGTGGATCGCCAACTCTGTGCCAGGCATAGTGCCAGGTCCTGGGGATGGTGCACAAGCCCCCGTCCTCGTGAGCTTATATTCTAGTTGGGGAAACAGACAATGAGGAAGTAAACACACAGACAAAATGATCACAGACTGTGATAAGAGCTCAGAGGGATCCCAACTTACACTAGAATCACATAAATTTTAAAAGGGTCTTTATGAAGTGAACTTTGCTCTGCATCCTGAAGAGTGAGAGAAGCCAGCTATGTGAGAAGCGGTGGGGTAGAGGGAGTTCCTGTTGAGCCTTGTTTGTGGGCCACGGTGAAAGTCTGGATTCTAGCCTCAGTGGGATGGAAAACCAGTGGAGAGGTTTAAGTAGCTTTAAATGACAAGACCTAAGCTTGTTCTTCCAATTATTTGTCTCTCTGAAGACCTGGATGGATATTTATCTTTGCATTTTTCATAGTATCCAGTGCAGAGTAAGTAATGAAACTGTGTGTGTTAGTGGCTGATCGGCTGAACTCAACAAGGATTTATTTATAAGTTGCCTTCTGTGTGGCTTCACATTTCTAGATCAGATTCCATTAACCTATTTTGGGTTTAGAACCCCTTCAGGTGTTTGATCAGAGCTACGGAGTTCTTAGAAAATATTCCCATGCATACATGCACATCGTGTTTCATACAAGAATTCTTGAGCACCCTGAAGGCCATCTCAGCACCTTGCACCAGGACCTCCTGCTCTAGAAGCCAATACTGTTGCCACAAAAACCCCTGATTTGGCTATCCTAGATTTAGGGTCAGATTACCTTAATATTCTTGAGCCCCAGCTTTCCTGCCTATAAAATGGGTTCATGCCTATGTCACAGGGGAATTGAGGATGCAATGAGATAATGTGGAAAAGTGCCAGCATTCAGGTGCTTGGTAGGTGTTAATTACCTCCCACCCCCCACCCCCCGGCCCATTCTTGGCAAGAAAGAAAGTAGCTCCTCATGAGGCAGACCCATACAGCTGTTAAGAACCTGGTTCTGGTGGTGGATAAATGGGAATTGAATCTTAGTTCTGTCTCTTACTCAGTTTTCTCATCCCTAGGATGGGAATAAATATGTAAAACATTTAGTATAGTGCCTGGCACCTGGCAAGAACCTTGATAATTAGTTTCTGATGACCTTGATCATGATCGTGATACTAGTATTATCTGCTCTATGCCATTCCTTGCTTGCTCATGGTAAGGAAGAGCAGGGCTTACAGGACGAATTGAAAGCACAGACCTGATTCTAAGAAGGTTAGAATTTGGGGAGCACTGACTGTTAGTCTATGGAAAACCCTTCCAGGGTGTTGCTCCATGAGAGTGACCTTGGCTAAAGACAATCTGCGGCTTGTGAAATGCATGATCCTTGGACAGCTCTGCCAACTTTCTGAACCCAAGCAAATCAAGAGTATGGGCAAAATTCCTCAGGCATTCAAGATGAAACTGCTTTCCTCTGGGACTGCATGGTAACATGGAAAAGCTGCAACCCCAAGAGAGAGCATAAAGACCGATGAAATGAGGCCAATGCATAATGCAAGAGCCCCAACTTAATTCTATTTTGTTAAGTAATGTTGGAATAAAAATTCAGGATGGTGGAAGATGAGATTTGCAGCTTTACTTGATCGAATGCCTATTGCCATGGCTAAAAACCAAATGGGTTGCTTCCTAAACAGATAAATAAATCAGACATCAATGGGAAATGACAAGTCATGGGCAAGGATGAAACGAGACAGGAAATCATTCCCAGCCATCGTGTTTATGGGGCATCACACCTAGGCTGCAGCTGGAGCCCCAAAACAGCTCGGGAGTGGAGCTTCAACCCCTGGATTTAAGGCAAGCAACGTCTTATGAGGGGCCACCATCTGCCTAAGCCAAGGTCATCCCAGGGAACTGTGAAAGGCCTGCAACTGACTATCTCCCATTAATACTCCATTTGTGGGATTAACTGGGCTGTGTGGGTAATAATTTATGGGGAATCATTAACCTAATGATATTGGTTCTCTATAAACTGCTTAGTCTGTCTCCGGGAAAATGGATTTCATAAATCTAGGTGGAAAATTCTGGGTGACTCATGGAAGTCCAATCACCAGGGTGGGGATGGGTCACCAGAAGTAAAACTGCACTCTTGGCTTGGCTGAAGGGCCTTGAAGGTCACCCCTTCATTTTCTTTATCTGCCAGCCCAGACAGTCCCACTAATTGAAGGAGAAAGTGCCCAGAGTTGAAAAGCACAGGCAGATAAAAGATGTGCTGATTCTCCCTGTGTTGAGTTTTAGATCCCACAAGTGATCTGCTCTGACAATTCTGGGGAGGGGGACAAGGCAGGATTCCCAGTGCAGAGAATTCCTGGGCTGCAAAAATCCTATCTTCCCTCATCTAGAAAAGAATCATCCTTTAAACAAGTCAGCTTCTGCATCTGCTGTGTGCCAGGCTGGGAGGTTCACTGCTTTTGACAGGGATACCGGAGAAGCTTTTGAGAAGGCGACTTAAGAAACTTGAGTAATGAGATGGGGCCAGCAGGCAAGAGCTGGAAGAAAAAGCTTTTGGGAGCAGAGAGGAGAGTGAGGCAAGTGCAAAGGCCCTGACGTCAGAGCAAGCTCAGACTGTTTGGGGGACAGAGGATTTGTCACCACGATTGCAGGTACATTTATTCCCATTTGAGAAATGAGAAAACTGAGGCCCAAGGAGATTGGGCAGGTAATTCCCATCCACCCTAGAAGATGGGATTCTCAGGAAATGTTGATGGATACCAGTCTGTACATGTAGCCACTAGGCCAGGGGTCAGACAACTACGGTTTGTGGGTCAGATCAGACTTTCACCCATTTCTGTAAGTGAAATTTTATCAGAACACAGCCATTCATTGACATGTTCTCATGGCTGCTTCATGCTACACTGGCAGAGTTGAAGAGTCCTAACAGAATCCTTATGGCCTAGAGAAAGATTCTCTATCTGATCCTTTACAAAGTTTGCACAACCCTGCCGATGTAGCTAGGCAATGATGCCTCTCTTCTCCGTCTCTCTTTTTGCCCTCAGTGATAGCCCCAGGAATATGCATCATCTGGTCGACTGTATGGATTGAAGAAGGAGAAAGACAAGGGAAAAAACTGAAAATTTCTTTCATAATGAACAAACAGGGTTATGTGAGGGAAAGAACATTCCTTTCAGTGAGCAGAAGGTATTGATATCCATGGAGAAGCATTCGATTCTTTGGCTTCTGGGATCATCTCTGTCACAGACAATATAGGGACAGCCACTTAGATCATACCAGACGAGAAACAGTGCTTGGGTTGAGAAAGTCAGAGGTTGTTTCCATCAACAGCAGCCAGACCCGTGTGTCCTTGCAATGTGCCAGATACACACAGCATCTTGACATTTCCCCAGTTATTGTCAGGGGTCGGGACACGTTACAGAACCTGCCCTCCTCATCTACAGCTTGAACCTGGGTGATAGCTAAGCTGTGATGCTTTTCCCCAAATGCATGGATTCAGACTGGATGAGAGATATCTTTCCCATGGTAAAGCCTTGTTCAAAAGGTTCTCCCTCCTGTCTTCTGAGGCGCTACAGCATCATGCAGGGAAGGGGAAATCATAGAATTCAGAGTAAGCCCACCTGGGTTTAAATCCTAAGTGTGCCGTGGAGTAGTCGTCTGATTTGAGCAGTCTACTTAATGCATCTGGGTCTCAGTTTTTTCATCTGCAATGCAGAGAAAATACTAGCACCTCTCTCATTGGATGTTACTAAGATTAAGATGAGAAATATCAAATATGAGCCACTTGGTAGTTTAGATTCCTGTCTTCAGTTTTGAAATTGGGAATAGGACTCTATTTCCCAACCTCCCTGGACGTGGCCATGTAAGTTACGGTCAATGAGATGCAAAGGCCCTGGTCCCTAAAACTTCTAGTAAGCACCTTTTTTCCCCTTCTTCCTGGAAGGTAGAAGGTGGGCATGGTGACTGCAACTGTAGCACCCATTTATTTATTTATTTATTTATACTTTTTAGGAGAGCAAGGCAGAGGCTTTTATTTAGAGAGAAAGCAAGAGGACAGAGCTCCTGGCTCAGGCCAGGAGGGGAAAGAGAGCCCCGGGGTGGTGCGTTGTCTAGGGGTTTTATAGGCAGTTGAGAGACAAAGGGCTCGTGATGTACACCTTTTAAGTGGTCCCAAATACTTTTGAAGAAACACCAAGTTTCTTATTAGTCTTCCTGGTTATTTACAAGAATTGTACTGCTCTGATTTCCTCCCAGGATAGCAGCTTCCTGGTCTGGGAGCATATCAGTCAAGGCTGCCCGCTTTGCTCCCAAGGTGGGCTGAGTCATTGTCTTACTTTTTAACTAATTGGGTTTTAAGATGGAATCCTTCCTGTTTGTACTATGTTGTTTTGGGCTTGCTTGCTACATTACCCAAGTTGCAACAAATCATTTGTTTAGGGCTGGAGGAAGAAAAGCAGCACCTGGATAAAGTCAGAAAAACAAGGTGGGCCCCCCAGCAGGCCAAAGCAAATCCCACAACGGGTTATCTTGCTTTGTTTTTTCCAGAGGCCCTCCCCCTACTCTGGCTAGGCCCATGGTCCCTGTCTCATTCCCCCCTCTACAGATGGACCCTAGCTGCTGCTAGGGAAAAGGGTGGATGACCACTCTGGCTGCTTCATGCTGAGGAGGGGGGCATAGTAAAGAGTGCAGCTAGGTCTCCATCAGTGATCAGTTGAGAGGGCCTCAGAAGATGGGCAATTCTATCTTGGGTTCCATTTCCATCACCATTTGCAGTTTTATGGCTTCAAAAGGATTTAGAAAACCAGCTCCATATTGTAGTAGTCCATGGGACTTCTGGGTCTGACATAGCTTGGACCTGCTTTCAGAGGTCCTGGAGTGAATCAAAGATATTTTGTGAATAATTCGGAATGTACACACAATACACAACTTTAATTATAGCACAGGTCCCACCTGTGCTGCTGTTAAGATGTCTAGTGCCATTCTATTTTGTATAATTGATTGGCGCATTAGTTTAACTTTAGTATTTAGGAGAACTATTCCTTGGATAGTATCATTTAAGGCCTTTAGAGTAAAATTGGTTAAGGATTTGATATGCCAAATTACATCTTCTACATATGAGAAGGGGAATTTAAGCCCTTTGTCCTTTAAGGTATTATTAATGGGTCAAAATTTTACATTCCAGTTAGTTATTTTAACAGTATACTTTGGACAGTGCATGCATCATTTATAAGAGTTTGTAATTGCAACTAATCATGTCCCTTAAAAGGAGACACCTACTAAGGGATTCCTGAGGTACTAGAAACGGGAAGTAATCTGCATGTCCAGCAGGATGAACTTCCATTTATTTTAGCTAAATCTTCAGCTCAAAAAAGGAGTTAGATTCATTTATTACAAAAGGAGTATTAGAAAATAGCAAATAGAAGAATGATGCAGACTTCATATTGATCTCATGGGAGGAGATTCCTAATAATAACATAAAGAGATGAGTATGCTATATTTATGAGTACAGAAAAAGCATGTAGTATTCAGAAGTCATGGGGTACTTATCTTAAGTGTCATTAGTTGAGGTTTTTTTCTTTTTGAACAGTAGTTTCAGGTCCTCTAAGGGTTTGCAGCCATATTCAAGTTCTTGAGCTTTGGTGCTCTGTGCAATGGGCCCTCCTTTATTTGTGTTGTCTAGAAGGTCTTGGGAAGAGTTTTTCCAGGCCTTTACTCTGGAGTGGTGAATCCAGGCCTCGATACCTGTGACTCCAGAGTTATCCTGGATGAGCCCCCAGAAATGATGCCGGGGTTCTTGTTCACGGAGCTGAAAAATGAACTTTGAAACAGTCAAAGTAGGAGAGCAAGACAGAGGCTTTTATTTAGAGAGAAAGCAAGAGGGCAGAGCTCCTGGCTCAGGCCAGGAGGGGACAAGAGAGTCCCTGAAGCACCCGTTTTGAACCATGAGGCGGAAGCCTCGGGTTGATGCAGCAGAGCAACAAGCTGGGAGGAACCTGGGCCCCTGTCCTCCTTGACTGCAGTTTTTGATTCTGTGAGAGAGAAATAAACTACCACCATGTTTAAGCCATCTTTAGATTTTGAGTTTTCTCCTGCAGAGGAGAACGAATCCGGATGTACAGTTGTGTGGCCTTGAGCGAATTCTTCCTCACCTCTCTGAGCCTCACTGACTTCCTCAACAAAATAGGTTTAAAAATCCCAACCCCCTAGACACGTCATGAGGATTCTAAGAATCAACATGTTGGTTTTCTGCTGCCTCGGGAACAGTCTGTGATGATGCCTTTGAAATAGAATTCTTGGGGTCCCGTCTGAATCACCAAGTCCGAAGATGGGGCCAAACTATACGCATCTTTGTTGAGTCCCCACGTGACAGGACAGCTGGTCAGGTTGAGAAACGTGGAGCTACGAGATTCATCCTTTCTTCCCTGCTTTCAAAGTCAGAGGTGGGGTCTGCACAAATCTGCCACGGGGCCCACCGGCTTGGAGGGGGCCTTACGAGACCTCCAGCCGGCGCCAACCGCCCTTCCGCAAATGCTCCTCGGCCCTCGCTGTCCTCAGAGGGGGCAGTGATGGCGTGTGCTTCAGCAACCACCGGCAGCTCGGTCGCATCTGGACCACTTGCTCTGGGTTTCTGTTTAAAATGCAGCGGCATCTGTGGCTTACAGCTTGCTGGCTTATATGCTCACGATGGCTCTTTTGATCTAATTAAGGGAAGGCAGAGACTTTCCCCTGGTGCCTTCAGCTGCAGAGAGCTCTGATATTTAAGTATAACACACTAGCTGAGGGCACTTGTTTCAGGGCCAGGAAACGTGGGCCCTAACGCTGGCTGTGTGTCCCTGAACAAACCGCTTAACCTCTCTGAAGAGTCAGTTTCCACCTCCATGAGCCAGGCTTTGGGCCAAGCCCTTTGCATGCCCAGAAAAATCTCCCAACAGCCCCATGAGGCAGGTGGCTTCATTATCCTCATTTTACAGATGGGGAAACTGAGGTTCAGAGAGGCTAACTAAATTGCCCAGAGCACACAGTGAATAAATGATGTGATTTGATAGAATAACATACGGCTGATGGACTGTTCAGAGGATGAAATAGTTGGGTGTCTCTTGAGAGATTAGCATGTCTGTTATCCAGTACATGCACCACTTACCGTCATAACAATTAGCTACTATTCTGATTGTCATTATGTGTGCCAAGAATCCCAGAACCGTCTTCTCGTCGGAGCTTGGGATTCTGAAGAGTAGAGTTTGAAAGTCACTGCTGTTACTTTATGGAAGAGGAAACTAAGGCTCAGTTGGGGGTGGTGCCACCTATCCCAAGTTATTCACTGATTTGTGAAGAACTGTTAGGCACTGACTCCAGGATTCTTACACAGTCCCCTTTGATAATTTGAGAAATGTAGTGGACCTTTCCTGGGAGAAATGTACCCAGAGTACAGAGAGTGGGATTTACAGATCCCTGAATCTATTCGTGATTGCTCAAGGTCACAGGGGACTAGGACTGGACCCTTCAGCCATGTGGCCTCCCCAGACTGTCAGGCCACATTATACAACCTTGCCAAAGAGAATGTGAGGGGAGGGAGAGATGGAAAGAGCAGAGGGAATGGTCAAGGAGAGGGATCCGAGATGCAAGGGCCAGAGAGGAGTGGAGAGACACCCAGACAGGCTCGGGGAAGAAAGATCATTTTCTTTCTACCTTTCTAGGTTCTTGTCTGAGACATCCCTTTTTATTAAAAGAGAGATTAATAGGAGAAAAACAGAAGTTTAGTAATGTTTAAACATCCTGTACTCATGGGAAAGACCCAGGAAAACTAAATGGCTCAAGCTACCTCCTTAAAGAGCATCTCCAGCTAAAGACACAAGATGCTGCGGGGAGGGGCAGTTATGGGAGGTGACCAGGAAAAGTACAGTGAACAGGGGAGGTCATTATGCAGATTTAAGTATTTGCTCTTCACTGATTAGAGTCTCTACAGATTTAAAGTCATCCTTCTCTTCCTGGTACAGATAGGGAGACACTTTTACAAATGGAGCTTTCCCTTATAAATGTACATTTCTTCAGCCTAAAATAATACTTAACACCAAAGGGGCATATTTGGGGTGATATATTCTGCCCTTTTCAAGAACAAAAGAACTGCTCCCCGAGGAGATGCTGGGCTGGCAGGGAGGAGCTGGAATCACTTAGAAAATGCCTGTTGTCCCTGCCCTTGGGCAGCCTCAGAACTGCTCTCACACACCCACGCCAGCTTCCTGCAGATACCAAACCAAATAGTCTCAGAAGAGTGCTTGCAGCCTGGAAGGAAGGAAGAGAATGTCATTTCCAGTATCCGCCCAACCACGGCTGAGGTTTCAAAAGCATCCTCAACTTCACTACCATCCCCTTCTTGTGTGAATTTAGAGGGCCCAGCAGGTGAGCATGCTCCTCAGTGGGACAGACACCAGCCTGACACTCGGGGAACCACAGGGGCTCCTGGGTGGCCTTGGATGGACACATGGAGTGAGGGGTTCAGGGCACAGTGATCCACAATCCCAGGAAGTGGGATCTGACCTAAAACCTGAAGAGTGCATAAGGGTATGGGCCAAGAGCAGGAATCTGGTCTGAACTCTTCCGCCCAACCTGCAGAGCACCGGAAGGGTGGGAGAAGAGGATAGAGATACAAGAGACAGGAGAGAGCAAGAGAAAAGAAAATAAGGTCAGGGAGATGGTTAAGAACTTGACCTATGGAGTCCCTCCCTCTTTCCAGCCATCCATCTGTTGGGGAGAAAAATTTTTCCTCTACCCATCAAAGATTCTTCTGGCTGGTCTAGGAATTAAGTTCACATGAGACAGATTAACAGGAGAAAATAAAGTTTAATTTCATACGTATGGGAACCCCTCCACACAAGACAAGTTCAAAATCAGAGGGAAGAAATGAGGTATACAGGCCACCCCGAGCTAAGGAACAGATGGGAGCCTGGGCCTTCAAGGGGATGAGGGGATTTCACAGGACAGCCCCAGGAAGAGCAGGTGGCTGGTAACTAGGTGTTTGCCTCCCATACAGATGCTGGACTCAGATAAAATTTATCTCTGGCAATAATGACTCTTATTGTGGGAAAGACCCCAAATTAGACTTTTCTAGGTAGTTAAGTGATGGCCAAAATTTCTTTTGAGCCTGGAGGATTTCAGCTGCCTTTAGTTCAAAATAGTCCACATGCCAAAATGGCACATTTAGGGGAACCTTGTTCTGAACTTCTTCCCATCCGTCCGTCCATCCATCCATCCATTCATCCATCCATCTCTCTCTCTCTGTATACATATATTCCACGAATACTTGCGGAACATCTGTCATGTGCCAGGTGTGTGCTAGGCACTGGGGATGTGGAAGATAACATGACTCAGCAGGACCCTGCCCTCAAAGAGCTGACAGTCTAGAGTGAAAAGACTCAGTAATGAAGTAACTAATTTAAAGTCAGGTAGTAATAAGGTCTTTAATGAGAATGAACAGGCTGATTTGATGGGGAAGCTGCTTGGTTTTTTAAATTAATTTTTAATGCATAATACAAATGTGTGGTTCAGACTTTTAAGTACACATTTAATTTTTATTTTCATCAAGGTAATTCATGAACATAGTTTAAAAATCCAAATAGGTCGGGAAGCATGGGAGAAAAGGTGCTTGGACCTTTTCTGAAGCAAGCTAGACCTTGTTTCAGATTGCCAAAGCAATTTTACATGTTATCCTAGCTGATCCTTACAGCAACACCGTGACACAGGAATTAACAGCCCCATTTTACAGATGAGGAAACAGAGGCTGAGAGAGGTTAAACAGATTTCACAAAGTCACATCCTTAGGAAATATTGGGGCTGAGTCTCTTGGGTCCTGGCTTTTTTGTGGGTCACATGGACAAACGGTGGACCCATGACTAATGCTAAGGCAATCATTTTGGCTGGTCCAGAGACTTAGCTGTAAGAATGTTCATCACAGTGTTGTTTATAATATCAATAAATGGAAAAGAACCTAAATTTCCACCAACAGAGAACTGGTAAATAGGTAAATATACATGCATACATATCTCAAAAGCACTACAAATCTTTGTTGGAGCCTCACAAAAAACATCGAAGGGGACTCAGCTGCATTCCTCAGCTCTTCTCAAGGGGCAACCCCTTTGGCCTCACCTCTGAATGGTCTACGGGGCCGTTGAGAATTTATTGCCCCTTCCGCCAACACCTCTTGTAATCAGTCCTGCCTCTTCCAATCGAGCCCCTATAACAGGAGAAAAGCTCAAGTTTTCAAAGGAGCCAGGCACATACCAAATGAGGAAACAAGGCTCCAGAGAAAGGAATGGTGGGGACTGGCAAAATGGAGAGTCCGTGCCTGTATAGAAGCAGCAGCTGCCTCTCAGCACACACTGATGCTATCAAAGGAGAAAAGGTGGACTTGCTTTCACCAGATCTTTCATTTTCTAAGAGAATCCAGAAATGGAGATTTCGGATTACAATGTACTGTTTAGAAAAATGACATGTGCTGGGAGAATTGGCCCTCAGTATACAGCTCATCCTTATATTGTCCCACAGACAAAAATGGGGAAAATGGAGCCAATCAGGGGCCTTGGCATGAAGCCAGCAGCTGAGGAGAAGAGGCCTCGTCAAACTTGCTGAGTGTCTTGAAATCCCAGGTGCTCTGTGGTGCGGTTTTTTCCTGCCGCAGAGAACACCGTTCTGCCGGGGCTCCTGGATGCTGACAGCCCAAGATGTGGCATTTACTTTGAAATGCTCATCGCAGGAGAAAGTGATATTGATATTGCGGACTAATTAAGGGCTGGCCTGGTTTAAACTTCGGAGGGCTCCTGCCTGTCTCCGGTCTTGGAGGGAGCCCGGGAGGACGGGAGGACACCGTTTCTATTAAATCAGAGAGGCGAATCAAATGGCCTGAGTGGATAGGGGAGACTCAGGGTGGAATCGCAGTGGCGCGGAGACCCGTGAGTTCTTCACAACTCATTTACGGAGGCGGCAGGGACACGGCGTCTCAGAACATTACCCTGCAGCCATCTCCCTTCCAGGGTCGCTAATCACGAGAGGACGGCGTAATGGGTGGGGCGCCAGGGCCTGGCTTTATTGGAGCTGAAAGCGGCCCCAGGCATCGGAGTACAGCGGTCAGCTGTGATTTACGGGAGGCCTCATCTGCAGATGCTCTCTGCGGGGTCTGAGTAGCGCTTGGACACTGTCCAGGATTAATAGCTGCCAAGACAGCTGGCATTCACAGCCTGGGAAGGCCAGCGCCCTGGTAGGCAGTAAAAGAGGGGCTCAGGGCCACCTCCCCACTGCCCTGTGCAGGACGTACCAGTCGCTGGATCCCTAATGACAGCTGACACTTGCTGCATGCTTGGCAGATGGTGCCCTCACTGTTTTCATTTTACAGATGGGGAAACTGAGGCCCGGAGTGGGTCCCACAGCAAGGGAAGGGCAGAGTGGGGATTCAGACCTACGCAGTCTGACTCCAGGGTTCAGGGTCTTAGCCCCTCAATTTTATAACCCCTTGGTCTCTGTCCAAAGCTTGGCACATAGGAAACGCTGGATGTGTTCATTCATTCACCACCTTGTATTAAATGCTTCCATATGTTGTCATATTGGTGTCTGTAAGACCCCGACCAAGAAGCATCATTCCCTTTGCAGACGGTTGCTTGGGGGCTGGCTGACCTGTTGCAGCTCACAGGGCTGTACGCATTGGAGGTAGGATTTGCAGTTCACTCTTCTGACCCTGAGTCTAGTATTTGTACTACTCTAGAGCTTTGCATTAACTTCCTTGGAGGCAAGCAAGCTAAGTTTTCATTTTGGGGGCGCCTTGTGCACAGCAGAGCTCATTCATCCAGCAGATATGCAATGAATGCCTTTCATGGCTGTGCTGGGAGACAGACATAGAGCTGTGGGCCAGGTAGACGTGGTCCTGCCCTTCGGAGCCCAGGGCCTGGTGGGATCTCAGACCAGGAACTAGACAGTGAGCACATCAAGGAAGGGAAGTAGGAGGGGCTATGAGACCCTGCGGGAGGGGCTTTTAAAGGAGTGTTTATGCCTCTCATGCCAGCGTCCAGGCTAGGGAGAGGAATGAATCAGGCAGTAGAACGCGGGTGGAGGGGCAGGGTGTGAAGGTCAGAGAAATCCCCTGGCATACTGGAGTACTTACTGATACAGCCTTTGGGTCCAGACAGGCTTGAGTTGGGATCCTATCTGCTTGATTTAATAGTCCTGTGTCCTCAGGAAAGCTCCCTCACCTCTCTGAGTTGGTTTCCTCCTCCGTAAATGGGCTTCATAAATCCTACCTCCCAGGACTGAATGAGGAAAGGGGTAAGATACACTAAGGACACAGCCTGGTGTGTTGGAAGACCCACAGAACCACAGCTCTCGCTCCTGTTGTCACACCATTGCTATTACTATAACTATGTCCTCAACAGGCCCACCTCGGTGGGCCTCCGCCCCTCCTGCTTCCTCCTTCCGGCTCCCTTCCCTGCGCTGCAGAGCGCTCACTGGGCACAGAGACGCTGCTCTGTGTCTGCTGCGGGCTTGGGCCCGCAGAACAAAGAGTAAGCTGAGGGTCCAGGTCTTGACCGACTTCTAGGATCAAGCCTTATGCTTTCTGGGCCCAGCACAAAGTAGGCCTGAGCTTGAGGTGTGTTGCTTAAAAGAATATATGAAACAAATGAAATGTATTTTTTTAAAGACTGCAGAGGAGCTCTCTGACCCTGTGGTAAACTGGTGGTTCAGACTTGAGAACACACCGGGTGTTATCAGCCCCCAGTGATCTCTGCCTTCCCATATTTGCCCGCTTTTGTCCTCCCGTTCAATCCGGGCAGGCTCTGGAACTCGCTTTAAGCGATAACAGAAGGTGGAGGGGATGGTGTGCGGTTTTCAGACCAAAGGGAGTTACTGAATTCTGGGTCTTCCCTGGGGCTTGATGGTCTTCATTAAGGCAGGACGGATCAGCAGATATTAGGTGTTAAAGATCTATCATCACCAAGGAGAGACTTTCTCCTTGTCTTAATCGGAAGGATGAGAGGGAATTGAAAAGGGAATGATTTCCTCCCTACTGGGTAAGACCCAGGAAAGAATGGCTTTCTCTCACTGTTATTCACAGCCCCGTCCCTGACCTGAGCACTGCCCTTTGAGAAATGCTGGCCCAGGTAACCCATGGTTTCCTGTCCATTCTGTCGGGTCGCGGAGTGATGCATGCTTTCAGTAGTGGCTCCCCTGTATGTCCTGGACTCCCGGGGCCCTGAGACAGACAGTGTGTCCCACATCTGACCTCTCCATCTGGAACACCATGCCTTCTGCAGGACTCATGATCAGTGGCAGAGAACAGTATTTACGGCTTAGCACCAGATGGAGCTCGAATGTCCTGTAGTGGAACGGAGTGGTGAGTGAAAAGTCCATGATGCTCAGGCTGACGTCGGGCAAGTTAGGCAAATGCTGGGGAATTGTAGTTTTGCTCTTATCCCAGAAAAGATATTTTAATTTTGGGAAAATCACCCTAGTTTCCTGTTAGTGCACCTCCTGGCTCCTGCAGGCAGGAAGAGAGTTCATTGCACTAGAGCGGGGTGTCCTCAGGACCCTTTCAAACCAACGACATAACTCACCAACCACAGCCATTTGCAAAGGACGTGGACCTTTTGGTTTGTGTGACCCCCTCCTTCCTCATCCCCAATTCCTGGCCATTTTCTCTTGAAATTACATACAGGATACCAATAATGGTGCTGATTATTTCCCTGTCTTCCCGCTGCTTGGGCCAGAGGCTTTTTAAGATCTCAGCAGCTGGAAAGATGTTAAGTCCAAATGGAAGTCTAATCACTAGGCATTGAAAGATTGGCTTCTCGGCACCACTGGGGATGTGCTGGGGGTCTGGCTGGGGCAAAAGTGTTTCTCCTTCTCAAAATTCCCTGATACCCCCTCCCCTGGGTCATGCTTTGGATTGATTTGTAACTTATTTTCCTGTAAAAATTATTTCACGCAAACACCGGCTTTAATTTGATTGACAGGTCGGATTGGTTTTGAGACTCGAATGTAACCCCTGCCATCACTCAGGGGAACCCCAAGGGGAGAGTTCCCCCTGAGGGAAGAGATGGCCTGGCAGGATGACACTCTTGTAAGAGCACAGCCTGACTTGCAGTAGGAGTGCGGGGGTTCTGAGTGGGAAGGTTATGCTACCGTGACTGTCGCTCAAGTCCATCCCCAGCCTAGGCCAGCCGCCGGGGTATGTGTGTCACAGGGAGAAACAAAGGATCAGCTTCTCAAACCATGACGCCCAAGAGCAGCACAGAGACCCCGCTGACATGATGGCCCACCAGGCGAAGAAGGCCATCCAGGCCCTGCTCTTCATCCTGGACTGATGGACAACATCGGCGCAGAGGAAGTTCAGCTCGTTAGAATGGGCTCCTGGTGGGGAATGGGGAGGGAGGAGGGGGCCCATGGAAGGCTGGAAACAGTGTCCAGCCTCTGCTATGCCCAGTGGAGCCATCTAGGGGAAGTGCCATGCTTGGGGGGAAACACTGGCGCCCATGAGTATGTCATGCAGTCACCCTGGATTGCTGGGAGGGCCCATGTGAAGGACCAAGACCTGGATGTTTGAACTAAGCTCAGGGGAGAAGAAAAAACAATGATGAAGAAGGTCTTTGATAAAAAGCCTATGTGCTTGCAGATGGGGAAACCGGGCAGGTCGCTCAAAGTGCCCGGGGACACAGGGGCAGCCAGTGAGGAGCACATGACAGGCCCTGAGAATGGCCAGGAAGACAACACTTACCTGCATGGAGTAGCCAATTAAGGGGGATTTTGTAAGTCAACAGGTTGAGGCCCAGCGAGCAATTAGTTTCTCTCCTGGAGGTTGTCACAGACCACAAACTAGACAGAAAGAGCCCAGCTCAAAGGTGGAGAGGCTCCAGGTGGGAAAGGCTCTTTAGTCCATATCAGGGGTGGTGACTGTCACCTGGTCCTCAGGTGAGACACCTGGGGGTGAGCAGCCAGGAGAGAGCATTAGTTCCCCAGAAAGGGAGACTCCTCAGTAAGAAAAGGGGATTCCCATTCAGATATGGGGGGCTACAGGTATAGAATTCAGAGGAGCAACTCAGCTTATAGCTGGAGGTGACAGACCAAAGTTTATAAATGCGAATGAAGCCACACACCAAGAATTTGGGTGCCTTGACCTGGTCTGTGCTAGGCAGATGGTTTCTGTCCTATCAATGGGCAGATGATCACAGGTATTCAAAAGGAGGAAATCCCATGAGGAAGATACAGGGTCACTGTGCAGCGAATATGCACTCCCTTGCTCATCTGCAAGGAAGATCGTGTGTCCCACCCCTTGACTTGCACTTGGCCACGTCACTTTCTTCGGCCAACAGGGCGTTAGAGAACATGATGCAAACAGGTACTTGAAATGCATTTGTGCAATCAGGTTTGTTGTTTCGTGCTGTCTTTAGCATGACTTAAACATGCTTCTCAAGGCAGACTGCTTGTCCAAGGAGGACTGAGGGGCACCCGGAGCAGATGTGGCTCTGACCTGACCTAAGCCAAACCCAGCAGAGCCCAGCCTAGATCAGCCAAACCCCAACTGACTCAGACATGTGAGTGAGAAATAAATGCTTAGGTGGTAGACAGAGAACTTTACCATCTTCAGGCCACAAATTGGATGCTTTCAAACCCATTCCTGAAGAATGTCTCCAGATAACCACACTGGACTCTAGCAGACACCTCTCCAGCCTTCTCTTGTGTCACTCTCTTCTCCCCAGGAATCTTGGATAAAGAGTCACTGCTGCCTGGCTTCGAATCCTCATTCCAACTCTTTCTAGCTTTGTGGTTTTGAGCCTCAGTTTTCTTATCTGTAAAATGGAACTTATGATTTTCTACCTAAAGGGGTATGAGTTTCAAATGAGGTAATGCCTGTAAAATACACTGAACATTATCCGTCACATAATAAATTTCCAACAGGTACTAGTTGATAATTATCCTTCCTCATTGTTGGAATTCATTACTCCAGACTTACTACTTTTGGATTTTACTCATCGTTCATTCAGATGTGGGGACTAGGCTGCTTCGATTTGCGTCTCCTTGCTGGTGAGCCAGGCCTATACCCTCAATCCCTGTTTCTGAACAGGGGGAGGACACGGTTCTGAAATGGCCACACACTTTGATTTCCTGTTGGAGAGGCCTCAGCAGATTCTGGGAGGTTGTGTCAAGTGTAGAGAAGGAAGGCATGAATCATTGCTTTCCAGGGAGGTGAAAATCCAGACCCCGGGCAGTTGCCAAAGATCACACAGAGAGTGGGGTCGGGTTCTGAGTGTCTTGTAAAGCTGGATTCTTTTCTTCTGTGACAGTCTGAATTCTGTAAAACTGAATATCGAAACCTCAGTCAGCCAGCCAGGTTTGTAAACATACACGCCAGGTGGCTGGAGGATTACATCAGCCTGGGCCAGAGAAGGTTTACCCTTCTTCACTTCTGCATCAGCCCCTGTGAGGGAGGAGAGGGCAGCCTCCTCACTTTGCTGGGTAACCTTGGCTCTCTCTAAGGTGAGAAGCTAATGGAGGTTCTGTTGGCAGTCTGTGCTCTATAGATGGAGGGCTGCTTGACAAGGACTTCCAGAGGCACAAAATTGTCCCAGAAAGTGTAATTGAGAGATGAATTTTATCTTTATACCATTGTTCATTGATTCTAAGATACATCTGCACCCTGTGATAACATGTCTGAAATCAGGATTTCTTACCCTCAACTGACATGAAAATGTTGTGTCACAGGGTAAATGACATCATTTTCTCATTTCTAGTGGTTCATGAAATAATGTGTGTCTTAAAATGACATCTTAGATTTAGTGAAATAGATTGTTTTTTTAACAGGTCATATATATATAGATTTACTCTGCTATATCCTGATTACTACTTTATGTGGATGAGTTCATCAGAAAGACTGTGATGTGATTGTCATTTTGCAGATGAGAAAACCAAGATCAGAAAGGTGAAGTCACTTGCCTAAGGTTGCACAGCAATGCACAGCTCCCCCACCCACATTTCTTTGTTCTTATGCCTGAATTCATTTCTCTTCATTCTACCCTCTCTGAACATTCAGTTTGTTGATAAATTAGATCAGGGTTTACTTTGAAGACCTGACTACTATCTATCTGTTTGTCTATCTATCTATCTATCTAATCTGTCATCTATCCATCTATTATCTATATCATCTATCTCATCTATCTCTTCCTCTTTCTCTCTACCGCCTTCCCCCACTCCACTTTCCCTCTCTTCTTCTCTCCTTCCACAAACGCACACACATCTCATGCATTCTTCCACAAATGCACACATACTCTCAGATATCTGGTCCCCAACTCTTTCTCTCACTCTCATGCACTTGAGGTTATATAGATGGTGTAGTCAAAAATATGCAAATGCCACAAGAGCTAAAAGAAAATCACAAAACAGTCTATTAACTTGTCATGCAAGAGAATGTCAGTGGGGAATTTCACTAAGCAGATCATGTCCAGAGGAGATGAAGTCAGGAATCTGAAGTGATAGAAAGGGTTTTTTGTGCCATGATAGTTATAGATGGGAAGCAGCCCTGTGGACGGGATGCCCGGGTCCATCTGTGCACAGATCTGTAGGTCAGCAGGGTCTTCAGTTACTTTCAGTGAGGCCTGGTGTTCAGGGTTACTAAGATTTTGTGGTCCTTTATCAGCTTCAGCTGCTTACAGCCCTTTGGGATGAGACCCAACAGTTTGGATATCTTCCAGGCAAGTGCTGACGGCAGTAGAAGTTTTCCTCCTACAGTGAGTCTGACAACTGAATTACTCAGGCTGCAGGACAGGCACTGAGACCAGACAGGTTTATTTTGATGCTGTTGCCTTGCATTGGGGCCAAAGGCCCAGGCCTCCCCTCGTTGGTATCTGTGGGGCTTCTCATAAGGGGTGTCAACAATTCTGAGACTGAATACACAAACGGATGATGGCCAGACTATCTATGACAACAGGCCTCTGACCCACGACCTCTGCAGCCAGCTGCCCAGGAAGGCAAACTTTAACCTCTGCAGCCATCAGACTGCCAGCTTCCCTAATTTTGCCCCACTTCCAACTTAGGACAGACCAGAGAGAGCCAAGTAAGCTGCCTAACCAATCACATAGGATTCCCTGTGTCTAGTGAGCCTAGCTCCCTGTGCCAACAGCCTCCTGTTAGGGCGTACCTGAAGCCTTCCCTTTCGCCACTAGAAATCTTTCCCACCCTACTGTCTGCTTTTGAGTCTCTGCCAAATGCAAGTGCTGGCTGACTCCTTTGCTTTATAGCCAACTCTGAGTAAGTAGCCTTTGTTGATCCTCATCTGGGGGTCTTCATTTACCTCTGGAATTCTCACTGTCAAATAATAGGCAGGAAAGGAGGACAGTGGAGGTGGCATTTCAGACAAGGGGAGCTTGATCCCACGGGTGTAAGTGTGCTTCTGGGCACCCTGGGTGGGATGGGGTGAGCTGTCCCTGGTTCTTGGAGGCAGGACAGCAGCCAAGCAGAGGGGAGGCTGGTAGAGGCCTAGAGGATGGGCTTGGAGCCTTAGGCTTCTTAGAGAAACCACCTCTAGCAGCAGAAAGAAATCACGCCCCAGGCTGTAAATCCCTCCTGGACATTCAGCAACTTCTTGGCAAACTTGATGGTCTAGACTTGGCTCTGCTGGGGAAGTTAAAATAAGGGTTTGCTCCCAGATGGGAACAGATCAGTAAAGGGCAAGGTAGAGGTCAGGGTGGGAATTACAGAAGACCAAAATGCCAGGAGGCATGGGGCAGTGGCAAAGCCCCAGATCGCTGCCCCCCTCTGGGGAACATGGGCTCCACTCTCACCAGTGCTGAAGGAGGGGCACCCCATGTCCTCTTGCGATTAGATGTCACCCTTGATAAGAAGATTCTATTCCCTCTACTGTGACAGGCATCAGCTATGGTGTGGTCACCCTTGAAAAACTCAGAAATATCTGGGGGAAGAGAAAGCTCTTGAAAAGACTATAATTCTTGCCAGTAGTACAATTTGTAATAATAAAAGGGAACAACTTAAATAGCCAACAAGAGGACATGGTTAAATCAGCTAAGTTATAGCCATCCAACAGACTATTATGCAGTGGTTAAAAGTCATGGAAATCTATGTGGAAGACAGGCAATGACTCTCACGATACATCAAGCGGAAAAAAGAGGGCCACAAAAGTTTGCACAAAATGATGCCATTTTTGTGATGAAAAATGGCTACATGGGTAGAAGAAAGACCATGAGATTATTGACCAAAATGTTAAGAGTTGTAATCTCTGTATGAGCACCTGGGTGACTTGTTCTTTCTTCTAGTTTTCTACTGGTATTTTCTGAAGTTACCCTAATAAGTATAACTTATCGATTGACCCTGGAAAAAAGGGAATGCTATTTTGCATTTTGCATGCTGTCTTAACAATGGAGCTGCTTTGGCTCTGAATGTGGGACTCGACTCTCTTGATGTTCCCACGTGCTCCTCCCTGGGATCTGCCTGGTTGGCAAAAATTCCAGGAAATAAACACAAACTGCAGTTTAAGATCTGTTCAGGAACAAGCAGGGAGGAGAGCCAAATTCTTCATCCAATCTCTCAGCCAGCTGTGTCCTTGGAAGAATAAAGATGCAAAGCTTTGAGGGAGGAGAGTTTGAGGCTCTAGGGAGAGAAAATTTAGCAGAGAAACAGTACATGTCATGGGGGGGCTTGCTGACAAAGGCTGGGGTGGGGGTGGGCTTTACCTTCCCACTCATCTCAAAGCCACACCCCAAATTATGATATTATTCTTAGATATGAACAATGAATATTTTCTCCATTTTACGTAGGATGTGCATAAAAGCATCTTTAGACAACTTGGCTATTTTAATTGATCTATAACTTAAAGTTGAAGTACAAACAGTGTACTGAAGCCCCTTGACTGAAACCCTAACAATGTCACTGCAGGCTTCAGAGTGGGTGTCAGCTCTGTTTTCATAACCCAGAAGCAGAGTAGCTGACAATGGCCAGCCCAGCATGTTTCTGGAACCTGACCAGCCCTGGTCCATGTGAACATGGCCATTGTGAGTACCCTTCCTCCATCCAGGCATGGCTGAATTCCCTCCTGCCACTCCCAGAGAGCAGAGAAGG
Organism: Smutsia gigantea; assembly: GCA_032199065.1. Classification (NCBI taxonomy): domain Eukaryota; kingdom Metazoa; phylum Chordata; class Mammalia; order Pholidota; family Manidae; genus Smutsia; species Smutsia gigantea. The sequence goes on from JAVSCE010012667.1 coordinate 121,704, forward strand.
TGCTATGAGAGTTGATAATGAAGGAAATCTACCTGCCATCATTAATTTCTAGTTCCTATTTATTTATTTACATTGGGTCTTGGTCCCCTCAAGAATGATACTTTTGGGGTAATTCGTGTACTCATCCATCCACTCATGCACTTCATCAATCCATCCATCCATCCATCCATCCATCCATCCATCCTCCCTCCTATTCATCCACCCACACACCAGTCCATCCATCTACCCATCCACTCACCTTTCAACCCATCCAGATATTTATGGGGCCCTTACTATGCACCAGGTTTTCTCCAAAAGAGTTGCTGTCATAAGAAGCCCAAAGTATAGAAGGGAAGAAGGACAAGTAAGTTGCTAGTCATTACAGAGCAGGATATTCACGTTCACTGCTGTGGAATTTTAATAGGTACAGCCCCTATGCAGGGCAGCATGGCAACATTTTATATACACAAATTCCCTTTAATCTAGCAATTCCACTTCTAGAAAGTTAACCTACAGATGTACTCATCCATGTTCAAACAACTTGTGTGCCAGGTTATGCATTTCAGCATTATTTCAAATAACAAAAGTTTGGACATCACCCCAATGACCAAGAGTAGGGGACTGATTAGACAAATGGCAGTATATCTGTACAAGAATATCACATAGCTCTTCGGGTATGGATATGGGAAGATCAGCAAGATTCACCCTTAGGTTAAAGAAAGATATAGAACAGTGTGTGTATTATGTTACCTTTTGTATTGAAAGAGAAAATAATACGTGTGTGTATAGCATTTGTCTGCAGACTGTTCCAGTGCACACAGGAGCCTTTTCTAGAGCGTTAACACCTCATAGTGACCTGCAACACCCCAGCTCCCTCACTCCTCAGTGGAGACAATTGAGAGATTGGACTGGGCCTCAATTACCCACAATGGTAAACATGCTCATTCACATCCACTTGGATTTCCTCCCTTCCCTGTCTCATTTCTCCAGCCTTTCACCATGCTGCCTGGGATAATCTCCCAAATAAACTACTTGCACCCAAATACTTATCTTGAGGTTTGCTTTTGAGGAAACAGCCTGTTTATTGAAAAATGATTTCCCAGTGATACCAACTGATACACAACTCAATTGGGGAAACACAAAGGGCTCTGGGAGCACAGAGGGGTCTTGTGGAAAAACCCAAACTCAGACAGTGAACACAAACAGTGAAGCATGGACTCTGGAACCTGGCTATGTAGGTTCAAATCCTGGCTCTACCACTTATAAGTTGTGTGACAGGCCATTTTTTGAACTCTCCTTGCCTCTGTTTTCTTGTCTATACAAAATGAGATTATAATGATGATACTTACTGCCTAGGGCTGTTGCAAGAAATATTACACATTAAGATACGTCTCTTAATCTGTTCCAGTTGCTCTAACAGAATACCACAGGCTGAGTAGCTTAAAAACAGCAGAAATGTATTGCTCACAGATCTGGAGGCTGCAAGCCCAAGATCAGAGTGCCAACATGGTTGGGGGTGAGGGCCATTTTCTGGGTCGCAGACTTCTCACTGCGTCTTCACATGGTGGCAGGGGCTGGAGATCTCTCTGGAGTCTCTTTTATAAGGTCACTAATCTGACTCATGAGGGCAACACCCTCATGACCTCATTACTTCCCAAAGGCCCCACCTCCAGATACCATCATCTTTGGGGGTCAGATTTCAACATATGAATTCTGGGGGTAACATAGCACTCAGACCACAGCAGTATGTAAAGTATGAGTATAGTTCACTGACAATGCTCTGTACATGTTAGGTATTGTTAGTTTAGCTGTGTAGTTTGGTCTTGGCCAAATCCATGTTCTTCCTAGGGAAATTTTCATATTAGCCATCAGCCTTCCAAACTTCTTCATTCTGTGCATTTGCTACTTCTACAAGAAGAGAGCAAACATCCCTCTGGAAACTTCCAGATGGGTTGGCACCATCATCAGATCTGTAAGATGGTTGGGCAGAGAGACTCACAGATCCATCAAGAACAGTAAAAGCCCCAAGAACCAGTGAGCAGCTAGGCAAGTTGAGAAGAATCCACATTTGGGCCCAGGTGGCAGTTTTGATAAGAAGCTAAGGATGCACAATGGGGAGAAAAACACAGTTGGCTTTGGTTTATGTCATCTTACAATTTCTATGTCGGCTTTGGGATTGCCTTCCTTTCCCCTCTCTCTCACTTGAAGAGAACTAAATTCTTATAATAATCTCAAAATGAGCTGGACAGTGCCCATCCTGTCACAGAAGTACATTTCCAATTTTTGATTCTTTATTTAAAGTAGTGTGATTATTTATTGTACACTGTAATAGGTTTCTTTGTTCTCTGGTGCCTCCTAGACCCTAAAGCAGAAAAAATGCTTTAATACAATTCGCATATTGTCTCTGTGAAGCTGGGAGGCTGTTAAGAGACTGTAGAGTGGTTCGGGTTTGGGATGTTTGAATGAATCACTGCCTAATATTTCTTTTCTTGTGACACATATATGATTAGTAAATGTTGTCGGCCCACTGATTAACTTTGTTTATGTCCTAATTAGGTTTAGGATCAACTGTCTTATGGTTACAGAAATAATTGTTTGATTAACATGTGTGAATTTACATTTTCATTATGCTCCTGAAAAAGTTGTGTCCCAATTAGCTACAAGGCCCCATGCCAATCTGGGGCACCAGAATTGCAATTTTCACCCATTAAGTAATAACTGTTACATTGATTGGTGATAATTAGGTGCAGATAGTAAATACACATTAGCAGACTTTAAATTATATATGAGCTGATTCTTTCCATTTGCTTCCAGAGTAGCAAACTTGTAGGGCTAGGCACCCACGGGTTGGATAGACTAGGGCCTCGCACATTTGCTTATGCTCTTTTTGATGGGCCAAGTCCATGAAGTTTCAAGAAGAGCTGTAGAACTCAGCCATCTGCTGGAACTTGATACCTGAGCTTTCAAGTGAGTCTCTCCTTAAATTTCTCCCTAGGCACCTCACACTAGGGCTTCCCTGTTCTGTCAACAATCCTCAGTGGCTCCCCATTGCCTGCCATGGTGGTTTAATGTGCTGGCTGGTGCCCAGTAAACTTCCAAATACAGTTCCTTCTTATCCAACCATTTACATTAGGTTTTTTGATGTGAACAGAGACCCACTCAATCTATTTCAGGAAACAAGCAGGATTCACTGCAAGGATGTGTGTGGAGGGGACGTAGACCAGAAAGTCCATGGAAGTAGGTAACTCAGGACATTTCTACCTGTCTGTCTCTCTGTCCTGCCGTCTTTCATTTTGACTCTCTCTCTCCATCTCTACCTTTGTCTCCAGTATTTCTGTGTCTCTCCCTTATGCATATTTATTCACATCTCCTATCCTACACCAGCGGGTTTCCCTCACCCTCCTGATTGTCGCCTCTCCCTTGCAGCTGCAGCTTGCACATGGCTTTGGTTTGCTGTGGTTCCAATCAACCCATTGCAGCCTGTGCCCAGCTACCCCTGCCTCTCATTTCCAATTGCTGAGGGAGGAATGCGGCCTTGGGACATTGCCATGTGTCAATTATTTACCTTCCTCTCTTGCATTTTTTTTACCATAGGTATCTACCAGCTGGACTAAAATTTACTTCATACATTTAAAAAGTTAATTCCTTATTAATTTAATATTATATATCATAGAAAGAACTTTTTATCGTAAGTGGGAGCCAGCATTTTCCTGATATAAATGAAAAGTATAACAATTAAAAATATTTTTAAATCATACAGGTACTGAGTGAGGTCATCTCCTATACCATCCTTTGGGCACATCCTACCACTCCTGAGCATTGGACTAGCAGCTCATCCCTTTGAAAGCCACCACGCAGGTTGTTTGCCAGCAGCCTTGGGATTGGTTGTCCTTAGGTCATGTGCCTGCCTCTGTCCAATCAGCTGTGACTAGGGTGAGGGCTTGGTCATGTGATACAGAACAGAGGCACGTGGGTGCCCTGCATCCTTCAGAGAGCCAGTGGGCTGACTAGGCGAGGACTGGCTCCCAGGTACTTCTCGCTTCCAGCTTTCAAGCCAGTTGCTCTACGTGCATGACCGCAATTCGTCCTCACAGCAACTCCATTGGAGGGCATTACTAGCTCCATTTCTCTGTCCTTTAAAGCCCAGCAGAATGGAATAAGCCCTAAGGGTCAAGGGAAGCTGGACTTGAGGCCCTGGGAAGATGTAGCTCTCCTTGGACCATTCACAGCTCCATCAAGAGCTGCATCTCCTTGTCCCAGAAGCGAAGGTCAGCCCCAATGACCGCTGAAAATGGGACTCCTCATCTCCAAATTCCTGAAAGGCGGAACTGCCTGGCCATTAGCTGTCTGCCAGGGAGGCTTTTTGCTGGGGCGTGCGGAACACACCGGGAGAACAGCCTGGTGCAGAGAGAAGCTACCGTTCCTGGTTGCCGATGACTGCATGGTCAGGATTGCTGCACACCTGGCCGCTGCCCAGCTCCGAGAGAGGAGGCGGGAGGACGCCCTGGCGGCAGGAACTTGCTGTTCCCTTGAAGGAAAGCAGAATCATTTTTAGTTCCAGCAGAATTCTCTCCTGGAGGCTCAGCCCAGAAACATATTGCATAATGGAGTTTTCCAAGCGGAAGCATCTCCTGCCTTCTTGAATGTAGCTCACAATGGTCCCCAGACCATACCCCCCAAGGGGGCAGGTGCTCAGCCCTGCCTAGTATGGAGTACAGGCTGATAGAGAGAAGGTGGGTCACAAGCCAGGAGGCGAAGGCTTTGGTAGGGTTCTCAGTGCCAGCTGGAGCCATGGCTAATTGTTGTGGGAAGTTGTTTAGGGAAGCACTAAAGTCTGTTCCAGGCTCCCCACGCCTGAAACAAGAGTCTGTGCAGGCTGCTGTCACTGGGAACATACCTGCTGAGGACATGGCCCAGCTTCTAACAGGAGGCACCCTAGACCAGCCTTCCATGTCGGTTGGGCATGTAGGCAGCCCCCGGGGTCTCCAGGAGCCTCCAAGTGAAGGGGTTGAAGCATCTCGACCACCCCTGGGTCTGGCCTTCTTGTGTTCTACCAGGCACTGGCTGGCGCTGGGGGTGGGGGTGGGGAAGCTATTTTCCTCTTTGGTCTAAATTTGTTTGTTTCCCAATGTGAAAGTATATTTGAAGGAAAGACAAGGTTTCCAGCCAGCTGCTCTGCCGCTAAGGAAGAAAGGGCATGGGATTTGGAGGCAAGAAAACTAGGATGTGGTCCTTTTTCTGCTGCCAGTCACTTGGTCTTTCTGGTGTGCAATTTCCTTACCTTTTAAGAATGATGGGATTGGAGGGCGTGGCTGATCTTGAAAAAAGCCCTGACCAATAGAAATATTTCACAAGCCACAAAATCGAGCCACATGTGTAATCTTGAATTTTCTCAGAAAAGAGAGAGAAAAGAAACAGGTAAGATTAATTGTGATAATATATTTTATGAAACCCAATATATCAAAAGTACTATAATTTCAACAGGTAATCAACATAAAAGCATTATTGATGTGATATTTTATATTCTTCTTTTTCTACTGACTCTTCAAAATTGGGTGTGCATTTTACATTTACAGCACACCTCAATTTGGACTGGCTACATTTCAAGTATCATTAGTCACATGTGGCCACTATGTTGAGCAGCAGAACTCCGGGGCCTCTTAGATCTTGAACTTAGATTGTGTGATTCTGAGATGGATTGTACTTACATTGCAGCAAGAAGGAGAGAGGTTACGTGGAGGAGAGAGCTTCATAATTGGTGGGCAGGGGCTATATGCAGATGCTGGGTACTAAAGGAGACTGGGGGATCTTTGTTTCACTGGATTCCAACAGAGCTAAGTTCAAATCCTGGTTCTGCCACTTCGTGGTTGAGAGTCAGGTTCCAATACCCCAATTCCAGGATGAAAGAAACTTAAAGGGGAAGTCACTTAAAGTTTTAAGCCTGAGATTCCTTATCTGTCATAATTATGACAGTACCTTAGGATAGTAATACAGATTGAGTAAGATAATATATGTAAAGCACTTAGCAGAGTGTCTGGTATATGTTAAGCACTTAATTATGGTAGATATTCCTATTATTCCACCAAGGCAAGATTAAAACCAAAATTACACGTCTTGGAGAAAAATGTTTTTTCCCCTTTTTCTCTCTGGAGGACTAAATACTTCAGGTTCTAGGCTTTAGACCAAGAATGGAAAATTTGTGGTACTAGACCCTTATCCCCAGTATGTCCTGACAGACATCACTAGTCAATCACAGCTTCTCTTCATCTGAGCCCTGATGACAGCTAAGGAGACTTCTCAACACAGGCAGTCGCTACACATCAATCTGAACTGGCAAGCCGATGAAACATATGTGCCATCCCTGCCTTAGATCATTAGTATCGTATGATAGAGGGCAGATGTCAGAGCCCCAGGAGGTATGACTAAGAAATGACAGAATACAGGAAAGAGAGACAGAGAGCACAAGAACACGAGAAGATGTTTTAGCAGAGGGTTAAAGTGACAGGTCAGAGATGGGACGTTTTCCTCTCTGGGTGTGTCTTTCATCCTGGAATTGGGGTATTGGAACCTGCACGTGCCTGTCCTCTGAATCTTGCATTGGCTGGATCATGGGTACCAGCTGTCTCTCTGCAATGCCTTCCAGGGCCACGCATCTGGGCTGGGTTGAGCCCTGGCTATTTCATCCAGGAAGGCAGGTTCATTTAGAATCAGGCCCTTCCAAAGCCCTGATTTATCCTGTGCGGAGCTGCCAGCTGGTAATGAATGGCCAGCCATTTCACCAACCGCCCTACTTCCCAATCATCGCTCTTGCTCAGCCCCTTGGTCACAGAGGATCTCACGCGGGAGTGTAGCAGAGCCAGCCCGTCCGTTGCCCGCAGTTAGAGGGAAAGCCTCCTCCGCCAGCCCCAGGGCTTCTCTCACGAAGGTGAGAGAACTGACAGCCAGGCTGACACACCTTCCCCAGGAGATGGTGCGGCAGAACCGAGAGGAAGTTCAAGACAAATGCAAAGAAAACAGACCCATCCATCTCTGCTTTGTTTCTTTGTTCATTCAACAAATATTTGCTGGGGCCCAGGGCAGTTTCTTAGGGCATGGAGGGAGTGGGTTGTAAAGATGGATGAAGCATGGTTTCTGCCTTCATTCTACAGGACACAGGGGAGGCTATGGCAAGCTGATTGATCAATAACTGAAATACCTGGTGAATGGGATGAAACCTAAGGGAGATCACAGCACATCACCCTCTGCTGGAAATCCTACATAGGCTTCCTGAGACTTCCAAACGAAGTTCTGTCTCCTGACCTTGGCTCATAAACCCTGATATATTGGGCCCCACCTACTTCTGGGACCTCACCTTGACCTGCTGCCCCTGACACCCACTCTGCTCTGGCTACAACAGCCAGCACATCCCTGCTTCCTCCAGTCTCCACCACACGGCCTTTACACAGCCATTCCCCCCCTGCCTGCCATGTCCTTCCCTGACCTCTTTGTCAGCTCCTCCTTTTCATTCACATCTCAGCCCCTTCCCAGAACAGCCCTCTCTGACTGCATTGACAGTTGTCACTTCTCAGTTACTGTTACACTGTCTTATATTAATTCTCAAAACACTTCTTTCAAGCTCTTTCTCTTTGACTTTTTAGTGCCTGACTGTCCTCCAGAGTGGAAGCTCTGGAGAGCAGGGGCTTTTCTTTTTGTTTTCAGTTGTACCATGTGCACCTTACTCTGGGGGCAGTGAAAGTGTGGACACTACAACTCAGGTGCAGGCTGGGTCCCAGGGAGTGATGGGACTTCCCACACCAGAAGTCAAATTGCTAAACATTCCCCACCCTGAAGCACATGTCACACCATCCCCCATCTTCCCCAAGGGCAGGCAACAAGAAATAGAAAATGACACACCGGCAGGCAAACAGCACCTAGATGTGAACATGAACCTAAGACAAGAATCTCTGAGTATTTGAAAAAAGGAACCACCCCTAAAAGAGAAAAATGAATGCCTGTGTAAGTGCAGCTAACAGAGCAAACAGAAGATGACAAGCTAAATGTAACTAATTGATTTAGAAAGGTAAGATAGGATATTGCATTCCTGAAACAAGAGCAAGGAAGGGGTTGTGAGATAAATTAGAGTATGTACAAATTAAAAACAATAATAAATACCTGTTTATTTTTCCCATTACAAAAGAACACATGCTGATTGTAGAAAATATGGAAAGTACAGAATTAAAATCTTTAATGATCTCAACATTGAGAGAGAACTTTTGGTGTCTTTTCAGTTTTCATATATATATGTGGACATACGTGAATGTACATAGGCACTTTTATATGATTTTTCAAATCATTTTTATCCAAAAGGTATCACGCTGTTGGTAACTTACTTTCAAAGAACTCCCAAACCTAACAATATATTCTAAACATCTTTCCATGTCATTAGTCATTAATCTACATACGACTTTTGACCCATATGCTGTTATACTGTATGGATCCACCATAATTTATTTCAACCAATCTCTTATCTTAAGACATCAATAGTGGCTCCAACTTTTCACAATTAATGAATAAATTTCACCAAGATAAACATCCTTGAACATAAATCTTGACCCACATCTCTGCATGTTTGAGATGATAGTCCTCTCAATTCCAGTACAGGTATGGAGATCATTGGAATAATAGTAATAGCTAACTTTCATGCAGCATGTTGTATGTAGGCAGGTGACACCAACCAACTTCTTTCTGCCTCTGGATTCCATGTTTTGGCTTGTTCTTGGTAAGTGCTTCTTTTACCCACTATTGCTGGCTTTGTCACTTACTAGTGGCGTGACCTTAAGCAAGTGAGTTTAGCTCACTGAGCCTCAGTTTCATCATCTGTAAAATGGGGATAATAATACTCTGTTATTTAAATGGGATAATACCAGAAGAAAACAAAGCCTACCACTTGCAACAACATGGATGGAGCTAGAGGGTATTATGCTCAGTGAAATAAGCCAGGTGGAGAAAGACAAGTATCAAATGATTTCACTCATCTGTGGAGTATAAGAACAAAGAGAAAAACTGAAGGAACAAAATAGCAGCCGACTCGCAGAACCCAAGAATGGACTAACAGTTACCAAACGGAAAGGGACTGAGGAAGAGGGGTGGGAAGGGAGAGATAAGGGGGAAAAAGGGCTATTACGATTAGCACACATAATGTAGGGGGGGAGGAACACGGAAGGCAGTATAGCACAGAGAAGACAAGTAGTGATTCTATAGCATCGTACTACGCTGATGGACAGTGACTGTAATGGGGTATGTGGTGGGGACTTGATAATAGGGGGAGTCTAGTAACCATAATGTTGCTCATGTAATTGTACATTAATGATACCAAAATAAAAAAAAAATAAAAAATGGGATCGTACAGGCAAAGAGCACAATGCTTGGCTCACAGAAAGAACCCAGTCAGGATTAGCAACCCTTATCAGTCCATCCCTGGAGCTAATCAGGAATATCACTGTTATTCACACAGTGGGGCGTGCTCAACCAGCCTGTCTCAAATAGTCTCTTTGTCAATGTCTCTACATCTGGGATCTTTCTTTTGCTCTCCAAATGCATCTCATCTGAGGAGAGAGTGGAGGGGGAGCGAAAAGTCCCCATGATTACCCCCAGCCTCCTGCTGGCTGCACAAACCCAACAGGAATCTGCTTCTGGAGGAGCTGGCTTCCCATCTGGCTGTAATCACCCGCCTGCCACCCAAAGCGGGAGCACCTCACAAATTAGGGAAATGAGAGGCAGCCACTTCAGACAGTGCGCACGCAGCAGGAGGCCGAGTGGCGGCAGGACCACTTGTTGAAGCTAAAATTAACAAGCTTCTTGGGTTGAAAGTTTTAATTTAAAAATGCTAGAGAATGGTTTCCTTAATTCACATGCTTCTTCGTAATCATTTCCCCTGTGCTACCATGTGACTTTATCTACAGCTGGTTTAATGGATGTCTCAGGGGTCTGAGCTGCACAGGGCCAGTGGCTGGAGTTTTGGGATGTGGCTGTCAGATGGGGTGAGTGCCTGTCACAGCTCTGTCGTGGAGCCACACATTTTATCTATGCTACACATTCCTTCCGGGCCCAGGCACCCTTTCTAGACACCCGCCATGTACTGTTGACTTCATTTGCTTCATAGCCTCCATGATCTCCAGACTCACATCCCAGTTGCCCACTTAAGACCACCACAGGCAGCAATGGATCTAAAATAACCTCCATTTTCTCCTCCTCCTGTTCCGTTTCTCCATTCATTCTGTCCTGGACCTGGTACCCAAGCCAGAATGCTAGGACAGCTTAGATTCCTGGGGCAGACTCTATGCCCTGACCATATCTCTCATCCTTACCACTTAAGGGTATACCAGGCAGACTTAATCTGCTGGCACTTGTGGCCTGACTGCTTCTCTTGGCCCTGGAGCCCACTCTGTCACCTGCACGGTGGCTCCTATGTGCTGGGAAATTAATGCCACCCCCCAGAAGTAGGCCCTCAGCTAATATTGGCAGAAGTTGGTGTATCAATATCCCGGCTCTCTTGCTGCCTGAGTGGGAGTCCTCTGTGGTCATGTCCCACACTGTCTCCAGAGCTCTCCAGCAAGATTAAGCTCCGTTTGCCCTCAGTGACTGCTGATTAGAGCCTTTATGGGCTGTTTTCTCTTCCTCTCTCACCTGCCCACTCCTCCACCCTCACCTCCTAATTAGTCTCTCTTGAATCTTTGCCTTGGGGTCTACTACTCAACCAAGGTAAGGATTCTCCTTTCTCCCTTTGAACCACCATGTCGATCCATCTCCTGTCTCCTTAAATATTTCCCCAGTCTGAGCTCTTCTCCTCCTTCCTGCTGCTGCTGCCTTAGTCCAAGCCACCAGCATCTCTGACATGGACCACCAGCCTCTCAACCTTCACCCAGCCTCCCTCTTGCCCTTGAAATCCACCATATGGATGCATTCCAGGTGATCTTTGTAGAATGAAACTCAATCATGCCATCCCTCCGCTTCATTCCCCCCAGTGGCTTCCCATCACCTCCAGGAAACAGCACGTTCTCCAGTTTGACTTACCGCTTCCTCCCTGACCTAATCTTAGGTCTTTCACATGATGCCCCCTGTGTCTGGAATCCCCATCCTGCCTTGGCCACGCCCTCTGTTAGGCTTCCTCCTCTGTATGTTCTGCCTCAGCAACCCCCCCTCCTCGGAAGCCTTCTCTGATTTTCCTCCCACTCCAGACTTAATTAGGTGACTATCTTAGTTGACCTAGGCTGCTGTAACAGAATACCACAGACAGGGTGGCTTAAACAACGGACATTTCTCATCTCATGGTTCTGGAGGCCAGAAGTCCAAGATCAAGGTGTCAGCATGTCTGGTTTCTCCTGAGCCCTCTCTCCTTGACTTGCAGACACCCTCCTACTTGCTGTGTCCTCACCTCCATACCCTTACCACCACCCCCCTCTTCCAGCTCAGAAATGATCACACTGTACAGTAACGGCCTGTATACTTCCCTTTCTCCCTAACCAGACTGGACATCTGGGAGTACAGGGACCATGTGTTTTTCACTGCTCCATGCCCACTCTGCTTAGGACACTGCCTGGTACACAGTAAGTCCCTGACAGATAGTCATAACACACATGAATATATTTGCCATTGTGGTCATCGTTAGGATTAAGTGAGAAGGAAAAGGAGGAAGACCCACCTGGATATTCAGCGTGAGGCCTACCAGCCGCTGAGCACAGTAGGATGTTGTCATGCAGCCACAGTTTCACCTTTGGACATCGCCATAGGTTTTCACTTCTTTGACTGGTCACCCTGTCCTCCTCGTTTATCTCATCAGCTAGACCAGTGTGGCGAAGACATCCAGCTGGCCCTGTCAACTCTGCTGCTGTGAATCGCCGGGCTTCCTCCAACCATAACCCACCTAGACAGGTACATATGACTCCCTTTATTAGCAGCTGCAAAGAAAGAAGCAGTTAATCTTGTTCAGAGCGGGTCACCCTGTTGTAAAGGTTTGAGGGGAGGTGAAGACATCTATATCTTTTCACATCTAACGTTGGAAAATCAAGTGATATTTTCTTAATGACTTTGTGTGAACATTTCAGAGATGACTCCTTTTTTTCTTTATTGATCCTCTCGCCGGCTGCCATCACCCTTTAATTATGTCCCTGTTTCCCTCCCCTCTCCTACCCTCTCTGACAAATAGATAGTAATGATCTGTAAACAAACATGCACATGCGCCAGGGGAGCAACTCTTGAAAAGAACTCCGCATGGCAGGAGGGAGGCAGACAAGCCAAGTATTTCAGTTGCCCGGACCGTGATTGGCATCACGCTCTGTGCTTTCTAGACCAGTGCCACTGGATAGAGCATTTCATGATGGAGGAACAGCCTGTATCTATGCTGTCCAGCATGGTAGCCGCTAGCATGTGTGGTCATTGATGGCTTGAAATGTGGTTAGTGTGACTGAAGAACTGGATTTTTAATTAATTTAAATCTAAATAATGACACATGGCTGGTGGCTACTGTCCTGAACAGGGCGATTTTAGAGGCCAGTCATATTACCTTCTGGGCCTCTGCATCTTTCCCAGTAAAATGGAGATCGTAACCTCTGTAGTATTAGAACACTAGCTGCTGTGACAAATAGGCTCCATGGCTCAGACTTGCCTGTGTAATAGTCTCAGGCATGTCTCTTCCAAGGGACATTCAAGAATTCAGGATGATGGGCTCTGCTACTTCCAACACAGAGTCACTCTAGTTATCCCTGGTCTGGTCAGCAGGAAGGGGACGAGAGAATTCCAAGGCTAGGGATTTTATCTTAAGCAGTCAGGCAGAAGCTACAGTATCATTTCCACTCTTCCAGTTCTTGGCAAGAACATTACTGCACATAAGTGCAAGACGAGCTGAGAACGTTAGGCCCCAGCTGGTGGCTATGTCCTAGATTAAATTCTCTTGCTTTGGGATAAGGAAAAAACACATTATGGAAGATGGATAACTGTATTCATCATACCTACTCTGGAGAGTTCTTATAAAGGTAAATGATATTATGTATGACACACAGCACTTGTGTACCAGTCAGCTTTTGCAGTGAAAACAAGAAACAACTCTAATACTTAGTGTCTTACGATAACATCTAGGTCCTAGGGCACCCACCAAATTAGCTCATACTCTGGTCTGGGTTCACTTGAGTGTGTTCTAGTCTTAGCTGATCTTGGCTTAATCATGCCATTTCAGTCAGTTGCTGGGTTGTGCTGGATTGGACTGGATTGGGTTGGGTTGAGTTGGGTTTGGGTTGTGTTGTGTTGTGTTGTGTTGAGTTGGGTTGAGTTGGCAGGGCTTCTGGCTGATCCAGGATGGTCCCAACTGGACTATCTTGTCTCTCTTCTACTTCATTTCTTATCCTCTAGCTGGCTAGGGACAGGGTTCCAAAATAGTGAGGTAACATGCAGAAGTCTTTTGGGTTTAGGATTGGAACTGGAACCCATCACTTCTGCCACATCCTGTTGACCAAAACAAGGCCCACAGCCAATCAAGATTCAGGGGCAGGAAAATAGACCCCATCTCTTGATGGGAAGAGATGCAAAGTCACATTCCAAGGGGTATAGATAAAGGGAGAGGAATAATTACAGCTATTTTTGCAAACAATCTTTCGTAATTTGGCACACCATTCAATAAATTATACCTCATATTATATTACTAATCCCTGAAGGCCAGTGTATTTTCTATGTTATCCACTCATTTATTCATTCAAACATTTGTTGAGTGTTTACTATGGGTCAGGCTCCATGCTAAAGGTAGTGGCTGGGTTTGGTGTGTTGGGAATTGAACTGCTACCAAGAAGTCGAGTGAATTTTTAGATTATAAAAAGAGAACAAAGAAACTTCAGAATAAAAGCTCGTTCTCTACCCTTCAGTTCTTGACTAATGCCCGGAGTCCTCTTGTCTTTTCCTGGGTACCTGCAATGGAAAGGTGCCTTGTTAACTGTGACCCCTGTTGTTCTGACTATGATGTGGTCACCTCTGTGAGCCTGGGTGAATTACTGATGAGGTTTGTAGCCGCCTGTGGCTTTGTCTGCTGCAGGGAGGCCCTTTAGGATGAACCTAGATAGATCCAGCACGAACCGACAAAAGCCTTTGGAGAGAGAGAATAAACAGCCCACTGATTCAGAAGGCTATAAAAGGAATCCTTCTTGCTTCAGCGTAAAACGACTTGTCTTGCCTGCAAGATGAATCAGAAGCATAAAAGGTGATGAATGGGAGTGATTTCCAAAGCACTGGGAAATATCGTGGGCCCCACAGTGAAGTCACATCTGGTGACTGCAAAATACATCTTGCACCCAATGACATCCATCTCTGTCCTTCCCCAGGTGCCTGTAGCCCTGCTCCCACACTCTCACTATCAAAGCCAGCATTCGTTTGCAGCTGAGAACTTTGATGGGGACACACTCCCTTGACCTGACAACCTCCAAACAAAAAGAAAATGCAAATTGATCCTGGAAATTTAAGCTCGCTGGGCCCTTGCCTTCTGCCTTAGCTCGTTCTTGCTTTGGGCATCAGAGTGACTTGTTACAGAAACAGACATGGACCTTTTGCATCGAAAAAGAATCACTCCTTGGGAATTTCAAGCCTATAGCAAAGTTGAAAGAATTTTTTCCACCGCTAAGATTCTACCACCAAGATTTAATCTCTTTTGCTTTATCACTCATCTAACAACCTACCCAACTTATTTTTCTAATACATTTCAACGTAAATCACAGTCATCAGCCCACTTTGGTAGGGGCTTTTTTAAGACTGCAGGTGTCAGGAACCCACATCCAGTTCCCTGAATCCCTAGCCAGGAACCTGTATTTTTAATCATTATTAACCCTACTTTGCAAGGGAGAAAACTGAAGCTCAGAGGTGGGTGACAAGATCTGCCTAAAGTCACATAGCAAGTTGCTGCTGACCTGGGATTTAAACTCACTCAGGGCATTTATACTCTGAGCCTGCGCTCTGCCCATTCTGTTACCCAGCTTCCTGTGAGGTCTGCACCTGTCACCTCTCCTGGCCCAGAACCGCCTGTGTAGAGGAGCTCAGGGCGCCCCAGCTTAGTGACTGTCTCTGACTTCCCTCAGTGCTCTTGCTCAGACCATGGGACCTCAGTCAGACCCAGGTGTGGAGTCTGCAGTTTGAACAGGGCTCCAACTTAGCTTGGAGCCCTTGAATGGAGAGTTATTGAACTTGAAATCTGTAAAATGGGCATAACAGTTTCTGACTCAATGAGTTTAATGAGATCATTCCTGGAAATGTGTAAATGCTGAAAAGATGTAGCTTTTATAATGATATAAGTGTAGTCTTACAAATCTCAGTCTATGAACTCAGGCAGGCATAAAAATACAACTTAGGTTTTTTTCTCTATGGCTAAGCTCATTTTTATTTCGAGCTTGTGTTTTACATCCGATTCCTCAGAAACAGACCCTCAGATGAGGATTCACATAAAAGTGACTTATAAGGAAGTGGTCCCGGAGAGTGTGATGACAGAGGAGGAGAAGGAGACCCCCAAGGGAAGGAAGGGGTCAAGCCAGGAGGGTGACCCATGGAGGGTAAACTTTGCCTAGTCCTGCAAGGCACTGGGAACAGTGATGGGCATGCATCAGAGTGTTTCAGACTGGGGGCATGTAAACTGAAGAATTTGTATCTCCTAACTGCACCCGTCAGGGATTAGTTAAGAGCTGTCCTGGGGGATGTGAATCCCCAGGCACTTTGGGGTCTCTAGGTGGCAGAACCAGGGGGTTCTGGAAGCCTGAGGGCAACCCTGCCACAAAGAGACGTGGGTGCTGGCCAGAAAGAATTGAATACATGGGAAGACCGTGTGCATGAAAATGGTAAAGAGTCCGTCGGAGGGGTGGGGGGGGAGCACTGTTAGCATGGGCTGCAGCCTCCCTTCTGCCTCAGAGCAGAAACTAGATGAGGTCAAGTGGGGATTTCCCAGGGGGGCATCCGAAGTACCAAAGCATGGCCGTGAGATGGGGACTGGAGCCTTCTGTTCTGGTCTCTTCCCATTGGCAACAGCCGCAGCCTCCTGCCCTGTCTGCTCTCCACGCATCTGCCCATCTCGGTCATTGCCAAATGAGTCTTTCTGATTCAGCCCCCAGCTTGGCCTGTAGGAGCTGCTTTAACACCACTCTGGGATTTTTGGAAACTGTCTCCAGGACCTGAGTTGGCACCTGGATGATTCTTCTGTTCCCACGCCATGCTCCACGCCAGCACAGGAATCTCAGAAGACGAGCTTTAGGTTCCCACGTCAGACCTACCCTGTGCTGGGCACTAACCATCCTGGGGGAAGCAGGTGCCTGCTGCTCTCACATGCTCCGACCTACCTGGGGTCCGTTCGGTGCTCCCCAACATCGGCCTGGGGTCAGGGAGCAGGGGCGAAGAGTAGAGTTCATTCTCAGGGTCCTGATACTATCTGAACACTTCCGTTCTCTCTTCTTTCTCGATGCCAAGGCATTTTTCAAAGAATAAGACATCTTGTCCTTACTGGACAGTTTTCCAAATATTTTATCAGCAGCATAGGAGTACTTCTCAAACTTCAGTGTACAGCAGATCACCTGTGGAACTTAACAATGCAGCTTTGTGCCGGTTGGACCTCCAGAGACTCTGATTCAGGAGAAAGACTTCGAAACTCTCAAGCCAGGAAACCTCCGGCTTCATTATGTCCAGGCTTCTGTGCCAACTCCTTCTCAGGCATAGATGTGTTGCCAACCACTTGCTGCCTGAATGGGGGAGGAAAGGATATGCAGCGTGGAAGACAATTCCAGTTCATACTCTAGAACATTATGCTACATCACAAGGCTTTATCTTAACATAAGAAGCAGTTAAAAAAAAACTTAAAACCTCTTTGATTGGTAGGTCTTCAAGGTGCCTTCCTTCCTTCCGTTTACACGTCCTCACACACACATCCTTTCGTGACTTTTGTAACTGGGGGTAGCTCTTTCTCCCCATTCTGTGGCAACCTCTTTGCCAATTCCTCTCCACTGGATTTTTCTTTCTTTATGATAGACATGGAGTTAAGAAGTCCACTTGGCTGGTCGTTCTTCCAAAAATTCATGCTGAACACTTGTGGTGTCTAGAACAGACGCCATGCTTACTGTGGTCAAGAATGTGGATTCTGGGGCTTTTAGCTTATCTCGGCCACTTTTCAACTGTGTGATTTCAGGTAAGTTCTGAATCTTAGTTTCTTAAACTGGAAAATGAGGGTAATAATATCAACTACCACAGAGGAGGCGGTGAGGACTTAAATGAGCAAATGTATGGGAAGTGTTTAGCGTGGGAAATGTGTGGCTGGTACAAGTATCCAGAAAAGCAAGAGTTTAACGTTGGTGTCTTGGCCTGAAGTCTGTGCTGGAAGTTTTCCAAGTAACCACCAGCATTCTCTAGAGGGGGCCTTCATTCCCATTTGGCTGCAGAAGTGTTTCGTGGGGTCTCATTGCCTCTAAACTGGCTTTGTTAGGAATCACACTTGCATAGAGCAGTGCATGGGCAAACCGTGAAGCAAAGGCTTAGGTGACTTAATTTTGCATTTTAGAGAAATCCTAGTTTGAGACTGGGAACGTACAGAATCTCACATTACAGCAGGTACAATTCACCAAGGCTTACTATGTGCTACGCTTCTAAGAACTTTACACGTATCATCTCATTTCATTCTGTCTTGGTCAGCTTGGGGTGCTCTAACAAATATCATAGACTGGATAATTTAAACAACAAACATTTCTTTCTCACAGTTCTGGAGTCTGGGAAGTCCTGGCAGATTTAATGACTATTGAGGACCCACTTCCTGTTTTGTGCACAGCTGCCTTCTTGCTGCATCCTCACGTGGTAGAGAGAAAGGGAAAACAAGCTCTCTCCTTTCTCTTCTTATGTGGACACTGATCCCATCGGGAGGGCTCTACTGTCATGACGTGCCTACCTCCCAAAGGTCCCCAATCCAAATACCATCATATCGGGCGTGAGAGTTTCAACACGGGGACTTGAAGGGGGACACGTTCAGTCCATAGCACATCCCTATAACCACTACCTTATGAACTGGGTTCCATTTGGATCCCCATCTGAGAGACGAGGAGCCCGACTTAGGGACGGTAATTAACTCACCCAAGTGCTCGTCCCTGTTAGGTGACAATGCCAGCATTTGAACCCAGGTCTGGCTCCAGATCCTGCATTTCTTCACTGCTTTATTCAGTGCTGTCCATTGAAAGGTGAGCCCCTCTTCGTCCTCCAAACAACCCTTTGGTGAGTCTTAGATTTTTTGAGAATCCATTGAAACGCATGGATCCTCTCATCTGAAAGCACCTGAAATGTCCCAACTACTGAAACTGTGTCGGTCAGAAATGCCCCGTTCAAGGTCAGGTTCTTGCAGCTCAGACTTCTCTCTTGGAATGTCACCTTCCTCTTACCATCGGGGTGGATGGGGCAGGGAACCAGAAACAAACCAGACACATGGGTAAACATCACGGTGGGGTCACCCATCCACCCACTGGGGTTACACTATCCTTTGCCTTGGCCAAGACATTTTACTTCTCCAAGCCTCAGTTTCCTCTTCTGTAAAATAAGGTGATAATAGTGCCTATTTCTAGGGTTTTGTAGAGCTCTAATGAGATATGGTGTGTAAAGCTCTTACAACAGAGAGTCTGGTGCGTTGTAAGTTTTCCAATATGTATTTGCTATTATACTATTATTGTTAGTCCAGGAACAAGAGTCCTTATTGCTTCCCCCCTCTATTACTCATCACATTTATTTCTGGGCATTTATCTTGCCTCTTCAAGAAGGCAGTGAGCTCTTGAGGTCAGCCAGACTGCTTGGGATGCGATCCCAATTTTACCCCTCCCCAGCTGCGTGACCTTGGGAAAGTTCCTTTGCCGTCCTGAGCCTCAGTTTCTTCTCCTGTAAAATGGGAATAATAATAGCACCTACCCTGCAATATTGTCTGTATATGTGCAGCATGCTAGAACAGTACCTGGAACATAGCAAGGGCTAAATAAATGTTAGCTATTATTGTTGTTATAGTTACTGGCACTCTTATCAGCAATAATTCCACTGAGAGCTGAGCTCACAGACTGCTCAATAAGTGCTGGTTGGATGACAGGTGATCCCTTCCAGGTCAGTCAATTACACTCCCATCAGTGGGTTTCCTCCTCCAGCGTGGGCTCTGCTGTAATACATACAGCAGCAGACCCAACATGCATGCTGGCTGATCCAGGAATGAGAATCCTGGGTGGAAACAGACACTGAAATATAATGCTCCCAGCCCAATAAAATTGTCAGATGGGGCAGCTCTGAGCAAGTGCCTGATTAAGCGAATCTAACTGCAGCTGTAGGTTACTCCTCAGCCCATTAACGAGCGGGGAATCGATCGATCGTCTGGGCCAGAAGCAGAGGTGGTGCCGGGAGGTGAGGGCGTCCAGGCAGGCCTCCACTGGCCAGAAACAAATTAATTATGTCTCCAGGACTGCCTGGCAGAAAGGCCATAAATCATGGTGGTAATCAATGGTTTGGGGGTGGATAGCCCTGGGGTAGGCAGTGGGGATCCCAGGGCGGGTGGAAGGTCCTACAGGGGTTCTACTGAAACAGGCCAGATGGCCCCAGATCCAGCTCTGCTTCCTAAGGTACGACCTTGGGCAAGCCCCTTAGCCTCACAGGGACCATTTCGTCATCTACAGAATGGGGCCCATACCTCACAGGGCTGCTGGGAGGATTAAATAGATGAAGATGGCCGACCATCGCCCTGCCCACTCTGGCGGCCATGTGTGGCTGTTGAGTACTGGAGACGCAGCAGTTCCGAACTGACGTGTGTCACCAGTGTAAGAGGACACACCGGATTTTGAAAGCTTAGTATGATAAAAGGAGTGGAAAATATCTCATTAACACTTTTCGGTATTGATTGCATGTTGAAAGAAGAACCTTTTGGATGTATCAGGTTAAATAAATTTTATTATTAAAATTAAGTTTACAGGAAAATGTGTGCATTTTATTGTATGTACCTCAATTTTAAAAAGGGGGGGGAAAAAGAAGCCACAAGGAAATATAAAATAAAATAACCAAATACTATTAAAATTAATTTCAACTGCTTCTTTTTATTCTTTTTAATGTGGCTACTAGAAGAAAATGAGTGTAAAAGATCTCAATAACTTCTTATATGGATTGCATGTTAAAGTGATATGATTGGACTCTGTCAGGTTAAATAAAAGACATTGTTAAAATTAATTTCACCTATTTCTTTTTACTTCTTTTAAAAAAGGTGGCTACAAAAATAACTGAAGTTTAATATGTGGCTCTTACCATATTTCTATTGAATGGCACCAGTCTAGCCATTTATTTCTCTACTGTGTTTTTGATGAAATTTGATGAACTCTGTGCCATCCCAGAGAAACCACTCTTCCTGCCTGCATCTTGGTTTCCTACCCTGTCAGAAAGAGAGAACAATCATCGTTAGTATTTGCTGAGCATTTTCTATCATTTACTGAGCATTGACTATCTGCTGAGTAGCAGGTACTGTGCTAAATATGTTACATGCAGTAGCTCATTTACTCCTCAGAACAACCCTATGAAACAGACATGAACCCATCTCACAGCTGAGGAAACCATGGCTCCAAACGGTAGCAAATGGTAGCAACCTCACCGAAATTGTGAAAGTAAGAAGCAAAGAGCTAGGATGTGAACCTAGTCCTCCTCGCTAGTCCTCTGTGCTTGCCTTTATTCACTTGCTTCGTTTAGGGCCTCACGCATGTCCGGACATATGGGACGTATGAATTTGCAAGCTCAAGTAACAATATCTCACTGAGCCAGTGAGCACTAAACGCCCTGTGATACTGCCCTCCAAGGTCTGGACAAAGTCCCAACGGGTGGGATCACTTCCTCTCTGACGTAGGCACAGTGAGAGCCAAACACCGAGGAGCAAGGGGCCCATCTAAGTGGTCTGAGTGGCCGTGCCTCCCCTGGAGCTGGAGTCTTTCTCCTTGCTGGGGCGAAAGCGCTACTCTAACCCGGGAGCCATCCGCCGACCTTCTTCCACTCACTCCCTACGTGCTCACAACTTTCTGGAATTGTTCCTCTTATTCCCAAGTGATATTTCCAGATAAATGAGCTGCTTTATTTGCCCTTTTCATCTCGAGGACGGGTGTGTGTGTTTGTGGTTGTATTTGGGATAACTATGTTACATGATGTGGGTCAGTGTTTAAATTTGTATGTATGGGAAGACGGGTGGGTGCTGGCCAGCCAAGGGGTGGAACGTAATGGGCATCTGTATGTGTGTGTGCACACACATGCATGCCCATGAACCCAGTATCCTTCCTTATTCTGGGAACAACAATGTCCCTTTTCTTTAGGGAGTTGTCTGTCCCTCTGTCCCTCCGTATCATGTCCCTGCGGCTGCCCAAAAGAGAGCCGCATCTCTCTGACAAGCTAGGCCACTCAGAGTCCCTTTCTTGGGGATTTGAAATTCAAGTAGCTACCACAGTTACAAAAATAATTGATTTGTCCTTTGAGACAGCTCCCCATGCCTGGTGCTGAGGCCCCTGACTTTGCTCTGATTATCGGCCTTTTTGGAGCCCATCATTTAGTAACTTTCCAATTTATCCTCCCTCTGCTTTTAAGCTAGATTCAATCCATTTTTGTTTTTCTCATAGAAAAACTCCAAAATGATACAGAGCTCTCTGGACTGTCTGCTTTACAGGAGGATTTGGGGAGGAGGCGTTTAAGTAGCAGGAAGTCTTAACAGAATGCTAGCTCAGCTGCGGCCTGAGAGGCTCAGAGCCCTCCTCCAGATTTCTGCCCGTTCTCAGAAGGGTTCAGGGTTCCATGGTTCTTGCTTCCATATTTTGTGGCCACCATATCACCCCAGATAGGGAAACTAGGCTTCCTGTTGGAGTTCCATTAAAAAAAGAAAGAAAGAAATCCAGTTGCACAAATTGTTTTTGGAGATACAATTTTCTGCAGATTTCAGGGGTGGGGTGAAAGACAGGATCTCCTAATCTCACTTTTGAGACAGGGACTGCGGGTTTAGAAAGAGTAAATTGTGGGCCTCCAGGAAAAAAACAAAGCAGGTCAATCCGGTCAGAACAATGTAACCATGTGCAAAGAAACCCCTACCAAAACTCTGTTAAACGTTAAGCCAAGTGAGAGTCACATTAATTCTCTAGGGTAAACATATCAAACTAGGAATATAGGCATTCTTCAGCGAAATTAGTTAAACTTAAAAAGCCAGAAATTACTTGGCCGGGCATGTTTGAATATCCCCCAGGAAAGAAAATACCCAGCATAGCCCATGTCTTCATTGTATCAATTGAATCATGCCTCTGTGGGGTGGGGTGCCTAGCTTATTATTTTTTTTACTTTACCCAGGTGCTGCTTTTCCTCCTCCAGCCCTAATCAAGTGATTAGCAATCTGGGCAACTGATGTAGCAAGCAAACCCAGTCATAAACAAGGTAGTAAAAACAGGAAGGACTCCATCTTAAGGATAAGATTGCATTAAAACCCAATTAGTTAAAAAATAAGTTTCTTAACATACTCTTTAACAAGCAGACAATAACTCAGCCCACCTTGGGAGCAAGGCAGGCAGTCTTGAGTGATATGCTCCCAGACCAGGAAGCTGCTCTCCCGGGAGGAAATCAGAGCAGTAAATTTCTTGTAAATAACCAGAGGACTGATAAGAAACTTAATGTCTCTTCAAAGATAAACATGTTGGGACCACTTAGCAGGTCTGCATCCCTAGCCCTTTGTCTCTCAACCGCCTATAAATCCTCTAGACAACACACCACCCTGGGCTATCTTGTCCCCTCCTGGTGTGAGCCAGAAGCTCTTTCCTCTCATTTTATGTCTAAATAAAAGCCTCAGTCTTGCTCTCCTACCTTGAGTGTTTGCCAAGTTCATTCCTTGACTCTGTGAACAAGAACCCTGGCATCACTTTCTTATCCCTCTGCCTGGAAAAAAAAAACACATAAAATGATTCTTGTTGTCTAGTACGGAAGCACTTCAGACTTTCCCCTGAAACCTTAAGGGAGATCTGACATCCAGTCCTCTAGCTTCTATTCCCCACACTAAGATTTTGGTGGCCAGCTGTTAGTATAATACATTCCCATTTCATTGCAACAAATTATTTTTAGCTATGACGTAGCTCAGTAGAGGACCTCTTATCTTAGCCTCTCTCCCTACTTGCCTTGCTGTCTTCCAAGGGCATCAGCCTTAGAACCAGGGGTCTATGTGCAATGCCAGGCATCTGCTGAGAACATGAGAATTGGTGACATTCAATGTCACCATGGGGGGAGGGGTAAAAAGAAAAGAATGGCTCTTGTTTAATTGTGCACTTACCCTGTGCCAGGCCCTGGGCCAAGCACTTTACCTACATTACTTTCATTCAGGCTTTATGAGGACCTAGCAAGTGGGGTACCAAGATGATCCCCTGTTTCCAGATGTGGAAACCAAGGTTTGGAGGAGGCAGGTGGGCCCCTATTCCCTGTGACCTCACCTGTTGCCTGGCTGCAAAGGGGACAGGACCCTTTCTGTCCCTCAGTTCAAGTCCCCACTTCCACACCCACATGGACTGGCCTGCCCTGATTTTTAGATCCCCTTCTGGATCATTTTTGCCCTCCCATTGGCTGGGTTAGCGGCGAGAGCCTAGAGTTCTGCTCTTCACGCTCCAAATTGAATTACATCCATCAGCCTGGCACCAGCACTATTGTTCCCAGGGCCTTCCCAGCTTTAATTAGAATATTTTTATTTTCCCTAAGAGAGGAAGGACAGCCAATCTCAGCTTTAATAACCTTGCCAGGGGCCAGAACCTGGAACTGCAGGGCTCGTGGGCCATCAGATGGAGCCGCCAGCAGGGGAGGGGGCGAGGGGATATGACTCTGTGTTTGCATGGGGGACCCTCCGCCTTCTCTCACCCTCAGTGAGCTGGCATGATGCTAAAAATGGTGAAGAGGGAGCCCAGCAGGAAATGACTTTGTAGAGGACACATACATGCATGCATGCACCCAAGCACACCCACACTCTCTGTAAGGCCTGAGGAACAAGGGAGTCATCTCATCTGCACATGTGCTGAAGTTCAAGTGCAACTACAAGAGAGGGACCCGTGTGGAGAGGCTGGGAGGCAAGAGTAACATTAACACTTTACCACCCCCACCTCCACCACCTCCACTGGGAGCAAAGTAGTACAGTGGTAAGAGCAGCCCTGCCCAAAAGAAATACAATTTACGCTTCATATGTGATTTTAAATTTCTAGTAGCCAGGTTTAAAAAAAAAGTAAAAAGAAACAGGTGAAATCAATCTTAACCGTCTCTTTTATAGAACCCAGTACATTCAAATATTATCAGGTCCATGTGCAATCTGAAAATTTGCAAAACTATGAAAAATTATTGATGAGCTATTTCAAACAAAGTGTTCAATATCTGGTGTGTATTTTACACTCACAGCACATGTCAATTCAGACCGGACTGTCTCAATGCTCACAAGCCACGTGTGGCCACAGTCCTGGAGGGCAGAGGGTTTGCGCTGTGGAGTGTGTTCCTCTGGGCTCAACCCTGCACTGGTATCTGTTTAATGGCATTATCTTGGACAAGTTGCAAATCTCTCTTCCCTCACCTCCTTTGTCTGTGGGATATGTGATGATAATAACATCCACCTCACAGGCTGCTATCAGCATTAAAGGAGGTAATTCACACAGACCCCTTTGCAGAGGGCCTGCACATAGTAGGTAGTGGCGTGTCAGCTATTCAGTGACTGTTGCCATAGGATGAGTTAGTACACAGGATGGTGCATGGCAAGCAGGCCTTTTGCTGGTTGCCGTACACTCTTCATCCCCGTTAAGCCCCATCACTGATACAAACTATTAACATCTATATTTTACAGGCTCATTAACTGAAGCTCAGAGATAAGCTGAGTAACTCCCACTGGCCGCAGGATGAAGCCCTAAAATAGCTGATTAGGGGCTTGATCACCTGTCCTCTCCCTCCTTGGAGAGCTGGGCAGCAGAATGGCTGCGTACAGATCCCAGACCCAGCTGACCTGGGTTCAAATCTTGTCTCCACCACTTACCATTTGTGTTATTCCAGACGGCTAAATTCCCACTCTGAGCCTCAATTTCATCGTCTGTGAAATGGGGACATTCTCTTTCCATAGTACAGGTCTTTGCCCAACTGTTTCTTATACCTGCATTATGTCGCTTCCTTTCTTTGTTCTTTCCTACTTTTGCTGCCCCTTTCTCTCGGAAATCTGGATTCAGTCCCTCCAGGGGCATCCACTGTCCCCGCTCCCACCTCCCCATGTGGTTCTGGGATGTATGTTTCTCTGTCCCCAGATCAAGGCTTCATCAGGACAGGTTGGTGACCGTCATGTCCATCTTTACTCCAGCCCACACTTAGGGAGAACGCTCAGAAGCACGTGTAACCTGGACCGAGATTTTCCCAGTTGTGGATAAAGGAAGGTTCCTGTGGCCAGGATTCTCACCTGGTCCTGGTCAGCTTGCTCACTACACACCTGTGGACAATACCTTGTTATTGACTCTATATAAAGAGCTCTGCCCAGTGCTCCAGGCAACACAGTGGCATGGCTGCAGGAGAGCAGAGACAGACGGCTGCGGGGGTAGAGAAGCCCAGAGGCAGAGACCGGTTTGCTGCCTGCAGACTCGCTCTGAGTGGACAGGATTCTTGACCTGCCACCGTGGGAATGAAGTTGGATATAAACCCTTTCACCCCAAGAACATATATTGTCATTTTCTGGTCTCATTGAAACCATAGTGAACTTTCCTGGGGCTGAAACCCATTGGCAAGATACCAATCCATGGAAGAGATGGCAACCATCCATTCATTGCTCGGTTCAGCCTCGCTATTGGTTTATGGCACAATTCAGTCGTTTTCTAGCTGTGTAACGGTGAGTCATTGCACCTTTTTATGTATTCTTTCCTTCATATTCTATCAAGACAACACATGTAAAATGCACAAATCTTAAGTCTAGAGATTGGTTGATTTTTCCCAATGCGACACTCTTGTATCACCCAGATCAAATGATATACAATCACTCCAGAAGCTTCCCTGAGCCCCTACCCACTCAGTATCTTTCTTCCCAGAGTGAGCACAACTCTGATTTCTATCACTGTGGGTAGCTGCCTGCCCTTGAACATCAGGCACATGAACTCCTATAGTGTTTACTCTTTTGTGCCCAGCTTCTTTCATTCAGACTGATTTCTGTGAGATGGATCTGTGCTGGGGCAGACATCAGTGGTTCATTCCTTTTCACTGCTGAGTAGTATTCTGTTTTATGGACACATAATTTTTAAAAATCCATTCTCCTGTGTGTGGACATTTGGGTTTTTTCCTGTACACGTCTTCTTGTTTTTCACTTCTCTTCATTAAATACCTCAGTAGAACTGGTCCTATGATTATTAGACTATGTATTTCTTTATTAGAAATTGGTGGCATCACGTTACTTTATGTCTTTAAGCTTGTCTTCTGTGCTGTAAATCGGGGGTAGCGTATGTCCCTCTGTCATGGAGGGGTTGTGAGAAGGAAATCAGGTGCCTGCTCGCTTAGGTGTGAACGTTGTTTCTGCATTACCTCTCCTCTCTGGCGAGTTGCACCAGTGGTTGGGGGGGACAAAGAGTCAGTTCCACAGTCAGGGTGTTGTGGGCCCTGCATGTCAGCACTGAGCAGGAGATGGTTCACCTTGGAGCTGTCCTTCCTCGGTAACTCCGCAGTGGGATTTCATTATCTCCCAGCTCTGCAAGGCAATTCAAATATCTGCAACTATATGCACACCCTCCAAGCCAGAGAGGCCAGAAGACAGACAGCCCCCACAGGACACCCCTGCCGCCACCTTGCAGAGGGACCTCCACCAGTTTTCCCATGGCGGCATAAGCCTTCGTCCCCCTTGGGTTAACATGACTGGGAAGGAACATTCTAAACGAATTCACAGCCTGTTCCTTGAGTCCTGCAGAGGGGGCATTCTTAAGGCTGCTGTAATTAAAGCTCTGCCACAGTCTCACTAGAAACAACTGTTTCCTGGGGATTTGTCAAAATGGCTCCATTTTGAAACTCTGCATATAAAATCCAAGCCCTGAATGGTGTCATTTTGAAGGTGTGTCTGTATGGGTTTCTCCTTTGTGGAATTTTCCATCTATCTCTTCTTGTATAGATTTCAAAAGGCCCACTGGCCCAGAGGCAGACAGACATTGGTTCAACTCCTGGCTCAGCCACACACTATCTGGGTGACTCTTTTAACAATCCAATGCCTCTCTCTGAGCCTCAGTTTCCCCACCTGAGAGGCAGAATTATTATGAATTCTGTGGCTGAGACCACAATGTCCACCCTCTACCCAGTAGCCTCATAGCTGGACTCATGGTCCCCTGGAGTGACCATTTCATTTCCCATCACACCCTGCTGCTAGAGGTAGTCATGTGACAAATTCTGTCCAGGAATATGTAAACATAAATGTCATGTGCAACCATTTGGAGGGACCCTACAAGAGAAAAGTGGGTCTGGCTTTGTTCCTTCTTCCTGCTTGCTGGCTGGAATAATTATTGTGATGCAGAAGGTCAAGCAGCGATGTTGCACCATGAGGAAGAAGCCACATACTAGAGATGATAAAGCCTTAAAAATGGAGGAATTCTAGTTTTTGACACATGTTCTAGACCAACTGTTTTTGAACTTATTTAACATGAGAGAGAAATAAACTTCTTTCGTCCTTAAGCCATGGTTATTTTATTTCTTGCCCTTGAAAGCCATCTGAATCCTAATTGCCACCTGCCTTTGGGATTAAATGAGCTAATTGCTATAAAGATATTAGCACGGTGCCTGGCTAGTAATCACTCAGGATGTTAGAGGTATTTGTATTATTTTAAAGGCATGAACAAAAGAGAGGGGTAATTTGTGGTTGGACAACCTAGTGTGTCATTTCTGAATTGATTTAGGTGAAAGAAAGAAAATCTAAATAGAGCTCCCTGAGCTGATGTGTGTGTGTGCACACTCCTAGGGCACATACTTCTGCCAGCACGTTGTGGGTGTTTGGGGTGGGGTTGGGGGCGCGGGTCTGTTAATTCCCAGTCTTTGGTTAGGGTGGAGCTGGCTCCCACCTTCAAGCAACACCTCCTGTTTCCACATCTGGAATCCCATTTTTTCATTGCTGATTACCCAATGTGTAGCTACGGCCAGGAAGCCGGGGACTATGCTATAACTCCTCATCTTTTCCCCAGTGCATGGAGCTCTCCATTGATGAAACTGGCCCAAATGATCCTTTATTGACTTTTTAAGGAGGAATTAATGCTCTCCTGGCACAGCTCTGCAGGAGACTGGGGAAGGACGAGGAACCAGCCACCCCAGCTCTGATTCCTTAAAAGTAGAATCTGAAAACAAGTGCCTGACAGGATCTGGCACAGTCTATGCTCTGGACCTTTGTCCCCGCTGTTCCTGCCAGCTGGGGTGCTTCCTTGGTCCCCATCACAGTGACAAGATTATTATGCACTGAGCCCCTGCTCCGTGGTAGGCTTCGTCCTCAACTCCTTCCACATGCTCTCATTTAATTCTGATGCCAGGGCTGGTATTGTGGCCATTTTACAGGCGTAGAAGCAAAGAAGTCAAAAGAACTTGCCCAGCATCACATGCTAGGCTCTTGGCTAACCACCATCCCTCCTTCCCAAAGCTGCCCCTTCCCTCTAGAGCCCTCTGCCCTGACAGTGCTCTGAGTGGGTGCTAAAGGCATATACTCATGGAGTCCCTGAAATAAACACACAGTCCTCGTCCCATGAGATGGGAATCAAACAGGCTGGCCTCAGAATCCCTCTACTCATTCTTAGTAAACAAAGATCTTCCTTCCAAACAGAAAATTTTCTGTTGTTTCTAGCATTTGTGCTCTTCTGAAACATGTAGCTGATACTAAAAGATGTAGAGAAAACTGCATTTCCCACCTGGAAATTCACATATATGATGGTATATGGAGCTCCTCTGTGGGTCAGCCTGGCTGGGTGTGCCATAGACAGGGCTTCCCAGAGCAGACTCATCTCTGCGCCCAGACACAGGGATGGCGCCAGGACACAGATCCTGCCTGTTTTTTTACACAAAGACACATGACACACATTAAAAAAAAAAAAGAATGGGGCCATCCTATAAAATTGTCACAATTTTTCTCTAATGTTTTTCTACTCCCTTCCCAGAAAATGGAACTCACAGAGTGTGGACTCCCCAGGGCCATCTGAAGCAAATGGCTTTGTGTTCAGACAACCCAGGAGAGAACTGTATTCCCCCAGGGAACAGCCCCAAACAAGTTGCCTACCCTGTCTGCTCCTCTTTCCCCATCTATAAGATAAACAAACAATACATCTGCCCCGTATTCTGTTGAAGGGTAAATGAGATCACCCATTCTGCTTGTGATCATTTCTGAAAAGCCAAAGGTTCAATACTTAGGTGTGATCATGTGCAGGTCCTAAAAGCTATTCAGCATCTTCTCCCGTTTCAGGAATATGGCGGCTGCTTAGAGCCTCATTGTCTTCCATTTGCGCGGTGAAGGGGGTTGATTAGATCATGCAAAAAACTCTACAGAGTGGAATGGGTCCGAAGACCCTGGGTTTGAGTCTTGGCTCTGCCACTTACCAACTATGTGCCCTTGAGCAAGTGGCTTCACCTCTCTGAGCCTCAGCTTCACCACCTGTAAAGTGGGTACCTACTAGTACCTATCTCATAGGACATTGTAAGAGATAATGAGATAATTCCTGAGAACCTCTTAGCGTTTTGTTTGGCAATACCCACCAGCCACTCTCACTGCTGCGGATGTGAATATTGACGATGGTTACAATACCAACAGCAGCAACGACAACAGGACAGCACATCTCCATGTTTGATAATCGGTAAACCTATAATAACTGTAGCGGCATGATTAATTGCTTGCTTGCTTGCCTTTCATTTCTGCCCCTGCATTTTGGCCCTGCTACCTGGAGGAGGCAATAAATGAGTCATGGGCTTGTGGTCTGAGCAATGAGCACTAAAAATTTTTTTCATTAAAAAAAAAACCCTCTGCTGCCTTCTATCCATGGGTTTCAAATCATGAATCTTGTTGGATTTCTTTTCTGTGCTCACCTCATCTGGGCCCATGCCAACTTTTTTAAACAGCTGATGAGTTGAACAACACATTTTCCTTAGCAAGTGCCAGTTTTCTATCTAACCTGACAGGTTTAGCTTGCTTCCCATTTATACTTTAATGCAGGTGCTAGGTTTTCATTGTTTGCTGTGAATCTGGGCCCTACTCTAATGGGACAGTAGATCTCACTTTTATGTAGTAGCTGTGTGCCTGGCTGCAGATTGACTTTTCCTTAAATCATTCGCTCACACTGGATTCTGCTTTTTAGTATTAATATGCATTGATACAGTCAACAAATATTTATTGAGCACCTATTTATGGTACTTACACTGTATTTGGCTGGAATAAAACATTGTTCTCCTGAAGCTTTCAGTCCATAGGGGAAGGCAGATATTGAGCAACTAATTACACAGATAATGAATTAAAATATAATGTCATAAATTACTATGTTATATTATACTACACTATACTATATTATACATACATATACCCACAGAGAAATAAGTATGGGAGGAGACAGATGAAAATGTGAATGTTGATTTTCTTTGGAGGATGGGTGTATTGTCTCAGTTGCAAGAGTCAGAAACTCAAGTATTTAAATAGGAAAGGGAATTTGTCTCATGTATTAAGTTGGATGATATGAAATGGTTATTTTTAGGTAAAAAATTATCAAATACTGGCAATTGTATATGGTTCAACTTAATAACTAAAAAGTCTATTAAAGTACAAGTTCAGGTGTAGTTGGATCCAGGTGCTCAGACAATCAGAAATCTCTCTCTCCACATGGCTCAGCTCTTCTTTCCTCTGTGGAGTTTGCTTCATTCTCAGTCAAGCTCTTCACAGACTGGGGCAAGATTGGCTACTCTGCTCCCAAGCTTCTTTGCAGCTTAAGACAATGGGGAGAAAAGGCCTCTTTATCAATGACTCCAGGGAAAATTCTGGACAAAGGTCTAATTGGCTGGGCTTGGATATGTTCCCTTCCATGAACCAATGACTATGACCAGGGCTAGAATGCTCTGATTGGCTATTTCTGTGTCACATGGTCATCACCCCACCAGATTGGCATGGAGTCAGCCCCTAATTTGTTGTGTGGGGATTGAGGCATGCATAGTTTCTCTGAGCAAAA
Source organism: Smutsia gigantea (assembly GCA_032199065.1). NCBI lineage: Eukaryota > Metazoa > Chordata > Mammalia > Pholidota > Manidae > Smutsia > Smutsia gigantea. The sequence goes on from JAVSCE010012667.1 coordinate 152,879, forward strand.
TCCCAGAGTACTGCCACTAGATGGAATGGGAAGAAATGGCTGCCTCAGGGAGATTTCAGGCAATTCTTCCTTCCTTTCTTCCTCCCTCCCTTCTCTCCTTCCCTCCCTCCCTTTCTCCCTTTCTTTTCCTTTCTTTCTTTCCTCTCTGCATTTCCTAAATTTCTATGATGAACATGATTTACTTGCAAAAAAGACATTTTGAAAAAGAAACCCAAAGGTATTGAGAATGGAATTTGGACATGACCATGGCCTGGCTTTATTCCAGGCCGATAATGGCTTTCTGTGTTATCCCTCCAGGTACGATTTTGCATTTTAACCAGAGTCAAAACTCTGTGACTCCAAGGAGAGCATAATGAAGGAATTTAGGGCAATGAGCAAACCTCTGAGGTCCCAAGTCCATTGTCTGCCTTTACTGAGAGAATATTGCCATAAAATCCAGTTGACTTTGAAAAGCTTTTGTGAGGATTACGTCAGCATCTCAGAAGTGGCATTGAGCCCTGGCACTCAGTGTCCTCACCTGCCAAATGGGGACAACGGTTTCTTCTTTATAGGAGTGCTGTGAGATTAATGAGCTAACACAGGTAAGCACAAGCCTTAAACAACGGTCACCCCATTTCTTTCCTTCTATAAGGCTCTCATTCTGGGCAGGCCTTGCAGGGAATGCTGACCGCGCAGAGTTTGGGGCAGAGCAAAGCTGAATTCAAAGCACCTCTGCCACTTACTAGCTATGGGGCCTCAGGCAGGACATGTAACCTCACTGCATCCGAGTTCCCTCACCTGAAAAACAGGCATATCGCCCTCCAAGTAGAGTTCAGAGGATCTGACAGTAATGTTTTGATAAAACAGCTTGATGCTTAATGGGCACTGAATAAATTTGCTCTCATTTCCTTTCTGGTGATTTTTGACCCATTTTTTTCCCAGATGCATCAACAGAAATCACATCCATGTAAAGACTGTCTTTTATAAATATATTTACATGGGTCACACACACATAATAATGGATCACATTATTATGATCATTAATGTAATGTAGAGATGGCAAATTCATGCAGACAGCAAGTTCCTGGACTTTGATTTTTAATATGTTGTTTTAGTTTTTCTATTTAAAAGAGATAATATATCTAGCTCTTCTAAAATACTAAATTACGAAAGGTGTTCACTTACACAATTTTCTTAACCATGACTTGGGGCTGGTATTTCACCTTGATTTTTCTGTCCATCCATTCATCCTTCCTTCCTTTCCTTCCTTCCTTTTATAACTCTTCTTTCTTCTTTCCTACCTGCCACTCTCTCACCCATCCATCCATTCATTCAACCATCTATCCATCTATTTATTAATCACCTATTCATCCATCCATCCATCCATATAGCCATCTATTTATCTGTCCATCCATCCATCCATCCATCCAACATATAATGGCTGCTGCGTTCCAGGCCCTTGTTCTGGACGCCAACCACACAGTGACAGACAAGACAAATGTGATTCCTGACCTCATGGAATTTTAGATTCTTGGGAAGTGGAACGTGACTGAAAAAGCTGAGGCTGAGCTCTGGGATTTCAGGGCTCAGCTTGGTACCTGGGTGGGGAGATCCTTCCTGATCAGGCGAGTGGTCTGTGGGGGAGTGTGGCCGCGCTGCACCACTGCCATGTCAGCACCGTCTTCACAGCAGCCGGCAGTGCCCTGTCAGCACCCAGCCTTCCCTCTCGGCTGTGAATCCACTCCCCGTGGATGTCTTGCTCCACAAACCACTCATGAAGGGTCAGCATGGGGTGAGGACTTTTCAGAGAAAGATGTTGGATGTCCTGCGTGCAGCGATCTTGAGGACTCAACTGGAATATAAACGTGACGTCACCTTTTTGCCCCTCAGGTTAAGATTGGGTTTATAGCTACTTTGGGTAAATGCTTCCCCTCCTTTGTTCAGCTTCTGCTCATCTGAGTGGGGTTTTGCTATCGCCCAAATGTCCTTGACCTCAGCCCATGAGGATTATTTTGCTTAATGTTCGCACTCACCCTGGGAGGCTGTATCTATCACTGACACCACTTTAGAGACGAGGCAATACGTCATGAGCCAGGGGAAGCGGCCCGTCTTGAGTCAGAGAGTTGGAAGAACTGAGAGATGAGATTTGTACCCATAGTGCTGAGCTGGCCTTAGAGCTGAAAGGAGGAATCCCGGCAGCATAAACGCGTGCGCCAGGGCGTGGAGAGAGCCTCAGGGCGCTGCCTGCATTTCTGCTTAGGGAGGAGACGCAGCAGGTGCAATAGGTGCACAGACTGGATTCCCGCTCTCCTCGAACATCCCAGGCTCTCGTGTCCTAGAGAACACAGTCGAGGGAAAGTTATTCTGCATAAAATTGTCATGAGCACTTCCTACCCCAGCTGTGGTTCCATGGGGTGACAGCTTTCGTGACAGCCCGGACCAGGGACCTTTTTCTGAAAACAGATTATATCAGGGGCCTTTTTCTGCAAACAGATTACATCATTCATTACCCTGAGAGAAGCTTGAGTTGTGAGGATGACAGTTTTATGGCCTGTAGGTCCCCATAACTGGGGACATCTGGACTTTTAAAGCTTGGTAATGCAACATCATAAACAACCCTCTGCATCATGCACACAGTGTGCTGAGATTTGGAACCCAGAGTTTGCTGTTGGGGAGGCAGCCAGATGGGCCTTCAGGGTCCTAAGACTTTTAGGCAGGGTGATTTGCTGTGTGACCCTGGGCAGGTGTCTCTCCTTCTCTGTGCTTCTTTTCCTCCTTCAAGTGCCTGGTTCACTCAACTCATAGGGAGGCTTGGAACTGGAAATTGTACACATGATCTGTGTTAACCACCACCCCAAGCCCCTTCTTTCAAGATCCCAGAGCTCTACACCATCCTGCCATCCCCAATTATGGAAACACTGGCTCACAAATGGCTGGTATGTGGTGTGTGCTCAGAGTGAGGGGATGCTCACCATAGAGCTCCATCTTAGAGCCATAGATGATCTGCTCAGTGAGGAAACACAGACACACACATGGTCGCAGAAATATTGGGACACACCAGAGGCCTGTACTGGAAGGAGGAATCCTGGCGGCATAGATGTTCCTAAAGACCAGGTCTTCCCTCCATCATGATGCAGGCTTCCCCACCTCCAGTCCAGGTTTCCAGTACCTGACCTGAGATGTTGCTTTTAGGCTGAATGAGTAAGCCACCTGCTTTCAAGTTGTCACCAGGAAAGACAGAAAGAGAGTCCAGGGACATTTCCAGGGGTAGCATGCAGGGCATTTTGGAGGTTTTCAACTGAGCCCTAGAGCTCAGTGAAGGGAGGGAAACAAAGAAAAATGGTGACAGACAAGTTTACACCATGCAGCTCATGAGGTTCTATGCATCATCCCCACAGAGCAAGCAGATTAAAAATTATAATATGTAATTAGGAAATCTGGACACATGGCCACTCTCATGTCTTAGAGTATAAATTGGTTCATGTAGGGAAATCTTGCAGTATATATTAAAATCTCTGAAATGCCCATACTCTTTGATCCAACCATTTCATGACCAGGAATTTATCCTAAAGCAAAAATTAGACAAATGTGAATATATATATTCATTACAGGGTCAGTTATAATAGTGCAAGCTTGAAAATAACCCAAATGTCCAACTAATGAGACTTTGTGAGTGAATTACACTTTAACCCCACACTAGAATATATGCAGTTTTTTTTATGGGTATGACATCCTTTTCTAGTCATAAAATGATACAGTTATTCTGTTTTAAAAACTGGAATAAAATGATGTCAGAAAACTAGTCTAACATTCACAGAATTGTTTCTTATTTTTCTCCATCCCCGTGTTTTTGCCCTCTGAGTAGGTACTTCCTGTTCAGTTTTTTTGGACATCATTTTTCACAAACTTCCCAGGTTTTCCCTGGAGTTCTAAGCCCTGCTGGAAGCAAACGCTGTGTTTTCTGATGCTCTTTTGTGTTGTGCTTTGTTGTCTGCCTGGTATTAAGGTGAGTTGTATTTGTGACTTACATCCCTGAAGTCAGCTAAATCTGTTCTGATTTGTCTTTGATCCTCAGGAATGGGTGATGGTGGGGAAGGAATGAAGCGATGCCTAGTAAAGTCTGTAGCATCAGAGAGGAGTTTAGAGGGGGCACTGCAATATCTATAGAAATGCATTGGTCTCAGTTGATGTTCTGGATGCTGTGGCCTTGTACTCATTCTGTGTCCTCATCAAGGTCCGCACCACTCCTGCTCACTTGCAGCAGATACCTTCCTAATGCCAGGTCTTGAGTTGGAAGAAAGAGTCACTGTGGTGGTCCTAAGACCAGAGAGCAGGTATGAGAGGCTTAGAGGTGTTCCTGGCAAGTGGAAGAAGCCACTCTCCATTTGCCTTAATAAAATTCTTGAATCTAGGTTGAGAAGTCACCTCCTGTGCCTATTCCCACTTGCAGATTCCCACAGAGCTCCAGGGAAATCCACAGAAGTTTTCAGAGAAGCAAATGTGGCATCTCAGGATCAGAGAGCATGTGTCCCTTCTTCTCCAGCTGGAAGAGCAGACAGCAGTACAAGGTACCCTGTCTAGGTGAGCTTGGCACTTATCTTCAGAGTCACTATCCTTGGGGAGAGTGGTGATTTCTCTCCCCAAACACCATAGTTAATTCTTATGCATCAGAAGGCAATTCCTAAATCCATTCCTGCGTCTTTTTCAATTGTACTCATGTTTTCCCCCTTATTATTATAAAAGCAATACCCACTGAGTGTAGATACTTAAGAAAACACAGATAAGTAAAAAGATGAAATTTTTTAAAGCATAATCCCATTACCCAGAGACAACATCCTATTTAGTTTTCTCTACATGTTTATAGACATGGAAGTATTTGTATTTCATGTAACCAAAACATCCCGAGAGTGTATACACAGTCGTTAGTGCTTTTTAGTCACTAACAATAAATTATTAATGTCTTTTTGTGTCATCCAGTATCTGTTGACATGTTTTTTAATGCCTGGATGGTTTTTCCTGCACCAAGAGGACCCCCCAGAGCAATGTGTGCTCCACATAAGACACCCCACCCTCTGCTCCAGCCCCCACTGGCAGGAGTGAGGAGGGAGCCTCAGCGCTCTGGATGCACCTGGTAAAGACCCGACACCTTGCTGTTGTCCACCCCTTGCCCCCCACCAAATGCTTCCAGCCACACAGCCACTTTGCCATGAGACCCTCCAAAATCATTTTATTTTACCTTCACCTGTTTTCACATTAGCCAGTCCAAGTAGCCTTGGTCATCCCTCATGCCTGACTCCTATCCCAAAGGACTCTGGGCAGGAAAACAAACCACCCCACCCTGCACAGTGGCATTGCCTGATGACTTGCATTGTGTTCTTCGTACTCCTCTCTCCATCTGCAAATATGTTTTTGTGTATGTGTATGTATGTATATGTGAGTATATATGTGCCTATATGATGTATAGGTGTCCATCTTTCCTCAAACACTAGGATATAAGCCCCATGAGGGCAGGGGTTTTGGGCTGCTCTGTTTCGTTCTGTATTTCCAGTACCAGAAACGGTGCTGAGCACACAGTAAGTGCTACGTGCGTATGTTGAATGCATGGGTGGATGACTGACTTCACTATCATAAAAATGCTACCATAAACATCCTTGTAGCAAACCTTTGCACTCATTTAGAATTTCCTTTTGATAAACTTTCAGAATTTGCTGGGTCAAAAGATAAAAGATCAGCAAGTTTTTTTCCTTTTTGTTCTTAAAGGCATTCGGGCCATGGATGGGCAAACTTCAACATGAAGTAAAACGCTTATTTATTCACACCCTCAACAATACTAAATGTTAGCACTGAACACTGTCATTGCCCATTCTGGGAAAGGCAAAAGTATAGTGGTAGAAAAATCAGCAGTGGCTGCTAGGGGTTTAGGGCGGGGATAGAGGGACGAGTAGGTGGGGCACAGGAGATTTTTAGGGCAGTAAAGATACTCTGTATCATGCTGTAACGATGGATACAAGATATTATGCATTTGTCCAAACCCATAGAAATTGCCAGCACAGAGAATGAACCTTAATGCGATTTTAGAAGGTTGTTTAGGAGGCCAGGGATCCCAGGAAGGGATGAAGACTGTGATGAAGAATCTGTTTTATAAATGTATGAAAAACCACACTAAAGGGGTGAGGGGGAAAGGCACTGACTTAAGTAACTTTGGAAACATGTGGAGTCTGTAAGAGTAAAGGTAAAAGGAATTGCACGTAAGCGGTGTGCTTCAGTGGATAAAGTCGTTTCCCGGGGGCACAGGTTAACAATACCACTGTACAGGTATACCAGAATTGAAGAATTACATACATGGGTGGTGTACGGTGGGAGCCAGGCTTCTCACTGTTGGCGTGGGAGTTGACAGATAAGCCAGAGCAGGGGCCTAGATGATCCATGGGGTAATGGATTAGAGCTAAAGATATCAGCACGAATTCATGTTTAGCTTAATAGAGATACAGATTGTTACATACAGAAATATTTGTAGATATGGTATATACATAGGTAAAGTGCTTTTAGATATAATATATACATAGGTGTACTGACATCTGTTTCTTTGCTTTGTCAGCTGAGGGAGTATAGAAGCAATGATACCCCAATAGCTATAAGAACACCTAATGCCCAGATCTTGCTTTATAATGCCATTCTCCAATAAAAGGAACCAGGGATCACTGGAGAAATAGCTGACTCATGACTGAGGCAGTAAATATACAAGGTGAGCTTGGAGCATATTCAAACTGCCAAATTGTAAGAACGTGCTCCAAAAACAGAATTGATGGGAGAATGTCAAAGGGAGACAGGAAGCAACTGAAAGAGCTCCCAATGGCCAAGGCTAGAGCAATTTGAACAAGATAAATAAAGAAGTATTGGCTTATAACTCAAAGTATAAAATAAATAACCATGAGTCCATGCTGATATAAATGACTGCATAACTTAAGAAATGGAGGAACAGAAAAATCTCCCATGCGGAAGAATTCCAAATAATTTGTATATATAAATACTCTGCCCCCAAGGAGAGTGAGTATTAACGCCCCACTTTTCAGGTGTGGGCTCTGCATGTAATTCCTTGCAAAGTGCACTGTATGGAAAGGGGGGGAGGAGAGTAACTCGACAGTGAGGAAACCTGGCAAACACTATCTCAGCCAGGCGACCAAGGCTAATATCAACAGTTATATGTATTCTTCATAAGATGTGATGAAAATCACATTTTATCTCTCTGGCCTTCCTCCCCAAAACCCATAACTCCAGTCAGCTCATTAAAAAAAAAATCAGACAAATACCAATAGAAACAGTCTAGAAAACACCTGACCAGACTCCTCAAAACTGTCAAGGTCATCAGAAATGAGGAAAGACTGTGAAACCTAAGACGTGACGACTGTATGTAATGTGCTATCTTGGATGGGATTCTGAACCCAAAAAAGGACATTAGGTAAAAGCAGAGGAAATCTGAGTAGAATATGGGCTCTCATTAATAATAATGTATCGATACTGGTTCATCAGTTGTAATAAATGTACCATATATTAAGGTAGGATGATGCTAATAGACAAAACTGGGTGGCAGGTGTATGGGAACTCTGTGCTATCTTCTCAGTCTTTCTGTCAATCTAAAAACTGTTCTAAAGAGTAAATCTATCTTTTTGAACATTGCCAATTTGGTATAGGGGAAAAATAGTATCAGGTTTTCTGTAATTTTACTTTCTTTGTTCACTAATACAATGAAGCTTCTTTATGTGTGTGTTGGCTGCTTATATTTCTTCTATGGGCTGCTGATTCGCATGTAACACTAAGGCTTTATGGTTATTTGTTATGCAGCATTATTGTAGTCATAGCTAACCGATACAGTCTCACTGAATTACCACAGCCCCATGAAGTAATATTTGTCCCCTTCTCATTATCCAAATGTCCATTTAACAGATGATAAGTGGGGACTCAGAGACACTAAATAATTTACCTAAATTCACAGAATCAGTAAGTGTCACACCTAGGTGTTGAAGCCAGAAATTCCTAAATGCCACACTATACTGTCAAGTACCAAGTGTGACATTGGCAGGGGAAGGGGAGGAAATGCTGGCAGCTAACTGGGTGTCCAGGGACAAACTTTGTGCTTCTGTACTTTCACAGAGTGATGACAACACTAAAGAAGGGCACCATGCAGCCAAACTAGAAACTACATAGGGAGTTGCTGAGTGGCCACCATGAGAAATGGCTTGTGAGGACACCAGACTTCCTGCCCAAGCAGAAGGACTAGAGTAGGTCAGTCCAGACTCTGCTGAGAACAGCAAAATGGGCTCTCTGGAATCATGCCCGGAAGAAGTGTAATTGCTGGTGTCTAGCAGGCTGCACAATTCCAAGTCATACATTATCATAATTTACTGTTTAGACTCTGAAAACTGAGGCCAGGAAGGTAAGCCTCCTCTGCCCAGAACTGTGACGGTCCCCACTGACCAGCACCTGCCTTCTCAGGATTTGACCTACTGAATTAAGCTGAAATCTACTGGCTCTGGACTCAAGGAACAGGATTTGTCCGGTGTAACCTTAAGCAAATCAACTCACCACTCTATCCTTGCTTTGTTCATATCAAAACAAGAGCCATAGTTCTTGCCCTACTGACTTCCCAGAGTTTTCCAGCAGATAAATAATAGTATTGATGGCTCATGGTTACTGCACACTCTCTTCAGACCAGCATTTTGCAGCAGCATCTAATTAAATACTCAAAGAAACTTTAGTGAGCATGTGTTCATATTATCTTGACTTTATAGACAGGAAAACAGGTCCAGAGGGATGACATAGCTTGTCTGAGGTCACCAGCTTGTAAAAATTAAGTCAGAATTTAGAGCCTATCTTGTTCACTGAGGAGTTATGTCACTAAACACATTCATTCCGCTGTGATGCTGCATGGAAGAAATACTTGGATGCTTGGCCCACTCTCCTGCCCTGGGCTGCCTTGGGCCCGCCCAAGGCTCTCCCAGGGAGTTTGCAGGTGGCTACTTCCAGTTCTGGCTTTGGGTCCACTGAGGATAACAGCTTTTTAAGGGTGATAGTTGTGCAAGGTATAGGATCCTAGTTGGATCCTGGCCGGGGTATCTTCTTGAATTTCAATGTTAAGTGATTTCAATCAGGCAAGAGCCATCTTTCTCCCTCTTTCCCTTTCTTCCTACTTTTTTCTCTGTCCTTATTTCTCTCTCTCACTTTCTTCCTTTTTTTGTCTCTCACCTCCCATCTGCCCTTCTTGCTTATCTAGCCCTCCTTCATCTTCCAATATTGATCTTTCACCACTGTGTGCAAGAAGATACTGTGCTCTGCCCAGCACGTAGGGTGAGGGGTAGGCTTTCTTCTTCTCTCTTACATTTATTATGTACCCTCCATACATACATAATGGGAAATGGGGTTGGGAGCTGCCACGAACAGAGATATTGACATAAATATATAAATATAAATATATATATATATATATATATATAGTTAAAGGTGTAGATATAAATATAAATATGAATATAGATACAGGTATATAAAATAATAGTTATAGATATGTATATCTAAACATAGATATAAATAGATATAAAAATATAGGGATATATGGATACCTAAATGGTATATATGGATATGGATGTGGATATATATATGGATATAAAGTTATAGATCTATAGATATGGTTAGTTACAGATAGGGATTAAATGTCACGATCCTTGCTTTCCAGTGTCTAAATCCAGTGGGGAGACAGGCCTCTGAGCCAGTCACCAGAACACTCGCCCTGTAGGCAGCTCTCCTGGACAACCAGATCCTTGGGTGATTTCTTTCATCCTCTTACCATTCCTCTCATTTGGTCAAAGATGCTTTTTCGCCTTCCATTCCGGTGCTATTTTGTGAGCAGTTCTTCCATGTGGCTCTGCCTTCATCCCTATTACTTTAACGGCTGCATAATAAGCCACTAAGTAACCTAATTTACCAAGCTGACCCCCGGAGTGTTGGCCATTAGGTGGGTTCTAGTTTTTTCACCTTTAGAGGTAGAAGAATTAGCTTTCTCAGGCCTGCCCTGTCTGGGGCTCGTGCATCCACGTCAATGGCAGCACGGGGGGCACATGGTAGACAGTTTGCAGTGTGATGGTTTGTCCTGGAGCATCTTTCCGCCCTTCCCTTGTCCTCAGTGTCCCCGGCACAACTGGGAGCACCCAGCAGTTTCTTTGTGTTGCCTGAGGACGCCCAGACTGCCCCGATCACATCTGGCACTGTCACACTGCCTTAGAACTATGCATTAAAGTGTCCTCTGTCCCACCTGACCGTGACCCGGTGGCCTTTTCGTGTCTATGCCCCCAGTGCCTGGCACCCGGAAGCCCCTCAGAAATGGAAGGGAAAGAAACAGAGAGAGAAGAAATGAAGTGAAAGGAAGGTTTCCTCTCTTACTCTGACCACCCCTCACTAACAGGTCCTGGAACTGCTGTGGGACGTTAGCGACAGACATGTTGACATTGTGTAATGTATTAGCCTGAACTGTACAAATTATACCTCCCCCCCAGGATTCACCCACAGTGACAGGCTGCTCTTCATACGTTTATCCTGGGGGCCTGAATAAATAAACAGAGAAACAAAAACCTCATGACATTTTTAAAGAGCTTATTGGAATCGAGGGAAAACCTGGTGTTCTGGCTACAGAAGTATCCGGTGGATCCACACTCATTTCTCTTTACCCTCTTAAATCCTTTTTAATCCTCTTGCTTGCCAGTACTAATCCATGCTTTTCCTCCTGAACTGCCTTCCCTTCTGCTCATCAAGAGAACACTCTCCACGCAGGGGGCTTCCACCTGCACCTCCCACCACACTGGGGGGCATCGGGGTCCCAGTCCCCTGCGAAGGTTGGGCTCTGGAGCCCCAGAGAGGGAACAGTCCCATTCTCTGCCTGCCCTAACTTAGGGTGAGATTAGAGGTGTGGGATTGCTGTGCTGAGACCCTCGGTGTCCTCTCAAAAAACGCTTGGCCATCAGTGACACCCAAGCTTATCATCTCACAAATGTCGGCCTTAACGGAAAGCTAAGCGGTTTACAAGGTCTCACTGAGAAATTCCATGTACTAGTAGTTAATAGAAGGTCAGTATTTTCCATTTCAATTTTTTTCCTTCCCTCTGACCAGGATGTTTATGATGCACCCTTCGGCATTTTGAAGACATTCCTACAAAATATTGGCAAGGTAGCTATAAGCACTTTCCCAAAGTCCATGAAATGAGGGTTGTGACTATTTCCATTTTATAAATGAGGAAATTGAGGACTGAACAGAAAGGGTGTCTTGCACAGCAGGTGATAGAGCTGCGTTCTGGGCTCATGACTGTCTGAATCCAAAGCTCATGCTTTGATGCACTATGATTTCTTTTTCTACCTAACAAGTCAAGAAATCCCAATTATTAGTGGCCAGCACTGCCCATTCTTTCTTCTGGTTGAAGTTTCTGGATATTCCACTGCCAAAAAACAAGTTCGTTATTTATTCTGGACATCAACGGCTGTTTTTAACCATATTGGTAAACAAGGCTTCCCAATTCATCTCAATACCAGGAACAGTTCATTTAAAACAAGAGCAGCAATAGCAAAACCCAACGACAAAATTGGCAAGTCAGTCCTGTGGTGTCCACCCTCACCCAGGGGAGACTGGGGATGAGTCGCTGAGTATTTTTTGGACACAGACAACTTGGGCATGGCCCACATCCACTCATCTCTTCAGTAGTGCTTTCCAGAGAGTTTCAGTTGTTTCCTAATTTGTTCCAGATATATCATCTTTTGTGGCTTCTTTTGGGCATTGAAGTCATCAAGAGATAATCTGAGTTGGGCAATGGAGGAAGTAGGGGGAGGAGAGAAATTCTTCATTTATTCGCTCACTCACAAGTTTCTGGGTGTCTGCAGTGTCCCAGGGGCTGGGCGTTCCACGTTGAAAGAAGCAGAAGTTTCACTGTGCTGGCCATTTAGAACACCAGACCCTCATTTTATGTGTCTTCTCAAGGTAGGCAGTTGACTTCCCATCAGCCGCTGCACTACAGACGATTGGGTCATGCTCATCACAGCAACACTATTCCCTTGCCAATAATTGGTGCAGGAGTTAGCATGTGACCCAGTTCTGCCCAGTGAGAACTGAGGGAAAGTCTTAGTGGCTTTTGAGAAACTTTCCCCCATTACTAAGAAGGAACTATAGGGAAGGATGAACACTCTTTTCCATCACTTATAATATGTGCATATATGACAAGTGCAACTTTGACAACCATCTTGTTAAGTGTCAGAAGATAGAATATGATGCTAATTCTGACAATGGAAGAGTGGAACGATGAGAGAAACTACATCCTTGCTGACATCATCGAGCTGCTAAGTCTCTAACCCCAAAGACCACTCTTCCCTTGAACTTCCTGTTATGTAGGAGAATAGATTTTCCTCAGTGTTTTAGCCAGCATAGGTGGGAATTTCTATTTTCTGAATCCCAAAGCACCCTAGCCAATGCAGCACTATTATTACAGAACCCTGATTTATCTGTAAAGGGGAGGCACTGAGAAGTGGAGTAAGTTGTCTAGGGTCACACAGCTGGGAATATCTGGGTTAGATTGTGAACCCAAAACTCTCTGCCTCCAACCTCCTCTCCCCAGGGGTGACTTACATCTGGCCTCTGAGAATGATCAGTCAGCAGATGACAGATCTGGAGCACCCACCTGGGCAGTGCTGGGTGCTGAATAAGTAGAGAGCTGATACCCAAAGAAAAGATGGTGAAGATCTTGCCGGAAAAGCACAACAGGACAGGTGGGGATGGGGGCCATAAACGCCAGGGTTTGGACTAATGCCCCTCTTCCAGCCCCCACATCCTCCATAGCCAGCCACTGCTTACCTGTGGCAACTGGGTACATTACAAGGCACTCTTATTTTGGTTTTATTAAATTGTCATCCATATACAATCTCATGTTGGTTTCAAATGTACATTACAGTGATTCAACTGTCCACTGATCAACTTATATTGTGATTTCAAATTATTGTATCCCTTTATCTACCTCCCTCATCCCCCTGCACCCATCCCAACCCCTCCCCCTTGGTAACCACTAGTCACTTCTCAGTCTCTATGAGTCTACTGCTGTTCTGTTCCTTCTGTTTTGTTTTTATATTCCACAAATAAGTGAAATCAAATAGTATTTGTCTTTCTCTGCCTGGCTTATTTCATTGAGCATAATACCCTCTAGCTCCATCCATGTTGTTGCAAATGGCAGGATTTCTTTCCTTTTTATGGCTGAATAATATTCCATTTTATATATGTACCATATCTTCTTTATCCATTCATCTATTGATGGACACAGGTTGCTTCCATATATTGGCTATTGCGAATAGTGTGGCAATAAGCATATGGGTACATATATCTTTTTGAATCAGGGATTTTGTTTTCTTCTGGTAAATTCCTAGGAGTGGAATTACTGGGCCAAACGGTATTTCCATTTTTAGAAAAACACTCCTATTTTGAATTTAGATAGACCTGGATTCAAATCCTGTCTGTGCTACTTCCTAGCTATGTGACATTGCGTATGCCTCATCACCTAAGTGTCATGTTGGTTGTTCTGAGAAGAAGACGTGATATATGCACATCGCCGGACACTAAGAAGATGCTCAGTGAAGGTAACTATGAGGCTTATTATGGCAGTCTTCTTACATGACAGCATTATTAAGAACTTTGAGAGTCACACAGAAGAAAGAGGGCTGTTTTGATGGCAAGAAGTCCCAAGTCCCCTCCCATCTGTGCCATGATGAGCTGTGTGACCTCAAGCAATTCTTGCCCTCTCGGGGCCATTCAGTTACTCCCATCTATTGTTTTCAAACTCTGCTCCATAGAGCTCTAGAGAGTCATTGGCTCTGTAAGTAAGGGAAATGGGGCCACAGAGCAGGGACTGGACCCCTACCTCTAGCTCCCCTAAGCCGCAGCTTCAAGTACAGCTCTTTTGTTATTCTTTCATGTGGTTGGGGTTTTCTGTAAAATGTTCCTGGTAGAGAGGCTTCTGCTGCTTTAATTAAAAAAAAAAAGCTCAAATACCTCTAGATTAGATTACTCAGTTCCTTCCATTTATTCAGTGGTTGATAGTATAAACTTTGGAGCCCAATCCACCCAGATTTGAATAATGACTGGCCTTAACTATCTTCTTGGTTAACTCCGGGAAGCAGATAACATCCTGTATGTTTTGTGGTCCTGTACTAGCCATTCACGAATTTCCTTTCCCCTCACCTCTGCCAGCAGGAGGTGTTACAGTCCTTCTAATTTTTTCCCATTTAGTGGGTATAAAGTGGTATTTCACTGTTACTTTAATTTGCATTTCCTTAACTTCTAGAAATGTAAGCAACTCTTCCTATATTTATTTGTTGGCTACTCAAGTTTCTTCTATGAATTATTTCTTATCCTTTGCTCATTTTTCTGCTGGGTCATTTGCCATTTTTCTTGTCAATTTGTGAGAGCTCTTTACTATATTATGGACATTATGCCAATAGAGTATGGATTTTATCTTTTATCTGTATTACAGCTTTTTCCCTAGAACTATCTTTTGTTCTTTTTTATCTCATAACAATGATTCCCACTGCTTTGTGTCTTGAGGATTAAAGCACTGAGCAGATTCCTGGTATATATAGTTCAAGAAACTGCTTCTAACGTTACAAGCTTTGGTATGGGTAGAGGGTTCTGGAGTTCATTGAGTGCATATGTGCTAAAATTCTATTGGCCAAAGCAAGTCACATGGTTGAGGCGAGTCAGAGAGGAAGAGTATTGTGGTCACATGTCCAGGCCCCCAGCGCAGGGATGGATGAAGAATTGGGGCCATCACTGCAACTGGCCACAGAGGTCTGGCAGAGGGAGCAAGATCACAGGTTATGGACACAGAAGGGCCTGGGTTTTGGTGTCTCCCACTGCTGGGGTTTTCACACCTCCCCTTTTGCTTCCCTAGGTGCCTTTAGCAAAGCTGTTTCCCCATAAGACTGTTCTCAGCTAGCTGCCCTGCCAGAAAATCTCTTTTCAGTGTTGCCTCCCAGCTGCTAATGCCCTCTCTCTCTTTCAAGGATATCTGCGTGCAAAGATCCTTATTGCTGTTTCTGATAATAAGGGAACACATGCTCAGTGCCCAATGCTCAAGCAACCCAGATACCCGCGACCCAGCTCTACCCACTCTGCATGGAGACTTTCCACTGCTAACATATTCTTCCAGACGTTTCTGCACCCATTTTGAGATCTCTCCTCTTTGTCAAATACAGGGTCGTGCTTTACACAATGTACTCTTTTCACTTAACAACAACGTGGGTGGTTTTCCGTGCGGGGTATCGTCTGCGGCTTGTGCATCAGAACCATCTGGGGAAGAGACTGTCAAAATGCAGATTCCTGGGCCTCGTTCCCAAAGCATCCTTTTTAACAGGAACTTGTGTTTTTAGCTAATTGTAGCTCCACAGTATTTGGATTTTAACAGGGCCTCCTCGCCCGGTGCTCATTTTGGGCGAAGGTGGCAGAAAAAGAAGTAGCCGATGAAAGGGGTGATTAAGGGGAGGGGTCCCAGGCATTGTGACAGGCAGTGGGAGAGACAGCCTCATCAAAGCATGGCACTGGAGGAGGCCTGCCTTGCCCAGAGGAAGGATCCTGCATTGGCTTTATGCCACAACTTCTTTGGCATCTGCCCTGAGCTGGCCCCCTAAGTAAGTAAGTAATCATTAACTCGGGTTCTGGAACCTCCCAACTGTGTGTTCTCGGAGAGCGACCACCTCTCTGAGCCTCAGTGAGCTCATCCGTGACATGGGAAGCATACTGCCCACGTGGCAGGGCCGTTGAGAGAAGCTAGCAGTTCATGCCTGTAACACCCGCTCTAGGGCTGGGTTCATGTAGGCCTTCCAGAAACAGAGCCTCCCTCCCCCATGAGATGAGAGCAGGGACTCACTAGGCTTGGGGAACAGCCAGAGGGTCCCCAAGGACAGCAGCAGCTACCAGGTGTTTGGATGAGTTAATTATGGAAAATTAGGGCAAGTCAGGTTTCCGCCTCCAGGAATCTCATATTAAGGTCTGGACGGTGGTGCGGGATTTTAATCATTCTCCAGGGGCTGGGACAAGTAAGGCTCTTCTTGCTGGGACAGATGATTAGTAGGAGAACCAATCAAAATATGCAAATACAGCTGAGAATGAGGCTGGGGACCCCTTTGGAGAGGGCCAAGGCCTTTTCTGGAGGTTTGCTGGCTGGGGACTCTTACCCAGGCAAAACTGGGGGCCTTCATAACTCCAGACTTCAGAGCTACTTTAACGGCCGATGCAAACACAGCTGCAGTTCTCTACCCTTCCTCGGATCCACTCCTTTGCCAATGTGACTTTGCAGCTGCTCCCATTAGCAGGTGGAATCTGTTTCCCTAAAAGTCCTTGAATCTGAGCAGGCCCTGTCACCTGTTTGGGCCTGTAGCATATGGCGGAAGTGACTGTGATGGGTTCCCAGCTCAGGGGTCCAAAGGACTAGAACGTTTCTGTTCTGTTTTCGAAACTTGCCCAGCCATCTGGAGAACCAGCCTGGCTTGTCTGCTACAGGCTGAGAGCCCTTGTGGAGAAGAGTCCAGGCACATCAGCCAAAGCCATCCTAGATTGACCTCCAGCCAGTTGACTCCAAAATATGTGAGAAACTCAGCCCAGCCCAGACAGCAGAGCCACCTACCTGACTCCAGCTGCACTCGGACACATAAGTCAATCCAGCAGAGGCCAGAAGGAGCTACCAGCTGAGCTCTAGACAGTGAGCAAAATAATCACTTATTGTTTTAAGCTATGAGCTTTGGGATGGTTTGTTAGGCAGCAGTAGCTGGCCGTTACAGTATATGTGTGATGATAATGATATAAGGATAATAAACTTGTAGTAACAGTGGAAGCTATCATTTGCCATGTTTCAGTGATGGTGCAAATTACATATCATAGATCCTATATATATACCATACCACTTAGATAAACCACCATATTTTACTTTCACAATGGTCCTTCTTATTTTACAGAGGAGGAAGCTGAGGTTCAGGAAGTTTTATCTTAATTATCCAGCATTAGCTGCTTTCAAGTGGAGAAGTCAGGATTGGAACTCAGGTCTGTCTGACTTGAGTTTGCTTTGTACTACCTCCTAAGGCCACTGACTAATCCACAGAGAAGCCATTCTCAGAGTAAGGCCAGGTTTCCCTGGGAATGACAGGCCCTCCGTGACCTGGCCCCTGATTTCCCCTTTCTGGATCCTTCTTCAAAAATGTCCGCACTTTCATCCAAGTCATTCCCTCTTCCTGAGTGGACTTCCCCTCCTTCTTCACCTAGAAAACTCTTATTCAGCCTTCAAGACCCAGCTCAGTTTTAGCTTATCAGACTTTAGCAACAAGTAATAAAATATCCCTTTTTCAAAGTGGCACAACCCATAGGAGAATTTGATGTCCCACGTGAATGGAACTGCAGAGGTGAGGGATGAAGGAGCGTCCCAGCTCAGTCGAGGTAGCAGTTCAGTAGTGTCGTCAAGGATCCCCATGCTTTCCATTTCTTTGCTCTGCAAGGTTCACTCCAGGAAGGTTGCAAGGCGGCTGTAGTAGACCCACACATCCAGACCCAGCCACATCCCAGTAAATCTACACGGCAGGGAGGGAAGATCTCTTGAAGGAGGTAACATATGGACAAAAACTTGAAAAAAATGAGTGTAAGAGTCAAGTATATGTCTGGGGGATGACTGTCCATTGGGACCAACAATTAATCCATGCATGAAAGAAGGGCTTGGAGGGATTAAATTGTTTGCCCATTGTCAGATGGAAGTGGCAGAGCCACTGGGACTTGGACCAGTTTTCTGGATCCAGGTAACCTGGGCCCAGCATACGTGCCCTTAACTACTTTGTAGATGGTCTTAATGGGGCTGCTCTGACTTTGCAGCCAGTCTGGCAACCGGTGCACTGACCTGGGACCTCCACTCTGGGCCCTGAGCTATGTCGTCATATGGATTTCAGCTGATGACAGTAGAAAACACTTTGGTCCCTAATGGATTCACCACTTTCCAAATGCTCTGTCATCTTAGCCATGGAAATGGGCTTCATTTTGTCCAGGGAGTCATTATTTGATGAAATGAGAAGACCCTCAACCCCGCTAAGCCAAAGGTGGTTTTAAAATATCGCAAGAGCCAGCCTTGGACGAGGCTTACACAGTCTCTTTGACTTGACTGTGGGGGCAGTGGTTGGGGGCAGCTGGGGTTCCCGCTGTAGGCAGTGGATAGGGACCAGGCTGAGCTGGGCGGCAGCATCCACCAGCCCCGAGCCTCGTTGGCCACTGGTGCCTGGGCCCAGGGTTACCCTGGAGAGAACAGAGTCCAGATGCAGTCTCCGGCTGCCAGCGGGCAGAGGCAGAGAACAGGGCTCCAGACCTTCTTAGGAGATGTTAGTTCTGCTTCCTGTATGTTTTCAAAGATTCCCTTCCCATTTTCTCTTCTTCCTGCTGCTTCTTTTGTTTTTTCTCTCTCAGCCTGACCTGTTCATCACTAAGCACCTGTAAGTGGAAAGCTTTTAGCTTTTAGTTGTGTTGTCCAGTACAGAAGCCACTAGCCACGTGTCTCTATGGAGCACTTAAAATGTGGCAAGTCCACACTATGCATTAAAGAGTACGGTTCATGATCTGTAAGAGGCTAGATTTTTCAGACTCAGTGCCAAAAAGAAATGATAAAATATCTTATTAATATTTGTATTGATTTCATGTTAAAACAATAATATCTTTAATAGGTTGGATTAAGTAAAATATTATTAAAAATATTACCGTATTTCACCTTGTATGTGTGGCCTGCATTTGTGGCTCACATCATATTTCTGTGGGAGAGCACTGGCCTAGCACTTCTTCCTCTTCATCCCATATTTATTAATTAATATTTTTCCCTCACAGGACACCATCCAGGATCACCATATCCTGTTGACATTTTGGCAATAAAAAAAGTAAAACAGAAAGAAACTAAGGTTCTGGGGGCACTTACACTGTGTCCGGCTCAGTCCTGTGCAATTGACTTAGATCAGGGTTTCTCAACAGGAGTTCACTGTTGACACTTGGTACCAAATATTTCTCTGTTGCTGTGGGTGAGGGTGGGTGCAGGAGAGGTGTCCCTGTGCATTTTAGGATGCTGAGAAAAAGCTTCCTGGTGCCAGTACTGTCCCTAATTCTGACAACCTCAAATGTCTCCAGACAAGGCCAAATGTCCCCTAGGAGGCAAATTGGCCCCAGTTGAGAAGTACTGATGTAAGTTATTCATCTGAATCCTCACTTCTTTGTTCATTGGTATTATTATCCCATGTTGCAGATGAGGAAATTGTGGCACAGAGAGGCAAAATCTCCTGCAAAAAGTCACACAGCTAGGAAGTGGCAAAGCTGGGATTAGGACTCATGTCTTTCTGACTCCATAGGCTATGGAATCATACACAGGGTCCCATGATGCGCATGTATGTGTCTTTTTTCTCTCCCAGCCTGACCTGTTCACCGCCAAGTGTTCTGTAATGAACCACACCCTCCTCTACTCTCTTGGCCCAGGTTGGGTAAGAAACAACTTGAGGCCACGGACATGGCTGCCAAGATATTCCCATCAACATTCTGACTTGCTTCCACCAGCGCACCAGCTGAACAGGCAGAACGGGGCTTCCAGTTCTCATCTGTCACTGAGGGATATTCCTGGAGGATTAATTCCCTAGCACTTCTGGCTGCCCTGCCTCATGGAAAACTGTCAGGCAGAGAGACCCAGGCTTGCACTGAGAAGCTACTGCCTTACGGGATGGTGAGTGTGTGGGAGTATGGGCAGGGTCTGCTGCCAGCCCCGGCCACGAGGGTCTGAGACCTGCTCCCTGCACCAGAAAGGCCGTCCGAATGGGAAATAGCTCCAGTCTCCAGTAATGCCCTGCCCATAGGTGGGTCCCCCAACACAGCAAGAGAATGTGCTCTGAAACTGGGTGCAAATCCCAGCTCTTGGGATTTGAAACTGTCTACTTTCTCTCCTGCCAGAGAAGCTTTAAACAGAGCAAAGGGAGATCTCAGACAAGGCTGAGAGGGTGTGAAGGTTGTCTGGTTATTCTTAGCAATGAGTTACGGGAGGAAAAAGGTTCCTTGGGTTGCCGAGGCTGTGTACTGCCTTCCAGAGGGAGCAGCCAGGCCACAGTTCTTGCTGGCTTGCCAAGTTTGGTTGGAAATTCTTTCCACCCCAGGCAGTGGGGAATGTGGGGAATGTGGAGTGGGCCTGACAAGGCCTTCAGAGCCCCTTAAATAAAACTTCTGTGCTCTAGTGTCAGAGCAGTGGTCAGGCTTGATGGGGGCTATTCAAACAGCCAAGCCTGGCAAGCAGGACCTGCGAGTCTAGGCTCCTGGCCCAGCTGTAGACTTCCATCTCCAGCCGAATGTTTTGATTCATGCAGGGGCTGGCCCGAAGAGGGTGAGAGGAGCTGAAAAGGTACATGTCCTCGCACAACAATGTGGTAGCCTTACCAAAGCTCTAGCTTTCAAAGGTTTAGAAAGAGCTGAATGCAATTGAGACCTGGTCTTTTGGTCCAGAGTCTTGCTGCCATCCCACAGGGGAACAGAGGCCCATTTCTAGGGCAGCGGAGTGGGTAAGAGCACAGGCTCTGGACTTGGGAGTCCTAGGTTCAAATGCTGGCTCTGTCACTAATAAGCTGCATGGCACTGGATAGGTCATTTAATGCTGTCATGCCTCGGTTTACTCAACTGATAAGCCGTGCAAGACAGGGTTGGTATGAGGGTTAAACGAGTAAATACAGTTCTTAGAACAGAGTGTTTTCTGGCCTGCAGAAAGTACTTGATAGTCATGCATGAGCCTGGCACTCAGAAAGGACTCCATAAATAGTAACCATCATAGATACTGGCTGTTCTTCCATCCATCCTGTCTGGTCTGGAGTGTTTTAGAATACCAGATGTGATGGATGACAGTCCTGGCATCTCTGATGTACCCCTTAGTAGCCATGTGATAAATGACTCTGTTTCCTCATCTGTAAAATGGGAATAATCCTAATAGCCACTTCATGGAATTGTTAAAGGGATGAAATAAGTAAGTGAATAGAAACCGCTTAGCACACTGCCCACCATTCAGCAGGCACAAAATACACATTCAGAGAGGAACTGACTGCACTCTTTACTCTCGACAGGCTAATTCTAAGCATCTGTGTGTCCCCCCAGGAAAGGGGGGTTTGTTTCCAGAAGAGAGGGGAGAGGGCAAAGGATGGGCAGAAATACCAGCTCCTCCACCTGTGGGTACCGTTGTCAGGTGGGGGTGGGTGTGTGGGTGGGGGTGGCAGTTGAGTTGGTACTTATAACAGATATGTTAGCCATGCCAGGAAGCAGGGCTCATGGTCCACTGGCTCTTCCTGACCCCCTGCCGTTTGAGAAGCCAGGAGCAGGGTGGTCTGGGGAGGCCTTGGTGACTTGCTTGACCAACAGCATGTGGCAGAAGTGATGTCCTGGGCTACCCAAGGCAGAGGCATAGGAAACCTTGTTGCATTGAGTAACCGGAGCCAGCAGTGTGTCCCAAACAGGCTGCAGACCACTTTTTACGGGACTATCCAGGAAAATAGGTGCGCTCTGACTAAACAGACTTGGGAAACTGCACAGTAGCCCTGCCCCGCCCCCACCGGACAGCAAGAATCCCTCGGCTCTGTGCACCTTACCAATTGAAGGCCCTGAGAAGTTCTGCACTAAGGAATCCTTTCTTCTTGGTTTAACCCAGAGTTACCTTGTAACCCCCTACTACTATCTTCCCTTGTGATCACTGACACTTCAGGGAATGCTAGCCTAGTCCATGCATACAAGATCTCTGGGGCTGAGAAGTTTTAAAGGGCTTGAGCTTGGAGAAAAAGCCCTGCCTCTCTTTTCCACCCCACTCCACCCCCAACAGCCTTTATAAAACCTCCCTCCCTTGGGTATGAGCAGGCAGGGACAAGCATTGCAGCTGAGCAGAATAAAATGGCAACATTAAAGACTAGTCCTGCAGCAGGCATTTTCAAATTACCTAGACTCTCGGGATAAACCAACTGGGGGTGAGGCCCAGAAACTGGAGAATGCCATGCATAATAACAGCCATTCAAACAGAAAAACCAACTGAGGAAAATAATTTGGAGGATTATTGAGTGCCAGAACCCCGAAGCTATGAACAGGATGTCTGAAAGGATTTCAAGCATAAAGGTCACAATCTGCAATTGAAATGGTTACTTTGTTGCCTTTTTTCTCGTTATGGTTGGATGCTGTCAATTAGTGGAAGTGTGTGCCTGTGTGTGTGTGTGTATGTGTGTGTGTGTGTTCAGGATTTTTCAAAGAGCACAATGGGATTCCCAATCAGGCTGGGATAGTTGACAGCCTGTAAGCCCACACAGGGATGGGCAAATCTTTTACAGAATGAGAACAGGCAGAGCTCTTATGGCACACAGTGAGGGCCTTTTTCCTCTTTCAGGAAAAAGGAAAATGTAAATGCAACATAAACCCTTGGTCACTCCAGCTCTCTGCAGTGCTTTTACCCTGAAGAAATGAGTCATTGAAAGCCCATCTCAGGGATGGGATTGCCTCCAAGGTCCAACCTAGTTCAGTAGTCGGTATTGACATGAATCCTACTGCTAATCTTAAAATGAAAACTGTTCGTTATTTATCAGCAGAAATGGGTTTATTTGGGACCAGCAGAGAATTGCAAATCAGGACACATGAGTTATGGCCAAACTGTAGGCAGGTCCAACAACCAAGGTCAGAGGAACATTATTTTAGGGAGAAGAAGGAGGAAGTTGGGAGGGGTTGTTTTGAAGGAAAGTCTATTGGTGAAAAGCAAGAGTTTAGGGTGATGAGGGCTTCTCATTGGCTGAGATGCAGGGGTAGTTGATTTTTTTTTTGTAGGAGAGTCAATGTACATCTTTCCCTGTTTGGGGTCTGTGATTGACAATTCTTCCTATAATTGACATGGAGTGGGTATGTCTCCCCACTTTCCAACCCCCCCCCACTCCACTTTAGTGATAGTTCCCTTAATTAATTTTCTCACTATTTATCCACCTGGCCAGTTTAATAGGAAGCAGTTTATTCAGCTGAAGATCAGTGGTGTTCATTTAAGCCTGTGCTCTGTGGACCCACACTGATAGAGGTTATTTCGTGGCTTGGGGAGAGGTCAGTGAACTCCTAACCTGGGGAGCCCGCATGTCCTCCTCAAGGCTGAGACCCTCTCTGCTGCCCGTGGGAGGGTGGCTGTGACAGAGTTAGGAGGGCTCCAATAGGACTGCTGTCAGGACAGGGTCTCTTAAACTGTAATGTGCACATGAATCTTCTGGGCATCTTTGTTGGGAGTTAAGCTAAACCACTCTGTAGTAGTGCTGTCTCTACATCCATTTTGCGTGGCTAAGTGGCCTGCGGTGGCTTTGAACTGACGCTAGCCCGTTCTCCGAGTGCACGCATTACATAACAATCTGCAGAGTGGGAAGTCAATATAAGTTCCTGATAACGACCCTCCTAAATAAATGCCCTTGTGAGAAACATTCTCTCCTGCCTCGCAGGACCATGAACCTTACCACAATCCTGCTTCTTTTGGTCAGCTTGGGAACCCCAAAGCACTCTCCCTGTGGACCCTAACGAAGGCTTGTGCCTGTTGCACTCTGACCTCCTGATCCTGTGGCCCCTTGGGGCAGCAGCGAATCTCCCCAACCATTGAGTAATAACCCTCACAATTTCCCCCGCACTCTCTATAACTGTGGGGTGACATCCAACCCCCCTAGGGGCTAAAATGTTAATTTAGCAAAGTTTTAACAAGCTTGCTGAAATGCAGATTCTGACTCCGTGAGGCTTCCCCGGACCTTGAGGTTCTGCTTTTCCCCGCAAGCCCCCACGTGAGGCTGCTGCTTCTGGTTTGAGGAATGGCACTTTGACCGGCAAGGCTGTGGAGAAGCACAGTTGAAAAGAATGTTCTGTGCTGATGGCAGTGCTCTGTACCTGTGCTACCCAGCCATGAGTGGCTATTGAGTACGTGAAAAGTGGCCAGTGAGACTAAAGAACTGAGTTTTTAATTTGGCTTAATTTTAATTATTTCAAGTTCAAGTAGCCACATGTGGCTAGTGGCTACTGCATTAGACAGCACGACTCCAGGCAGTGAGCTCTGTACAGGCACAGACTGTTATTTTTATCTCACTCTTGGGTCTCCATTATCTCCATTACTTAGCAGACTGCTGGTCCACCCTGGGTCCTTAATACGGATTAACTATGTTATTACATAATATAATTGAAGAAGGGATTTTAAAACATGTTTATTAGAACCCCACAGTTGGAAGACCAAAACCCACCATGAACTCGAACCATAGACTTGTTTGGCTCTTGTGACCCAACTGCAGAAAGGTCAGGAGGTGTAGCTGATCTTGGGGTGGGTTGGAGCCAGGAATTAATTCAACAAAATGGTTTTTCTCTAGCCTTTTGTCTGCGGGATGGTTCATTCCCTCAAGATAGTCATTCTCACTGGACTCAAACCAGTATCACAGGCCGCTTCGGGCTTCCAAACCTAGAGTCTGGTGACCACATGAAATAGGGCTGTTTCCTAGCAACAGCAGTCGAAAAACTCCCAGGGAAGTTCTCTGATTGGTTGAGCTTGGGTCATGTGCCAATTCCTGGGCCAATCACTGTGGCTGGGGCACTGGGATTAGAAAACCAGCCAAGCTAGGTTTAGGTTATGGGACTCGGGAATTACTTCCTCCAGACACACAAGATTAGAGTGGAAGGGGCAGTCACAGAGATGGGGTGTGATCTTCTGGACAAATAGAACAATGTTAGGGAGAGGGTGGAGAGAGGGTTTCCAGCTTCTGTAAATGATTGTTGAAAAACATGAATAAGACTGAAAATACGGAATTGCCTTCTCTGATTATGCCAAAAAGCGTAATAGAATACTCAGATTCCATTGGCCAAACTAGTTGCCCTCTGCTCTCCCTGACCCTGTTCCATCAGTGAGGCCATGGGGGTCTAAAAACCAAGGCATCCCAAGACAAGGCACCATTTGAAACTGAAAGATGAGCAGGAGTTGGTTAGACGGAGAGGTAGAAGTAGGGAGAGAACATTCCGGGGAGGAGAAATAGCTCATGCAAAGGCAAGGTGACAAATGAGCACAGCAGCGGAGGGTGGATGGGAACAGTGGGGAAGGGAGCAGGACGTGGACTTGAGGCCAGGCTGCACAGAGCCGTGGGTGCTGAGGGCAGGAGTTTGGGCTTTCGGCTCTGGGAAGCACGAAGCCATCTGGAGGTCTTCAGCAGGGGGGTGATATAGTCAGAGCTGTATATGGTCTAAGTCGTGGCTGGGTTGGAGGATGCACAAGCTGGGGATGGGAGGCAGGGTGCCAAGGATGAAACTGTCCCAATATGTCTTTAAGGCACTGCTGTCTCAGAAGGGGGCAGTGGGACAGTGAGCTCCGTTCAGGCTGCTGGTGTTCCTTTCTCCCGGTCTCTTGCTCAGACCTTGACCAGGCTGGATCCAGGTCTCAGCTAGGCCACTTCCTGGCTCTCTGACATTGGGCAGCTTACCTTATTTCCCTGAGCCTCAGTTTACTCCCCTGGAAAATGGGAGGAGAATACCCTTGAGCATAGTAGGGGCTCAGCAAATGTTGCTGTTGTTAGTGGATTGTTGCTCCTAAGTGTATTTGCATGGAAAAAGGTTGAACACTGAAGATGTGGGGGGAAAATGACATTCAAAAGACTGAAGCTTCGTGGAGCAGCTTTGTCACCAGGCCACTTTAATTTCATCCGACTTCTCCTGAAAGCCAAGGGCCACAAGCCCATGGCCGTCTCTCCTCCCAGGAGCCCCATGTGTATAAATGGGAACATGCCAGAAGAGGCTGGTTTCCAAGGGCATTTCCATGGAGGCCAGGCTTCCTCCAGGGCAGAATGAGGGAATCCTGCTGCATTTGGGGCTGTGTCTGCGTTGACCAGTTTGCCAGGCCTCACAGCCATGTGTCCAGTGGCAAAACCTGCCTGTGGGGCCACGACAACCCAGGCCCAAAACCTGCAAGTTCTTCATATTTCAGGAAAGTTGTTTGCCTCAGTTTCTCCATTTGGAGGATAGGAGTAGAACAGCCCATGTGGGACAGTTGTGGGGAGTAAATTAACCAATACATGTGGCATGGGGTCACATGGCTATGCCTCCAGTTTGGAGTCAGCAATGAGGATTTATTGAATGAGGTGTAAGCCCCTTGCAAAGTACAAGCAATGCATAGGCAAGTAAAATATGGATCCTGGCTCCAAGGACAGGCTTGGGATACTGACACCTGAACACACAAGAACGAGAATATAAAACAGTCTCTGTCTGGTATTGTTTCTCTCTATAAGAGGTGTGTCAATGTATGTTGAATCTGATTTTTCCAAGGAAATCATGATAATATTCATGTCTTGGAGACTAAGGCCCTATAGCTATTGGCATAATTACACACTAAAAGTAACCATCCTTAAGTCTGCTTGTTGTAATAATAATAAAAATACTGTGATAGCATATTTCATTTGATCTTCAAAACAAGTCTGTGGGTGGATATTATTGTCTACATTCTACAGATGAGTCAACAGACACTCAGAGAGATGAGATGATTTGCCTAAGGTCATGGACGGGAAGAATTGGGCCTAAGACTTCAACCCAGATCCAGTATCTAATCCTTCACCCTTGTGTCTAAAATACACTGTATGAAACATCGTCAGGAAATGTAGGGTGATCAACCAACACAGAAGAGCTGGGCAGGACCGTTTATCAGCCCACAAATATTTACTGAGCATCTACTATATGCCAGACTTGCTCTCTGCACAGGCTGATGACTGCCTCTGTGGAGCTTACAGGCCAGAGGGGAAGGTAGCTATCCAATAAAGAGCTTCAGTGAATGCTCTGAAGAGACACTCCACTCCTGTGCTCATAGCCAATATACTGAGCAAACCGATGCTCACTCTGCCTTCTGGAAAACGTGTTGACTAGCAGCTGGGCCATCCCTGCCCAGCCTGGGACTCTACCAATGGACAGTCTCTGCTCTTGGGCCCCTGTCAGGCTGGCTGAGCCTCTCTCAGAGCCATGCTGTGGCCTGAGAATCTTCTTGGCCAGACCCCTTTCTTTCCCCTTGCCTTTCCTGGGTGTCAGACCCACATCGCAAGCTGGAGGCTCTCCCTGCTCAGCCCTGCTTCCTTTTCTCTTTAACTCCCTACAGAAGCTTTCTCCAGTAAATCCTGTGCACTTCTAATCCCATCTTGGTGCCTGCCTTGCAGAGGATCCAACCTCATTAAGTATCCTGTGGAAATGAGGCTCACACTGGAGCCTGATGCATGAGTAACCAGGGTCAGAGATGAGGTCCTGGGGTACAGCACCCCTGGAGGAAGGAACCGTGGGAGTGGGCATCCTGGTGAGAGTATCAGTTCCAAAATAAGGGATTCCACTCCTTTCCGTTGTTCGCCCTTAGGTGATTCATTTAACCCCTCCGTGCCTCAGTTTGCTCCTCTGAAAATGGGAACGATAACGTCACCTCCTCCCTAGGGCTGTTGGATTCAATGAGGTAATCGCACTTGGTGGCTCAGGGCTGTTTCCTGAGGGAGCCTCTGCGCAGGACCAGGAGGGGGCCTGCCCGGAGCCCCACAGGGAGCCAGAGCTGCCTGACCTTCTGTGGCCTCCGCAGACTCTCCAAGACCTCCCACAGCTCCTCTTGCAGAAATTAGAACTGGGGTGGCACAGGCCTCTCTCCTCTTGGCTCACAAATACCGCTCCTGGGAAAGGGTCTGCCTCATGAGTATTTTGTCTGGGATGTGTAGTGTCACCATAGCAGTTTGACCATTATCGGGATCATTTGATCCCAGGAAATTGCCAAATCAGATAATTTGGGTGGTTTGCCTGTCTCTCTGGATCAGATGTCCTGAGTAATGGTCCTTGCCTCCACCTGGCAGGGCCCTAAGTAGACAATCCGCCTTTCAGTGAGCCTGAAACGAAAGCTGGTTTCTGCTGGTATGTTCAAGGTCAAGGCTTAGGAAAGGATGCTAATTTAGAGGCCCATATTTACCCCTTTTATCACGTGGCTTGATCCTTGACTATGTATAGGTGGGTAAAGGTTAAAATACCGGAATCGGCAACTTTGTACATTAAAAAAAATTTAATTGAAGTGTCATACATGTCTGCAGGTGTACAAATGATACGTGTATAGCTCATGTGGTTTTCACAAAGAACACACCCATGTAATCAGTTTCCAGATCAGCAAAAGAAATATTATCAACTCCTAGAAGCCCCCCCCCCCGGACACACTTCCAGCAGCTTCTCACTGACGCATAACTGTTATTCTGACTTCTAGCAGCCTGGTTAGTTTTAAAATTTTGAACCTTATATAAATGGCAGCTGACAGCATCTTTAGGTATGTCTACTTTTGTTCATGTTACCTTTGTGACATTCATCCATGTAGTCACGGAGGCAGTGATTCATTCATTCTCCCTTGCTGGGTAGTATCCCACTGTATGAATGTAACACTATTCATTCTTCCATTGATAGGCATTGGAGTTGTTTCCAGGTTCTTGGGCTACTACAAATAGTGTATCCTAGTATGTTTATTTTTGTGAAGATACACGCATATTTGTGTGAGGCATCAGATTTTTTACTATTTAAAAAATATAGAAAGGGATATGCCCTGATAACATTACTCTTTTCAGCCTCTTTCATGACATAAATATGCTTGGGGATTGGGAGAGGATGGGGTGAAGCCACATTAGGACCAGTCCTGCTGCCTCTGGGATCTGTGTCCCTGTTTTGTTGGTCCCTGGAAGGAAGTGGCGGTTTCTGCAGGTTTTGTGGGAAGAGTTCTGGAGAGGAGGCCCCCTATAACACCTTACCCAGAGGGGACCCTCCACACACCTCAGATCCTCTAGTCTGCCTCCCACTCACCCCTACAACCTCAGACGACTCACCCCACCTCTCCATTCTGAAGGGTTTCATCTCTAAAGACTGGTTAGAAATGGATGATCTTCTTGGATGTCTCTAGTTCTCAAATGATTTGAAATGAACTGCTATGGATAATTAATTATGAGAGTAGTTATCCTTTATTGAGGGCTTTCATTTCTGTAAACAGTTTATCCACATTATCTTTATTTAATTCTTCCAAGGTTTATTATCCCTATTGTGATGTTGAGAACTGAAGCTCAGAGAGGTTAAATCCCTTACTTAGGACACACAGCAAATATCAGAACAGGAGTGGGAATTAGGCCTTCACTTTCAACAGCTGCCTCCGTTTTTTACAGAGCTCCTGGCTTACGCCAGAAGGGAACAGGAGAGCCCCAGCATGGTGCCTTGTCTAGGGGTTTTACAGGCGGTTGAGAGACAAATGGCTAGGGATGTACACCTGCTAAGTGGTCCCAGAATGTTTACCTTTGAAGAAACACTGTTTCTTATTAGTCCTCTGGGTTATTTACAAGAAATTTACTGCTCTGATTTCCTCCCAGGATAGCAGCTTCTTGGTTTGGGAGCATGTCACTCAAGGCTGCCTGCCTTGCTCCCAAGGTGGGCTGAGTTATTGTCTGTTAAGAAACTTACTTTTTAACTAATTAAGTTTTGCAATCTTATTTTCAAGATGGAATTCTTCCTGTTTTTACTCCTTGTTTTGGTCTTCCTTGCTACATTTCCCAAGTTGCAAGGGCTGGAGGAAGAAAAGCAGCACCTGGGTAAAGTCAGAAATACAAGCTGGGCCCCCCAGCAGGCCAAAGCAAATCCCACAATGGATTATCTTGCTTTGGTTTTTCCAGAGGCCCTCACCCTGCTCTGTCTAAGCCCATGGTCCCTGTCTCATTCCCCCCTCTACAGCTGGAGACCCTAGCTGCTGCTAGGGAAGGGGGGCAATGACCACTGTGGCTGCTTCATGCTGAGAGGGGGCACAGTAAGGGGTGCAGCTAGGTCTCCATCACTGATCAGTTGAGAGGGCCTCGGAAGATGGGCATTTCTATCTTGGATTCCATTTCCATCACAATTCACAGTTTCATGGCTTCAGAAGGATTTAGAAAACCAGCTCCATATCGTAGCAGTCCATGGGACTTCTGGGCCTGACATCGGTTGGACTAGCTTTTGGAGGTCCTCTGAAGTTCTCGCAGCTGAGCCCCCAAAAATGATGCCAAGGTTCTCGTTCGTGGAGTCGAAGAATGAACTTCACAAACACTCAGTGTAGGAGAGCAAGTGAGAGACTTTTATTTAGAGAGAAAGCGAGAGGACAGAGCTCCTGGCTTATGCCAGGAGGAGACAAGAGAGCCCCATGCCTTGTTTTTTTTTTAAACGATATTTAGGCACACTGAAAAGTATGGAGCACAACAGAACGCCTATGTATCCACCAAACTGCCTCAGGAAAAGAACATTAAAAACACAGTCAAAGCTCTCTGGAATCCTTCCCCCACCCTCTTCCCCCGTGGTGGTAACCCCTCTCCTGAATTTGGTGTTCATCATTCCCATGTACTCCTCTAGGCTTTTAGTCAGCATATATGTACTTGTAAAAATATACTGTTTTCCATATTTTTGAGCTTTAGTAACTGATACTATGCGTCCTTTTGCAACTAACTTTTTTTTTCTCAACACTATGCTTTTTGAGATTTTTCATGGTGATGCATAGAGTTCTGGTCCATTAATTTTCACTGTTGCATCGTGATCCCCCTTTAAGAATATACTGGAATTGATCCATCCGTTCTCTCGGTGAGCATTAGATTCTTTGCAGGGGCCATTAAAAGGTATTGCGGTGCGCACACTTCGATTTTCATGTACCTTTGCTGCTTTTACTGAAATTATAATGGGTGACCATTCCTGATCATACCAGGTTTTCTTTAAATCTGTGTATATCTGTGCTAATACTAGACAGTTTTATTCATCAGTTTTTTTCCTGAGCACCTGCACTGTCAACTGTTTACATCTGTCCAAAATTTGTATGTTGTCACCTAACCACCAACGTGATGGTATGAGGAGGTGGGGCCTTTGGCAGGTGATGAGGTCATGAGGGCAGAGCACCCACAAATGGGACTAGTGCCCTTCTAAACAAGACCCTAGAGAAACCCCTCACCCCTTCCACAGCGGGAGGACACAGCAAGAAGATGGCCGTCTCGGAACCAGCAAGCAGCTCTCACCTGACACTTTGATCTTGGATTTCCAGGCCTCCAGGACTGTGAGAAACAAATAAATGCACAGCGAGAACTGGGTGTATTGTTTGTAAGCTACACAGTCTCTAGTATTTGTTGTTACAGAAGCCCAAACAGAGTAAGATAACCTACTATGTGCCATGCACTGTACTGGGGACTGGGGTGGTGCGGGGGTGCAGAGAAGTGGTAAAAAAAAAACTCTTGGTTTTTGGGGACATCTTGATCTCTGGGAGTTTGCATGGCAGACACTACTAGATGGGATGCGGGATGCTGGAAACACTGCTGGGCTCTGAAGGTAGAGCCAGGGGAGGCAGAGATTCCACTCAGGAAACAGAAATGCAGGGTGTGGAAGGAGGGACCAGCCCACCTTGGGCATCTGTATTGGGGGAGAAAGTCACAGTGACCTCTGAGAGCCCCTCTTCCCAACCTCATTCTCTCTTCAACATCAGCAGTGATGTGTGAGTCATTTGTTCAGTGCCTGAAAATCATCTGACTCTGGGCAACACGCATGCTTGAATTTCGGAATTCTGTCGCAGCCCTGAATGAGTGGTGGCCTCTTGCCTTGGATTTTTCCTCTCCATCCAGAACCATTACGATAATAGGCCAGGGCTTCTGTGTAGGACACATGCACAACTCTGTGGTAAACAGTCCATCCATGCCTGCTTAAATCCTCACAAAATCCTCAAGGTTGGGACTCCTTTTTTTTCTACTTTTTAGAAGATTTCCATATTTTAGATGATGAGGCCCGGAGGTAAATGGATTGACTCAAGGCCATCCAGCAAAGAGGTGGCCCGGCGGGGACTCCACTCCAGGTCTGGCTGACCCCAGGGTCCTTCATCTTGACCCTCTGCGCTCTGCCAGGGTCTGCCTGACATTTCTGGAGACAAGTCCCTTCCTTTCCACTTTAGAAAAATACCATCCAAGGGGAGTTACTTACTGCCCGACACAGTCTGCTCACTACTCCCATATCTTCTCCATTTGCATCAGTTACTCAGGAAATTAGAGCAAATCCTATTTTTAGACAGTGTGGTTCAAATGACAGTGATGTATGGGTTAGCGACTTGTTTTAAAAATGTAACTTGGAGGTATTACCTGATCTTATGCTGGGAAACTCTCTTCTATCATACTGTTTTGGTCTTTAGAGTTTATTTCAAAGATCACTTTGTTTTTTCTCTTTCCTCTGTGGGTCCTGCAACAGAGTTGCGCCAGAAACAATAAAATTCTGAGCTGAAATAGAAGGCATGGAGAGAGGATGGGGTTCCTCTGAAAAACCCCAAACACGAATGATGGCAGGATAAGCAGCGAGCAGAGAAAGTCCTCAGCAAAAGTGAGTTTGTCCAATGGTGAGTCTAAAGGAAGCGGACTACCTTCTTTCCTACCAAAATTGACCATGTGAATGTTTTAGGCAAAAATCCTACGACTTTACTACTTACTTTTTACAGCGAATCACAATCTCTTAGTTTCAAAGGCCAGCAATGGGGCTAACCAGCGTTTGTGGGGAGCCCAGCAACTCCAAAAATTAGGCAAGGAAAGAAAAAGATGCAGCCAGCCCCCACACACTGGACGCACATGCTTTGTGACAAAGGTGGCCCCAGAGAGCAGTGAGGGAAAGAAAGTTCTTTCAATAAATGGTTTTGGGTCAACTGGATATCCATGTGGGGAGGACAGACTTGTCTCCAGAGCTTTCACTTTAACAGGTGCAAGATGCCACCATGACCTGTTCTTACATGCTTATATGATGATGACAGTAATGGCTACAACATCATTGTCACATTGGCACAGATTTTGCCACTCCCAAGGGGCTTTCCAATCTATAATTTTCCCAGCAACACCACAAAGCAGGCAGGTAAGACACTGTTAGTCCTTTCGTGGATATGAAGGAGCAGATATGAAGGGTCGAGTGACCAACCCAAGGACACTGGCCTGCACCCCAGCCTCACCTGCTTGATTCCAAGCCTGGGGCTCTTTCCTTTCCAGGAGGTGCCCAATTCTCATTCCTAAAGGGGATCAGAGAGGGGCAGGGAGAAGTGGTGGGGATGGACTGGGAGCGGCTATAGGTCAATAGCACCCTCCTCAGAGCCCCACCAACCTGGGGTAGGCTCCTTAGCCAGGTGTCATTCCCCAGGCCTCTCCGCGAAGCGGTCTGTCCCCAGGACAGAGTAAGAGGGTTATGAGTTGGGGCGGGAAGGTGCAGAGTCTGCCGTTCGGAATAGTGCTGGTGACTGGGTGGGGGCCGGAGAGCTGGGGTCTAATCCAAGTTCTGCCTTGAACTTGCTGGGTGCCCTGGAACAAATGACTTCATCTCTCTGGGCCTCAGTTTCCCCATCTTTAAATGGATTCATGGTAATACCTATCACCTAAAGTGGTTGATAGGAATCAGTGGAAGCTGTGCCTGTCACTTACTAAGGACTCAACAGTTGTTGGCAATCAATATTAGTATTATTCGTATTACTTCTCCTCTACTAAAAAGCAACAGCTACCATTAACTGAGCATCTGCTTGTCTTTATTTCATGCAATCCTCACGACTCCAGGAGGCTAGTGTTCTCTATACCCCCCTGTCATGCACATGAAACAGAGGCTCTGAGAGGTAGCAGCTGCCCAGGACAGAGCCAGGATTTAAACCCAGGTAGCCTGGACCTTTTAGACCCACTTTCTACTACTGCTTCCATCTCCCTGGGGTTGGCACTCTGGGGATGCCCTGGGGAGTGAGTGAGGTTTGGGACGGGTTAGACGATATGTGTGACATGGTAGTCGCTATACTCCAGGGAAAGTGAATGATTTGGTCTTCCAGGAGGGATGCAGGGGATGGGAGTCGGGGGGCGGAGAGGGAAATCAGCAGAGCAGGGCTTGCCAAATGGGGACCAGGTGGTGAGACGCACAAACCCCCTCACCTGGGCTTTCTTTTGGGCCAGGCGGATAACTGCATCAGGTGGTGTTGGAGTAGGGGTCTAACCTGAGCAACAGACTTCTGAATTGCACTGGCCAGGCCCTCCGTATCGCTTGACACAGAATCACGTCCATGGGATGATTCCCTTTGTGCCAACTGCTTTAACATGTAGATACAGAAAAAAAACAGTAAGGAATCATTTCAAGATGTTCATAATCATTACCTCTGGCTGGTGGGAATAGGGTTGATTTGCTTTTCTTCATAGTTTCCAATATTTTCTGAAATATTTACATTAGACAAGAATTAGTATTATAATTGGGAAAACAGTGTGCTTTAATAAAGGAAAAGCAGATCTACAAAGATTAGTCTATTCATGGCTACTTTAGAGCTTCTCCTTGAGCCCCAAGCTTAACAGATGTGTGTTTTGGATTCAGAAAGTCCAGCGTACAGATCCCAGTTCTGCTACTTTCTAGCTGTGCTAACCTGGTTGACCCTCATAACCTCTCTGGGACCAGGGTCTCTGATGCAAGAAATGGATGGAACTAGCTGCCTCCTAGGCTTGTTTCG
Source organism: Smutsia gigantea (assembly GCA_032199065.1). Lineage (NCBI taxonomy): Eukaryota > Metazoa > Chordata > Mammalia > Pholidota > Manidae > Smutsia > Smutsia gigantea. Next base: position 187,443 of record JAVSCE010012667.1, read on the forward strand.
ATGACGTGATGAGATGATGTGTTGGAAGCACATGGCCAGGTGCCTGGCACTCCGGAGGCTCTCACTCAATGGTGGCTCCTTCACGAGACGGGCTCTTTTCCCACAGATACACTGGAGGCCCATTGAAGGTGACCATTATCTATCGTCTTCACTTTACAGACGAAGATACAGAGGTTCAGAAGGGCGCTGAGGCTTATCCAAGGTCACAGAGCTTGGAAGAAATCTTCTGACACAGGCTCGGAGAGGGTAAGTGAACAGTCAGACGTCACACAGCTTAAACCCATTGCTTGTTAAAACGACAAACTAACACAAAAACCCAGACTTTCCCCTTTATTGGGTGTTCACTATTTGCGAGGCACGTGCTAAGCCTCGTGAGCAGCAGCCGCTGCCGCAAATACCGGGCCATTTATTGAGTGCTTACTCAGTACCCGCAGCTGGGTACTTGGCGCAACTGGCTCAGTTAGTTCTCCGAATAACCCCAGGAGGTGGATGTGCAGAGCCCATTTTACAGATGAGAACACTGAGGCTCGGAGGCCGCCGCCCAGGCCCGAGCTCCGCAGCAGGCCTGTCACGGGTCCGCCCGGCTCCCCGGGAGGCTGCGGGAGGGCCGGGTGGCACGCAAGGGGTTAAGCGGTAGGCAGTGCTGGGGCTCCGTGGAGGAGCTCGCCAGGTTGAGGCGTGCTGCTGGCGGCGGCGCGGGGAGCTGGGGCTGGAATCGTGCCGTCCGGGGCAGTGAGCGGGGCGGCGAGGGAGGCGGCCGGAGCCCCGCGCCCAGCCGCAGCCCGCGCGCCCCCGCCGGCGTCCCAGGGCGGGTGCCTGCGCGGGGCCTCGCCGCGCCACGGGGCACCCGCAGTGCCGCCAGCCCGCGCGCGCGCCAGGCTCGCCGGAGCCCGGCTTTCACTTCTCGCCGCCGCCCGGCTCCCCAGTTCGCCGGCTGGCGTCGCCACCGCCTCCTCGTCCCCGGCCACCGCTGTCGCCGCTGCTGCAATCCAAGACGCACGCTCTTCCACTTTCCCGCTGGAGGCGCGGAGGATGCCCCTTGCACCAGCCCGGGAGAAATAGCCCCCGCGTCCGGCTGGAGAAGCCTCGGCGGCGAGGAAGGAAATCCGGACCCCGCTTTCCTTGAAGCCACTGCAGCAGCTGGCAGCTGGGAAGGTGCCCACAGAGCGGGCGCGCCAAGCGGGACGCGGGAGTCGCAGAGACCCCGGGCGCCTGCTAGGCTCGGCTAACAGTTTGCAAGGGGCGGAGACCCTCAGGTAAGGGCTGAGGGATCTGATCTGGAGCGGGGATGAGGACTCTGCAAGGGAGCGGGGTGCCGCTCTGGTGCAAACCGATGGCTGCCCCACCCGGGCTTCCAGTTCCAGCCGCTTCCCCACAGGCTGGGGGTTCAGTGCTCAGAGCCCTGTAAGTAAAGAACCCAGTGACAGCCCAGCTTTGGGTAAATGACAAACTTTCTCTCCTCTGGCACAGGGTGGGACATTCTGGCTCATCCAGGCGTCTTTCCTCTGGACATCCCTGTGGGCCCCCAAAGCCAGGCACTCAGTGGCTCTTCACGCTGTGCCGTGCCAGGGGGAGGGCAGTGGGCGCCTTTAATTTGACTCCCGATTCACCCCCTTTTGGCCAGTTCAGAGCTGAGGGAGGAGCTGGTCATATTTTCAAGTGGGCTTAATAACAAGGTGCTTGTTGGGGTGATACTCTGGTGAGGAAGGTTCCCTGGTGTTGGGAGCCAGCACCCAGGGCTGGTGGGCTTTATGTCCAGGGCTTTGAGCCTTGCGGATGTCCATTCTGGTGTGTGTGTATGTATGTATGCACTGGGCACAGGGGGACCCACTCAGCCAGATGGCCTCCATCTAAGCCTTTCCAGCAGCCTCTGTGTCATCACAGGAACCGACTCACCTCCTTGGCAGAGCCACTAGGAGAGGCAGGTATCACCTCCTATTACTTGCAGTTCTTTAGTTGAGCAAAAGATTTGGGGGAAGTTTCCTGGGCCGCTCAATGAGACCATTCAGGTTAGAGCCTGGGGCGGTACACACTCTGTCAGAGAAGGGGCTGGAATGGATGGACAGCTGGATAGGCGCTTCTGGCATTCTCATCCCTAGCTTTAGGGATGTGGGTGGGTCCCCCACACTCCAGGCCCTTAGAGGCTCTGCCCAGCCCAGCACAGAGCTCATGAGTTTGGCCAGATTGTTTTTCCAGCTAATGAAAAGTGTGCTCCAAAAAGGCCACCTGGTCTCTGAGGATCATTTTGGAGCCACCCCTGTGGTCACAGCCTCCTAGGTGGCATCGTGCTTCCTTGTTGGGGTTCCAGCCTACATCTGGGGTCATCTGGATGGACTGGTTGGTCAGTGAAGCAGGCTGTGGAGGTGCTCCTGGCCATGGCCTGAAGGTGGGAAATATTCCTCTGATCCCATAGTCACCCGCTTGGGCTGAGTGCCTGCCTCTCAGCATTGCTCTGTGGTTTTTGGACAGCCCTTGAAACATGGGGTGGGGGCCTAAGGGCTTCTTGCCCTTGCTTGAGATTCTGACCTGGGGCCAGGCCAGGAACTGCATTGCTAAGTTGCTGAGACCCAGGGGTTCATCCAGGGTGTCAGAGGCCAGTGCTTGATGTCCTGGAGAAACCTCATCTCTGGGTCGGGAAGTAGAGCTTCAAATCCGCTCGTGATTTGCTGTGTGACTTTGGACAACTCGCTAGACTTCCCTGGGCCCCAGTTGCTGCTTCTGCAAAATGAAGAGATTTCATGTATCCTCAGATGTCCCATTTCAGACACTCTATGGCCCTGAGTGATTGTCACAGGTGAGATTTTTTAAATCCCAGGAGCTGATGTAATGTAGTATTGAAGAGACCTAGGACTCAGATGCATCTGAGTTTGACCAGTCACTTCGCCCTCCAGACCTCCGTCCTGCCACGGGAAGATGGGGAGTTCACAGTTCCTACTTTAGAAGAGTGTTGGGGACACTAACTAAGGTGGTCCATGGAAAGCGCATAGTGTAGAGTCAAGCAAAAACTGGAGCTCAATGGACAAAGCAGCAGGGCTGTGTGTTGTGGGGTCTCATGCATGGCATCTGAGTGCAGTTTACCCCAGGAAGACTGGCCCACCCCACCTGAGCACCAGGTGATCCTTGACTGGGGGCAGGGCCCTTGTTCTCTCCAATCATCTGACACCTGCAGTCCCTGCCCCCTTGCTGCTTCCTCATAAAAGCACTGCTGGACCACAGCTCTTGGAGAGGAGCCCAGGGTGGTCAGGGAGGGCTGGATGCACCCAGCGGCTGAGTCACCATGACAACAGAAGGTGGAGGTAGGCCGTCTCCATGGCTTCAACTTTGCAGCTGTGTAAGGAGCCAGGGCAGAGAAGTTCAGTTTGTTTGGCTATTGGGGACCCAGTCTGCTGAAGCCATCTGAGCAGGTGAGCTGCTGTTCCTGCAGGAACAGCCACGCTAGGGAAGGTGCAGAGTGTGTGTGTGTGTGGTGGGGTTGGGGAGGTGGGAGGAGGGTTGCTGAGACTGTAGGGGAAGACATTAGAGTGGTTAGTCTTATTTCTTTTTGAGTAGTTCTGAAGCTTAGGACATTATGTCCCTTCCCTAACTAGGGTTCCCCTGGGTCTATGCTGAACTGCTGGTGGGGAAGACAAACTTCATCTCAGCTGATGGGGAGTGAGTTCATGGGCATGAAGCACAGGGACTAGGGCAGGAGCAATTCTGCCATGTGCCAGCTCAGCCCATGGACTTGACTTTGAGACTCAGAAAACGAACAGTCTGCTTTCCTTTTAGAGTAGGAGGTGGTTGTGTGTGTGGAGGAATGTGTGTGAAGGTGTGTATTCTCGTGTAGGTTTGTGTACATGTGCTCATGTGAGTATGATTTACATAAAAACCTTAAATGTGTGTGCACACATATGAATAGTGTCAACGTATGTACTTGTGAGATTTCATGCCCATGCATTTAAATGGAGTATGTGTGTGTGTGTGTGTGTGCATGCCTGCAAGGAAACATGGGCTGTGTGAGCCAGAGCGAGTGTGGATATGTATGTGCACTTATGAGCACTAAGCACCTGGGTACCTGTGAGTCAGATGGATGTCTGCGAGCAGGAAGGTGTGTGGAGGCACAGCTGCACCTATGTGTTCTGAAGGTCTGTGTCGTCATACCTGTATTTGAGTTGTACAGGTGTGCCTGGCTATGCTTTAGTAGCTGAAAGAACTGTCTGTGCATGTCTGTGTGGGCACTTGTGAGTGACTGCAGTGTGTGTAAGTGTACATGTGTGTGTGAACTTGTGGTACGCACTTACATTTTTCATGGTACCTTTCTGTGTCTATGTGCATCCTGTGTGTATAGCTTGTATACCTTCTAGTCTCTGTGTACACGTGTGCACCTGTTTCTTGTGGTGTAACGTCTGTGAGTATCTCTGGGTAAATAGGTGGGGGTTTCTGAACATGTGTGTATGTGAATATTAGATGGTACATTTGATTGCATCTCTGTGTATATGAGTGTTTCTGTGGGTATATACCTGTGCATATTGCAGCGTAAGCTTTTTGTGTTTTACGTGTCCACGTGTATTTCACATTGTGCCTGTGTGTAGCATTGCACACTTGATTGTATCTGTGTGTGTGTTTCTGAGTACTGGTGTGTGTTGGTTGCAGTGTACAGTTGAGTGTATCTCCACATACACGTGAGTGTCTCTGAATGTGTTTTGGGTGTTGTGTAACTTTAGTGCACATAACCTGTGTGTGAGTGAGCTGCTCAGTGTGTGTATCTGGGGTGTTGTGTTGCATCTTCTTGCATGTCTCCTGGTATCTGAGTATGTTTCTGAGCGTCGTTGCCTGTCTGTGGGGTGATGCAACTTTTGTGCATGTCTGGTATTGGTGCCTGTGTATGTTTCCGAGCACGCGCTTCTCTGTGGGGGTGTCTGAGTGTCCACAGGGTAAGGGTGTATAGTTGTGTGTGTGTGTAAACAATGCCGAGAACTTCCAAACAGAAAACATCTCTGAACCTTTAAAACTACTCTTTGTCCTGCTCTTCAGGTCTGAGCTGTGTTCTCCATGTTGACCCATCAGTTGGTGCCGGCTCTGAGCGGGTTGTCGTGGTTTTGCATGCTTGTTTTTCCAAGTGCCTTCGCTCTGAAGCCCATGTATTTCCCTGTCCCCGGCTCCCTCAGCCCCCACGACACCCCAGGTCTCTTTCACCAGAAGCCTTCACTTAAGGCAGTTGTCGAACCAACTCGCAGATGTTAAGAGCACAGGTATACTTTGAGGCAGAAGGTCTGAAAATAGGCAGCCCAGGACGTGCTGAACATCTCGACAGCAGTGTTTCTAATTAGGAGCAACTTGTTTTCCTTAAATAAACAAATCAAGTGAGAAGAGAAATTGCCCGAGATTAATGGCTCTCTGGAGCAGGTCCAGATGTTGGGGAGATGGGGACGGGGTCCTCACTGCCTGCAAGTGTCACCACTCGGGAGCTCTTCCCTATTTTGACCAAGAGCTGATGAGGAAGCTGGTGGGGAGGGCAGGGCAGGGCAGGGCCAGTGTGGGACCATTTTCAAGGTCTGGCTGGTGTTTGGATATTGGGGTAGAGGCACCACTGGACCCACTGCCTCCTCCTCCCTGTAGCCATGCTCTTAGCTGTGCAACTTTGCCATCCTTCTCCCCAGGGGCAGCAGTGGCTCCCTCACTTTGGGTTTGGTCACATGTCGTGCTTTGGCCATGGGAGGAGGTGGAAATGGCAGTGCGTCCATTCCGAGCTCAGGTCTCAGAGGGCCTTGCATGTTTCTGCTCTGGCCGGGAGAGGAGCCCCCTGCAGGGTAGCTGCTGTCTCCTCAACCTGGCCACAGACTGAAGACGTATCCTCCCTGCGCCCAAACCTCAGGGGTAAGCCTCGCTCAGCCAAGCTCTGGCTGGCCACAAACAGGCTAGCTAACAAAGGGCTCCCCGTTGTGTCACTGGGCTTTGGGGATTGTTTGTTATGCACCATTATTGTGGGGATAGCTAACTGATGCAGTGGCCTGCAGTCTGTATTTCCTTCTCTTGTGTGACCCCTGGTACTCATTCAGAGCTGCAGGATGAACGAACACCTGTACTTCTCACTATGGCTAGCCCTCTTTCTACCTTGCTTTCTGCTCATCTCAACATCTACAGCAATAATAATAATAATAACAACACCAACAACAATAATGTTTACCAGATACCAGCCACAATGCCAGGGGCTTTATGTGTATCACTCATTATTCACAATAACACTTGGAGGCAGTTTCTGTTAGGATTGTCTTCTGTTACTTGTGGGGGTGAATTGACTTGCCCCAGTCACACAGCCCAGAAGTGGCATACCTGGGATTTGCACCCAGATCACTTGATGACAGAGACCTTGTTTTTAACCATGATGTCATATTGCCTTCACAGTGCCAGTGGGCATGTTTGATGTAACTGACTTCATAGCATACATGTGGTATTTTCCTCTTAACTCACCTAGAGGTGTGATGAGCAGGAATGAATCATGCCACCGAAGTGGGAAGTAAGTGTCTGTTGGGATGTGGGGATGTTTGCTCATTCATTTAGTTACCTATTCATTCAGCATCAGTGTTTGCTGATGATAAGCATTTGCTTAGAATCTTCTAAGTGTCATACTCTCTACTGGGCAATGAAGAGACAGAGGTGAGAGACCCTCATTTTGTCCTCAAGGAGCTTACAGTCTCGATAGGAAGCAGGAGAACCTGCATCCTGGAGGCAGATCAGACTGGGGTCCAGCCCTGCCTTGACCCTTCTTGGGATCAGGCTCACCCCCTGGGTTGTTGGACAATCAAATGTTGTGTCGATAAAGCCCTTCACACAGTGGAAATCACAGTAAACAGTAGCCCTTCTTCCTCCTTCTGGAGGATGCAGTTCAGTGTCATAGCCAGAGTAGTCCTGAGGTGGGAGAAACCAGGGGTCATGGGATCCCAGAGTGACATCCATCTTGCTTTTTCTGAAACTGAGAGGTTTCTTAGATTTAGTGCTAAAATTGGGAGGGTCCCACAAAACCAGAGAAAGTACCTAGATCCAGAGGAGGTGTCGGACCCAGCTCGGACTGATTGAAGATGACCAAGGACAGGGCTTGGTAAACTATGGCCCATAGGCCAGATCTGGCCCACTGCCTGTTTTTTATAAATAAAGTTTTATTGGGACAGAGTCACACATTAATTTACATATTGTCTTTGGCTGCAACTGCAGAGTTGAGTAGTTGTGATAGAGTGCAAAGCCTAAAATATTCACTATCTGATCCTTTACAGAAAAAATTTGCTGACCCCTGAGCTAAAAAGCCCAGCCAGGATCCTGGGCCTTGGCCAAGAGAGATAAGGCAAGAATTTCAGTGCACTTGGTTGAATCACTGTGGATCAGATGATGTGGGGGGGGGGCTTACATCCACCCACAGGTGCGGCACTGAGGGGTCAGGAAAGGAGCAGGGACTCCAGAGACTTTGTGAGCTGCAGGAATTCTTAAATGGGGAGATGCAGACCCAGAGAAGGGAACACACATCCTGAGGCCACCCAGCCAGTGGGAAGCAGGTGACTACGGTCTTGATGCCTGGAAATCTGGGAGGACAGCTGTGCCCTCTCCCAGCCCCTGCTCCCAACAAATGCATCCTGGAGCAGGAGGGTCTGACCCAGGATCCTTCTCACAGCTAGAGGTTCAAGTTTCTAGCTCAGCTTCTAAATGTTATATAGTGTTTGCCGATCCCTTTAAATTCTCTGTGTTGTCCTAAGACTGCAAAGTGAAGAGATCTGGGTCCCTGTTCTGCCACCTATTGATTTAGTGGCCTTGGACAAGTCACTTCCCCTCCTGGGGCCTCAGTATTCCCACCTGTAGAATGGGAGAGGAATTATATATAATTGCTAAAGACTTTTCCAGTCCAGCCTTGTATGGTCCCATTTTCTTTTTTAATTGAAGTAGCCCCAAAGCCTTAATATGTGTTGGCCTCTGCTCCAGGGGTTTTGCAGGACCCTATCGGCTGATGCTTCTGGTGATGGTAATGACACTGATGGGTGTCATCACCATTGTCATTATCATGGCTTCTGTTTGTAGGGTGATGACAGACATTGTAATCAGAGCTTCCCTTCCATTCACTCACTGAGTCCTTATCACTGTCCTGTGAATTAAGAGACTCTGGTCTCCACTTGACAGCTGAGGACACTGAGGCTCAGAGAGGTTCATTCACTTGTCCAGGATCCCACAGCCAGCGAGTGGCAGAGCTGGGATGTGAGCCAGGTCTCTCTGACCGCAAAACCTGTGTGCTCAGCCGCTCCTCCTCCCACCTCCCCTTGCTGCGGAGTCTCCACTGTCTCTCCCAGGTGGAGGTAATGAACTGTGTCAGGAACCCCTCGGAGGAAGCTTTCCTTTCCTTCCCTCTCATTTATTAATGTGCGAGTGACATGATCCATGCCTGGGTCCATCCTTACAGGCCTGATGACGGCAAATGTGGGTGGGTCTGTCAGTCATGCTACAATCTGGGTGGTGTGACTGACTGAGCAGGGGGGCGGCTGGAGGGTGCCCTGTAGGACAGTGAATGACGGAAGACTCAAGTGCACCGGGCTCTGGCTTTGCAGGTTCAAGGAAAATCCCTGACCCTCCGCCTGACCTTTGCCATGATGAACTTTGAGGAAGTGGCCTGGGCTCTTTGCGGTTTGAATGCCTGCCTTGTGGGATAAGGAGGAAGTCCAGAATCTCTGGTACGATCGAACCTTCCTTTTCACAAAGCTCTTAAGTGTTTCACCGTAATAACTGCAAGCCATTTGTATATAAGGCCAAAAAAGAAAGTGGTCCCATTTAATTGCCTTGGTATATCCATATCAGAAAAGAGCCATCGTTTCTTCACTCAGAGCCTGTTTCCTCTTGCTTCGCCCGCCGTTCTGATGCACTCAGTGATCTGCTTTCTCAGCCTGTAGAGTTGCAAGTAAGAAGTGTGTAGGGTTTAGAGGAAGCGCTTGAGAGTGGCCAGAAGCAGCAGCCCCCAGTCTGGGAACAGGGCACAGATGAAGAGAGATTAAAAATAAGAAGAATGAAAACAAAAAATAACAGCTGGGGAGAATTTAGTGCAGAGGTCAAATGACTCCCTCATCTCTGTAGTTTGTGCTCATCTTAATATTATAGAACAATGTAGCCAATTATAGACCAAGGTAATACAGTGAGCTGTATTATAAAACAGCACAAATGTTCCTGCCCTCCGCAATAGCCCTAAGAAACTGTTAAACCCCATTCAGCAGGCAGGGCGAAGGGCAAGGAATAATTCATCATATGAAGTATTTCAATGCCCATGGTTAAGTGTTCCTGTGCAAGACGCCTCAGGTGCTCTGAAAATTCACTTAGGTGGAACTCTTCATTTTTCACAGTTCTGAGTAAATGACATCTTCCTGCCCCTAGAAAAGTTTCTGGCACATGGTAGGGGCTTAAGAAATAAACATTGTTTGAAGTCGGGCAAATCTGAGTTCAGATGCTGGCTGCGTAACAAGCACCAGTGGTTCAATCTGCAGCCTCAGTGTTCTTTCTCATCTGATAAACAACAGCTGCAAATGGGACACTGCTGCTGGGCGCCTGGCTCGTGACATTTGCTTCCATCTTATGTATCTTACAAAGGAGGCAGTCACCTGCAGAAACAAAGCTACAGAGAGCTCTAAGAAGTGGGATTATGACTGTCCAATGTTTTGCATGCAGGAAGGCCCACCACCAGGACAGGGCATTGGGGTCCAGCTGGGTCAAGGGCCAGCCTGCTATAGATGCCACAGCCTCAGAGAAGCATAGCAGTGTTCTCATATAGGTCCAGTAGCTGGGCAAGAACAGGAGTAGCCCATCTCACCCTGGTTTGATTCAGGAGTGGGGAACAACGATCACGGTCTTTGGAGTTGATTGGGCTGTGTTCACATCTCAGCTTTGTCACTTACAGGCTGAGTGATCTTCAGCACGTTGCTTGAGCTCCCTGTGCCTCTTTTTCCCCATCTGTAAAATGGGAATGATAATGCCCACCATAAAGGGTTGTGACAAGGATTCAATGAGATAATGCCCGATGGATACTAAGCACACAATGATGATCATCTGTGCCAGAAGGGAAGTGATTTTCTCAAGTGGGCACAACTTAGATTCCTCCTAGTACTAAAGTATCCATGGGCTTCTGTTCATACCAGTGGGAAGATGAATCTGCCAATTTCTGCATCTTCCTCAAACCAGCTGGGGCATCTCCAGTAACTTTTCTCTTTGAACTTGAGCTTCCTCTTCCACTCAAAAGCATATTCATATATCCAACTCCTTTTTTGGTGCCTGTTTTACAACAGAGCCTCCAGTTTCTGTGCTGGGCCTTGGAAGGTGACTCCGACTGGGTGGGGCTGGGTAGAGATGCCCCCTAGGAAGATGGAAGAGGCACCTGGATACCTGTCTCAGGAGGGACAAGCCTGCTTCACATTCAGGGCTGTGTCCCTGCAACCAGGACAGGATGGGCACATAGTAGGTGCTCAGTCAGTGTTTGTGGAGTAAATGAATGAATGAGTGTTCTACACCTGGCACCATCAGGCAGGCGGGTCCTACTTATATCTGAGCCCCACAATTCTTGGGTCTTGGGCTAAAGACAGTACCCTCAGTTTATCACCTTAGGAAACAACATAAGGAAGGCATGTGCCTCAGTTTGCTCATCTGTAAAATGGGGGTGATAATAACAGTGCCGCCTTCTGGGGTTGCTATGAATATTTAGTAACTAAATCCAGCCAGTCGGCCTTCTTGCCCACCCCCTGGACTTGCCAGAGGTCACACAGAGTTGGTGGCAGAGCTGGGACTAGGTAGAACCTGGCCTTCTGCATCCTGATTCGTGACAGGTCCCACTGCCCCTTACATCTCATGCTGGTTTCCCTTGTGAGTGTGTTAGCTTCCTATTGCTGCTGTAACAAATGACCACAAACTCAGGGAAAAAAACAATACAAATTTATTATCTTAATAGTTCTGGAGATCAGAAGTCTAGGATGGCCATCAGGTTACATTCCTGCTGGAGGGTTTTGGGGAGAATCTATTTCTGGGCCTCTTCTAGCATCTGGAGGTTGCCCACACACCCTGGCCCCTAGCCCCACATTCCTGTGACCTCTGCTGCTGTCAACACATCTTCACTCCTGACTTGGATCTCCTCTTCCTTTTTTTCTAATGAATAAATCAATTTTTAAAATTTTGGTATCATTAATGTACAATTACATGAGCAACATTATGGTTACTAGACTCCCCCCCTTATCAAGTCCCCACCACATATCCCATTGCAGTCACTGTCATCAGCGTAGTAAGATGCTATAGAATCACTACTTGTCTTCTCTGTTACACTGCCTTCTCCGTGCCCCGCCCCTACATTATGTGTGCTAATTGTAATGCCCCCTTTCCCCCCTTATCCCTCCCTTCCCATCCTGCCTCTTATAAGGACCCTTGTGATGACAGTGGATCCATGCAGATGATCCAAGATAATTTCCCCACGTCAAGATCCTTAACTTAATGACATCTGCTGTCCCTTTTACCAGAGCAAGTGACAGATTCACAGGTTCCAGAAATTAGGACAGGAACATCTCTAGGGAGTGAATTATTTGGCTACCACAGGGAATCAACGAACAAACCATTGCACATTCATTCACTCAACCCATACTTACTGCCTGTGTACTATGCACCAGGCCTGTTTATTTACTGAGCACCTACCATGTGCTGAGGTCTCACTAGGCTCTGGGGGTGGAGCGTTGAACAGGTAGCATTGAAGCTCTGCTTCTGGGGGCGATTTGGGGAATGGGAGTTAGAACAAGAAATGATAAACGAATAACCGAGCAGCATAAATTTAGATAGTGGTGAGGGCTGTGAGCAGGCTACAGCAGTCTGACGGAGGTACTATCTCCCGACAGCCCCTGTTGGGGTCCGCCGTGTTCGGAAGTCTTCTCTGCGTTCCAGAACCAGCTCCTCGCCAGGAGGTGGTATGACGGTTCTCTGGTTTCTAGCCCTCAGGTGCTGCACCAGCCCTGGTGGCTTCCCACCCCCTCCCCCTGACTCAAAACACTCCTTGGTCACCCAGTTGGGGTGACCCGTCTATTGCCTGTTGGTCCACGACTTACTATGATACAAGTGCTTATTACGTGCTAAGAAGTGTGATCTGCCCATTTTGTCTTTTCATTCATTGGTCCTTACAACACCTCAGTTATAGTATCTGAGGAAGACGCTCTGTTGCCACCATTTCTCCAGTTAAGGATCCCAGCTGTATTCATAGCAGCACTATTCATGATAGCTGAAATGGGGTTAACCAACCCAGCCATCCATGAAGGGATGGTGAATGGACAAACAAATGTGGTCTGTGCACACAATGGAATAGCATTCAGCCTTAAAAAAGGAAGGGAATTCTGAAGCATGTAACAACATAAATGAAACTTGAGCGCATTATGCTGAGCAAAATAAGTCAGTCACAGAAAGATAAATACCGTATGATTCTGCTTATAGGAGGTCCCTAGAGTAATCAAATTCATACAGACTTAAAGTCAAATAGAGGTTGGCAGGGGCTGGGAGAAGGGGACGGGGAGTTAGTGTTTAATGGGTGCAGTTTCTCTTTGGGGAGATGAGAAAATTCTAGAGCTGAATAGTGGTGACAGTTACACAACAGTGTGAATGTACTTAATGCCACTGCCCTGTATGCTTAAAAATGGTTACAATGGTAAGTTTTTTTTTTTGCTATTAATATATAATTACATGAGCAACATTATGGTTACTAGACTCCCCCTATTATCAAGTCCCCACCACATACCCCATTGCAATCACTGTCCATCAGCGTAGTAAGATGCTATAGAATCACTATTTGTCTTCTCTGTGTTATACTGCCTTCCCCGTATCCCCCCACCCCCGCTACATTATGTGTGCTAATTGTAATAGCCCTTTTCCCCCTTATCCCTCCCTTGCCACCCCTCTTCCCCAGTCCCTTTCCCTTTGGTAACTGTTAGTCCATTCTTGGGTTCTGTGAGTCTGCTGCTGTTTTGTTCCTTCAGTTTTTTCTTTGTTCTTATACTCCACAGATGAGTGAAATCATTTGATACTTGTCTTTCTCTGCCTGGCTTATGTCACTGAGCATAATACCCTCTAGCTCCATCCATGTTGTTGCAAATGGTAGGATTTGTTTTGTTCTTATGGCTGAATAATATTCCATTGTGTATATGTACCACCTCTTCTTTATCCATTCATCTACTGATGGACACTTAGGTTGCTTCCATTTCTTGGCTATTGTAAATAGTGCTGTGATAAACATAGGGGTGCATCTGTCTTTTTCAAACCAGGGTGCTGCATTTTTAGGGTAAATTCCTAAGAGTGGAATTCCTGGGTCAAATGGTATTTCTATTTTGAGTTTTTTGAGGAACCTCCATACTGCTTTCCACAATGGTTGAACTAATTTACATTCCCACCAGCAGTGTAGGAGGGTTCCCCTTTCTCCACATTCTCACCAACATTTCTTGTTGCTTGTCTTTTGGTTGGTGGCCATCCTAACTGGTGTGAGGTGATATCTCATTGTGGTTTTAATTTGCATTTCTCTGATGACTAGCGATGTGGAGCATCTTTTCATGTGCCTGTTGGCCATCTGAATTTCTTTGGAGAAGTGTCTGTTCAGCTCCTCTGCCCATTTCTTTCTTTTTTTTTTAAGTTTATTTTGATATCATTAATCTACAATTAAATGAGCAATATTATGGTGATTACACTACCCCCTTCATCAGGTCCCCCCCACCAACCCCATTACAGTCACTGTCCATCAGCATAGTGAGATGCTATAGAGTCACTACTTGTGTTCTCTGGGTTGTACAGCCCTCCCTGTGTCCCCCTAACATTACATCTGCTAATCGTAATGCCCCTTTTTCCCCCTTGTCCCTCCCTTCCCATCCATCCTCCCCAGTCCCTTTCCCTTTGGTAACTATTAGTCCGTTCTTGGGTTCTGTGAGTCTGCTGCTGTTTTGTTCCTTCAGTTTTTTCTTTGTTCTTATACTCCACATATGAGTGAAATCATTTGGTACTTGTCTTTTCGGCTTGGCTTATTTCACTGAGCATAATACCCTCTAGCTCCATCCATGTTGTTGCAAATGGTAGGATTTGTGTTTTTCTTATGACTGTATAATATTCCATTGTGTATATGTACCACCTCTTCTTTATCCATTCATCTACTGATGGACACTTAGGTTGCTTCCATTTCTTGGCTATTGTAAATAGTGCTGCGATAAACATAGGGGTGCATCTGTCTTTTTCAAAGTGGGCTGCTGCATTCTTAGGGTAAATTCCTAGGAGTGGAATTCCTGGGTCAAATGGTATTTCTATTTTGAGTTTTTTGAGGAACCTCCATACTGCTTTCCACAATGGTTGAACTAATTTGCAGTCCCACCAGCAGTGTAGGAGGGTTCCCTTTTTTCCACATCCTCGCCAACATTTGTTGTTGTTTGTGTTTTGATGTTGGCTATCCTCACTGGTGTGAGGTGATATCTCATTGTGGTTTTAATCTGCATTTCTCTGATGATTAGCGATGTGGAGCATCTTTTCATGTGCCTGTTGGCCATCTGAATTTCTTCTTTGGAGAAGTGTCTATTCATGTCCTCTGCCCATTTCTTAATTGGATTATTTGCTTTGTTTGTTGAGGTGCGTGAGTTCTTTATGTATTTTGGATGTCAACCCCTTATCGGATACGTCATTTATGAATATATTCTCCCATACTGTAGGATGTCTTTTTGTTCTACTGATGGTGTGCTTTGCTGTACAGAAGCTTTTCAGCTTGATATAGTCCCACTTGTTCATTTTTGCTTTTGTTTCCCTTGCCCGGGAGATATGTTCATGAAGAAGTTGCTCATGTTTATGTCCAAGAGATTTTTGCCTATGTTTTTTTCTAAGAGTTTTATGGTTTCATGACTTATATTCAGGTCTTTGATCCATTTTGAGTTTACTTTTGTATATGGGGTTAGACAGTAATCCCGTTTCATTCTCTTACATGTAGCTGTCCAGTTTTGCCAACACCAGCTGTTGAAGAGGCTGTCATTTCCCCATTGTATATCCATGGCTCCTTTATTGTATATTAATTGACCATATATGCTTGGGTTTATATCTGGGCTCTCTATTCGGTTCCACTGGTCTATGGGTCTGTTCTTGTGCCAGTACCAAATTGTCTTGATTACTGTAGCTTTGTAGTAGAGCTTGAAGTCAGGGAGCATAATTATAATTCCCCCTGCTTTATTCTTCCTTCTCAGGATTGCTTTGGCTACTCGGGGTCTTTTGTGGTTCCATATGAATTTTAGAACTCTTTTCTCTCGTTCATTGAAGAATGCTATATGTATTTTGATAGGGATTGCATTGAATCTGTAGATTGCTTTAGGTAGGGTGGCCATTTTGACAATATTAGTTCTTCCTAGCCAAGAGCATGGGATGAATTTCCATTTATTAGTGTCCTTTTTAATTTCTCTTAAGAGTGTCTTGTAGTTTTCAGGGTATAGGTCTTTGAACAATGGTAAGTTTTATGTTATGTATAGTTGACCCTTGAACAACATGGGTTTGAATGGCATTGGTCCACTTATATGTGAATTTTTTAAAATAAATATGTTGGAAATATTTGAGGGAGATTTGCAACAATTTGAAAAGCTACTTCCTTTTCTCTAACTCACTATATTGTAAGAATACAGTATATAATACATCTAACACAAGAGACATGTTAATCAACCACTTATGTTATTGGTAAAGCTTCTGGTCAACAGTAGGCTATTAGTAGTTCAGTTTTTGAGGAGTCAAAAGTTATACCTGGATTTTCAACTGTGTGGGGGTCAGTGCCCCAACCCCTGCATTGTTCAAGGGTCAACTGAATATTTTATCAATAAGTAAATAAATAAAGTTAAAGTCTAGAGAAGCACAGTAAAGGGACAGAGCTGGGACTTAAACCTGTGTCTGACTCTAGTACCCACATGCTCTTCTCCTCACTCATGGTCTCATCCCCAGAGTCATGCACACCCAAAGGTGGATGTGCAAGCTGATTGTGGGACAAGCTGGGAGAGCATGGGCTGACACAGCAAAGGGAAGACTCCAGCTGTTGAGAGAATCCATGGCCTGCTGAGACCATGCATACATCCATTGAGTTTCACCCATTTGCTTGTTCAACAAGATATCATCTTTCTCATAATTACAATTTAAAGTAACTGCCAGGAAAGAAGGGAAAGCTGGGAGTGCCCAAATTAGGGCAATTGAAAGGACAGCTGCCTCAAGAAAGAGACAGATGAGCTGGGATCTGAAGGATGAGTGGAATTAACTAGTTTAAGAAGGATGGAAGATAGATAAAAGAGCATGTGCAAAGGCCCTGGGGTGGGAAAGACTCACATGAAGCAATGACAGACATGGAGCTTTTGGGATGGTGAGGAGCTGGTACACAATGCAAGTGGACACTCCTCAGGGCCTTATGGGCCCCATATGTGTTCTCCTTTTTATCCTTCCAGCAGCAGGAAGCCTTGCAAAGATTTTAAGTACAAAGAGTGAAATGATTCCATTAAACTCTAGTCACAGCAACAAGAAACTGCGCCCCCATGTGAGGTGGGAGCCCATTGAAATCCCAACAAAGAGGAAGCTGAGTGGGCAGTGAGGATTTCAGGATTTTAGCATTGTATGCAAAACACAGCTTTCCAAGGGAGAGGTGAGCTTTGGAAAAAAGACTCAACAAATTAGTTCTTTAATCTGCTTCAAGTTGCTAAAATGCCCCTGCCTTCCTTCCTTTGTCACTGATGGCCTGTGGGTTATTTTAACTTTTATTAGAAAATTTTTTTTTTAATTAAAGGAATTTTTTTCCTTTTGGAAAACAAATCCCAGCCATGTTTTGATAAGGTAGAATTAAAAATGGCACTGGGGAAATGCCCCAGAAGGCTTTGATTTTTCTCCTTATGGCATCAGAACTGATTTAAATAATAATTATATATTTCAGCTAAACGCAGCTTCCCCTCCTCCCTTCCTGGCCTCCCCAACACACCACAACGTACCAGCAGCTCTGCACATATGCTGTTTCTCAAATCCCCAACTCTCAGCTCCTAGAGGCAGAGGAACAGCCCCAAAAGAGATCAAGATTTGTGATCTACCTGCTTTAGATTTAGGGAAAAATCTCACTCAAATTCAAGTGCTACCAATTCACAGCCGTGTGGCCTTGGTTAATTTACTTCAAACCCCTTAACCTCCAATTACTCATGTAAAATGGAAATAATAATCATTTTTATATTCACCAGCATTCCTTTGGTTGTGAGAGACAGAAGATCCAACTTAAATGTCATTCCACTCTTATTCTCAGGCATAAAAGGGAACATGCCGGCTCCCGTAACTAGCCTCTATCATCAGGTGTGGCTGGATCCAGGAGCCTGGCAGTGTCACAGCTCACCCACCCTCGGCTCGCTCTCTCCCCCTCCCTCCCAGTCTTTGGACTCTCCTTTTTCCTGTGTGGGCATCCTTCTCAGGCTGGCTCTGGCTATCTTCTGGGCACAAATGCCCATCAGTAGCTTCCTTTGTGTTGGCTGCAAGCCCAGTTCCAGCAAGTCCTGGAATTGAGCCCTGGGGCCTCCTGGAACCAATCACCGTGGCCAGGGGAATGGCCTATGCTGTTTGGTCAGATTGGGGTCATGTGACCGACCCTGAAGCCTTGGTGGGGTGTGTGTGTGAATCACCCTTTGCTGCTTCCTGAGCCCCAAAAACCAATAATGGGAGAGGGATGAGTCCCCAGAGGGAAATCCGGACCCA
This sequence comes from Smutsia gigantea, assembly GCA_032199065.1. Lineage (NCBI taxonomy): Eukaryota > Metazoa > Chordata > Mammalia > Pholidota > Manidae > Smutsia > Smutsia gigantea. Next base: position 205,170 of record JAVSCE010012667.1, read on the forward strand.
GTTAACCAAAGAAGGGGAAGTGAATGCTGGTCAGACTAAGACGACCTGTCTGGTCCTGAAATGAGATCTGACATGGAAGGGACTTGGCACCAAACTCAGCGTGCAATGCCCTGACTGATGGCTATTGCTACTGTTACCACTGTGATGCTGATTATCGTGGGTGGGATGTTAACACAGGCCAGGCGGGGGCTCTGCAAGTATCCAGGGCACTGGGAGGCACACACAACCGCAAGGCGCATCCTGGACATCCCACTGACCACTGTGAGCCTTGGACCTGTCACTTGCCCTCCAGCTTTGGTTGCTGAGAGCCACTGTCTTTAACAAGACTCCTTTGTGGGTCACTTAGCCAGCTAAAAGCTGTGACGGCTCAAAGGATGCAGGGAGGGTTTGCAAACCCAGACACACCCTCAGGCCGGAAGATCCCAAGGAGGGAGGGAGAACAGAGGCACCGTAATGAACCAGAGACCAGGTGTCCATCTGCCACGGGCACTTGCTCCCAGGTCTGCCCACCGTCACCCTGAGAGAACTGAGCCCTGAGCTACATCTCTCAATTGTTTTTTTCCAAGGGAGTTACAAGGTTTTATGCAAAATTCACCTGACTGTAAATGTTGGCCACCAATTCAGGCAATTTTAAAGTATAGGACAGACCAGACAAGCGTGTCTGTGGGCTCATTTGGACTGGTGTTGTCAAGTCAGGTCTCCCCGGGGACAGGGACACGGAGCCTGTTCTGTCTGAACTGTGGAGAGCTCTTGTTGCAGATGATCTCAGAGGACACACCAGTTGATTGTTCTAGAAACCACGGTCGTGTGCTGTATGCATCCCCTTGGATGGCCACGGGAGGACCTTGTTTCTGAGCTGCACCATATGTAACAGGCTCCGGGGACGGAATTCAACGAGAACGGCCACTTAGAAGCAGTTCACTTTGCTGAGATTATTAATGTTCTCTCTGATTTCCTGCTTCACGCTATTGATTTGCTGGGATAAAATGCTGCAGAAGCTGAGGAGGTAATTCAGCTGCCATCCCTCCAGGTGAGGGGGGGTTCCATCCTGGCTCTCCCACTCTGCTGTGTGACTGAGGGCAGGTCAGTTATCCTCTCTGAGTCTGTTTTCTCCCCTGCAACATAGGGATCTTGAGAGCTCCTGCCCTGTAGGAGATGTCGGGCATTTGGTAGGTACTCAACAAAGCTTGGCTGCTCCTGTAAAGCTCCAGTCCCAGCAGCCTGATCACTCAGTCTATGTCAGGCCATTTCTAAGCACAGCCCCTTTTCTCCTTGTGGCAGCCCTGAGGCAGGTGGCTTTACCAGCTCTGTCCTCTTGTTTATAAATGAGAAACCTGAGGGTCTGAGCCGTGAGGGGACCTGCCAAAGTTTACAGCCAGGATGAGGCAGAGCCAGCATTTCAACTCCATCCCGCCTGAATCCAGAGGCTCTGCCTCTTGTGAGGGGCCCTACCTTTTAAGGGAATTGGTTGCATTCACACAAACCTATGGGCACCAAGGACCCCTTAGCAGTGGGGTCTAGGTCCAGCTCTGCTACATACTTGCTGTGTCACCTTGGGAATTTCTCGACCTCTCTGGGATCCCCACCCCATCCCCAGTGCTCCCAGTGCCCCTTGGCTCCTTAAACCACCTTGCTCCCTTCCATCTCAGGGCCTTTGCACATGCTTTGCCATCTGCCCTGCATGCTTCCTTCTCTGCCTCCATCCCTCCTCACCTGGTTAATGCAACTCCTCCTTCAGATCTTGAGTGAAGCTCTACTTCTGAGAATTCCTCTGGGGCTCCCCTGGGCCAGGTCAGCTTTTCCCACTGTGATCTCTCCAAGCTCTATATCATCTCTTTAGTCCCTTCAGTATTTGTGATTATAACACTGTGTGATGACTTCACTAACCTACATCATGGTTTGGGTGGGGGCGTGGGGATCACGGAACCATTTAGCTCCCTTCGTATGCTCACACTCCAAGCCTGCCACATGCATACAGCAAAAAATTGTGGTTACTAACCCAAATTGACAGGGGGGCCTGAGGACCTTCATAGTGCTTGGAAACCTGCTTGGCAGTAAAAGGAAAAGAAGGGACACAAACTCAACAGTCCAGACAGGTTTATTGCTAAGCCAGGGACCTATCTGATCCGGTGAGCAGAACAAAGAAGGGGTCTCTTACAGGCTAAGAGGCTTTTTATGGCCAGGTGTTTTGGTGGGCTTTTGAGGGGTTGGGTCAGGGGGAAGGTGGGCTTGTGGCTCGCTGACATGTCTTCCAGAGAATGCTTGCAGCCTAAGTAAGATGAAACCTAGGTCTCTCTTGAGATGGCGGGTGGGCTTATTCAAAAAGGCGGTATTCCTGCCCGGGCTCTATCAGGCAGTATTTACTGAAGTGCTTGATGCAGCTTCTAATCTGCTATTCCTCTTTGAGACCCAATAGAAGTAAGGATATATATTCACATATACAGTACATAAATATGTATACAAAATATACATACAATCATGTTTATTCATAATAGTGAAAAAGACAGAAACTATCCAAATGCCCATTATGGTAGAATTAGACAAGTAAAAAGGAAGTTCCATAGACAAGTAAAATGGAATAGTACACAATAGTGAAAAGGAACACATTATAACTACATGCCACAAAAGGATGGATTGTGCAAAAATAACACCAAGCATAAAAGCCAGACAAAAGAGTATATCCTATATAATTATAGTTATAAAAATCTTGAAATAGAAGCTAGAGTGTTTAGGGCTGCCTACACACTTAGGTTGAAACATAAAGAAAAGAGGAAAGAAGTGGCCATAGTGGTCAGCGGGTTGGTTCCCTCTGGCAGGGCCCAGCCTTGGGGTGCTGGCCGTGTTCTCTGTCTTGACCTAGAATGTGAGGGTGTGTTCATTGTTCGGTAACAATTCATCAAATTATACATCTTTGTTTTGTGTTTTCTTCTATATGTGGGTTATGGGTCCCATGAAAAGATCCCCAGTGTCTCCCCAGATAATTACCTCTGGAAGACACCCCCCCTCCCTGACCAGTCATTTTGGCCTATGCACAGAGAACACCCTCTGCCAGCCTGTTTTAGGCCAAGTTGCTGTCGTTGCTTAGTGCAACAGATCGCTTCCGGTGTGGGGTGTGCCCCTCTCAGTCATGCATGCTCCCCAGGCTTCACATTTACATGTGCAAAATCAACTGGAGCAGCTTTTGTCTTGGCCCATAGACAACCTGGCCAGAGGACACAAGTAGCCCCTTTTTCCAGAATATGATAAGGGTGGAGGGTTGATTGCCCTAGAAAAAAGAAAATACAAAATACAAAAGAAAGAGACAAATAAAACCTGAGAAGCGTTTTCAAGTTTCTAGTTTTGCAGGCTACCCAAAGACAGGGAGATAAGCTGTCCTGGATGGAGGGTCAGATAACAGGGCTGGGGCAGGAATAAGAATAGGACATGGGCTCCCCAGTGGGGCAGCTGAGTGCCCTGCCCAGGGTGGGCTGGCCTCTGGGTCCTGGGGAACTAGGACTTTGGACTCACTGCCCTACTTACATCTCCCATGGCCCTGACTTCCCCTCCTGTGCAGACAGGAGGGCAGGGTTGGACCCTGCTCTTGAACCTGAGCCCAAGCTGGAGAGGAGAAACACCATGGTTTTTATCGGACTTTGGAGCTTAATTCAGGATGGATTGGGATTGGGGTCCTGGGGCTTTCAGAACTCTGGCTAATGGTTGAATTATTAACTCCTTGGTGATGAGCTTATCCATCCATTAGGAAACATTTCTGAATTCCTACTCACCATTCATTTAACAGTATGAACTGAGCTCCCCTTTAATTAAACTCTCCTAAGCATCAGAGTATGCCACATTTGGCTTACCTGGGATCTTCCCAGTTTTAGCACTGAAAGTCTAAGCATCCTGGGAACCTCTCAGTCCCAGGCAAAGCTGGACAGGTGGTTCATGGTGAGCTATACACCTGTGATGCCTGCCCTCATAGAGCTCACAGCCTGAGGGAAGAGGCAGCAGATCAGTGCTTTGATGGGGGAAAGCCCAGTGGAGGGTATCCAGGAAGACTTCCTGGAGGAGGTGGCATCTAAATAGAGCCCTTCAAAGGAGTAGGGTTAGGCAGGAATGAAAGTGGGGGCAGAAAGGCAGTGGTCCTAATAGGTGAGAGAGGAGCAAGCCTGGCACACTGTGGCTGTAGGATGGAGGTAAGCAGGCTTAGGGAGGCGACAAGAGGTCTTGTCATGGGAGACCCACTGAGCATTTGGAACCCCTGGGGGTTGGGTTAGAAAAGGGAAATGGAGGTGCCAGATTTCTATTTAAAGTTGCCCTGGGTGCCCCTGGTGTGGAGCGTGCCCGAGGGACTGGCGGCGGAGGGAGGGGTTAAAGCGGATATAAAGAGACCGTCTGGTAGGGATGCTCATTACTTTCCAGCCGCTCAGGCCCAAGCCCTGGAGCCATCTTGACTCCTTTCTTCCTCTCTTACCCAAATAAGATCTTCCGTAAATCCAGCTGCTGCTTCTCACCTCCTCCATCCCTGTTTCTGGCTTCCTGTCCCCTCCTCTGCTTTTTCTCCATAGCTGTTATCACCTCTGCTCTCCCATGTGACTGAATGACCGACGTTCACTCTCTGCTGCTTCCCGCTAGACGCTGCTGTCTTCCAACCTGGTGCGGCTGACATTTCAGGCCAGGTCATTCTCTGCTGTGAGGGCTGCCCTGGGCATTGTAAGGTCTTGAGCAGCGCCCCTGGCCTCCACCCACTAGAGACCAGTAGCGCCTCCTCCCCAGGTTGTGACAACCAAAAAGAGGGTCTGCAGACATTGGCAGATGTCCCCGGGAGGGGCAGGGGCAACACCGCTCCCGTGGAGAAGCCCTGCGCTGGAGGGCAAGTCCCAGGAGGACTGGGGTGTTTGGGTCATTCTCTACTGTGTCCCCACCCCCCGAGGGTGAAGCCTGGCTCACAGTGGTCTCACTGAATGTTTGTCGATTGAATGAATGAATGTGTGTGAGATGGTGGGGGCCTGCGAGGACCGTGTGGAAGGGGAAGGTTTGGGACACAGTTAGGTGATTGACTCCATTAGTGAGTAGAGGTAGTGTCCTATTTGTCAGGGTGGTGAGCCCAGTGCTCTTCACTATCCTTTCCAGGACTCCAAGATCTTTCATCCTACGGCAGAGGAGGGTAAGAGAAGTTAAGTACTGTGAGTAAAAACTCTCAGAATAATGGGTGATAGGGCCAGGCTTTAGAAACCAAGTTCAGAATCTTTTCAAGGTTCAGATGTCATCATGTAATAATGATTGCCTTTTATTGAGCACTTGCTACATGCCAGGCACTGTGCTTTGAACAGAGTGCCTCATTAAAGCCATGGACAACATCATGAGATTACTCTCATCATCCCATTTTTACCAGTGGAGACTCTGAGGATCAGAGAGGTGGACTGAGTTGCCCAGAGTCACACAGCCCTGAGTGGAGAAGGCCTGTCTGACTCAGGAATCTGAAGCTCACTTCTAAGCTGGGGTCAAGGAGGCACAAGCTCTCCCCACACCACTTCAGATAATGGCATCACCCCAAAGGGGCTTTTCTTGCCCTTCTGTCCGCTAAGGAGAAATGATCAGAGGATTCCCACTGACACGTTAATTATCAAGGCTGCTGCTACAGACTGTCCTGCAGGAGACCCTGTAGAGGTCACAAAGCCCCCCGGGGCCTGTGAAACCTTTTCCTCCTTATCCTTGATCTCTGGGGCCCAGTGGCAGGGTCAGGGACTGGGCTGAGGCTGGGCGTGGGGATTGCAGCAGATCTGCATGCAGGGTGAGCACATTGCAGCAATCTGATGAGCGCAGGGAGCGTCTTCCATTTCTTTTTGCCCAAAGACAACAGGACTCCATGTTAGCTTAATTGAACTCTGGAATGGGAGCTGATTATAGCAGCGGCTTTGCCGTTATTTTTTTAATTTCCCCACATTTTGTCCCCTTCTCCCTCGCAGTCTGTGGCAACTCCCCCAGTAGGCCTGGCATGGAAGCATTTAATAGGCACCAGCACTGCCTGAGCTTTGCCAGCCTGGCCCTCAAGCTGGGAGGAAAGTCCTCGGATAGCCCCCCGTACAGATGAGGAAGCTGAGGCCCAGCCTTCCTGGAGAGGCAGGTGGGTATTTCCTGGAGGTTGGAGTATCTTACGTACCTCTGTGTACAGCCCCAGCTGATGGTGTTTCTCTCTGGTGGGTCATGCGCTCCTTATGTGGGAATTCAGTGAGTAAGTACTTACTGAGCACCCACCGTGTGGCAGGTGGGGTCCTCAGCACTTCATATACAGAGTCCCATGCAATGATCCCAAAACCGCAGGATGTAGAACTATTATTGCTCCCATTTTACAGACCAGGACCTGGAGGCACAGTGAGGTCAGGCAGCTTGACCAAGGTCCCTTGCATAGTAAAAGGTGGAATCGTGGTTTGGACCCAGGCTGTCTGGCTCAAGAGTTCATGCTCTTCACCACTAGGCTAATGATGGCAATAATAATAGAAAAGGATTATTATGTGCTGGGCATGTTGCAAGCATGAGCTCATTTAATCCTCATGGCGGCCTTGTGAGGATGGGACTGGTAGGACCCCTATTTTGTAGGTGGGAAAACTGAGGCCCTGAGAGGTGAGCAGGTTTGCTCAGTCAGGCAGTGGGCGGCCGAGCCAGAGGCTGTGTTCTTAACTCTGCATTCCTTCTGCTCCGGCCAGATTTTCAATAAATTACATCAAGGACATGTAATGAGCTTTCCAAAGGTAAAGGCTGGTGTGTTATGGGAGCGTAAAGGAAGGAAACTCCATTTATTTCAGGGAGTCTCAGAGATCGGGATGGGAAGGATGCGTGGGAATGTGCCGGGTAAAGGAAGGAGGGCGGAGGGTATCCCGGGCTGAGGGAAGCACCGCAGGCAGGTGGAGTATTGCAGACCTGTGCTGTGTCTGGCTGGAGCTCAGCAGGAAAGGGAAAAGAGAGCAGATGATGCAGGAGAGAGCTGGACGGGGCCCTGGTGTGCAGTAGGTGCTCAGGACAGGGTTGGGAATGGATTTGGGTCCTCGCCTTGGCCTCTCCTTTGACACCCTCTCTGCCAACCTCTTCCTAACCCTGGGTTCAGAAGCAGAGCATGCTGTCCCCCTGTTGGAAGTCAGGCCCCAAGCCCAGTGTGGGTGGTGACTCAGTGGCCCAGGGCAGCCAGGCCAAGTGGACACCCTGGGCTGACTTCTGAGAAAAGCTCTGGAAGAAAAGCCCCTTGTTGGAGCCGTGATTCAGCCGCCCTGGGCAGTCTGGCCCTTGTCCTGCTTTTCAAGCCTTCCTTTGACCTGAGTTTCTTCTTAAATTCAGGGGCTCTCAGGGCCCAGTGTCCTTCCCTGTCTTTATGGGCCACCTCCTAGGATTCTGGCTCCGATGAGGTCCCACAGCTTCTTCTACTGGTCTAATCACCCACCTACCATCTGCAGGGTTTTTTTTCCATCCTTGGCCCTGTTGCCATTTGGGGCCAAGTCATTCTTGGTTGTGGGGGACTGTCCTATGTACATCGTGGGAGGTTGAACAGCATCTGATGCCAGGAGCATCTCCCCCTGAATTTGACGACCAAACGGTGTCTCCAGGCATTGCCACATGTCTGGGTGGGGAGGCAAAACCGCAGCCAGTTCGGACCTCTGGCCTGGACCGATCAGAACACATTCCCTGGGAACCGGCAAATCCCTACCCCTTCCCAAAGAGAGGGGTTCTGTTCGCTGGAGCAGGGAATGAGATGGGTGTAGGGTAGGTGACAAACAAGGTACACCACGCCCTACATATAGTTTCTTTCTTTTTGTTTTGCTTTTAACATTTCAAACAAAACTTTACTTACATTACTTACAAAGACAGGTAGCTGAATTTGGGATTTGGCCTTCTCAGTGTAGTTTACAGATCCTTGGAATTTAAAAAATCCCTTCTTCCCTGAGGAGAAAATGCTCCCTTTAAGGCAAGAACTGTTATATTTGCCTGCCACCTTCTTTGAAGGGTGTTAGCCACATACTAGATAATAAATCCATTAAAAAATTTTTTTTACCCTTTCTTCTTAGTATTTTTTATTTTGGTAAAATAAACATAAAATTTGCTGTCTTCACTTTTTTTCCCATTAAAATATTTTTTGGTAAGATACACATAGCATAAAATTTGCCATCTTAACCGTCTTTACGTATACAGTTCAGTGGTGTTAAGTGCATTCCCAGCGTGCCACGGTCACCATCATCCATCTCCAGAACTCATTAGAGTTTCTTGCTCAGGAGTGGATGAGCTAAGATTATCTGGACCCACCCTCTCAGTTTGTATCGGGGAAACTGATGCCCAAGGGGAAGGGGACTTGCCAGGCACATAGCCAGTTGGAATGGAAGTCAAGATTCGAATCTAGGCTCCACTCTGCTGGCTGCCCCCTGTATTCGGCCCACCCAGCCATCTCCCAGAATGCCTTGCACACCCAGGCACCACATAAATATTCAGTGACACATCCTCGCTGGGGACGCCACTGAAGTGGCTCTGGGACTAATCCGGTTCTTTCTCTACTTTCTGGGTGTTTGGGAGATGAAAACCTACTCCATAGGCTAATGGCCAGTTCATCGCTCTTTGCAGCCAGATAACACTTCTCATCTTTTTTTTCTAGAAACCGCCTTGGCTTCCCATGGGTCCGACCAGTCCTTTCTTGGTGACTCCCTTCACTGTGTCCCCGCCCTCCTCCTGCCACCCGGGGGGCCAGACTGGGAGGGCTGCCCTGGGAGAAGAGGGCCATCTGTCCCCTTTGACGGCGTCACTGCCCTCCTGGACCCCCCTCAAGGCATCTGGGTGCTCAGTTACCCTCACAATGAGGGCATTTAGTTGGACTCTCCTCCCTGGGATGTGTAGAAGCAGAAACTAGAGGAGGAGTGGAGAGGAAAACAAGAGGAAAAAATCCAGCAAAACTACCTACTCCGAAGGCCGAAGGCCCTGCTCTGGGAGAACAAGGCCCAGTGAGCTCTGATTTCAGAGATTTTTTTTAGAAAGTGCTTCTGCCTGGCTTGTTTTCCCCATTGGCAGACTGATAAGGGACGGTGCCCCAGGAAGGGCAAAGTCAGAAGCCCCATTCAAGCCAGCCAAGGCAAGGGTCCAGCCTGATCAGGCAGGGCAGGGCCCGGAGAACAAGGGCTCTGTGTTTCTGAGCACAGGGCTGGGAACCACAGGCTCCCGCTGGCTCCAGCCAGGCGCTGGACGCCATCAGAAATCCACGACGTGACTGGAGAAATCCGGGGATGGGTTGGGGCGGCCCCAGGGCTGGGTAAGGAAGCCATGGCTGAGCCTTTTCACTGTGAGCTGAGTTTGGGATGACGGCCTAACTCCCCTGCTCAGCGGCCAAGTCTGTGCTGTGATCAAGCTGACGCCCAGGAATGGGACAGGCCTGAGCCTCAGGGGAGGGCTTGGGCTTTCTCCTGGAGAAAGAGAAGAGCCCAGGGAAGGGGCTACAAACTTGCATGCCCTGTGGGGCCAGGCAGGTGATACCAGGCAGGTCTGTCGCAGACCCTGGCAACCTGGGGAGTCCATGCCAAATCCCATGGCTCAGTTTACCAGCTGGTAATGAGCTGGGTTCAGATCCCAGCTCTTCCACTTGCTGGCAGAGTAACCTCAGACAAGCGGTTTCATCTCTGTGGCTCAGTTTCCCCCTATTGAAAATGGGGTTAATGCTGGTATGTATTTTGTAAGGTTATTGTGAGGATTAAATGAGTTAACACACAAAAGCACTTAGAGCAGTGCTATTTCATTTTCTCTCTTAAAAGAAGCTGGGACGTGGGGTTTGTATTCTAAAGCTCCAAAGCATGAGCTTTTGGCAATGACATCAAATGGAATAATGCTACATCTGGTCCCTTGACTCTCTGAAGCTCTACAGTCACAGGCTACCCTGGCAACCTCTAACCTAGGGTTTTGGACAGACCCAACACTGGCTCTCCCTCTGCCTGGTTCTTGACTTTGGACAAGTGACTTAACTTGTCTGTGTCTTGTTTCCATCATCTGCAGTATCATTCAGGAGCCTGGCAGGAAGCAATGACTCACTCACATTGGGCAGCAGATGAGAGTTTAATGATGGAGGTTGGTGATGGAGGCAAATTGCAAGGGAAGGTGCAGTCCTCTACTGTTAGTAACAGAGGGGAGCTGTTACCTCTGCTAGTCCTGAAAAGCCAAGGGGAAGGAGCAGGGACAGGAACCTGCAGAAAGTAGCTGGGTGGAGAGAGCCCCCTGCGGGAACTGTGGTCTTCAGTAGAAGGGCTCAGCCAACCCTGGTGACCCCCCAGAGGAGAGGTGCTGGGGAAAGAATGCCCTCACCATTCTCTACCCAGCTCTCCATCTCCGGCTTCCTATTGGCCAAACTCAAGTGGAAGCCAGAGACCCGGACTGATGTGGTCCACGCAGACCACCCCCAGGCAGAGAGCAGGTGGAGCTGCTGCCTGCCTCCATTCCAGAAGGCTTCCTTCCCTTAGTCTAGGTGAAGCGTGATTCTCAACCCACAGTGGCAGCAGTAGGCTGAAGGTATTGTCATTACTGAAGGAGGAGAGGCAGAGGCTCTCAAGGGAGAGTGGAGGGCCCCCTGGTGTCCTTGGGTCCATAAGTGGCCCTTTAGAGATGTTGAAGGGTGTATTCGTTTCCTGTTGCTGTTCTAACAAATTACCACCAACTGAATGGCTTAAAACAGCACATGCTTATTCGCTTACAGTTCTGCAGGTCAGAATCCAAAGTGGGTTACCGGACCAGAATCAAGGCATTGGCAGGCTCTAGGGGATAACTGTTCCCTTGCCTTTTCCAGCTTCTGGAAACTGCCTACACTCCTCGACTCATGACCCCCGCTTCCATCTTCAAAGCCAGGGACTGTATCACTCTGCCCTCTGCTGTTGTCACATCTCCCACTGATTTTTCTGCCTCCCTCTTACAAGGACCCTTGTGACATGGAGCCCGTGGGATAATCCAGATAACGTCCCCATCTTGAAACTCTTAATCTATTTGCAAAGTCCCTTTTGCATGTGAGGAAACAGAGTCCCAGGTTCTGAAGATCAGGACGTGGGCCTCTTTGGGGACCATTAGCCTGTCTACCACAAAAGGGTTCTAAGAATCTTCTCACAGGGACAGTATCTTCCCCTTGCTATGCCCATGAATTCAAGATCCTCTCCACTAACGTCTCTTTTCTGGATCAATCATGTCCCTAAACTCCAGCACTTCTTGATCTACCCTCAAGAATTTCCCCAGCACTGCGCGTTTGTCTTTAAATGGATCTTACGTCACCTATGTTACGCATCTCTATCCTAAATGATAACACGTAAAACCAAGGTTTGATGTTCACTTATATGTTCTCTATTCCCATTAAAATAATTACATAACTACTGACATTTTAAGAAAAATTGATAGGGAACCAACTACCTAAAAGTGCCTTGTGGAATACTATGAGTAAGTGCGTCCCACACAGTGGAGAGCTCTGGATTGCCACATTAAAGACAGGTATGTTGACTGAATGGCAGACATCCTGTCGCCTGCAGAGTAATTGCATTAGTCAGGGTTCTTAAGAGACACAGGACCAATAGGGTGTATTTATAAATGCGAGAAAGACAGGAGAGAGAGAGAGAGAGAGATGGAGACGGAGACAGAGACAGACCAAGAGAGACTGAGAGAGGTTCATTATAAAGACTAGGCTCGTGCAGTTATGGCAGCTGAGAAGTCCCAAGAACTGCAGTTGGCAGGCTGGATTCCCAGGAGATCTGACGGTGTGTGTTGCGGTCTGGGTCTGAGTCTACAGGCCAAAGAGCCGGGTCCCAGCTCAGAGACAGGCAGAGAGGACAAATTCTCCCTCACGCTACCTTTTTGTTCTCTTCATGCCTCCAAAGGATCAGATGAGCTTCAGCTGCACGGGGAAGGGCAGCCCGCTTTTCTCAGTTTGCTGGTTCTGATGTTAATCCCATGCAGAAACACCCTCATGGACACACCCAGAAGGAAGTTTGACAACAGGCCTGGGCACCCCATGGCACGGTCAAGTTGACACACAATTCATCAGGGGAAGAGTTCTGACTGCAGAGTGAGAAGACCTGGGTCTGGGCTCCGGGTCCACTCTGTGACACTGGCCAGGACTCATCCTCTCCTGGGGCCTCAGTTTCCCCATGTGCATGGTGGGGCTGACTCCTCAGGTGCTCTCTGGCTCCGACATGCTAGGGTTTTGCTATCAGCCCATCGGCCCATCAGTAATGAGAGACTGACACACAGGGCAGGCAAGTCTCGTCATGGATGCCTGCGGTATGAGGTCCTGTTAGAGGCACCATGGGGTCCGCCCCGGCCTCCAGGACCAGCGTTGCTCATCTTCCCCAGGCCCTACCCACCGCTGCATGCACACACCCTTCCTGGCTCTCCGTGGGGAGACCGAGTTGTTTTCCTCTTGCAGCCATCACACCAGGCCTAAAATACTCATAGATTATCTGGTTGTTGAAGGGTCAATTTTCTTCAGACCAACAGAGGAAAATGCAGTATGATATGCAGGACAGTCCCAGGAGGTCAATGCTTACTGACACCCTTTGTATGACTAGAAGCCCCCAGAAAACTTAGTTGCGAGCATGTGGGCTCTGTGAATCAGACAGACCCGGGTTCAAAGCCCAGAGCTGCCACTTAGGAGCTGCCTGACTGGGAAAGTTCCTTACCTGTCTGAGCCTTTAGTGTTCTAATCTGTACAGTGGGAATAATAATAGAACTGAGTTCATATGTTTGTGCTGGGATTTAAATGAGATAATCTATGCAAAGTGCCCAGTCCAGTGCCTGGCACACAGTGCTCTATAAATATTAACAACCAAAACTGCTGCTATTGTTATTATCTTGCCTCCCATGTTGTCTGGGGAAGATGTAGGTGATCCGGTAAGAGCCCATGTCCTCCCGGGCCATACAGGGCATGTAGGGAACAGCTGGAGACCCTGTATATAAGGAGGCATGTTGGGGTCTCTGAAATACACACTGACTCCTCCATACCACATCCTCCCCCACCGTTCCCCACCAGCAAGCTATCTGGTGCAATTCAAATACTATTCAAATGTAATATTTTGAAACCATTTTTAAGAGAGTTCCTAAATGCTTGCCAAAGCTCTGAAAAGCCCCACGTGAACAAAAATGTAGTTGTTAATTGCCTCTGCAGCGTGTATGAATAGATTGTCAGATGGACAGAAAAAGAAGGCGGTACGTTTGATTCATCACAAAGAGGTGGAGGAGCATGGGCTGGGTGGGTGCGTGCCTGCCTCCGCCTCTTACCACTGGGTAGCCTCACGACAGACACATAGTGTCTCTGAGTGGTTCCTCCTCAGTGCGACGGGTCACTCACAGGGTAACCAAAACTGCTAGCTCCGCACCCAATAAGCCCAAACCAGAGTAACTATTAAAACTCTTGGAAACAATACTCATGAAGGGGCTGGCACATAGTAGATACCTTGTAGGTGTTCGTTTCTTGATAAGCTGGAGTGGTAGAGGGTTCGGTGGATCTTTAGTTGGATTTGAACAGAGCCTTTCTAAGAATGGATTGAAATCAAACCCGCACATTTACCAATCTGGTTTGACAGCCTGCTGAATTGTGTTGAGGCGGACAGGTGTGGGTGGTGGGTATCAAGGAATCTATTTAAATGCACAAATTCAGATGTACCAGAAATAACAACTTTCTTTCTTTAAATGAATCCAAATTAGACTCGGAGTCTCTACTGGGTTGCAAGAAACTTAATTTTTGTCATTACTGGGGCTCCCTCACTCCTGCATGGATAGATAGCCCCAGGGACTTGCCCTGTGCATGTGGTCACCATTAAAGGCCATTCACCCACCCTGCAAGTTTCCTCCAGGTCTGGAAGTGGGCATCCAGGCTGGTACTCTGGCATCAAGGTCTACCGACCACCCTCTGGCACTGCTAGGACGTGCTTGCAACCTCTCCTGTTCCCTGTCATGGGGAAATCACTTTGTCACCTCGGCAGGTCCTCTTCACAGGCTTTCGGTAAGCTTTCAACACAGGTTGCAAACAGATGGTTTTAAGATTGAATGAGGCCCCCAGATGTTTCACTTTAGCTTGTGGTTGCTTGTGTATTTGTTTAACCAATAGACTTTATTTGGGGTGGGGGCAATTTTAGGCTTACAAAAAAATTGAGCAGAAAGTACAGAGAATTCCCACATACCCTTCCTAGCCTGCTCTCAACCCACCCTCCCCTGCTTCCTCTATGATTAATGTCTGGTATGAATGTGGTGATTTGTTACAATTGATGAGCCAATATTGATACATTATTATTACCTAAAGCCCATAGTTTACACTGGGGTTCACTCTGTGTTGAATATTCTGTGAGTTTGGACAAATGTATAGTGATGGGTCTACCATGACTTATCATGCAGAAATAGTTTCCTTGCCCTAAAAATCCCCATGTGCTCCATTTCTCCTTTCCCCATTTCCTCCTCCCAAGCCCTGGCAACCGGTGATTTTTTTTTTTACTGTCTCCCTAGTTTCGCCTTTTCCATATTTTTAAAATTAATTAGCTTAGCTTCCAAGATTAGAACAGTGGAATATTTTATATAAAATCCCAGATGTCCCATATCTCTTAAAAAAATGGGATATCCCAGGTAGCTCTGGGCTGAAACTGACAAGCGGGAGGGGTGTGGGTCCTCCTGTTCTTTCTTCCACATCAGCATTCATGTGTCCCCCACTCCCTTCCCTGGCCCCTGTAGGCAATTGAGTTTACAACCCTGCTTTGGCTTCCTACAAAGACTAGAACAGCCTCTGATTTGTGAGCAGCTTCTGTTTCCTTCCCTGTGTGCGTATACACCCCTGAGGCCAGGTGTCACAACAAGCCTGGACACCTGCTTGACATGGGGAAGAGAGAAACCCACAGGAAAATCAAACACAAATTAATTTCCCACAAAATGATCCCGTAACCTGTGGGAGGCTTATCTGAAGCCATGCAAACACCCAGTAGCAGGGCTGTCTGTGATGGAACAAGGTCAGGCAGCATCTGTCCTCTGCAGGTTTCATCTGTGCTCTATACAGCCTGAACCTCCCAGTTGTCTTGAGGCTTGGGCCCTGGCATGGGGTCCTCACAAGGTCCTTCAGTGGCTGCCATGACTCTGGGTCAACAATTTGTGCTAATGCTGCAGTTCACCCTACTAATACAAGTTCAGCCTGCTGGCCTCCGTCCTGCAGGGTGGCTGGGAACTGGACACCCAGAGATTAAATTGCCCCTGCGGTGATGGGTGGGTGGTGGAGTAGTGATGGCTGGTACACAGGCAGACTCTGGGAGGTTCAAGACCAGAGCACCACTGAGACGCCAGCCACAAATGAAGACCTTTAACTTGGCTGCAAGGTTTTACTTTGGAGAAAAATCTACATCTCTAAGCAGTGAAATGCAACCTGGTTGGTAGGATCATGCTCCCTCCTTCCCCCGTACAACAGGCCTCTCTGTGGTGCTCATGCTTAGGGCCTCCAGGACAGGCTGAGAAATGGTCAGAAGAACACTAGATGCAGAGTCCAATATCTGCCCCTTCTGTGCTGGGTGAGCTTTGGCAAGTTGTTTTGTCTCTCTGAGTCTCCATTTACATCTCTGGATGGAAGAGAAAAGAGAAGGTGGCAGTGGTATCTCACAGGAGAATAAATGGGGTGGTCATATCCCAGGGAGTCCTCTCTCTCTGTCTCCTCTTCCAGCCCTGTGTGCCTCCCTACCTAAAGTCCTGCCACCTGCCCAAGTTATACTCAAGCCCTTCTCCTTCTCCCTCCATATTTATTCAATCCACAAATATTTGCTGAGTACCTGCTACATACCAGGCACCGTTCTAGGCACTGGAGACACAGCAGTGAGCAAGACAGACCTCATTCCGGCCCTTAACATCCCATCAGTTCCCTTTTGTACGTTCCGTGCTTGCACCCTCACGGCCAGCCTCCCTATTCTGGCCCAGCTCTGGGTTCTTGGAACACCCTCCACACTGCAACCAGAGTTCTTCCTGAAACACAACTCCGATCATTGGAGACCTTCCGTGGCTCCCTGTTGTCCTAGAATAAAACAGAAACTCACCACACGCCAGTCTCTTAGCCTCCTCTGTGCCTGAAGCTGATGGAGCCCCTCCCACCTCCGAATTTTGCCTCCGCTGTTCCCTCCACCTGATTTCCTTTTCTTAATATGACATCATCTTCTTCTCAGGCGTAGCTCTTGACGCCTCACTGTCAAGCCAGCCCTCCTTAGCCTCTGTTTCTCCATAGCAGCCCTGATGATAATGGTCAACATACTTTCTGTGTATCTGACTCTGTCCTAAGCCCCTTTCTCATATTTAACCCATTCAGTCCTCACAACACCTCCGTGAGGCTGGACCTTCTTCTGTGCCCATTTTACAGACAAAAGAGCCAAGGTAGGAAGGGGAAAGTGGCCATGCTGGAATTCTACAGTACTACAGTCTCCTCTGGCCACTCCATCACGAATTCCAGGGGGCAGGGGCTTTGTCTTGCTTGTCTCTGCATCTGCTGCACAGTAGGTGCTCCACAAACTCTCACTGAATGATGAATGACTGTCCTGTTGAATAATGATGAATGACTGTCCTGAGCTAGTGGTGTTGCAAGCCTTACGCAAACTTCTTGGGACTGCCCGACCATATGGGGTTCTTATTATTCCTCTTGGACTAGGAGCTGGGTCAGCCGAGTGAAGAGTCCAGTCTCCCTGCCCCCAAGAGGTCCTTGGAGGCCACTGAAGTATCTTTCTTCAGGGAACCCGGGCGTAGGAGGGAGGTCCTTACCGTCACTGTATTTTGTCAGGGTTGACTTTTTTCCAATACAAACTGCGCCCAGCAGGCCACGGAACCCAAGGATTCAGTATTGCTGGAGGTTCTCAGGCTGCGCGGACTCCTGAGGCGCCCCCTGCACTGAACACAGGGAATTTGCTTGGCTGGGGCTCTGCCGGGGGCCTTAGTGGAGATACGAGATGCGGGAGTGGAAACATGATAGCCACAGCTCATTAGAGAGTCATAGTTAATTTAGGAGCTTGGCTGGACCAGGGGTGAGGGCTGCTGGGCCTTTGGAAGCCACAAGAATTAGCTTCTTTCAAGACCCAAAGTGACGCTGAGCCACTGTGGGTTCTGCAGGTGGATGGCTGGTGGGATGGGTGGGGCGGGGCAGGGTGTTCTAAGGACTCACTCAAGAGCCTGAGGTCTGGGGTGCCCAGAGCTTGCTTTACATCCTTTCCTGGGTACTCTGTAGCTGGATGCGATATGATATGGCACATGATATGCTATGTGATATATACTGTGTTACACTGTAGCATGTAGTGAACCCAGGATTTCACCACAGAGTGGTGAAATGATCAAGAAACCAAACTTGGGAGGCAGATGCCTGAATTCAAATCCCAGCTCTGCTACTGATGGGCTGTACAGTCCTCAGCTTTGTCCCATTCTCTCTCTGAGCCTCAGTTTCCTCATCTGAAAGGGGTACTAATACCAGAACCCCCCTCCCTGGGTTATTAGGAATGAAGCAGGGAGGCAATTAGGTGTGTGCTAAAGAGAACAGTCTAGAGTTGTGCCGTCTGATATTCAAATCTTGGTACCACCACTGCACACGTGCTGGGTGCGGCCTTGGGTTTCTTGCCTCTCTGAACCTCAATTTCTTCCATCTGTAAAATGGAAATGTTAATTCCAATCTACCTTGCAGAGCTGTTACAAGACAATGTCATAATGCATTTAGGGGCTGTTATGGGTTGAACTGTGTTCCCCCCCAAATTCATATGTTGAAATCTTAATCCCTGGTACCTCCAAATGTGACCTCATTTGGAAATGGAGTTATTGCAGATGTATTCATTGTTACTGGAGTAAGGTGGGTCCCTAACCTAATACGACTGTTGTTCTTATAAAAAGGGGGAATTTGGACTCCAAACACATGCACGGGGAGAGCACCATGTGAGCATGAAGATCAGGGTGCTGCTTCTGGACTCCAGAGAATACCAGCAATTGCCACCCAGTCACCGGAAGCCAGCAGATTCTCCTTCTCAGCCCCAGAAGGAGCCGACCCTGCCCACTCCTTGCTTCTTGGGCTTCCCAGCCTGCAGAACCGTGAGAGAATAAATTTATGTTGTTGAAGGCACCCAGCTTGTGGCCCTTTGTCGGCAACCCTACCCAGTGAATACGCGGCCCAGCACAGAGCCTGGTGCAGGCGAAGCACCCATGGCATGGTGCCTGTTGTCACGGTTCCTAGTGTGTTCTGCCCTGTGGTTCCTGGGTGGCTGATAGTGGGTCACAGCTAGGAGATACCTTCTTACATGTGGGGCTGTGTGACTTAGGTAAGTCACTTTCTCTCTCTGGACCTTTCAGTTCTGTATATGTACAATGAACACCCCACCCGATTAGAATGAGGAGCCCTTGTGTGCAAAGCTCATTGCAGTTTCCCAGGACCTGTCTTCTCAGACTCTCTGGCCCCTGCGCTGTCATCGCCATCCTCCCCATTTGACAGAGGATGAGACTGAGGCTCACCGAGGGAAGAAGTCACTTGCCCGAAGTCCTACAGAAGCCAAGTGGCAGAAATGGGGGCAAACACAGATGGTCCATGCTCACCCCTGCCCACGACCTTGGTGCTCTGGTGAGGACAGAAAAGGAGGGCAGAGGTGGTCTCGGGTTCTGCTCCTGGCATGAAGGGGATGTTGGCCATATTGCTCCCATTTCTTCCTTTGGGCTTGTGCCTTGAAGGCCCACGTTGCTCCCCAAGCTCTTGGAGGTCTGCCATTCCCAGGGGAAGATGAGAGAATGTCACCAATTCTCTTCAGATCCATGATGGAGTAGTCAAGGGCATGCACCTTGGAAAACGGGCTAGGAGGACCTCACCTCCTTCAACCTGCTTCACACTTGGATGAAAGTGACATTCTTGATTCCCAGGGCTTGCAAAACTCTCATTCCAGCTTAATCAGTGTGCCCTGCACATTTGTGAGCTGAACTCTGCTTTTGGGGAAAAGAGAAAAAGCATCTCAGCATCTGTTTTCCCCTAAGTGCCAAGGAAATTCCATCTCGGATCAACAACAGGCAGCCACCAGGCAAGCCAGGATGTGTATCCCCGCTGGGAAGGACGCTCAGGCCCCACCTGGCTTCCTGAAGAACTCACTTCATCCACTCTCCAGAGGGGCTGGGGGCCAACTCCCACTTTCTCCTCTCCGGGTAAGCTCTGCCCAGACCTGGGGGCCCTGCAGAAACATTTCTGAAGTGTTCTGGGGTCTGACAGATGGGGGAGCAAAGTGCCCAGCACATAGTAGGTGGCTTTTGTAATCCATTCATTGAACACGGACTACACAGGCTATTTTCCGAGCCCTTCTGGTGTGCCAGGCTCCACGCTGGCTCCCTGGCGACCCACAGGGAGTGTAGTAATACCCCACTGTATGAGCAGGGCAGCCAAGCCAGGTGGCTCTGACCTGATTCCAGAATCTATTCTCTTAAAATGTCTATGCTGTTCTTTCTAAGTCAAATTGGTTGAATACTCCCCACCCCCTAAAGAGGTCCATGTTCTAATCCCTTGAACCTGTGAATATGCTACCTGACATGGCAAAAGGCACTTTGCAGATGTGATTATATTAAGGATCTTTAGGTGGGGAGGTGATCCTGGATTATCTGGGAGGGCCCAAGGCCATCCCAAGGGCCCTTGTAAGAGGGAGGCAGGAGGGTCAGTGTCAGAAAAGGAGACAGATGACAGAAGAGGTGGGTGTGAGGCTAGGCAGGGGCTGGGAACCAGGAAGCAGGCGGCTCTCTTAAAGCTGGAAAAACCAGGAGATGGGTGCTCCCCTGGGGCCTTCAGGAGACCTAGCCCTGCCGACACCATCATTTTAGACTTCTGACCACAAAGAATAAATTTGTATTGTTTTAAGCGCCTGAGTTTGTGGTTAATTTATTATAGCAGCAATAAGCAGAGAGAAAAAAGAAAAGGTGCTGGAAGAATAAAGAATGTCCTGAGAGATCATGAATGACCGAGTGGTTTCCGAGTGGTACTGGATGAATGAACGATACATGGTGACATTAATGCTAGCCTACGTGGCATCCTGGTGGGCTTATCGTCTTCTCCATAAATTGGCCCAGTGAGGGAGTGGTTGGCATCACCATTAAGATGAATTGTCTTTCATCTGTTTATAGTGTTAAATCCCAAATCTTTGGGAGATGAGGATTGAAAACCTTTTTATTGAAGTACAGCTTATGTACAGTAAAGGAAAATATCAATACATGTTTACAAATGTATAGAACAGGTAAGCATTGGCAAGGTCAAGGTGCAGAATATTCTCATCGTCCCAGAAAGTTCCTTTGCGCTCTCTCCTAATTGCATTCTCTCAAAGGCAGCCCCCTGTTCTGATTTCTGTCACCAAGGATTGGTCTGCCTGTCCTTGAACTTTACATAAATGGTATCATGCAGTGTCTTGTCTTTTGTGCATGGCTTCCTCTGCTTCACATTATGTCTGAGATTTGCCTACCTCGTGGCTTGTATCAGCCTTTCATTCCATCTTCGTTCCATTTTCATCCACTCCTGTTAGGGACACGTGGGTTGTTTCCCCAGTTTAGGGCTGTAATGAACAGAGCTGCTAGGAAC
Organism: Smutsia gigantea; assembly: GCA_032199065.1. NCBI lineage: Eukaryota > Metazoa > Chordata > Mammalia > Pholidota > Manidae > Smutsia > Smutsia gigantea. Next base: position 225,718 of record JAVSCE010012667.1, read on the forward strand.
GTTCTTGTACGAGTCTCATGGTAGGTACATACTGTGTAGGTGTACACATCCGTAGGTACATATCCATAGGAGTGGAAGAGTGGGATCACAGGGTAGGTGGATGTGTGCTGTCAGTAGATACCGCGGCTTCTCTAGCCTGGAGCTAATCTCGGGAGTGTCTTCTCTGCCATATCTCTTTCTCTTCTCCAGAGGATTCCTCCTCTGTCTCCGTGGTGGGCTGATAACCAGGAGTTTAAGACAAGAAGCCAAGGAGCCCTCACGTCACAGTCCAGGACAGCACCACATAACCTGGTGGTTTGGGGCAGGTGGGAGGGACATGGCAAGGGATGGAGAGGGAAGAGGGACCCACTCGCCGTGTCCCTTGGGCCTGTTCTTTCTAGGTTGGATCCTCTCACTGCTGAGCCCACGAGCCACAGTTAGGGATTCTGCTGAGCGCGTGGTGGAGGCATCTCCCAACCCAAACAGAACTCAGCACACCACCTTCCTGACTTTTACCACATTTGCTTATTTTTCTTGGAATTGACTTACTTTTTTACTGCTGAAGAAGTTAACTTAGCTGCAAATATGAAATCAATGTGACTTTCCTTAAATAGTGGTAAAAAAACAAATCACTAAAAACACTACAAAAACATAACAAGGTCGATCAGTTCTAGCCAGATCCTGTGACCGGCCTGGGGCTGTGAGCCTGAGGTCTGTCTCTGTCATAAAGGCAGATTGGGAGCACGAGGGAGGCGTTAAAGAGCTATTAGCACCAAAGAGAGATTTTCTTCTTGATGTAATCAGAGAGTGAAAAAAATGAAAAGGAAGGAACTTGCTCATTTCACGATTGCATGTTATTTAATGCTGGACTCTTATCTCATGCCATCTACATTTTGGAAAACACCGGAGTCCTGAAAAGCCTATTTTGTCTGAATCCTGTACTAGCTCTGTGATACTACATCAGTGACTTAACCTCTCTGAGCCTCAGCTTCTTTATTTGTGCAATGGGGTTCTCATAGCATCCTGGGAGGCCTGCGAGGTACCCATTAAATGGTACCTGATCTTGCTGTTATCATGATGGTGACAGCTCATGGATCTTGTATCTGGCAGTGGTAATAAACATGCAGGACACTCCTGCACTGTGGATCTGTTAGGGCTCCTATTCCCAACCTAAGACCTCTGCCATTCTGGGGGAGTGTTTATTGCCCTTGGAATCCTGCCAAGGTTAAATGGAGAAAAGGGTCCTGGTGGAATTCACACACTTGGTCATTTGCTCATGGGTGAACATTAAATCCCATCCGCTGGAGGTTAGCAGGATCTCCCCAATGCCCCTGCTGTCGGGGGGTGGTGATGTGTTAGGGGCAGGGGTGCCCCTGTCAGACCCACCTGAGTCCCAAGTCCACTTTGCTGTCTGCTCACTCTGTGCCTTGGGTGTGCCACAACTCTCTGGGTCTCAGTTTTTTCATCTGTAAATGGGAATATTCGTCCCTACTTTATCAGGTGATAAGAATGATTGGATTACATAATGCACAAAAGACAATAGCCAGATAGTTAATAGACAAAACTGCTATTATTCTTTATTAAGGAAAACATGGGCTGCATTTAAATTCTTTGCAGAGCTGATTCTGCCTCTTTGTCTCAGAAAACTCTTCCTTCCCAATTTCAATTCCATCGCAGATTTCTCCTTCCCACAGCCCAGACCACGGGTGTTCACAAACCTGATGGAGATTCCTGTGACAGCTTTGACTCAGATAAGACTTTTAATGTGGAAAATTGGCAGCAACGCAACTCAGATGGTTCCTAAAGAGAATAATTTTGGCTCACTGACATCCAAATCTACAAACCTGCTTCAGGTTTGGCTTGATCGAGGCACAATCAAAGACCATCAGATCTAAGTTTCACTGCATCTCTACCTTCCCTTAGTCTTTGGTTCTCCTATAGTAGCAAGATATTTCCAGGAACCCAAGCCCACTTCGCCTAGATGCCCTAATCCATAAGAAATAGGATCTCTCTCTCTCCCAGCCAGTCTTACTGGTTCTAATTAATCACCTGCCTGTTCCTGAACCATTCACCTGGTGGGAGAAGGAGATGGGCTATGCTGATTGGTTTAGACCACTCAGCACCCATTTTTGGAGCTGAATATGAGGTCAACTCTCCTCAAAGCACACTGGCTGGAGGAGATGTGGGTTCTGCAGCATATTTATGCTGGAAGAAAGGAGAGCGCAATCAACCAATGTCTTGGCATCTTCTCAGTCAAAGAATGACAGATTTTCCATCAGAAACCTAGCAATGCAACAGGATAGAAAGAGCACCTCCCCACACCCCATTTCTCTTTCTCTCTGTCTTTCTCCTTCAACTTGTTCCCAGTGCCAAGTTGCCTGAAAATAAGGTTGGAGTCAGAGTGATGAATGGGGCAAGATTGACTCTGCACTTATTTTTCCTGGAAGCTGTATCTATTTTGGACTCCTGCTGAGCCCTGGTTTAGCGTAGCTGGTTAGAGAGCAGGGCTCAGAGGTCAAGGGTATAAAAAAGGAGTAGAAGCATGGGCCTGGAGGCAGAAGTCCTAGGGCTTGGTCACATGCTCTGCCACTTTGGACCTAGAGCCCTCCAGGATGTCACGTACCCCTGGTGACTGTCTCTCTGTCTCCCCAGAGTGTCCTTTCCTCCTACCCCCACCTCCTTCACTGTGCACCCCCTACACGTCCCTCGGGTCACAGCCTGATTTCTCTCCCCAGGACTGAGCTGGATGCCCCTCTGTGTGTCCATAGCTTTAGGCTCCCAGGTTCAAGTCCCAGTTCTCCCAGTTTCTTAATGAATGACTTGGGGGCAAGTTTATCAACCTCCCTGTGCCTCTGTTGTCTTGTCTGTACAAAGGGGATGATGTGAGTAGTTCCTATCTCATGGAATTGTTGCAGTAATAGTACAATGATTATTTATGTAAGCATGTAACACAGGGCTGGGGTCAGTAAACACTAGCTTAAAATAGTGATGATTCTGAAATCCAGGTGGCATATCAAGGTAGTGAAATCCAGTTTCTGCTCCCTTATCACATAAGATCCATGGAACTGGGGTTTTATATTCTCTCCTTTGCCTCATGACCTAGCGCTGTGCCTGGCATATGGTAGGTGCTTAGTAAAATCTGTGGAATAAGTGTCCTCGTTCAGCATGTTCTAGGAAATAACCTTAGCTCTGCTGAGAGCCCAGAATTGCACAATTCGGCTAGTCCCCAGGTCTCACCAGAAATGTCAAGTTGAAAGGCCAGTGTAAACTGCGAATGGGAGGCTTCCTGCGTTAGGATTTGAGTGGTGCTAAAATTATTTCCCTTCTTTGAAATTCCATTCTGCCCTCTCTCCAGCTCCCAGCCACTCAGAGCCTGGAGGTTCAGGAAGATGCTGCTAATATGCAAATGTATGTGCATAAATCCATGATCAGCATGGTGCCGCTGGCTTCATTAGAGATCACGGGAGAGCAGAGTGAGGGTGGAGGTGGGACACTGGGCTGGTTAAGTTGTCCCGGGTCAGGGATGGAGGACATGGATGGAGGAGTCATGGGAGGCTACCTCCCTGGGTGAGAGGACAGGCGCCTGGGAGGACGTCTTCAGTTCTGCCCAGAGCTTGACCTACAGTGACTCTGTATAAACTTGGCTGGCAGTAGTGCTAACAATAAATAAATAAAATGCCCCAAACAAGGTTCCTTCTGTTTGTGCAGACCGTTAAAGATCCAAGGGAGGTTATTTCACTTGGCAGCTTCCCCCGTGGGTGGCCAGGAAGCCCAAGGTGGAGACTGCACTCTGGGAAGGATAAAATAAACTCCACAGGACCTGTGGTGGGTGACTTCTTTTTTTGGTGACTCCCGAAAGGCATTCTCAGACTGTGTGCTGGCAGTGTCCTTTGGCCAAAGAAAATATCCTGAGTGTAGGGCTGTGTGTGTGTGTGTGTGTGTGTGTGTGTGTGTGTGTGTGTTCCAAACAAGAATCATCTGTCAGCCTTACCTTTATTTGTGTGTGTGTGTGTGTGTGTGTGTGTGTGTGTGTGTGTGTGTGTGATTGGTTGGAGTTAACACAATTTAGTGCTTGGCTAAGACTGAAGAACTTGCTCAGATTAAGAAGCAACTCTGTGCCCAACACTGTGCTTTGTGCTCACCACACACATGGGGAAGCAGAAGATGGTGAGGAGGATGACAACGGCAGCATCCATGATGGTGATGACAGACGGTGATGACGACGGTGATGATGGACACGTTGATGATGTAATTGATGTTGATGACTGATGATGGACACGTTGATGATGTAATTGATGGCGATGACTGATGATGGACACGTCGATGATGTAATTGATGGCGATGACTGATGATGGACACGTCGATGATGTAATTGATGGCGATGACTGATGATGGACACGTTGATGATGTAATTGATGGCGATGACTGATGATGGACATGATGATGTAATTGATGGCGATGACAATGGTGGACATGTCAATGATGTAATTGATGATGGTGATGACAGTGATGATGGACATGTTGATGATGTAATTGATGATGGTGCTTATGATGATGATAATGGCAGTGATGACGGTGATATAAGGTCAGTGACAATGACCATGGTGATAATGGGATGAGGAGAGCAAAAATCCATGGGACACTATGTGCCCAAAACTCTTCTAAGTGATTTAATTAATGTACTCATCCATTTAATCCTCACAACCACCACCCTATGAGAAGGGTCCGTTTGTCATTGAATTCATCATTTGCTAGTCGTGTGATGCCAGGCAAGTGATTCCATCTTTCAGAGCCTCTGTTTCCCCATCTGTAAAATGGAATAAAAGTAGCACTTGTCTGTCCATACTCAGCATCTGACATAATGTTCATAAATGTTTAAGAGAGAAAAGTGAGTCGTACAGGTCCTCCTCTGACCCTCTTGTCAACCTCGTGAAGAAGGAGGTATTGTGATGACCCCAGTTTTAAGGAACGGTGGACAAGTTCCAGCTAGGAACGGCTGAGCTGGGGTTTAAAACTGGGCCCATTGGCTTGCGGCAGCTGTTTTTGTCGTCTCTGTAGGGCTGTTTCTGATCCATGGGGAGGCTAGATCAGCTCGGAGCAAGCTGGGCTCAGACAGCCCCCGGAGGGCCTCCTCTGGAGCGGCCTGAGCTGCCCACCATGTCGGGGGTGGGCTAAGGCGGGAGGAGGCGGGAGCTGGTGGGCACCTGGAATGAGTTACCTGATACCCGGCCTGGCATGGATGCCAGAGGCATAGGTGTTCAGTTCCCGCCCTCCCATGGAAGGAGGCCACAGAGGGGCAGCTGTGATGCTTCTTGATCTGGGGTCTTTGTATGAAGACCAGATTTTGAGGTCTTTGTATGAAAAAGAGAATATGAAATATCTCATTAATAATAATGTTTTACATGTATTTTCACATGGAAATGACAATATTTTAGATAGGCTGGGTTAAAGTAAATATATTATTAAAACAAATTTCACCTGTTTTTACTTTTTATAACACGGCTGCTAGAACATTCTAAGTTCTGCAGTTGGCTCACATTACATTTCTCTGTTCTGTTGCTAATAGTCAACTGAGGCAGTCTGACCGCTTGCTTAAGAGTTTCAGCCCTCAAGTCAAACAGACCTGAATTCAGATCTCACTTAGCCACTAACGGGTAGTGTGACCTTGGGCAGTACGCTGCCCCTTTCTGGGCCTGTCTTCTCAACCGTAAAATAAAGGAGATAAGAGTACCTGCCTCATACGGTTTTTCGGTAGGTAAATGAGAGATGATGTGGACGGCAGAGTTGGCTGGCATCGAGTGAGCGTTCCGTAACAGCTGTTATTATTTATTGTTAGCTGGTATCAGCTAACGCATGGAGCCCAAACCTCTCCAGTTCCAAGACTGTCTTGTGATCATTGGTCTCTTCTGTGTTGGGAAAGAATTTTGCTTCTTAAACAAACTGCATGATTTTAAATAAGATTTTTTTTTCACTAAATTAAAAAAAAAACCTCATCAGAGACAATGAAAATCATTGAAAAGAATCCTGTTTGTCTTGAGAGAGAATGAACTCTAGCACCGAGTCAATCCATTTCCAGCCAAAAAGCAGACTTGTGCCATTGCTGAGGATCAGTGTATGATTTCTAGGGTTTTGGAAATCCTGAGGTCCCATGGACCCCTAGAGTGTCTTCAGGGACCTTTAAGAAACTGGGACTATGGGAGGGGGAGGAGGATGATGATCTCTTTCAATCTCCTTCCCTTATGAACAAAGGAAGAGATGACCAGAGAGGTTCGGCTATGTGTCCAAGGTCACACAGAAAGTAGGTGCCAGGTTGGCTCCAGGTCTGTCCTCATGACCACTTGCTGTACTGCATCATCATATCTGATCATTGTAACAATCTTCAAATTATCTTTAAAATATTTAAAGATGAGGAAACAGGATCAGAGAGGTAAAGTCACTTGACTATCATCACACAGCTGCAAGTGACAGAAGTGGAATTCAGTACAGTGTATACTGAAGTGTCCCCCCAAATTCGTGTTGATTAGGAAACTCAGAATTGGACCTTATTTGGAAATAGGTATAATTAGTTAAGAGAAGGTCACCCTGGAATGGAGTGGGCCCTAATCCAATGACTGGTGTCCCTAAATGAAGGGAAAACAGAGACACACAAACACACACAGAATGAAAATGGAGACAGAGATTGGAGCAGTGCACCTACAAGCCAACAAATGCTGGAGATTGCCAGGAGGGAGGCATGCAACAGATTTTCCCACAGAGCCTCCAGGAGGAATCAGTCCTGCCAACACCTTGGTCTTGGACTTCTGGCCTCCAGAGCTGTGAGAGGATAGACTTCTGTTGTTTTAAGTCACCCGGTTTTGGTGATTTGTAGTAGCCCGAGGACACAAATACACCAGGCATGACCCACATGTGCCCCTTCACTGTAAAAGCCCCGGCTGGTTCCCCCAGGCCCTCCTCCAGCCAGGAGCAGCTGCCGGTCTCCAAGTGGCTCCGTAGGCTCTGGACTGTGAGACAGGCCGGCTGCGCCTCCGCTGTGCTATCCCCGTCTGCTCCTTGCATTGTGAGCGCTTGCAAATTACTGTTTGCAGTTGAAAAGAGGTCCCAGAGAGCTCTTCATCTGCTCAGCAGGAGCTGTGGATGCTCTTGAATTAACATGGAGAAGCCAAACCTTCTAAGGCTAAGGGCCAGGGGTAGGGGAGGCCTTTGTCTTGCCCCTAGGTCAGGCCTGGGAGGGACACTGGTGCCTCTCAGGGGTTCCCACAAAGGCAGTCTCAGCCGAGACCAGGTCAGAGTTGCCTGTGTTCAGCATGTCTGTTGAGAAGGGGTCACAGAATGCTCTGCAGATTGCAAGGGGTCAGCAACCTTCTGACGCCTACATAGCAGGGCCTGAGCAGGCCCCTTAGTCAGCCTGGCAGCCTGTCATTGGTCAGCACATGCAGTGGGCCTTTGTTTGGTCTGGTCAGAGGGGCAGGAGGCCAGTGGGGAAAAGCCAGCTTCTGGCTCACTGGGTGTGTATGTGGTGGGGACCCATCGGGGATCAGACACCCTTGCCCTGCTGAGTGATCCCATGTAAACCACATCTACCTTTGGTTTCCTACCTTAGGGGAGCTGTTCGCCTCAAAGCCAGATGTGTGCATCCATCCAACTAATACATATTACACGTGGGCTCTTTTTCAGGCCCCAATAAGCAGTTTAACATTATTACCTTAATCTTTACAAAAATCCCAGGCTGTATTGTCATTGTCCCCATCTTACAGATGACAAAACCAAGGCCCAGTAGCTTGCTCAGGTTCACAGAGCTGGTCAGTGGCCCACCAGGGTTGGACTCTGGTCTGTCTTGTACCAAAGCCCACACTCCTTACCGTATTTATCTAGGCAGTTTCTCTGCTTTTAAACCACATTTGCTCCCCATGTGTGTAGACACATGGGTCTGGCTCTATTGTTAAAGAATATTCACAGCTGGGCAGTAGTTAGAGTGATAAAAACAGGTTTTATTCAGAACTATTGCAGGAGGGGAAAGAGAGCTCAGGATAGAATGAGCTCAACTTTGAATACAGCATGGGTAAGTGGGAATTTATAGCTAGAAAACAGCGTCAGGGGGTTAATGGATGGAAAATTACTAAAACATCAGGAAACATCAGGAGTAAGGGGGGGGACTGTGGCTAACGCACCCTAACAGGATTCAGGCTGCAGGCAGGCCAGATGATCAGACATCACTTGGGGGATGGCAGAGAATGAGGAACCGAATTAGACTTCAGATATGCAGGATGGGGAGTCTGCTAAACTGACTGAACCTGCTAAAATTTCTTGCTAAAATTGGACAATGCAGGGACGCCTACTTCAAGAAGGATTCTGGGGAGTCTCAGTAGAGATTGGTTAAGGAGAGAGTCTTTGTCACTATTTATTCTCCATCTCGTCCTTAAAAAACATTGAAGGCTGCAGCTGCCTTAAGTAGAGTGTGATAATTAGGAGACTGGACTCTGCAGTCAGACATTCCTTGGCTCAAATCCGAGCCCTACTGCCCACTAGCTGAGTGCCCATCTGTAACATGGGGATAACTGTGGGCCTCGACCCAGGGCTGGGTGAGGTGATGTGGGAACAGCCACAGACTGACACATGGTACCAATCCACACATGGTGGCCAGAGTCTGATTGTTGGACAGTGTCCTGGACAAAGGCAGCTACTGACCATTGGCCATGTCCCTCCTGCCTCCATGGCTAGCTCAAACCACAAAATGTCTTTGAACCTCTAAAATGTGAATGTGTCTGGTGTTGTGGGAAGACCCAGGGATCCAGAGGTGCAAAAGGAAGTCACCCTCTCCTCAGGTGGGTCTTGGAAGGTAGAGGGATGCTGGCCTGAGCGTGTGTGTGTGCATCTGTGTTGAACTGGTGGTTCTTAACTAGGGGCACTTTTGCCCCCCACGAGACATTTGTCACATAGGTGGAGGGGTGTTGGCAGGCAGAAGCCAAGGATGCTTCTAAACATCCTGCTGTGTATAAGGCAGCCCTTCCTTTGAAACGGCAGCAGTGCCGAGGCTGGGACACTGGTGCACACACGTGAGCGTGGTGTACACACACCTTGTTGCCCCTGCACAGATACCCTAGGGCTCCGCGGGACTGGGAGAAACACGTGTCTGCATCCCCCACCTCTGCTTGCTCTCTCCCATCAGCTGCTTCCAACAGGATAATCAGGCCTCCCTACATTTAATAGAATCCAGGCCGCTGAGGCAAATGTAAAAACAAAATCCTGTGCAAATGTGTTTTTATGTAAACACAGCAGGGGTTGGCGGCTGCCTGTGGAGAAAGTACCCCGTGGCTGGTACTTCTCAGAGCAAAAATAACCCTGACTGTTCCTGCCCTTGGAGCAGAGCAGGTGATGAGATGAGGGTCCTGTGGGAACCGAGGTGCTCACGGGAGCTGTTCCTGCCTGGCTGAACCCTCCCTTCCCTCCAGGTGAGCCTCCCAGGGCCTGGGATGGGAAGTGAGCAGGTGCCGATTCTCTTGGAAGCAGTATCCCTTCGTTTGGGCTCAGCTGGAAGAGCAGGAAAAAGCACAGTGGGTTGGTTGTGGGGGTTTTTTTAGTGTTTTTTATTGAGTATAATTTACCTAAAGTAAAATTCTCCCATTGTAGTTTATAGTTCTACAAGTTTTAACAAACGCATTCAGCCATGTAACGATCACCAGAATCAAGATATACAACAGTTCCGTGACCCTCAAAAATCCCTCTGTGTAGTCAATCTTTACCCCCGATCCTAGCCCCCAGCAATCACCAGTCTGTTTTCCTTTGGCCTTTTCTAGAATGTCGTATAAATGGAATCAGGCTTTAGAGTCTCGCCTCTTTCACTCAGCATAATGCCTTTGAGGTCCATCAGTGCTGCTGTATCATCATTGTTCATCCTTTTTTATGGCTGAGTAGTATTCCTTGTACGGAGGCACCGTGATTTGTCCATTCACCTTGAAGAACATTTGGGTGGCTTCATTTTGGGCAGGTACAAATAAACCTGCTATAAACATTTGCATACAGGTTTTGTGTACACATGGGTTCTCATCTCTCTTGGGCAAATACCTAGGAGCGGGATTGCTGGGTCGTATGGTAAGTGGATGTTTAATTTTATACGAAATCATCAAACTTTTTTCCAAAGTGGCTGTGTACCCTTTTGTATTCCCACCCTCTCATTGATGGAAGAGAGTTGCAGGTGCTCTGCATCCTCTCCGGCACTTGGTATCTTGGGTTATGTATTTGACCCTTCTAGTGGGAGTGCTGTGTGGTATCTCATTATGGTTTCAATGAAAGTGCAGGTTTTTGAAATCTGCCTCTTAGCAGAAGTGGGCAGGGGGCAGGGGAAGTCAGTGGTTAAAAGCATGAACTCTGCCAGCAGCCGCACTACCTCAACTCTGCTACTCACTAGCCCTGTGACCCTTGGATGGGCGTCTCATCTGCTCTGAGCAGCCTCATTTTCCTTCTGGAAAAGGGGCAGTGCTAGTATTGACCAATGGTTGTGCTATATATAGTGTATTTGTTATATATATGTATAGTATATATGCTATATATGTAAAGTATATATATGTGTATATATATATGTGATGTGATTTACAGAAAAAAATGTACTTGGCTTGGCAGAAATCACTGTGATCATATTTATTGGGCATTTACTGTGTATTATAAAAGCAGTAAATACAATGAGTAGAGCCAGACTACCAGCTCTGGTTCATATCCTGGCTCTGCCACCTACACTGTGGCTGTGTGACCTGGGGCAAGTTATTGAGCCTCTCTGGTCCTCTGACTCCTCATCTGTACAATGGAAATAATTATAGTGCCTTTTTTCAGGTTTTTTTTTAATAAGGGTCATTTGAGTTAAATGTTTTAAGTCTGGCTTCCTCTGTTAACATTGTTCAGCCACGTACGAAGCTCGAACATGCAAAATTGATGCATGTTGATAGAAATTACACCGGGGATTGCCACTGGAGAGGGGAGACCAACCGGGGGGAGCAGGAGGGGGCCTCCAGGGCTGAACGGAATGTTTTGTGTCTTGATCTGAGTGGGGTCACATGAGTGTGCACAGAGGTGAGATTCCAGTGACCTGGGCATTTAATATGTATACATTTTTACCACATTGTATTAAATTCTCTCATTAGAAAAACAAACAAAATATAAGAAATATCTGCGATGCTCCAGTGGCTTAAACAACAGAAATTTACTGTCATTGTATCATCACAGTTCTGGAGGCTGGAATTGCAGAAGTAAGGTGTCAGGAGGGTTGGTTCCTTCTGAGGGCCGTGCACGTGGGGAGCATCGGCTCTGGGCCCCTCTCCTTGGCTTGTGTGGCACTAACTTTTCCCTGGGTATTACATCATCTTCCCTCTGTACCTGTCTCTACCCAAATTTCTTCTTATAAGGATACCAGTCATGTTAGATTAGACCTCGTTTTAACTTGATTACCTCTTGGAAGACCTTATCTCCACATAAGGTCAAATTCGAGGTACTGGGGGCTTCAGCATAGGAATTTGCAGGGGTGGGCACAATACAACCCATAAGAGCAAGTAGAAAATCCTCTCTAGTACTATTACAAGGTATCACTCATTTAATCCTCACAATCACCTCGGAGGGACTCCCTGCCCATTTGAACATGGGGAAACTGAAGTTCAGAAAGGCTCCTCAATAGGCCCCAAGTCTCATGGGTCCTGCTGGTGGTGCTGGGATTTACTGAGTCCCTCCCAGAGGATCAGATCCAGATTTCTCCTGGCCTCCTGTGATCATTAATTCCCCAGACAGGAAGGTTCTAAAGTCTGGTCCCTGGATGGGATCCAAAGGCCACGTCAGATCCCAGATGAGACCTGAAGCTTCATCTCATGGCCAGTGTCTTTGTCTGGTCTTGAATGTTTTCCTCTTCTGATTCAGGAGACTTCAGGGACCAACTTGCTGTGTAAGTACCACAGAAAAGCACCCCCCCCGCCCCCTGGAGGGGCTGCATTTGCGCTTAGGATTCAGGAAAGGTGTGCTCCAGATCCTCAACCAGTAGTTGCTGGAAGATGTCATGGCTCAAGCTATGAGCCAGCCCCGGAGATGAGGGAAGGGCTCTAAGGCAGGGCCCCCAGCACTGAGGAGCCCATGTTCCCTTTGGGGAGATAAACTTCTATACAAAAGTGTCACCAAAAGCCCTTTGGAGCCGCACAGCCCTGGGCTGAAATCCCAGCTCGGCCATCTGTGAGCTTTCTGACCTTGGGCAAGTCCCTTGACCAACCTGAGCTTCAGTTTCTCATCTGTGTGATGGGGAGAATAGCACCCACTTTACAAAGTTACTGCGAACATTGGAAATTATGCATGTTGAGGTCTGGAAGCTCAACAAGAGAAATTGTTACTGTTAGTGCTTGCAACCAACACAGACACCAAAAATTTTAAAAAGCTAATAAATAAGCTCATGAAGGGGCGAAGAAATGAAACAGCAACAGCCCCAGACTAGGGTTCAGAGGAGAACACTGGGCTTCTGTGGATTTGAGCAGAAGTCTTTTGAGGTGAGGAAAGAGAGATTTTCCCCAGAAATGAGGCATCTGTGAAGTTTGCACAGGATAAAGTCACCATGGATAGGTTCCTTGGTTTGGGCTAGGCCCATGGGGCAAACCTTGACTTGGCAAGTGGCTGGCTGGCACTCAGTGCGCGTTTGTTGAATGAATGAGTGAACTGCACTTTGGGTGGGGAGGTGGCAGTAAGTAGAAGCCAGAAGAAAATTTAAGGTAGTTTTTGTTTTTGTGTTTTACAAAGGAGAAACAGAAGGTGCAGAGAGGGTAATCTACTTGCCCTGGGCCACACAGTCAAAGAAAGAGCCTGAACGGTGGGAGGGGAAGAGGTAGGGTTGAGTCCCCACCGGACACTGCCCAGGGTCGGGACTTTTCATCACAAGCCTCCTCCAACCTTCACCACCACTCAGGACCACCAGCTCCATAAATTGCAGGACTGAGTGCAACATGCAAATGTCCCTTGTTCAAAACTTACTAAGAATTTCAAGACAGTAACAGCAGAGAATGAAACCAAGCGCGGGGCCCCAGGGACTGCATAGGTCACAGGCTCACAGTAAGGGCCCCGCAGACAGTTCCTTTACAGAGGAGGAACCCCAGCTCAGAGAGGCTGGGAACCGCACTCAGGATGTCCACTCCGGTTTTTGGGGGGTGTTCGGATTCAAACGCACCACCGCCCTTGGTCAATCAAGTCCTCTCCTTCACTGTGCTACCTTGTCCATGAGCCTGCCAGGCTGGGCATCTGAGGGTCCTGACTGGCCACCCAGTACTCGGGGCAGGGATGGGAGGAGTCTCCTTGCCCCCAGGGGCCAACTGCTGCTGCCCCAGCCCCAAGCCAGCTCCCCGGCCTCCCTCTCCCTCCCGGGATGTGAGGAGACAGACCTTCCTCCCACCCACCCGCGGATTTATTCCTGGGGGTTGGTGGGTGGATGCGTGTTTGCGTGGGGTTATTCGTCTAAATTTAAAGACATCATGACGACAACAACCTATTAGTATTGGTGCTGGGGAGGCCTCTCTTTTAGAAGAATCACAAATAAATGGAGAGATTAGGTGCCGCCTCTGGTGCTAATTTCTCCCCCAGTCCCTCCCGGCCTGGCTCTGTGCCTGTCAGCACCCTGGCATGCGAGCAGTAAGAGCAAGGCTCGCCTGCGTGTGTCGGATGCCTGGGGGCGGGGGGCGCCTGGAGAAGTGGCATGTGTTTGCCCATTTTATGGGATGGGAAAACGGAGGCTCAGAGAAGGGACATGCCCTCCCCAGGTCTTGAGATATAAAGTGACAGAGATGAGCAAGGACTTGGATGACTCCAGCACATTCCAGAAGCCATGTGCCTTCCGCCATGGCTGCCTGCATTGCTTCAAACATCCTGTGTTATGCATGAGAAGCCTGGGCTTAGGGAAGGGAAGTGACTTCCTCACCTAGTAAGTGATGGAGCCGAGATTCCAACCCAAGTCTAATGGACATCAAAGCTCACACTCTCTCCATCTCTTCCTTTAAACCATAGCCAACTGTGGAAAAAGAAAATACAGATACACAGAATGAAAAAAATATCACTCCTACACCTACTCTGCAGGAGGTAACATCTTTATGTACATTGGTGAGTTGCCACTTTTCTCTGCCGAAGGGAAGGTTCTTGCTCTCGGCAGCTGACCCTTGGCGTTCGGTAATTGCTAAGCAATTCAGAGATGACGGGAAATATATAATTCATGGGTGCATTCACTGGAAGGCACTGAAGCATGGCTGTCTCCCAGGGAGAATTTCAGCCGTGATACGGGAGAAGATGGGATCTTAGGGGCTTAGGAAAGAATTTCAGAAATCAGGGAACTGCCAACACTGAAACGGACCCTTGTACCCTGGCACGGAATACTAGAAGTTGGGGTCCTAGTGTGGAACCTTAAAATAGAATCTTATGACGGAGCAGTAGGATAAAATATTAGAACTGAGCTCTAAAATCAGGGACTACAACTTTGTAAATCTGGAGTCCGATGAGTCCAAGAGTGGTGCCCTTCTGTTTATTCACAAGAGCAAGGTCTAGGGCAATGTCTAGGGTCATTCTTCATCTTCATGACTCAGTGGGGCAGTGGGGAATGATACTGGCATCTAGTAGGTAGAGGCTGCCGTGCAGTTTTAACATCCCACACTGCACCAAATGGCCTCCCAGCCCCTGCCAACAAGGGGTTATCCCGTTCAAGCATCAGTGCTGCCGAGGTTGAGAAACACGGGTCTAGACTCTTGAAGACCTGTCCTGTCCTGGTGTATTCTTTTGACAGTCTCAGGAAGTAGAAACTGTATTTGGTCAGAATGAGAAGCTTCAGTTTCTTGTTTTACCTGCAACATTAACCACGTTTCTTGGACAAGTCACATAGTAAATGCTGTTTTTCATTTGTGAAGTGGGTGAGGGGTTCCAGCCGTGTGCTCTCAATGGGAATGACAGAGCACACGTGCGTGTCTCTGCTGCCTGTGCACGCATGTGGTCACATGGCACCTTCTCGATGGTGTCCAGATGGTGAGCCGAGGGCTGAGGTATTGGTCAGTGTCCGGCAGTGGTTGCCTCATGGGAGGGGACATGTGTGTTGGATGCCAAAACCCCTTGGGCCACTGAAGGACATGGTGAAGATACCACTGGGGCCCCCTGGGCCTTCTAGAGGGGTCTCATTTCCCTGGTTCCCAGCTGAGGGGCATTAGGAGGGGCCCTGGCTTGCTGAGCAGACTCCTTGGAGGAAGGCTCTGGGGTCAGAGGACGGCAGCAGGAGCAAGTGTCACTAGTGGTGATAATTAAGGTTCTAGAGTCAGACCCGCTTCAGTTGGAGTCTCGCTCTGCTGCTCACCAGCTCTGCCTTCTGGCAAGTTGACTGACCTCCCTGACCTCAAATGCCTCATCTGTAAAGTGAGAATAAAACCGATCTGCCACGTAGAGCCACTGGGGAAAGTCAGTGGCACTGTGTAAATGGAAGGGCCTGGCACATAGTAGGTATGCAGTAAATAGTAGTTTATTCATTTTCCTTCCTTCCCAGGGAGGTGCCAAGGCTTAAGCCTGGGTCCAAGACACCTGGGTCTGGTTAGAGTCACTGGATGACCATGGGGAGTCCCTCCACCATCCCCTTTGGTTCTCAGTTTTCCCATTTGTCAATGAGGACACTGGCTGGGGATTGTGAAGTGTCCTCCCTGCAGCTCTGATGGGCTATGAGTTCACCTCTTAGTCCTGCCTTGTGCTAGTTGCAGGGGCTGGCAGTCCCTCAAAGGATGCTGGGTGCTCTGTGATGGAAGGGAATTTTACCTGTGCAGCCAGGCTGGGGTCACAGAGACCCCCTCCAACAGACACCCACGCACACACATCTATACTGACACATTCATACACCCTGGCTTGGGCAGAAAGTCTGGGCTTTGGTGATTTGGGGTAGGGAAACTTCTGGTGGAAAATTCCTCTTTGGGGAAGAACTGCTAATAGGAGCTGTCACTCTTCCTAAATTAGAGCTTAAATCTGCCACTGCCAGGGTGGGGCCAGCAAGTGGCTGTCCACTGGGTGTTTGGGGCAGGCGGTGATGGGCCTGGCAGGGAGTGGTGTGTGCCCTGGAAAGAAAGCTTCGGGGCTGCAGTCCGGGTGTCTCTGGGACCTTGGGCAACTCTTCAGCCTCTCTGAGCCCCAGGTTCCTCTGCTGTGAAATATCAGAGCATACCAGCTGGTTGCTAAGGGCCCTTTGCATTCTATGATTCTATTATAATAATAGTAACAGTAATGATAATAATAGCGAAAACTTAATGAACACTTATTTTAGGTCCAGGTTCATGTGAGGCATTTCGAGTGGATGTGGGTGTGGATAAAATTGCAGTATTTCCAGAATCTCTTGCCTGGCCTTAGGCAATCTCCATAGCAATAGGTGTTCACAAGGGGTGGGTAGAGAGGTGAGCAGGAACCCAGAAGGGGGAGAAATAGGGGAGAGAGCCACAGCTGGAGAAACATGTAAGCAAGAGTGGCAGCTAAGGCAGCGAACCAGGCCTCCAAATGAAAGGTTTTCTCCCCCTCGACTGATTTCGGCTTTACAGGTTTATTTGTCCGGGCTGGGAACACTTTCCTCCCGGACTTACAGGGGGTCACTTCATTTGTGTTTCTCTGGGCCTCAGTTTCCCATCTGTAAAAGGAAGCTGTTTCTCTAGGCAAAGGATCTCCAGACTTCCTTCCAGCTCTTTGTCACTTGCTCCAAGGAAGTTGCCGAGAGCCAGGAGGGTGGTCTTTGAGCTCTGGGGATGGACAGCGTGACTTCCTCGATGGCCCTAAGCCCCTCTCCACCAGCCTCTATAGCTGATAAATACCAAGGCTGGCAAACCTTTCTGAAAAGGGCCAGATAGTAATATTTTAGCCTCTGCAGCCCACATGCAGTCTGCTACTGCTGAGGATTATCTTTCTTCTTCATAACCCTTTAAAAATACAAATCATTCTTAGCTGTTGGGCCTACCAAAACAGGCAGCGGCCAGTTTAGCTGAGGTCATAGTTTGCCATCTCCTGATAGTGTCGAATGTTCTCACCTCATCTAAGTGCTCTGCATTCTTGGCAGTGTCAGGTGACGCCTTGAGCCTGACCTGCCAGCCAGAGCTTTCCCCTGAGCCCCACCCAGAGACACATTCTAGAGCCACCACTGTCCTCTGACGGGACTTCAGCCTGTTATCAGCTCTGCCAGTCAACATACATTTCCTGACCCCAGCTCAACCTCTGAGAGCCACCAGGTCATGGCCACGGCCCACTGGGTCAGGAAGGGTCCTTAGACAGAAGCCTCCTTCCCCTCTGCATCCTCACTGTATGCTGCTGTAGGAAATAGGCTGGCGTCGCACTGCTAGTTCAGAACTAGCCTTGTGCAGAGTCCCCCAACCCACCCCCCACCCCCACGTTCTCCTGCCTGTGCAGGGTGGGGTCCACTCCAACCCCGCTCTCTCCATGCCACCCATTCCCATTTTGGGATGTACTGGGGCCTTTGCCACCTCCCAGTCTGCATTGTGTCCTCTCTGCCTGGACCTTCTTGCTACAAATCTTCCCAGAGCTGCTCCTTGCCTTTTTCCAGGTCTCTGCTCAAATGCTGTTTTCTCAATGGGTCCTTCTGTCACCACTAAAACCCCCAGGTGGCTCTCCCCTGCTAGGCTCCATCACTAGCGCTTTCAAATAATCTTATTGGACCTACAGTGAGAAATGTATTTTACATTAGGGTCCAGTACACACACACACCCCTAAAGCAAAGTTCATAAAATAATACATCTTCCTGCAATAGGAATCAGTAATAATTCCTCCCTTCCCCTAGCTTCCCCTCTCTCCTTCCTTCCTGCCTTTACTCTGCTACCCTCTGTAGGTCTACCCCTGTGGGCAAACATTCTGCCCAAAACCAGCAGAGCCATCCATTATCTCCCCCAGACAATTAGCAACCTATTCAGGAACTCTATGCACATGCACACTAATTGACCCAAGACAGAGCAGCTCCTGGCGGAGAAGGATGACGCCAGATGGCTTAATGATAGGGATTTAAGGCCTTTCTTTAGCAGTTCCCTATCGGGGAGGACAGTGATCTGGGCTCAGAGGAGGGCTGGCAGCTGCCAGACAGGGAAGGCCAGCGGATTGGGTGACCTGTGCCTTCGGCCCCCATCATCAAACCACTGGACAGGGGGAGCTGTCATGTCACCCCTTGATCCCTCTCCCCAGGGCCATTCCTTTCTGCAACTCGGTCCTCCCTCCCCACCGGATTTTGGATGGCTCACTGACATCTACTCCAGCGCCCTCGACTTTTCAAGTAGGTGATGGCCCCCCACCCTTTTTAATAGACTTTAGTTTTAGAGCAGTTATTTAGGTTTCCAGCAAAATGAACAGCAAGCAGAGTTCCCCTATACCCACTGTCCCCACTCGCACAGCCTCTCCCCCGTTATTAACATCCCCCATGAGAGTGGGACATTTGTTAAAATCGACGAACCTACATTGACACATTGGAATCACTAAAGTCCATGGTTTGCATTTGGGTTGATTCTTGGCGTTGCACGTTCCTTGGGTTTGGACAAATGCATGTCACATACCCCACCACTACAGTATCCTACAGAATAGTTTCACTGCCCTAAAAATCCTCTCTGCCCCACCTATTCATCCCTCCCTCCCCGCTAGCCCCTGGCAACCACGGATCTTTTAACTGTCTCCCTAGTTTTGCCTTTTCCAGAATGTCACTGAGTCGGAATCCTGTAGCGTGCCGCCTTTTCAGACTGGCTTCTTTCACGGCATAATTTATATTTAAGTTTCCTCCATGTCTTTTGGTGGCTTGGTAGCTCATTTCTTTTCAGCACTGCATAATATTCCATTGTCTGGATGTATCACAGTTTGTTTATCCATTAACCTACTGAAGGACATCTTGGTTGCTTCCAGGTTTTGGCAATTACGAGTAAAGCTACTACAGACATTGATGTGCAGGATTTTGTGCAGATACTAAATTTTCATCTCCTTTGGGTAAAGGCCAAGGAATGTGGCCTCTGGATCGAAAGGTTAAGAGTATGTTTAGTTTTGTGGAGTTGCCCGTGAAGACTCACTGTAGCTGACTGTTTTTGAGACTCTGCTGGACACCCGCACCCTGGTAAGAAAAGTAGCCATGTTGTCCCGTTCAGGGCTAGCACGTGGCTCTCCGCGAGTCAGGAACCCAAGGCTTTCTTGGCTTCTCTGAGACTCTCCTCTGCTCATCTGCCTGCTTCTTCTCTTTGGGGATTAAATTTTGCCCTTTGGCCATTTGATGACAGTTACAGGTCCTTCATCCAAGTGACCAGCAGAGGTCAGAGTGTTTCACTTACAATCGCATGTTCCCAGGGGGCAAGAATTGATTGACCAGTTTTATATCTGAGCTATGGTATACTAGTTACGTCAGTGGGCAGGGTCACGGAGGACAACCATGGCCACTGGGGCCTTAACCCTCTGAGCAGGGGGTGGGGGGATCACTCACTAGATGGAGCCCCCAAAATGCATCTCCACGTCTTACCTTGGTGGTCACTGATCATCACAATGAACTCGTCGAATCATCATCTTTTTCTGAGATGAAGTCTGGGCAAATAGTACTGTCATGAGAAGGGGGAGCTAGTTTGTTTAGTTGGCTGAAGTTGAGGCACTGAAGACCATCTTCTGAGAAACTGTTGTGTCAGGCTCAGTGAAGGGCAGGCTCTGGAGCTGCACTGTCTGGGTTTGAACTCTGCTCAACCACTTCCTAGCTGTGTGACCTTGCATAGGTAACTTAACCTCTCTGAACTTCATCTTTCTTACCTGTAAAATGGGGCTAACGAATGCAACCTTTCATATAGGATTGTTGTAAGGATTAAATAGAACGTAGAACAGTGCCTGACACATAGTAGGTGTTCAATAAATTATGGTACATGCTACTATTATGGGACTATGTATTTTAAACAAATTAGCTCATTTAACCCTCATGCCTTCCCAACGAAGCAGGATTGATCGGTCCAGTTGCAGAGGTGAGGAAATAGTCGTAGAGAGGCCACTTGGTCATGATCACACAGCCACCAGGTGGCTGAGGCAGGTTCAAACCAGGACTGTCTGACTCTAGATCTGACCATGTTCCTTCTCCAGCAGTCATTTCCACTCACCGCGGCCCATCCCGATTCTCAGCAACGAGGGAAGGTGGCCATAAAGTTTGCCCGTGGAGCAAGAGGCCCTGGAGTCATTACCCAGGGAAACAAAATTTTTAATATTTATTTATAATGGGCACCATATGCTCCCTCTGATTTTTTTATTTAATTACATCATGGCAGATGGCTGGGTGTTAAAGGCCATTAAGCTAATGGCACTTTGCCTTCTCATTTATTTTCTTGAGTTTTGGAAAGATGAATGAAAATGGGCACAGATGGTGAGCTGTCAGTGCTGGGTGGTAGTGGGTGCATTCCTATCCTGGGAACGGAGGGAAGCAAGTTTGGTGGCTTGGGGCACTCTTCCTGGGGGTGGGCGAGTGTGCGGGAAGTGGCACCTGCTCTAATAAGGACTCTGGAGCACAGTTTCCCCTGTGTGCTCATGCACAGATAGGCAGAGTCTTGGATACAGTAATCCCGCTTCTTTGGTCCAGGGAGTAAATCTGTTTGTGCTGAAGTACCCATTGCAGCTGTGCACACAGTGGCCAGAAACTGTAGAAAGCAATGCAACAGGTTCATCATCAGGGCACAACGGGATCATGACACTATGGACACCCCCAGTGGAAGAGTGTGTCCCAGAGGGGTGTGGGCAGGGATGTGTCATTCTTTTGCAAGGTTAGTTGGGTTAAATAAAATTCTGAATTCCCAAAGATCAAGAGTCAAAGCCACAAGACTAGTATTAGAATGGTATTTCTTGGGCTATTGCTTACCTTCTTTCACTTGTCAAAAGGCTGGTCCAGGAGCAAGAAGGATGAGGAGGAACTTTGATTAATTTACCTGGAGGAGGAGCATTTAAGGAATGGTTTCCTGTCTCCAAGAAACATCAGGAAGGATCCTTCCATTGAGGCTGGGATTGAATGGAGGGATGTAATGGGTTAAGAGGGGGCCTGCTGTTCTGGTGGTCTGCTTGGTGTGTGCCACTGCATCACGACGTTGAGACTTAGATGGTTCTGTACTTGAATTCACGCTCCACCTCTTGCTAGCCGTGTGCTTGGGCAAATCACTTCATCTCTTATGAGCCCTAGCTTCCTCCTATGTAAAATGGGCATAATCATGCCTATGTCTCATCATTGCTGAGAGGTTCTATATTGCCTTCCAGGAATCTGGACGAAGATCTACCTATAGGAGGTTAATCGTACTATTCCTTATTTATAAGGGAGGAAAAGTGGAAATATTTTACATGTCTAATGATAAGAAAAGGTTGAACAAATCATAACATATTCCAAGTTTATTTAGGAGGTGAAGAACACACTGCCTCCTTTCCTTCCCCGAGTGAAGAGAGCCAGGGAAGAAAAAAAAACCAATAGAGGTGTGCTGTCAGCTTAGCTACCAAGAGGCATTCTATCAGGGAGGAGGGAGTTGGGGCATTTATCCACCAACTCGCACCGATCATCGATGGAAACTGCTTCCAAATGGCCTTTGGAAGTTAACTTTGTGGGTAGGCCACATACAGAGCTATTAGACTGGCAAAAACAAAAACAAAACAAAAGGCCGACCACATGAAGTGGTGATGCAGATCTGAAGCACCAGGAACGAACGCGCATACACTACTAGAAGGAGACGTCCCTCCTGCCTCTTTGGAAAACAAATCAGCATTTCTTAGGATAGTCATAAGATGTCCACACAGTGAGATCTAGTGATTTCATTCCTAGCTACATATACACCCTACATTCATTCATGTACACATGTATCAGGAGACAGGTTTGAGTGTTGGCAGCAACTGCTGAGGGGAATTCATTCAAGCCATATGACAGAGAAGGTCTGTGAAGGAACATGGGGTCTTATCCGTTTTCCAAGATGAGTGCTGGGCAGGCAAAACCACATATATTTTCTACAAATTTCTACAGTAAGAGGTGACACTTAGGAGACACTTGCATATATTAACTCATTTAGCCCTCACACAAACCCTATGAGAAAAATGCTATGATTTACCCTATTTTATGGATGGGGAAACTGAGGTACAGAATGGTTAATAACCCCCTCAAAGAGTTCTAGTGGGGATTAAATGGCACAATGGAAATAAGATGCTCAGCACAGTGTCTGGCACATGGTAAATGCTAAAGAAATATTGGTGATTGTTTGCATTTTTATTATTAAGCCAAGACTAAAATTTCACTTCTGGCCTGGGCTCCCAATTTCTTGGAGATTCCCCAGGTGGGTCTCCTACCCAGAACTGTGAAATCAATCTTCACAAATCTGGTTTCTCAGCATCTATTTCTTGGCCAAGCTGGGATGGTCAGGGGGTCAGTTTGTCCCTGGGCTTGCACCCTCTGCTCAAGCTCAGGGGGCTGTAGGGAGAGGGCCAGGCCCCCGCCCAGGTCCATGGGCTTCTAGCCAGACCCACGTGCCTCTGAAATCTGGAAGGGAGAGCACTATGACCCCTTCCAGTGGAGGCGGCCTTGGGCCAGGCTGAACCTCCTGTTCTCCCTCCCTGCAGGGCAGGTCTGCTCTCACAGTCATTTTCTTGGCAGCTCAACACCAGAGGTTCATTCTGGTGCTAAAAATAGGCTGTATTTAGATACTCTCAGGCTCCTGCTGGAACAGTACTGCACTTACCAAAAGCTGCCCTTCCTGCACAGGGGGCCTCTTGGCCTCATCCTTGTGGAAACTCACACTGGCCCTGGCAAGGAGGCAGGGAAGGGATTGACCACCACATTCAACAAACGGGAAACTGAGGCGCATGGGGGTTGACCGTACAATGAAGGGGGATGAAGCGATTACAGCCAGCTTTTAATGAGTGCCAAGTCCAGAAATATGGGTTATCTCAGTGAATCCTCCCAAGACTCCAGAGGAAGAATCTATGGTCAACCCACTTTATAGATGGCTGCTCAGAGAGGTGTCGTCACCTGCCTGGGTCTGCCACCTTTAACTGACAGGAGAGGATGTTAATGTAGTTATGATTTCCAACAGATAATGAACAAATGGAGACAGAGAAGCAAATGGGCTTGTGCAGGCCAGCACGTACCCCGCCCCGGATTGTAGATGCACAATCTTTGGACTGGGGAGAGCCATCATGCCTGCCTCATGGGTGCTGGAAGGGAGGAGTTTGTGAGAATCCTTGAACCCAGTGTCCAGCATAAAGTGGGTGTTCAACGAATGGCAGTTATCTTCATTTCCCCATTCCCTTTGGGGCAGAATTTCTGTCTGGAGAGAGAGAGAGAGAGAGAGAGAAGACAAAGAGAGATGAAGGCAAGGAAGAGAATGACAGATGGCATAAGAGGCAGAGAAGGCTTTGGGGTTCCCATAGGGAAGGTGGGACTGTGGCTTGCCTTGAACCCTGAGACCACACTGAGCTTTGACTCTTCCTAGACCTGCTAGTTCAAAAATGTAAGACACTGCCTCTACAGAGCCCTGAGTGGACAGCTCTCCGAGGCTGTCGCGGGAGGTTCTGGCATATGGCATAAAGCCATGGTTGCAGGTTTATGCCCCAGGGAGGCCAGTCCCTGATTCTTTCCACTCGTTGGCCACCAGTGTTTCTTGGGCACTCACTAGGCACCAGACGCTAATCCCAACACAGCAAGAGAGCCGACATGATTCCCCCCATGTCATGGGCTCAGATTCTAGGATGCTGTCCCTCTGGGTGGCCCCCCACCTCCCAGCACTGGCAGGATGGGATGGGTGGATCCGGGCAGCACCACCCACCCGGGAGGAACCCCCTCCTCACAGTCCACTCATGCCCCCCACCACCGGCAGGCCCCCGCACTCCCCACATCACCAGCACCTCTGTCTCTTTCTGTTCCCTGCCAGCTTCTAATGAACTCATTATCCTCTTAAAACCCATTTGGCACCCACTTAGAGGAAAGATGTGTTGAAGTAGAAAAGAATGAGAAAGGAACAACAAAAAAGGACTAGACCCAGAAATATCCTGAGAGAGACAAAAAGCCACAGGGAATGCGGTCGCCAGAATCTTGGCTGTCTCTATGCAAAAACGTGCTGCTGTGTCCAGTGGCTTTGAGGCTGCGCACGTGGGCCCGTGAGCCTGGTGGCGGCAGAGGCTTTCCTTAAAGACCTGCTCTGGTGCCAGATACTCTTCCTGCAATTTTTAATGCAGTCCTCCTGGCAATATATTTGTTGGGGGATGTAAAGATGCTTATGTCCATGTTACAGGTGAGGAGGCTCTGTCTGTGGAAAGAGGTGTTTTGCTCCAGTCACACAGCTGGTTGGGTGGAAGAGGCAGGATTTGAACTCAGGTAGGTCCACCTCCAGAGCCCATGTTCTTGCCTGCATGCCTTCGGAAGGGTTGCTGTCCCCCTGACCACCTTCATGAGGGCAGCTGTCTTTTTCTCATCCTGATGCAGCTGCAGAAGCATCTGGCACGTGTGTGATCCACGTGGCCACCACCCACTGCCTGGAGGTTTTCAAGAGATTGGTCTTCTTAAAGCATCTGTGTGACAGTGAAACTTCAGTGGATCCCCATGCACACAGTTAGAATCCAATACAGACTCCTGAGCTCAGCATTCAAGGTTCCCCATGGCATGGCCCTTGCCTACTGCTTAACTGCGTCTCCACCTTGCTCTAAGTTCCTTTGCTCCTCCACTCCAGCGACCTGCCCTTCACCTGTGTTGCTCCTTCACCTGAAAAACTGTGACTACTCTTAGAAGAGCTGCCTGCTCCAGGACCCCTTCCTGGGGTGGCCCTCTCTGGTTCCCCCAGGCAGGTGCAGACTCTCCTTTTTGGGGTCTCTATTCTAGGACTTCCCACCCCAGAGTCCACAAATCCCCTGACATCTGGGAACTTATGTGCAAGGGCTCTTTTCTGGATATACATATGTAGTTTTCATCACATTCTCAAAGGGGTGTAAAACCAGAATAGATGCATGGTTAGGAATACAAGCTGTGAAGTCAGGAAGGCCTGGGTTCACAACCTAGCTTCCATGGACCAGCTGTGTGGCTCTGGACAAGTTACATAATCTCTCTGAACCTCATTTCTCTCCTCTGTAAAATAGATACGGATGTCCCTCATAGCACTGTTATGAGGATTAAATCAGAGTATGTATGTGTTTAGAGCAGTGACTGGCACATAATAAGTGCTCAATAAGCAGTTATTAATTACTGCTCTATATTTTATACATCTATTACAGGATTTATCACCGTCTGTCTAGTGATTAAATTGCTGTCTACCTCAATAGATTCTGAATTATTTGTTTTTGCTTCCCAAGCACACACATAATAGGCAGGCAACACATGTTTTTAAGTGAATAGAAGGATGGGTGGATGAATAGCTGGGTCGAGAGTTGGGTGGATGGATGAATGGGCTGCTACAGTTCAGATGAATGGATATATGATGGATGGATGGATGGATTACTGAACAGATTAATGGTGGATGGATAGGTAGGTGGATTGATGGATGGTTTAAGGAATGGATGATGGATGGCTGAATGGATTGTGACTAATAGATGGATAGGTAGGTGGCTGATGAATGGATTAAAGGATAAATGGATGGACTGATGGATGAACAGACAGTTTGATCCTGCAAGAGCATGAATTTTGGGCTTTTTTGTTCACCTATCTATTCCAAGTGTTTAAAGCAGTAACAGGTGCATATTAGGTGCTTAGTACTTAGTTCCTGAAGAATAGGTTGGGCATATCAAGGACTGATGGAATCTACCATGAGCCACAGTTAAACTCCCATGCTGTTGTCTGGATTAGGAGGGGCTCTTACCCCTCAGATCGTCCATTGGCTGCCAATTGAATTCTGTGCATTCGCCAAGAGGCCCCCTGCTGGTGGTTGTATGAAACAGCATCAGCCCGATGGCATTTTCTTTCAATTTTCTAATTTACACTGGCTGATAAACCAGAAAGGTTTACTCATAAAGCAGAGGTTCTCAACCCTCTGTGGCCATCCCCATTACTCCAGGGCACCTTGTTACACCTGTAGGTTCCCCCCTAACCAGAAATCCTTAGTTGGAGAGGCCAAGAATCTTCATGCTTAACCAAGTTCCTAGGTATTATGAATCAGATGCTCCTCAGACCACACTCTGATGGACCCTGTCAAAGGGTGAGCTTCTGCTGGTCACTAAGAGCTAGTGGAGATGGGCTGCTGCTTTGGGGTCTGTCTCTGAATTCCCAAGTAATATCCAGACCACATGGAAAAAGGACAGTGTCAAAAAGGCAGTAGTTAATGCGCTGGTGTCAGGCCAGTCAGAGGGAGGCCCCGCCTACAACAGCTAGAGACGCAAAGCACAGAGGCTTACACCTGTGTGCTCGGCCCACTGGCTTTGATATGGGAGACAGGCACGGCAGATGGGAATCAGGAAACAGATCTTTCCTCCCACCAGGCACCAGCTCCGCTCCCCTACGACCCCCAACCTCACTCTAGGGGCTGAGCAGCTCCAGAGACTGGAGCTTCAGGGCACTAGAGGGCACCACCCAGAAATTTGAAATGTCAAAAGAACATGGTTCAGACCAAAATCTTACAAACCCCCAAAAAAGAGCCAAGTGAAACTGAATTCACCAATCTTCCTGAAAGAGTTCAAAATAAAAATCATAAACATGCTTATGGATATAAAGAACATTCAAAAACTCAGGAACAAATTTAAGATGGAGATTCAATCATCAAGAAATTCCATATCTGAAATGAAACATACAATGGAGGGATTTAAAAGCAGATTAGGGACTTCCGGGAAGATGGCAGTGTGAGCAGGGCAGCAGAAATCTCCTCCCAACACTATATTTAACTACGAAAACACAGCAAATAAATCTATTCCTAAAAGAGAGACAAGAATACACAGGAAAGCGCACAGCGTGCAGCTACACCCGAGAGGACTCGGCACCCCAAGAGGCGGGTAAGATACGGAGCCGCGACCCGGCGGGACCCGAGCCCTCCCCCACCCCAGTGCACCGGCGGGAGGAGAGGATTCAGAGCCGGGAGGGAGTGGAAGTACACCCCGCGAAGTAGCCAGCCCCGGTGATCTGCGCGGGGAGCGCTGACCCACATTGCGCAGTGCAGCGGAGATTGGAGAGACAGAGGGGCAGGATCTGAGCGGGGAACGCCCAGGGTGCTTGCAGCCGGCTCCTGGGAAGGAAAAAAAAAAAAGCGCGCGCTTTCTTCAGCGGTCTTAAAGAGACAGGAGCCCAGCGGAGGAGCCGGATCGCCCCAGCACACTCAGCCCAGCAGGCTGCGAGTCCTGGAGAGTTTCAGACGCCTTAGCTGGTGACTGAGGAGGCATAGCCATACTTACACTTCTCACAGAGATCAACAGCCTCCCAGTCGTTCCCACCCCTGCCAGAGCGATAAAGGGCCCTGCAGAGCGTGCAGTCACAGCTGTGGAATAGTGGGGCAATAGCGCCACCTACAGCATTCCCACAGAATCTACGTCCAGTGGGCACTTTTTTTTGTTTTTCTTGTTTTGTTTTTGTTTTTTCTTTTCTTTCTTTTTTTCTTTCTTTCTTTCTTTCTTCTTTTTTTTTCTCTTTTTTTTCTTCTCTTTTTAAAGTCTTAAAGAGCCCAGCTGACATATTTGGCAACTATCAGTGACCAATTCTGTAGCCATGAAAAGACAGAGGAATATGGTTCAGACCAAAATCAACCAGACAACCCCAGAGAGGGAGTCTGAAGGGATGGAAATGCACAGTCTTCCTGAAAAAGAATTCAGAATAAAAGTCATAACCATGCTGACGGACCTACAGAGAAATGTGCAAGAGCTGAGGAACGAAGTGAGGGAACTGAGGAAAGACAATGCAGAAATCAGACAAGCGATCGACGGGCTTAACATCAGAATGGATGAGATGCAAGAGACTGTTAATGGAATAGAAAATAGAGAACAAGAGTACAGAGCAGCTGAGGCAGAGAGAGATAAAAGGATTTCTAGGAATGAAAGAATATTAAGAGAACTGTGTGACCAATCCAAACGGAACAATATTCGCATTATAAGAGTACCAGAGGAAGAAGAGAGAGAAAAAGGGATAGAAAGTGTCTTTGAAGAAATAATTGCTGAAAACTTTCCCTCGCTGGGGAAGGAAGTAGTCTCGCAGTCCACCGAAGCTCATAGATCTCCCAACACAAGGGACCCAAGGAAGACAACACCAAGACACATAATAATTAAGATGGCAAAGATCAAAGATAAAGACAGGGTATTAAAGGCAGCTAGAGAGAGAAAAAAGATCACCTACAAAGGAAAACCCATCAGACTATCATCAGACTTCTCAACAGAAACCTTACAGGCCAGAAGAGAATGGCATGATATATTTAACGTTATGAAACAGAAGGGCCTCGAACCAAGAATATTGTATCCAGCACGATTATCCTTTAAATATGATGGAGGGATTAAACAATTTCCAGACAAACGAAAGTTGAGAGAGTTTGCCTCTCATAAACCACCACTACAGGATATCTTAAATGGACTGCTCTAGATGGAAGTACACCTAAGGCTAAAAAATGTCACCAGAGAAAATAAAATCATAGCAAAGAAAGCAGACCATCCAAATACTAACTAAAGGCAAAGAATAAAACACCTATTATAGAAAGAATGGAGGAGGAGGAATAAGAAGGGAGAGAAATAAAGAAACATCAGACTGTGTTTACAATAACTTAACAAGAAAGTTAAGTTAGATTGTTAGATAGTAAAGAAGCAACCCTTGAACCCTTGGTAACCACGAATCTAAAGCCAGCAATGGCAATAAGTACATACCTATCAATAATCACCCTAAATGTAAATGGACTGAATGCACCAATCAAAAGACACAGAGTAACAGAATGGATAAAAAAGCAAGACCCATCTATATGCTGCCTACAAGAAACTCACCTCAAATCCAAAGATATACACAGACTAAAAGTGAAGGGATGGAAAAAGATATTTCATGCAAACAACAAAGAGAAAAAAGCAGGTGTTGCAGTACTTGTATCAGACAAAATAGACTTCAAAACGAAGAAAGTAGCAAAAGATAAAGAAGGACATTACATAATGATAAAGGGGTCAGTCCAACAAGAAGATATAACCATTATAAATATATATGCAGCCAACACAGGAGCGCCAGCATATGTGAGACAAATACTAACAGAATTAAAGGAGGAAATAGACAGCAATGCATACATCTTAGGAGACTTCAACACACCACTCACTCCAGAGGACAGATCAACCAGACAGAAAATAAGTAAAGACACAGAGGCACTGAACAACACACTAGAACAGATGGACCTAACAGACATCTACAGAACTCTACACCCAAAAGCAACAGGATACACATTCTTCTCAAGTGCACATGGAACATTTTCCAGAATAGACCACATACTAGGCCACAAAAAGAACCTCAGTAATTTCAAAAATATTGAAATCCTACCAACCAACTTCTCAGATCACCAAGGTATAAAACTAGAAATAAATTTTAGAAAGAAATCAAAAAGGCTCACAAATACATGGAGACTTAACAATACTCTCCTAATTAATCAATGGGTTAACGACCAAATCAAAACAGAAATCAAAGAATATATGGAGACTAATGACAACAACAACACAAAGCCACAACTTCTGTGGGACGCAGCAAAGGCAGTTCTAAGAGGAAAGTATATTGCAATCCAGGCCTATTTAAAGAAGGAAGAACATTCCCAAATGAATAGTCTAAAGACACAATTACTGAAATTGGAAAAAGAAGAACAAATGAGGCCCAAAGTCACCAGAAGGAGGGACATAATAAAGATTAGAGAAGAAATAAATAAAATTGAGAAGAATAAAACAATAGAAAAAAATCAATGAAACCAAGAGCTGGTTCTTTGAAAAAATAAACAAAATAGATAAACCCCTAGCCAGACTCATTAAGAGAAAAAGAGAATCTACACACATAAACACAATCAGAAATGAGAAAGGAAAAATCACGACGGACCCCACAGAAATACAAAGAATCATAAGAGAATATTATGAGAACCTATATGCTAACAAGCTGGAAAACATAGAAGAAATGGACAACTTCTTAGAAAAATACAACCTTCCAAGAGTGACCAAGCAAGAAACAGAAAAACTAAACAGACCAATCACCAGCGACGAAATCGAATTGGTAATCAAAAAACTACCCAAGAACAAAACCCCTGGGCCTGATGGATTCACCTCTGAATTCTACCAGACATATAGAGAAGAAATAACACCGATTCTCCTTAAAGTTTTCCAAAAAATAGAAGAGGAGGGAATACTTCCAAACTCAT
This sequence comes from Smutsia gigantea, assembly GCA_032199065.1. Lineage (NCBI taxonomy): Eukaryota > Metazoa > Chordata > Mammalia > Pholidota > Manidae > Smutsia > Smutsia gigantea. The sequence continues at coordinate 255,981 of JAVSCE010012667.1, forward strand.
TCTATGAAGCCAGCATCACTCTAATACCAAAACCGGGCAAAGACCTCACCAAAAAAGAAAATTACAGACCAATATCCCTGATGAACGTAGATGCAAAAATACTCAACAAAATATTAGCAAACCGAATTCAAAAATACATCAAGAGGATCATACACCATGATCAAGTGGGATTCATCCCAGGGATGCAAGGATGGTACAACATTCGAAAATCCATCAACATCATCCACCACATCAACAAAAAGAAGAACAAAAACCACATGATCATCTCCATAGATGCTGAAAAAGCATTTGACAAAATTCAGCATCCATTCCTGATTAAAACTCTCAACAAAATGGGTATAGATGGCAAATACCTCAACATCATAAAGGCTATATATGACAAACCCACAGCTAACATCATACTTAACGGCGAGACGCTGAAAGCTTTTCATCTAAGATCGGGAACAACACAGGGATGCCCACTCTCTCCACTGTTATTCAACATAGTACTGGAGGTCCTAGCCACGCAATCAGACAAAACAAAGACATACAAGGGATCCAGATTGGTAAAGAAGAAGTCAAATTGTCACTATTTGCAGATGACATGATACTGTACATAAAAAACCCTAAAGACTCCATTCCAAAACTATTAGAACTAATAATCTGAATTCAGCAAAGTTGCAGGATACAAAATTAACACACAGAAATCTGTTGCCTTCCTATACACTAACGATGAACTAACAGAAAGAGAAATCAGAAAAACAATTCCATTCACAATTGCATCAAAAAGAATAAAATACCTAGGAATAAACCTAACGAAGGAAGTGAAAGACCTGTACTCTGAAAACTACAAGACCTGTACTCTGAAAACTACAAGACACTCCTAAGAGAAATTAAAGAGGACACTAACAAATGGAAATGCATCCCATGCTCCTGGCTAGGAAGAATAAATATTGTCAAAATGGCTATACTACCTAAAGCAATCTACAGATTCAATGCAATCCCTATCAAACTACCAACAGCTTTCTTCAATGAACTGGAACAAATAATTCTAAAATTCATATGGAACCACAAAAGACCCCGAATAGCCAAAGCAATCCTGAGAAGGAGGAATAAAACAGGGGGAATTACACTCCCTGACTTCAAGCTCTACTACAAAGCCACAGTAATCAAGACAATTTGGTATTGGCACAAAAACAGACCCACAGACCAGTGGAACAGAATAGAAAATCCATATATTAACCCAAACATATACAGTCAATTAATATTTGATAAAAGTGCCTTGGATATACAATGGGGAGATGACAGCCTCTTCAGCAGCTGGTGTTGGAAAAACTGGACAGCTACATGTAAGAGAATGAAACTGGACTACTGTCTAGCCCCATACACAAAGGTAAACTCAAGCTGGATCAAAGACTTGAATGTAAGTCATGAAACCATAAAACTCTTAGAAAAAAACATAGGCAAAAATCTCTTGGACATAAACATGAGCGACTTCTTCATGAACATATCTCCCCGGGCAAGGGAAACAAAAGCAAAAATGAACAAGTGGGACTATATCAAGCTGAAAAGCTTCTGTACAGCAAAGGACACCATCAGTAGAACAAAAAGACATCCTACAGTATGGGAGAATATATTCATAAAAAACGTATCTGATAAAGGGTTGACATCCAAAATATATAAAGAACTCATGCACCTTAACAAACAGAAAGCAAATAATCCAATTAAGAAATGGGCAGAGGACATGAATAGACACTTCTCCAAAGAAGAAATTCAGATGGCCAACAGGCACATGAAAAGATGCTCCACATCGCTAATCATCAGAGAAATGCAGATTAAAACCACAATGAGATATCACCTCACACCAGTGAGTATGGCCAACATCCAAAACACAAACAACAACAAATGTTGGCGAGGATGTGGAGAAAAGGGAACCCTCCTACACTGCTGGTGGGACTGCAAATTAGTTCAACCATTGTGGAAAGCAGTATGGAGGTTCCTCAAAAAACTCAAAATAGAAATACCATTTGACCCAGGAATTCCACTCCTAGGAATTTACCCTAAGAATGCAGCAGCCCAATTTGAAAAGTACAGATGCACCCCTATGTTTATTGCAGCACTATTTACAATAGCCAAGAAATGGAAGCAACCTAAGTGTCCATCAGTAGATGAATGGATAAAGAAGAGGTGGTACATATACACAATGGAATATTATTCAGCCATAAGAAGAAAACAAATCCTACCATTTGCAACTACATGGATGGAGCTAGAGGGTATTATGCTCAGTGAAATAAGCCAAGCCGAAAAAGACAAGTATCAAATGATTTCACTCATATGTGGAGTATAAGGACAAAGAAAAAATACTGAAGGAACAAAACAGCACCAGACTCACAGAACCCAAGAATGGACTAATAGTTACCAAAGGGAAAGGGACTGGGGAAAATGGGTGGGAAGGGAGAGATAAGAGGGAAAAAGGGGCATTACGATTAGCAGATATAATGTTGGGGGGGCACGGGGAGGGCAGTACAACTCAGAGAAGACAAGTAGTGATTCTATATCATCTCATTACGCTGATGGACAGTGATTGTAATGGGGTTGGTGGGGGGGACCTGATGAAGGGGTAGTTTAATAACCGTAATATTGCACATGTAATTGTAGATTAATGATAATAAAATAAATTATTTAAAAAAATAAATAAATAAAAGCAGATTAGATGTAGCAGAAGAGACAGTAAATGGAATAAAAATTACAGAAAAGGAATACAAAGAAGCTGAGGCACAGAGAGAAAAAAAAATCTCTAAGAATGAAAGAATATTGAGAGAACTGTGTGACCAATCCAAGTGGAACAATATTCACATAATAGGGGTACCAGAAGAAGAAGAGAGAAAAGGGATAGAAATGTCATTGAGGAGGAAATTGCTGAAAACTTCCCCAATCTGGGGAAGGAGATAATCTCAACAGCCATGGAGATGCACAGATCTCCCAACACAAGGGACCCAAGGAAGACAACATCAAGACATTTAATAATTAAAGTGGCAAAGATCAAGGATAAAGACAGACTTTTAAAAGTAGCTAGAGAGAGAAAAAGATCACATACAAAGGAAAACCCATCAGGCTATCATCAGATATCTCAACAGAAACCTTACAGGCCAGAAGGGAGTGGCATGAATGTATTTAATGCAATGAAGCAGAAGGGCCTTGAACCAAGAGTACTCTACCTGGCAAGGTTATCATTTCAATTGGAAGGAAGGATTAAACTATTTTCAGATAAGCAAAAACTAAGAGAATTTACCTCCCACAAAGCACCTCTACAGTGCATTTTGGAGGGACTCCTATAGATGGAAGTATTCCTAAGGCTAAAAAGATGTTGCCCAAGGGATAGACAAAGAGCACAGAATATGATCCATAACATACAAAGAATGGAGGAGGAAGAAAAAGGGAAAAAAAAAGAATCTTTAGGTCGTGTTTGTAATAGCATATGAAGTGAGTTAAATTAGACTGTTATAGATAGTAAAGAAGCTACCCTTGAACCTTTGGTAACCACGAAAGTAAAGAAGCTACCCTTGAACCTTTGGTAACCACGAATCTAAAGCCTGCAATGGCAAAAAGTACATACCTATTGATAAGCACCCTAAATGTAAATGGTCTGAATGCACCAATCAAAAGACATAGAATCACTGAATGGATAAAAAAACAAGACCCATCTATATGCTGCCTACAGGAGACTCACTTCAAACCCAAAGACATACACAGACTGAAAATAAAGGGATGGAAAAAGATATTTCATGCAACTATTGGGAGAAAAAAGCAGGAGTTACAGCACTTGTATCAGACAAAATAGACTTCAAAACAAAGAAAGTCACAAGAGACAAAGAAGGACATTACATAATGATAAAGGGGTTAGTCTAACAAGAGGATATAACTATTATAAATATCTATGCACCCAACACAGGATCACCTACATATGTGAAACAAATACTAACAGAATTAAACGGGGAAATAGACAGCAATGCATTCATTTTGGGAGACTTCAACACACCACTCACTCCAAAGGACAGATCAACCAGACAGAAAATAAATAAAGAGACAGAGACACTGAACAACGATTTAGAACAGATGGACCTAATGGACATCTACAGAACACTCCATACAAAAGCAGCAGGATACACATTCTTCTCAAGTGCACATGGGACATTTTCAAGAATAGGCCACAAAAAGAACCTCATAAATACAAAAAGGCTGAAATTGTACCAACTGGCTTTTCAGATCACAAAGGTATGAAACTAGAAATAAATTACTCAAAGAAAATGAAACAGCCCACAAACTCATGGAGGCTTAATAACATGCTCCTAAATAATCAATGGATCAATGACCAAATAAAAACAGAGATCAAGCAATATAGGGAGACAAATTACAACAATAATTCAACACCACAAAATATCTGGGATGCAGTGAAGGCCGTGCTGAGAGGGAAATATATTGCAATACAGGCCTACCTCAGGAAAGAAGAACAATACCAAATGAACAGTCTAAACTCACAATTAGTGAAACTAGAAAAGGCAGAACAAATGAGGCCCAAAGTCAGTAGAAGGAGGGACATAGTAAAGATTAAAGCATAAATAAATAAAATTGAGAAGAATAAAACAATAGAAAGAATCAATGAAAGCAGGAGCTGATTCTTCGAGAAGATAAACAAAATAGATAAACCCCTAGCCAGACTTATCAAGACAATAAGAGTCTACTCCCATAAACAGAATCAGAAATGAGAAAGGAAAAATCACTATGGACACCACAGAAATACAAAGAATTATGAGAGAATACTATGAAAAATTATATGATAACAAACTGGATAACCTTGAAGAAATGGACAACTTTCTAGAAAAATACAACCTTCCAAGGCTGACCCAGGAAGAAACAGAAAATCTGAATAGACCAATTACCAGCAAAGAAATTGAATTGGTAATCAAAAACTACCTAAGAACAAACCCCTACACCACATGGTTTCACTGCTGAATTTTATCAAACATTTAGTGAAGACCTAATACCCATCCTCATTAAAGTTTTCCAAAAAAGAGAAGAGGAGGGAATACTCCCAAACTCATTCTATGAGGCCAACATCACCCTAATACCAAAGCCAGGCAAAGAAACCACAAAAAAAGAAAATTACAGACCAATATCCCTGATGAATATAGATGCAAAAATACTCAATAAAATATTAGCAAATCGAAAATGCAGAATGGGACATTTAGAAGTCCCTGCTAAATACATAGTAGCTACTCTTCAATAGAAATTTGAAGCAGCTAAAAGGCACCTGACCTATTTAAATCCTGAGACAGATTATTCATAATAAATCTGCCTGACAGCCATTTTGTAAAAAAATATATATATATATTAGCAAACCGAATTCAAAAATACATCAAAAAGATCATCCATCATGATCACGTGGGATTCATCCCAGGGATGCAAGGATGGTACATTTGAAAATCCATCAACATCATCCACCACATCAACAAAAAGAAGGACAAAAACCACATGATCATCTCCATAGATGCTGAAAAAGCATTTGAGAAAATTCAACATCCATTCATGATAAAAACTCTCAACAAAATGGGTATAGAGGGCAAGCACCTCAACATAATAAAGGCCATATATGACAAACCCACAGCCAACATTATACTTAACAGCAAGAAGCTGAAAGCTTTTCCTTTAAGATCGGGAACAAGACAAGGATTCCCACTCTCCCCACTTTTATTCAACATAGTTCTTGAGGTCCTAGCCATGGCAATCAGACAACACAAAGAAATAAAAGGCATCCAGATCGCTAAGGAAGAAGTCAAACTGTCCCTGTTTGCAGATGACATAATACTGTACATAAAAAAACCCTAAAGAATCCACTCCAAAACTACTAGATCTAATATCTGAATTCAGCAAAGTCGTGGGATAGAAAATTAATACACAGAAATCTGTTGCATTCTTACAGACTAACAATGAACTAGCGGAAAGGGAAATCAGGAATACAATTCCATCAAAAAGAATAAAATATCTAGGAATAAACCTAACCAAGGAAGTGAAAGACTTATACTCTGAAACTACAAGACACTCATGAGAGAAATTAAATAAGATACCAATAAATGGAAACACATCCCATGCTCATGGATAGGAAGAATTAATATTGTCAAAATGGCCATCCTGCCTAAAGCAATCTACAGATTCAATGCAATCCCTATCAAAATACCAACAGCATTCTTCAATGCACTAGAGCAAATCGTTCTAAAATTCATATGGAACCACAAAAGACCCCAAGTAGCCAAAGCAATCCTGAGAAGGAAGAATAAAGCCAGGGAGATTACACTCAAGCTCTACTACAAAGCCACAGTAATGAAGACAATTTGGTATTGGCACAAAAACAGACCCATAGACCAATGGAACAGAGTAGAGAGCTCAGATATAAACCCAAGCATATATGGTTAATTAATATATGATAAAGGAGCCATGGATATACAATGGGGAAATGACAGCCTCTTCAACAACTGGTATTGGCAAAACTGGGCAGCTACATGTAAAAGAATGAAACTGGATTACTGTCTAGCCCCAAACACAAAAGTAAACTCAAAATGGATCAAAGACCTGAATGTAAGTCATGAAACCATAAAACTTAGAAAAAAACATATGCAAAAATCTCTTGGACATAAACATGAGCAACTTCTTCATGAACATATCTACTGGGCAAGGGAAACAAAAGCAAAAATGAACAAGTGGGACTATATCAAACTAAAAAGCTTCTGTACAGCAAAGGACACCATCAGTAGAACAGAAAGACCTCCTACAGTATGGGAGAATATATTCATAAATGACATATCCGATAAGGGGTTGACATCCAAATTATATATAAGAGCTCATGCACCTCAATAAACAAAAAGCAAATAAGCCAATTAAAAAATGGGCAGAGGAGCTGAACAGACACTTCTCCAAAGAAGAAATTCAGGTGGCCAACAAGCACATGAAAAGATGCTCCACATCGCTAATCATAAGAGAAATGCAAATTAAAACCACAATGATGGGGTTGGGGGGGAGGAACCTGATGAAGGGGGAAGTGTAATCACCATAATATTACTCATTTGATTGTAGATTGGTGATATCAAAATAAACTTAAAAAATAAATAAATAAAAATAAAACCACAATGAGATATCACCTCACACCAGTTAGGATGGCCACCATCCAAAAGACAAACAACAACAATAGTTGGTGAGGATGTGGAGAAAGGGGAACCCTCCTACACTGCTGGTGGGAATGTAAATTAGTTCAACCATTGTGGAAAGCAGTATGGAGGTTCCTCAAAAAACTCAAAATGGAAATACCATTTGACCCAGGAATTCCACTCCTAGGATTTTACCCTAAGAATGCAGCAGCCCAGTTTGAAAAAGACACATGCACCCCTATGTTTATCACAGCACTATTTACAATAGCCAAGAAATGGAAGCAACTTAAGTGTCCATCAGTAGATGAATGGATAAAGAAGAGGTGGTGCATATACACAATGGAATATTATTCAGCCATAAGAAGAAAACAAATCCTTCCATTTGCAACATGGATGGACCTAGAGGGTATTATGCTCAGTGAAATAAGCCAAGTGGAGAAAGACAAGTATCAAATGATTTCACTCATCTGTGGAGTATAATAACAAAGAAAAAACTGGAGAGACAAAACAGCAGCAGATTCACAGAACCCAAGAATGGACTAACAGTTACCAAAGGGAAAGGGACTGGGGAAGAGGGGTGGAAGGGAGGGAGAAGGGGGAAAAAAGGGCATTACGATTAGCACACATAATGTAGCGGGGGTGCGGGTGGGGTGGGGGGGATACGGGGAAGGCAGTATAACACAGAGAAGACAAGTAGTGACTCTATAGCATCTTACTACGTGGATGGACAGTGACTGTAATGGGATATGTGATGGGGACTTGATAATAGGGGGAGTCTAGTAACCATAATGTTGCTCATGTAATTGTACATTAATAATACCAAAATAAAAAAAAATTCATTGTTACTCTCTACTCTCAAAAAAAAAAAGGCAGTAGTTAAGAGCCATGGTTTTGTGTTCTTGGTTCAAATCTCAACTCCACCACTCACTGGCTATGTGGCCTTAGTTTCCTCATCTGTAAAATGGGGAAACAGTTACCTCCCACAAAACACCCAGGAGAATAAATGATAAATGTGTGGAGAGGGCTTGGCACAAAGCTGGGCACACTGTAGATGCTCAGTAAATTCTGAGTGAATGTATTGCTAAATAATCCTGCTTTCCGTCCGTTTCCTTGTCTTCCTTAGATAGAGGAGAGGGGCTATGGCTTTGATTCCTCACACTTGAATGTGAGCCCCCTGAGGGAAGAGGCCTTGTCCCTCTGCTTTACAGCTTTATCTCCAGCGCTTAGGCCAGTGCTTGCTACACAGTAGGGACTCACTAAGTCATTGGGGAGAAAAAAAAGGAACGAATTTGATCTGGTTCCGAATCAGCCAGATCCAGCAGGCAGTTCGGGAAAAACCTGGGAAGTAACCCACAAATGAGGGTATATTTGACAAATATATAGGAAGTGTGGGGCCTAAGAATCCCAAGTTTGTCCCCAAACAAGGGCCCCATAGGATTCAAGTCCCCCAATTCCCAGTTTGGTTTTAGAAAAAGACAGGTGTTCTAGAAGACAGGACTGAGCTTCTATCCAGCATTACTGGGTGCTCTGGGCCCTTGGTTTCTTCCCTTCTCTGGGCGTCTGCATCCCCCTAGAGAAGGTTCAAGAACCTTTTAGCACTGGCCTCTGGGAGGAGCCTTCTTATGTCTGTTTCTGTGCTGTTTTTCAGGTGGAAGCCCTGAGCCCTAATGCTTGAGCAGATGGAACCCCACCAGCTTCTGTTCCCACAAAGTGGACACACCGAGCTTGGGCCTCGGCTGTGGAGGAGACCCGAAACAGCCCTCAGTGAGATAATCCAGCCCTGACAGGCCTTAAGCGCCGAGAAAGGGTGAGAAGTGAACTGTACCTACCGGGGACCCGTGGAATCCTCCCCCAGCTGCTATTTCCAAAGTTCTTTGGGAGGTCTCTGAGGCAAAGAACCAAGATGTAGGAAAATGGGACCAACCCCTAGGTGTCCCCAATCTCAAAACCCCTTTCACGGCCCAAAGCAGCTCACCTCGACCTTGAGAAAGCCGGGGAGACCTGTGCTCCACTGCCTTGGCCTCAGCCAAGCACTGGACCTGGCCTCCCTCTCTGGTCTCGGTGACCACCTCCACGGAGGGAAGAAGCCTGAAGACCCCCAGGAGTTCCATCCCTAAGGGACGCTTGGGAAATGAAGCCCTTCCATCCCCTCCCCGAGTGCCCCCCAGCCAAGCCCCAGTGAGCCAGTCCGGAATGATCCCGCCATGGCCAAACTCTGGTTCAGATTCCAGCGGTACTTCCGCCGGAAGCCTGTGCGTTTCTTCACCTTCCTGGCACTCTACTTGACGGCTGGGAGCCTCGTCTTCCTTCACTCTGGCTTCGTGGGCCAGCCCGCCGTCTCCCAGAACCAGGCCAACCCCGCCGCCGGGGCCCCGGCCGAGGGCGCTGAGCTGCCCTTTTTGGGCGATTTGCATCTGGGCAGAGGCTTTCGGGACCCGGGCGAAGCCTCCAGCATCGCCCGCAGGTATGGACCCTGGCTCCGTGGCAAGGATGGGAAGGAGAGGGCCAAGCTGGGCGACTACGGCGGAGCCTGGAGCCGAGCCCTGAAGGGGAGGATCTTCCGGGAGAAGGAGGAGGAGCGAGGTAAGAGGGGCGGGAGTGGGTGGGCTTAGGAGAAGGGAGGCGGATGAGACAGTAAAACAGCCCCCACGTTTTGCTGTCACCCCTATTTCAGAGAGGACAGGCAGAACTGAGAGGGATTAAGTAGCTTGCCCTGTCAACATCCCAGCTTGAATTTGAAATCTTGTCCGTCACAGTTCAAAATCTGACCCTACCGTGCAGCCTTTCCACCCTTATTAAATATACACAAAACTAAAAACAGCATCTCTCGAGCACTTATGTGCGATGTACTTTTCTAAGCACGTTACCTGTATTAAATGAATACTGCAGCTCTATGTGGAAAGGGCTATTATTCCCATTTTAAGGATGAGGAAACTGAGGCCCAAGAGCCCAGGATTTCATAGCTAGTAAATGGCAGAGCTTCTGCTCCACCACGTTACTTCTCAGTCCATCTTGCGGGATCTCTTGGTGTTGGCAGTTGGGGAACCTGCCCTGGGCATATTTCTTTGCATTTTCTTAGCCTTTCACAGTCAAGAAGGGCTTTTCTTTGTGAGTGCATCTTCTGATTCGATTTCTACTACATTTCACGGACTTGAGCAAGGGAGTATGATCCTATGCCCAGTTTACAGATGTGGAAACTGAGGCCTGAAGAACTGAAGGCACTTCCCTAAGGATGCACAGCTGGTAAGTGGCAGTGATGGAATTTAAATCAAACCCATCCAGCCCGATTGCTTGGCTCTGTGACTGTCTCCCAGAGTTGGCTGACGTCTGCCCACCTGACCAGCATGCCGGGGAAAACTCCACAACCCTTGGCAATTCATGAGATTAACACAAATGGACATTTTGGGAATGTGGGCCAGATGGTTTGGGAAGATCCACCACCAATCAGGACAGAAGGAAAACCTCCCTGGCCTTTGTGCTCCTGCCGCATGTCACACTTCTGCTGTGATTCAACATGCAGAAAACCCCTTCTGCCACCATGGAAGGCAGCAGGATCAGGCTGGAGGGCTTGTTCCCTGCTTCACCCTGCACCTGGTTTCAGGAGCCATCCAGAAGACTCCACCTTCCCACTCTCAGGAATTTCCTGGAATTCTGACTCTTCAAGAACCGAACATTCATAGGGAGGTGAAGGAGAAGGCAGGAGGTGGCAGGGATGGATTGGGAGACTTGGATTCGTATTCCAGTTCCACTCGAGGCAGCCATGTGACCCAGACAAGTGGCTATATTTTGAAACACCTCAGTTTTGTCATTTATAAATGGGGATAATAACTCCTCCCTCTGGGTTTCTCCTGAGCGTTCAACGAGACACTGTTTATGAAAACATCTAGCACAAAGCCTGGCACACAGTAGGCTCTTAGAGGTGATGAAAAAATTCTCGTGGATCTACCTTGGGAATGGATCTCAGCTTGTAGGCAGTGGTGATGGAGAAATCATGACATGGCGTCTCTCTTCCCATCTTCTCCTCTCAGCAAGCTCCATCTGCCCCCAGCTCTTCCAGGTACTTTGCAAGCCCTGAAGTGTGTCACAAGCCTATAAATTCCAGAGTCTCTACTATATGTGATCCACCTCTCCAACCTCATCTTGTCACACTCCCCACTCCTTCCCCACACCCTGCCTCACTGTCCTTGCTGTTCATTGAACACACCAATCTGTTCCTACCTCAGGATCTATGTATAGGCTGTCACTTCCATCTGAGATGTTCTTTCCCCATATTTTTGCATAGCTCTCTCCCTCCAGGTCCCCACTCAAACATCGCCTTCCCATGGAGGCCTTCCTGGACTGTCCTAACTAAAGTAGCCCCACTTCATACCTGGTCACAGCCACATTCCCAGTTTTATTTTTGTCACAGCCCTTACCATCATCTGAAAGCACCTCATTTACGTGTTTACCTCCTTGTTTCTAGTCTGCCTCTCCTACCAGACTGTTAGCTTGGAAAGGGCAGAATTGTTGCTTGTCCTGATCGCCTCTGTTTTATCAGCACCATGGACAGCACCTGACACAAAGGTGGTGCTCAATACCTACTTGTTGAGTGAATTAAATGATTGGATGGGCAAATGAATGAATGACCAGCCCTCTGCCTGGAATGCCTCCAAGAAGTAGCTCTACTCTCCCTCTGGGTCTCAGCTGAGCTCACCTCCAGGAAACTGTCCCTGGCCCTCTCCAGGCTTGATCAAATGTTTTTCCTCTGTGCTCCCCATCATAGCCCTGTGCGAACGGTAATCACCTCTGCTTGTCAAGGTCCTCTGATATATGAGTTCCTTGTAGCACAACTGATACGTACAATAACAACAGCCCCCATTTGTTATAAGAATGAAATACCACTGCCACTACTGCTAGTAATTATTATCATTCTTTCAACACGACTTCATGCCTGCCAGAGTCCTATTTGCTTTTTAAAAAAATTTTTTTATTTTGGTATTGTTAATCTACAATTACATGTGCAACAATATCGTTACTAGACTCCCCACATCATCAAGTCCCCACCACATACGCCATTACAGTCACTGTCCATCAGCATAGTGAGATGCTATAGAATCACTACTTGTCTTCTCTGAGTTGTACAGCCCTCCCCGTGCCCCCCCCTACATTATGTCTGCTAATCGTAATGCCCCTTTTTCCCCCTTGTCCCTCCCTTCCCACCCATCCTTCCCAGTCCCTTTCCCTTTGGTAACTGTTAGTCCATTCTTGGGTTCTGTGAGTCTGCTGCTGTTTTGTTCCTTCAGTTTTTTTTTCTCCTATTTGCTTTTCATATATTATTTGCATGGAATGATATATGTAAAATGCTTATCACATCTTCTGGTTCATAATAATAGGTCACTTGATAATTGCTGTTAATACTGGTAGTAGTAATAGCATAAACCTGTTGAAGACCGTTATGGACTAGACCATGTTATATGTGCTTCGTTGCCTCATTTAATTATCACAGCAACTCAAAAAGTTAGAGACTATTGTTATCCTGTTTCACAAATGGGAAAATTTAAAACTTAGACGTCACTGACTCCAGGTTACCCAGGGAGTGAATAGAGGAACTAAGGTTTGAAACAAGGTTCATTTAATTCCAAAGTTTGTGAGCCTTATTCTGTACCATGCTAACCCTCTTACCCTTGAAAATCATGTATTTTATAAAATATAAAGAGAGGAGGAAGAGAAAATAAGAAGGAAGCCTGGGGCCCAGAGTGGACTCCAAAATAAAATCTCAGCAGGCAGTCTTTGAAATCAGATGGTTTTATTAAGAAAACACGAATCCATCCTGTCCTTGATTAACTTATTCAGAGTTCTGCAAGGAAAGACAACATATTAGATTAATGCTAATAAAAACGAGATGCTTCTGTGACCTGACACTGCACACATTTGGTTTTTCTCTAAGGCGGGTGAGGGCTCTGCTTGATGCAGCGACACAGGACTTCAGCTGTAAAGGACTCTGAGCCCATCATGGGCCAGGAAAGGGTCGGGGAGCTGCTCCCAGGCTGGGCTGGGGCTGGGTGGGAAGATGGACTCCTGGGTGGAGTCTGCAGTCGCCCCTACCTCCCCCCCAGCCTTGTGAGAGCCTGTGCTTTGAGCAGCCCATTTGGGGTTCAAATTCCAGTTCTGCAACTTGCTGGCTGTGCAGCTTTGGGCAGGTCACTTTGCTTTTCTGAGCCTCAGTTTCCTTTGGGAGATAAAAAGTACTTAACATCAGATGGTTTTCATGACGGTGATATAAGATAAATCAAGTGTATGTTAAGTGTCAGGCACTGTTCTAAGCACTTTACATCTAATATTACATCACATAATCTTCATAGCAACCCCATGAGGTGGACACCTGTTAATGCCATCTTGCAGGGAGGAAACTGAGGCATGGAGAGGTTAGGTAATTTGCCCAAGGTTATTGAGCTGGAGGAAGGGCTAAACCAGTATATGTACCCAGATGGTCTGAGTCTTCTACTTGAACCTGAACCACCTCATTACCTCACTTCTCAGCGCATGGAAAGTGTGCAGCTCAGAGTCAGGCACACTGTGAGCACTTATTACCTGACAGCTATTGTTATTAATATTGTAATTCTGCAGGAGAAATGGAGGTGCACAGAGGAGATGTGACTTGCTTACAGTAACACGGCTAGTCAGAGGCAGAGCCAGGAGCGAAATCAGTTTGACTTCCAAGCCTGTGCTGTTTCTGTTCCCACCAAATTACAGAGAGGGATGGGCTGGGCATGAAGGAGGATGTGGGGATATTTTGCATTTCTGGAAGGGGTAGCAGGGCATCTCCCTATTGATGATACAATCTCTGCCGATTATTAAGAGTCTGGTCTGTGTCAGGGACTGTGTGTCCATTCTCTCTTTCCTGTCTCACATTAGGTAGGAATTTGAGCCCCTTTCATAGGTGAAGAAACAGAGGCTCAGAGAGGTTAAGTGACTTATCCACTGTCACACAGTTGCTAAGAGGCAGAGCGGACTCCAACTCAATTCTCTCTGAGTCCAAAGCCCTTATTCTTAACCACTGACTTACACAATCTCCAACTTCATTCATGCATTCCACATTTATTGCACACCTACTATGTGCCTTGCCCTGTGCTGGGAGGTGGAGACAGGAATAATTCAAGCAGTTTTTCCCTCTGAAGACTATTCACAGCTCCCTGGGGAAGACAGGCAAGTAAGATAAATTTATATTTCCAAAAAAAAATTTTTTTTCCTGATTATCAAAGCCACCCATGCTCATTATAGGAAAACTAGAACTCATGGAAACAGAGAGTGATGAAAATAAAAATGGTCCAGAGTCTCACCATCCAACTACAGCCATGGTCAATACTGTTAGCGTATTAGCTTCCTAGTCTTTCCCTTTACATATGTATTTCTGGAGCGTGTAATGTATATACCTAAGTGTCCTGATTTTTTCCCACTATGACACTTTTTCATTTAATTAAATCTCTTCTACAGTGAGCCTAAATTATTTCTAATTTGACAAATTAATGGGGATGAGGGAGCTAAAAAAAGAAAAAGTAATGGACAGTACTTGGGAATTGTTTAGAAAATGTTATGGTGGTATAAGCCCTTGGGTCTGAGATCCCAAGGGATTGATCCTGTTCAGTCATGGTGGGGGGTGTATCATGGCTGCCTTCCTGGGGGAGAAGATACTTGAGCTGAGTCCATAGGATCCGAAGGCCTTAACCAAAGTGAAAGATGTAACTCTTCTACCCCAGGGACACCAAGATAGGAGCAGGAAATTCCATTCGCTGTGCAGGGAAACCTAGCAAGCACTGGAGTGGTCATCTTAAAGGACAGAGAATCCAGGATGGTGAAGACCCCAGCAGGAGAGGAACTATTTCTTGAGTCTACACTCAATTCTAGGCCCAGTGCTAGACCCAATGGCTAGACTAATCTTATAGTCTTAACAATACCCTTTGCATTAGTGTCCTGGGACTGTTGTGACAAAGTGCCACGAACTGGGTGGCTTCAAACAACAGGAATTTATTCTCTTGCAGTTCTGGAGGCCAGAAGTCCAAAATTGATGTGCTGTCAGGGGGTACCCCCTCAAAGACTCTAAGGGAGGATCTGTTCATAGCCTTCTCCTAGCTCTGGAGCCACCAGCAACCCTTGGCACTTTCTGGTTCACAGCTGCACGACTCCAGTCTCTGGCTGTATTTCCACATGGCTTTTGTCCCTGTGTCTTCAGCCAGCCATCTCCTTACAAGACCCAAGTCATATTGGATTGGACATCCCCAACTCCCATATGACCTCATAACTTAACAAATTACATCTGCAGTGATCCTATTTCCAAATAAGGTCACATTCTGAGGTCCTGGGCTTAGGACTGCAGCCCATCTTTCTTGGAGGGGAAACACAATTTAACCCACATCACCTCTACATTTTTAATTCTTATTTTCCAGGCAGGAGAACTGTTTCTGTGAGAGCTTCAGTCACACCACGAGGCCCCTGCAGCGTCAGGATTGTAACCCAGACCTAGCAGACTCCAAAACTGTCCTCCTAGTCCACTGTAATGCCTCCTGTTTGTGAATCTGCTCACGAACAATAAATAAGAGGAATGCAAATTAGTTCAGATTTAGTTACCTTTTAACAAATTACCTCTAGCGAGGAGAGCGAAATTTCTTGAAAAGGATTAATGGAAGCAAAAAAAAAAAAAAAAGAAAGAAAAACCCACCATCAGGAGGGCTCTTCTGCAGAAGCCTGTGCCATCCCAGGCTCACCACTCGCTGGTTTCTGTGCAGCAGATAAATAGCCCGGCTGGGGCGGCTTTGCCATTTCAGCAATATTTGTATGGCTGTGGAGACGACTGATAGATTGTGGGAACTTGGCCATTAATCCACCCTCAAGTGGCCTGTGGTTTTGTCCCTGTGATACAGACCTGATGTCCCCCTCTCCTCCCAGAGATTCTGCCAGCATGGCAGAATGTGATGGGGCCCTGGGGAAACAGCTGGCGGGGGCAGGGGGTAAGCACACTGATGAGCTCAGCAGGGTGACAGAACTCCAGGGGCAGGGACGATGGTTGTGTTGGCCACAGCCCACCCCGAAGGGTCAGTGGGGAAGGAGTCACCGGCTCTTGCCTAGGGATAGGCATGACTCGATACCCTTTTCTGGACTCCCAGAGCTCAGCTTGTCCATGAGGTCACACAGAGAAACATGCTCACGTTTCTCCAGTGCATTAGTGAAAGACCGCATGTCTTCTTGTCTCCTATCAACAGATGAGGAAATGAAGCATCTTCCAACAAGCCTTTGAGCATCTGTTGCATGGGACACCTTAGCCTGACGCCTGGTGGCAGAGTGGCGCAGCATCTAAAATACCAGGCGTTGGGGCAGAGAGACCTGTGGTCCAGTCCCAGCTCTTCCCCCAAGGGACCCTCCGTCTCCCAGGCTCCCCAGCATGGGTCCCTCTGATATGGAACTAGAAGCCCTCTTCCCAAGCTGAGACTCACTGAGGTACATGTGAAGGGGAAGCTTTAGAACAGACAGGCCTGGGTGTGGATTTGGTCTAGACCCTCACAGCTGGGTGAACTGTGTAAAATGGTCAGACGACAGACCTGGCCTTACATTTTAAGTGAGATACTTACAAGCTGGGGGAACGTGCGCAGATGACATAGTTTCAGATTCCACTTAGAAAAGAGAAAATAACAGAAGTAACATCAGTAGTGACCAGTCAGACATATACCATATGCCAAAACTAAGAGGCACATTTCAGGCAGGCAGATGTAATAGTCATAGGATCAGCTTCCTCATCTGCAAAATGGGTTAATGAGGATGCGAGGGTTGAGGTTTTTTTTTTAATTAGGCATGGCCCATAGGAAAGTAGCACATAGTAGGTGCTCAATGCATGGTCTCCCCCCTCTTTCTCCCTCCCCACCCCACATATACACGCTCACACGCACACACCTCACACAACCTTCTGATCTGATGACAAAGACCTCATGCTGCCAAAATAAACCCACCTTCCCCCACCCCCTCTCCCTCTTCCCCATCCTCCTTTTTCTCCATTCCTCTTACTCCCTCTTTTCTTTTCTCCTCCTGCCATCCTATAATGCACCCCTGGACACTCTGTCCTCTGTGGAACTACTGAGCTGAAGTTGATGTGAAGCCCTCACCAACATGGCCCATGGAAGTTCTCTTTCCCAGCCCAGGTGTGACCAGCATCACGCCCCAGGTCACGGGGCAGTGATTCTATCTGTGACAGAAGGGACATACATCGTTGAACAAGTACAATGACAAGATGTGGGCCTCTGCAGAGCTGTCAACATCTGATGTGCCTGCTCCAGGGAGGTGACGTTTCTTTTAAAGATGGACTGTTCTTCGTCAACCAGATCACCTCTGTCTCATACAAGCGATTCAAGGTGATCAGGGTCGAGGCGCATCTCCAGCAGAGCTGACAAATTCTGCATTTAGCAGGGAGCACTGCCGGGCACAATGGCTTGGGAATTGGCTGGCACCTTCTGCTAGATCCTGCTCTCCATCAGCAGCAAGGGTGGCAAGAAGCCCACAGTTTAAATAGTAGCCTTGCCAGGGAAAGTGAGCAAGTGGCATGTAGCATTTTGTAGTCACTCCCTATGACAGCCGTTAAATTCCAAGGCTGGCTGGACCTTTAGTCCAACCTCCAGTTACTTCCAAGTGGAATAATGGAAAGAGCACTGGTTTGGAGGCCAGTAGGCCTGGATTTAAACCTTTGTTCTGACACCAGTTAGTTAGCTACAGGTTTCCGGCAGGCATGTCACCTTCCTGGGCCTCTGCTCAATCACCTGAGGAAAGAGCATGAGCATGCCAGTGTTCCCTCATCACGCGGGTCATTGCCAAGATCCCCGGATTCAAGAGGAAGCAAGCACTAGTTCAGAAACACAGTCTCTGGAGCCAGATTGCCTGGGTCCAATCCTAGTCCCAGACATAACAAGCTGTGCTCCTTGGGCAAGTCACTTAACTTCTCTGGACCTCAGTTTCCTCTTCTGTATAGAATAGGAATATTAGTACTTATCATGTAGGGTCATTGTAAAGATTTAATGAGACAATATGTATACAGCACTGAGCAAAGTGCATGTCCAAATAATAATTGTAAGAACATATGGGGAAAGACTTTATAAACTCTAAAGTGCTATCTTTGTGTGTGAGAATTACTCCTTACCATGAAGTACAGGGACACATTTATTACTTTAAGAAAACTAAGTGTATGGTTTATAATTGGTTCTTTTATATAACTTAAATTTTTCCTTTGGATGAAAGCATTCCCCTTGGCCCACAATATAGGCAAACTGTAAAGTACTTACACAGCACTGTGAATGGCCAGTTTCTTATTCCACTCACCTTTTTCCTATAATACGTAAGACACTGTGGTAGAAACACATACAAAAATCATTCAGTTGTAACCAATACAATCATTCAATTGTATTTTCATTCCCACTATGAAGAAAACTAGGCCTCAGGTTAACTAGGCTAAACTTACAAGGCCAGTGCTTGGAAGAAACCAAAAAGAGAAAGAGAATGTAGACTGTGAAATATTAAGCCCAGTGTCCTTTCCAAGGGAAAATAAATGCTTTAGGGCCACTTGTAGAAATGATTACATGCTATCAACTGTCCAGCTTTGCAGAGCTGTCTTAATATGGGTCTCATCTGCTTGGTACCTAGGGAATGACCCTGGCTTGGGTTCCTGGGTGCCCAGTTGTCACCGGCACAGCCCAGGGGCTTGACCTTAACCCTGTTCACAGTCCCCTCATCCTCTCCGTTGGCCTCCAGGTCCCACAGCCATACCCAGTGGACTCCACTGCCCTTATGGATCTGGTTCTGCCACTGCACATGACTTTCAGTCTCTCTTATTTCTGCTTTTTTGCTCAGAGGAAGGGATTAGTACCAAAAGGTCAAGAAGGCCATATAGCCAGAGGCACCCTGGTTGCTCCTGAAACCCTTTCACTTTGTGCTCAGCCAAATCTGACTTCTCTCCTTTCCCCAAAGCCAAGTACATCGGCTGCTACCTGGATGACACCCAAAGCCGGACCCTGCGAGGCGTGTCCTTTTTTGACTACAAAAAGATGACTGTCTTCCGTTGCCAAGACAACTGTGCAGAACGGTAGGGCCTGACACCCTGGGCTCCATTCATCTCCGACCCCTTCCTTCTCAGGTCCCTGCCTGTGGGGTTCTTTCCTTTTGCATGCAAGGCTGTGTTGAAGAATGAGCATGTGGCCACAAGGAAGGAGTGATGCAAGGGTGTCTGTGTGTGTGTGTGATGTGTGCAGATAAGCAGGATGGTTCAGGAGTTGATCTGTGGGATTTCTGTCATGCAGTTGTATGCCACCAGGCCCAGGTGATGAGTTTGTAGCATACAGTGTGCAGGGGAGCTGGTTATGTTTGTGAGCTTAATATCAATACATAATTATCTTTAAATAATAGTGGCTGTCTGTGCAGGAGTTTACGAATACATGTGCAAGGGCCTGGAATTGTGCTTGTGTGTGGGAAAAGCACAAGTGGGTGTTTACACACACACAGATGTGAGTCTGAGCATGACTCTAGTGAGATCTCTGTCGGAAGAGTGAGGTGGGAGCCTGGGTATCGGGTACTTAAGGGTTTCCCAGCAGAGAAATCCCTGGTATTCCTCCCAGGGAGCAAGAGTTGGGTGGGCAGTGTTTTCCAATCTAGGAAGAACATGATGTTCTTGACTAAAACATGCACTGGGGGAAGGAGCTGACTTTCCAGGAGTGGACAAGACCCCAAAGGACTGGCGAGTGGGGATAGGGCCCTCCTTGGCCCAGGCCTGGGCACCAGCGTTGCCTCCTTGGGGGCACCTTAGGGTCTTGAACACATCTGGATAGGCCATGAGCCATAGGGAGCCATAGGGAGTGTTAATCGGTGGGGGGGGGGTGTACATTCATTCAACAAATATGTATTAAATACCCATCATATGCCTGGCACTGTGCCAGGACATGAACAAGGTTAAACAGGCCTACTGGGTCACTGCACTCATGGAGATTATATTCTAGAGCAGGAGATGGGCAATTTCCAAGAGGAATACAGAAGTAAACAAGATCATTTCAAAAGTGATAAGAGCTATAAGAAAATAAAACAGGGTGGTAGGGGAGTGCCTGGCAGGAAAGGGCAGTATGTGGGTGGTCGGGGAGGCATCTCCAGGAAGGACACTTTGAACTGGGACCTGGCAGACCTGCAGGAACCAACCACCTGCAGAGCAGAGTTAGTATTCCAGGCAGAGCAAGGCAAGGACAGAGGCTCCGAGGAATGGCAGGAGATGAGAAGGAAGAGGGCGACTTGGGGATCATGGGGAAGCCCGGTCATGGAGGTCAGGGGTTCTCAGCCTGCAGTGCGCATCAGCAGCACCTGGAGTCTTGCAAAACACAGACTGCGGACCCCACTCCCACTTTCTGAGTCAGCAGGTTTGGGGCGGGGCCCAAGAATCTGCATTTTTAACAGGTTCCCAGACCATATGGATGCTGCCGGTCTGGGGTCCACAGCTGGAGCACCACTGCTCTGATTTTCACACTCAGCAGCACATGAGAATACCTGGAAAACTTAAAATCTTGCTCCCCAGGCCAGTTAAACTAGACTCTCTGGGAGTGGGACCCAGGCATGGGTCCCCAGCTGATTCTAATGGGCATCCTGGATAAAGAACCACTGACACAAGGGTTTGTAGGCCAAGCCAAGCCATTGGGCAGTTTATCTGAATGGAAGCCACTGAGGGCATTTAGGCAGTGGAAAGGTGTGATAGATTTTAATTTTGGAAAGATCCTTCTGGCAAGGTGACAGTAGTCTGGGGTCTTCTCCGGGACTGATGAGTGGCCATGAGGATATTGAGGCTGCCTCCATTTCCCTTCCTACAGAAGTTATCCACTGCCAGGTAACAAATTACCCCCAAATTCAGCATCTTTAAATAAAAATTTACTATCTCACATGGTTTCTGAATGTCAGGAATTAGGAATTTAGAAGTGGAATTAGCCAGATGGTTCTGCCTCAGTGTCTCTCATGAGGTTGCAGTCAAGATACCAGCAGGGCCTCCAGCCACCTGAGGGCTTGAACAGGGCTGGAGAAAGCTCTTCCAGGGCAGGCACTCACATGGCTGTTGGCTGGAGGCCTCAGTCCTCACCACAGCGGCGTCTCCATGGCACTGCTGGCATGTGCTCTCACGGTGGCTCGTTTCCCCCAGAGAGCCACCCAAGGTAGAGAACAGGAGGAAGCTAACACTTGCTTTGGGATATAACACCCACTGGGCCTTTCTCCTGGGAAGTGTTCCTTCTCTCAATGGGTCTGACTATATTCGAGGACCCCCAAAAACCAGGGCTTGAAAGAGACAAAGACTGAGACAGATGGGGAAGAAGGAGGCTAGCTCAGCCCCAGGATTTCGGTGGGGTGCAGGCACCAAGATGCCAGTTAGCTTAAGTTGCTTTTGCTGCATCTGCCCAGGTGAGCGTGTGGATGGATGGGGCAATGACACAGGCTGCTCCGAGTGGCCGAGGTGTGTGGAGCGGAGGCATGAGTCTGGGTGGGTCTGTCTCTCCAGTGAAGTCCAGAGTGGAGAGGCGAGCGGACAGTTCCCACTAGCCACACCCGGCATTGTGACCAGCATTTTGCAGGACGCTCCCCAGAAGCCCTCATGGTTCTGGGGAATGCCTGAGAGGCAACCATGGGCAAGAGGGCTGAGCCGGGCTAGTCCTATGCCCCTTGCCAGAGTGAGCAACACCTTTCTGTCTGTTTACAGAATTCGTGTCCACTAACAGTCCTTTTTAGGTTTCCATGGCTATGGGGAAAAAAGTGGAAAACCTTGTAGTGCCTGGATGGTTTTTGTTTTAGGGGAAAGAATTTTCTTCCTGGCTGGATGTTGGTTTTGACATCTTCCAAAGGGACATGAGGGTCCCAGCCTCCTTCCCTCCTTCCAGTTCCTCTTAAGGGACCTGGAGGCATTGTTCCTAGAGAATGTTTCCTGGAATAAAGGGGCTGGATTCTGGAGGTATGACTGGCTCATGGCTCTTGACAGGGAGCAGCAAGAGAGTGTGGTGGAAGCACAGGGTGGGAATGGTGTGTGGGTGCCAGGTGCTGAAAGTGTATACAGGTGGATGTCAATATGGACACCGTGGTCCATGTGGGTAGGTGGATGGGGTGTAAGACGGCAGGTGGGTGGTCCCTGGGGGTCCTGGTCCCCAGAGCCCTCCGATCCCCCAGGTCTCCACGCTTTGTGAGTCTCCCTGTCCCCGTGGTCTGCAAGGTGGCCTGACAGCAGCCTGCCCTAGGGGTTACCTGTATGCCGGGCTGGAGTTCGGTGCCGAGTGCTACTGCGGGCACAAGATCCAGGCGACAAACGTGAGCGAGGCAGAGTGCGACATGGAGTGCAAGGGCGAGCGGGCCAGCGTGTGCGGTGGCGCCAACCGCCTGTCCGTCTACCGGCTGCAGCTGGCCCAGGAGTCGGCCCGCAGGTGTACGTGAGTTGGCCCCGCCCCTCCTCTGCCGCCCTTCTCCGCAGCTCCTCCCTCAGCGGCTTCGGCCCTGGGTGCCCAGCCTTGTCCTTGCCCAGCACTTTCAGTGGCTTCCCACCACTCGCAAGGCTTCGGCTACCCTTCCAGACCATCACAACCCCCTGCCTCAGCTTCCCCTCCTGCCGCATCTGCACAGAACGCTGTGCTCCAGCTCCTTGGAAGGTTCCCACCTGCCCTCTTCTCTCCCTCCCCTCCTGGACTGCTTCCTGTCCCAATGCACGCCTCCTTCTCATCCGTCTTCCTCTTGACAAAGTGAACCAGAGCCTGGGCCCAGCCTGCCTTCCTGATTTTCTGAAAGCACATTGTCTGTAATGATGAGGAGGGCTGTAACAATGACAACAGCAAGCACTTCGTCCTTTGCTAAGTGCCTCATATGGAACAGCACACACAGTCCTCACCATGACCCTTGAAATTGGCGGTAGCATTCCGCTATTCCCATTTTATGGATGAGGAAACTGAGACTCAGTGTCACATAGCTTATAAGCAGCAGAGGACTTAAACCCAACTCCAGAGCCTACATCTTTAATGCTCCCAGAGAGAGAATTTATTCATTGTGTCCCAGTGCTTCAGTCCTGGGAATACTCTCCAGTTTCCAAGGGAGCCCCCTCTTCTGTGAACATTGTCCCACTGTCCCCTCTCTGGATATTTAATAACAGTTAATATCTGTTTATCAACAATCTGCTCTGTACACAGCACTACAGGCCTGATTTTCTTGCCTTCCCTATAGCCTTTCAGGCAGTTACCATTGTGATTTATCCCCATTTTACAATGAGAAAACTGAGGCTTAATGAATTTAAGTAAACCTGCCCAAGGTCACACAAGTCTAATTAAATGTGACCTTCAAACCTATAAAAAGAGCTAATGGCCTTGACAAAAGATGGAAGGCTGAGGTATCTCCAGGTTACCCTTCAGATGCAGTCCCTACGCTGGAACAGAAATCTCAGACCCAGTCTCCAACCCTTGGGCCAGCATTTCCCAAGTGTGAATGTGCCAAGGAATCCTGTGGAGATCTTGTTAAAATGCAGATTTTGACTCAGCAGATCAGGTGAGATTCTGCATTTCTGAGGAGCAGCCAGGTGATGCTAAGCTGCTGGCCCTTGGACCACATTTTGTATAATAAGGCCTTAGACTTCAGTGGAGCTCACAAGGTCGGCCTAGAATGTAGGCCTGGCTGCCCAGGGGAACTTGGCAGAATGTTACCGCCTGTTTGCATGTAGAGCAAGGCCTTTTCCACCGGAATGTCGTTGTACATAAAAATTCATTGTTGCTTTGCTTGATAACGCAGTCTGTGTTTCAGATCCGATGTTTCTGAACGCAGTTTAACGTTTGCCCTGCACTAGGGTTGAGTGTGCTGTCAGTTTCCTTTGCGGAGGGGCGGATTTCTATACAAATGGATATACTTCTGCATAGCTGCCTGAGTTTCACCCAGGTCTGAAGGACTGGCTGGCAGAGGACAGAGGTGCTGTGTGAAACCCCAACTGGAGAATGTCCACACAGCAAGTTTCTGGTTTGGCTGTTAGTGTAATGAGGTTTTAATTTGATGGCAGATTAGCATCCTTACCACCGATCTCTTTATGCCAATATTTGCATTATTTTGATGGTGATTTGACCATCTGAAGAGATTGTTGTTGGGAAATCCAATCCAGGGAGGTCTCCCTATGCGCTAGGTGAGACCTCAACCCAGAAGAGCGTTCTTGACTCCGATCAAGAATTCACGAGTGGGTCAAGCAGGTACAAGCAAAGGATAGTTTAATAACATGGAAGGAGGGAAGGCAGGTGTGCTCCAGAGATAAGCAGTGCGCTGAGGTTCAGGTTGGGTGGTCTTAGAGCTGGAGTTTAAGCAGGGGGTGGAATATTCATTGGAAGAGGTGGAGTTTCTCAGAACAGGGAGGGGATTTGGGGTGAGGAAGGGGCTAGGCCCTCTTTTTGTTCTGATTAGGTCAGCTTTGGAGCTGTCAAGGCGCCAAGGAGTGTGGTTTTTAGTATGTTAATGAGCATATGAGCTTTGGTGTGAGGGCAGGTTATTTTTGTTCCCATTCTCAAATCTAGTTGGTCTGAACCGGTTAGAAACTGCCTTGTGTTTGGATATCAGTTATATTCTTAGAACCTTGCTGGTTTGTTTTTGCTTAACCTGTTCTGCTGCCTGGCTACACAAACTGGCCTCAAGCTTCTCTTGACTCACCCAGGACCTGGCTCTTTTCCTGAACTATACATAACATTTTCCTGAATAATATAAGCCTATGTCAAGATAGACTTAGAGTCATGGGAAAGTCAGAGGGAAAGCAGCCACCCATAAAACAGCCTGGAGAGTGTTCAAGAATCAGATGACAACAATCAGGCTGTGTTGGTCATTAGCCAGATATTAAGACATTTATGTCTTTTGGTTAATGATAAGATTGGCTGGATAATCTGGAAATTCTCTCTCTCACTCAAATACACACACACACACACACACACACACACACTGTTGTGATCACCTGATATAATAACACTGTCGGGACCTTCCAGGATTTTTCAGTCAGCTGCAATATACAAGCCTCTGCACACAGAGACACTAGATTCTGCTGTAATAGTGTATGTTTTGCCCTGTAGCCACAGATGGGCTTGGGTGGTTGCTGGAGGACAGCCTCTGAGGATGGTAGGAATGCTGTGGCACCCCTCAACTTGCCCACCTCTGCAGCAGCAAAATTAACTGGGGCGGCCTTTCATCTGAGAAAGGAATCTTTGTATTTATGTCCAGGAGGGGAACACATTCATGTCTACTGAGAGTGGAGTCCTGGATTATCTACGTCCACTACGGTTGTTCAGAATCGTCACTGTATAAGCTGGGGCACCTTCAGTTGAAGACTCTGGAAGAAAATTGAGGCCTTATTAACCTCAAGATTCCAATGGCTGAGATAAGAACGGAGGTGGCTTGGATAAGGAGATGGATGTCTGACAGTGTGTCAAAGTGGGACTTCTATGGAGAATGCATGGGGACTGTTTATTGAACCAAAACAGTTGATGAGCTCCCACGTGGATTAGGCATGGAGAGGATGAATGGAGAACAAAGCTCAGTCCCTGCTGCAAGCAGTTCACCATCTGGTGGAGAAACACCCAAGACCAGTGGGATCTGTTGAAGCAGTGGGTGTTATGTACAAGGGATTGTGGGGGCTCTGTTTGCAGGAGCCAAAGGAGCAACATTTGAGCTGACTCTCATTCTAAGGAGATTTCCAGGTGAAAGGGAGAGACATATATTCCAACCATGAGCAAAAAAGCCCAGGGTCAGCAAGTCATGTACTGAATACTCAGAAGCACCTTCCTTGCCAATGCCCCATTTTTCAGGTTTAGGAACTGAGGCCTAGAGAGCAGAAGTGGCTAAATTGAACAGCCATGGGGGAGGCTCTACAGCAGAGGGCTCTTTGATTAGGGCCTTAAAAGATGCATAGGATTTTTGCCTGGTGTAGAAGAGGAGGATATCCAGGCTCAAAACAAGGAACCAAGCAGTCGGAGAGAAATATAGGCAAAGGGAATACAGTGTGCAAAGCCTAGAGGTAATTTCAGGAAATGATGGACAGGCATGATCTTTCCAAGGTCACAGTGCTCTTTAGGGACTGAGCATAGGCTGGAACCCAGGTCTCTGACTCCTAGTTTGAGTGCCCACTCACTACAGTGCTGTAGACCCCTTGACTTCTTATATTGGATCCCAGACCTCATCTCTTCTCTTTTGGGAGGACTCCTTGGATGCAATTTACCTCCTTTTTCCCATGGCCCCTGATCTTGCTTTCTGCCTTACTTCCTGACTCCAGGCAAAACAAAAATCTCCAAGTTTTTGTGCTGATCCAGTGGCACCTATGGCTTCCCATTCCTGGATCTTATTTATACACAAATAAATCAGAAAGGGGGGCCTTCCAAGTTATTGACACATGACACTAAGGCAGGCAAATGAGCAAACACACCAGGAAACAGGTATGGTGGAGACCAGATTCCATTTGTAGAGTCATTAGTTGGTATTAACACTGTGTCCTAATTGTGTTTCCCTGAGCAGTGGCACAGAACTCTTAATGTTTGTGAAGATTAAAAGGAGGCTTATTATCTCCCAAGCACCTCTCTGGTGGGGCGTCCACCTTGTGTAGGGAGCCAGCCTATGTGTTTCTGAAGTCGTGGAATGCTCCTACAGTAGCTAGAGCATTAAAAGGTTGGCAGAGCAAACGTCTGCAGGCACCCTGCTATTTTGCCTTGACACAGTCTCTCAGGTACATGGACTCTTTGCCCTCGTTACAAAAGAACCAAGAAATGGACTTCCTTCTAGGTTAGATTACATTTTACACAGCAGTTTGCTAAATGTGTCTGCAAGTGTAACTATCCTCCCAGAGAGCAGAGACCTGCTGGTGGCTTGAGAACATTATGGCTTTCATTTGCCACCAAGATTCTTGCAAGGTTGGAACTACACTGAATGTATGTATACGTATCTGGCCAATGGACGGCTGTCCATGGTGCTGGTCTCCCTTTACTGCGGCTTAACCCCCCACGAGTGCAGACCAGCCCCTTCCGCAATCCCACACTTTTTGCTCTTGTTTTTTCTTTTCTATCTTGGTGAAAGTAGTATAAAGCTTACATTATCGCTGAAAAAAATAGATTCTTGACTTATGGTTCACAATTTACATAGTGGATTTTGTGCACTGTTGTTAGTTCTGGCAATTTTTTGCTTTAGAAAGTTAGGAGGGGAATTTTATACAATGCTTGTGCTTTGTGCTCACTGATACTCCATTCTAACCACGGGTGGAGCCTCACATGATCATGCAGAGTCCCACTGGATAGATGAACCATGTCCAGCTCCTTCTTTGCCAGGCCTGCTGTCCTCTCCTTCCCCTTGATATATGCCCTGGACCCCTGACTTTCATAATTCATGTGGGCCTTTGTGAGTTCTGCTGTGTAGGGCCAAGGAAATGATAGCTAGAAAATTTTTCTTCTGCGTCATGATGGAGGAGAATTGGTTTGTACTTCTCCCCTAAGGAAAATCCAAGAAGTCTGTGGGAGCTATGTAGGCTTGAAACCAGTCAGACATTGTTTCTGTCCCAGCTCTGTCACTTACTTATGGTGTTAACTTTGGCTAACCCACTTATTCTCCCTGAGCCTCAAGTGCCTCATCAGTGAAATGGGGACAATTCCAACCTTTAAAGATTACTATGACCACCAAGTGAGGTGAAATCAAGAAAGCACACAACACAGAGCCTGTTACAGAGTAGTAGTGGTACCTCTTTCTTCCTAAAATGAAAACTCCCCAATTCCCTCTGAGCAGCAAGCTATTTGAATTCCCAGCAGCCCGCTGGAGCCTTTGGTGAGGCCTAAAATAGCTGGTTTGAATTCTCTTTGGATAGTTAGGTTCTTTGTGTAATTCAGTCTCCTCTGATTATAGGTAGCCGCTAACAGCTCCCAGCTCACTGCCTTTTCTCCTCGCCGGCATCTTTAATGCAGTAGAGGCTTGGCCTAATTACCCAGGGGGTGGGGTGGTGGCCACTTTCAAACCAAGGAGAACTCTTCCACGCCTGCCTTTAAGCTGATGCTTTGTGACATTTACCTCCTTTTTTGTGAAGCTTCAGAACAAAGAGATGATAGGACTTCAGAGATGCTTGCAGCTGGTTCCAGGCTGTTCTTCATCCGCCCCGAACAAAGAGAGTTGATGAACAGTTGCTCTGCTCACCTCTTGCTAGTAAAAACCCCAAGCTGTTGAGGTCATGCACCATCCCAGCTGGCTTGGCAATGAAGAGCTGACATTATCAGAATGTGGGGCATGGGCTTTTGTGATTCTTGGATCCCTACTGTGGGGCCTCAGAGGGTTTCTGGGAAATTCAGGTGGCAGGCATGGCGTCTCTGGAGCCCAACCATGTTAGAATTAGGCAGGCCTCCTGCAGAATAGCAGACAAGTGGGAAACTAGGATGTGATGTCAAACAAGATGGGGGTCAAATCCCAACGCTGCTCCCCACTAGCTATGTGACCTGGAAAAGTAATTGCCTTTTGTTACATCTCAGGGTCTCTGTCTGCAAAACAGGATAATAGTATCATGGACCTTATAGGTTGCTGTGAGGATTAAGTGAGATATGCTATATGTAATGCACTTAGCCCTCGTGACATACAGCAAACAGCTGTTATTTCCATTGTTGTCCTTTGGTCAGTGTTGGTCATCGGGGAGACACTACTCAGGGTATTATTGTCCACGAGCTGTGTACTGCACGGTGCCAGGGGTGCCTCACAGACTGCGGGCTGTGAAGAGCAATGGCCTTGAACTCCATGCAGGATTTCCCTTGTGTATTAAAAATGCTCAGAGATCCAGGATAGGGTAAACTGAGTTTCCCCAGAGAGGATGTGAATCTTGGTTTGTTTGGGCAGGAACCCCAGGATGCACCTGTCAGGGACAGGAGAGGAGAGACGGGATGGAAGGAGCCAGTACAAGGTTCTTTACAAAGCATGTTGCCGCTGGGGATGACTGAAGGCTGACCGCACAGGGAGCGCTGGGAGACGGTGGAAACAGGCTTCCGAGGTGTCCCACTGGAGGGGCAGGAAACTCTAGGATGGAGCCTCCCACTCTTACCTATCGTTGGCTGGGGTGGCTCTTGGGGAGTTTAACTCCCTGGCAGGTCCAGCCTGTCCCACAAAGGCCTTCAGACAGAGTCTTGGGTGTTTCCTGAAGGTC
Source organism: Smutsia gigantea (assembly GCA_032199065.1). Taxonomy (NCBI): domain Eukaryota; kingdom Metazoa; phylum Chordata; class Mammalia; order Pholidota; family Manidae; genus Smutsia; species Smutsia gigantea. Next base: position 285,333 of record JAVSCE010012667.1, read on the forward strand.
ACTGTCAACCTAACACAGGACGGTGAGTGCCAGGGGCACATTTAAGTGGGACCAACAGCGTCTCTACGTAGGATCCAGCCACCTTCACACATCATGGACGAGTGATGAAGGGAGCAGGAAGACACAGTGACAGCCCGGGTTGGGTCTCAGGCACTGTCAGCATCACCTCATGGACTTCCCCTCCACCTTTGCAGGGTAGATATGGTGATCCCCCTTTACAGAAGAGGAAACCAGGGCTCAGGAAGTAAAGACATCTGCCCAGGGTCACAGAGTTAAGTAAGTGGCTGATCCAGGTCTGTCTAATTTTAAAAACCATTCTCTTTCTGCTGAGCACCAGAGCGTTATGCAAACAGGAAGTGTGTACCCACTGCTGTGGAAATCCACAACTCCTTATGTCACAAGAGAGTATTAGGAAGGTTGGGGAATCCAGTCTGGTCTCTTTCTGTCATATGCAGACTTAAGAGATAATAGAGCTTCTCACCACTGGTGGGGAGAACCAGGTGCCCCTTTTTACCAATGGAGGAAATGAAGGTAGTGAGAGGATTAAATGTCTGGGCCACTGTGCATATTCTCAGTGTTCCGCTTGCCAAGCCACAGTGGAGAGCAACCTGCAGAGGAAATGGCCTCCAGGACACTCCCCAGATCCTTGCGAGTCCAGCCCTTTCACAGGGAATCATGAAGCCTCTGTGACCATGTGGTTTCTCCCCAAAAGCAGAATGGGCAGGACCGTAGGAAGTTTGACCTTTCCTGCAACCAGCTTCCCAGACCTGTCCCCTTCCCCACCCAACCCCCAGCACCCACTTTGACCAGAGACACAGCAGTAGCTCCTGATCCTTCTCTGGCCCTTTAATGCCTCTGAAAACCTCGTCTTATTTGGTATTCAAGCATTCAACTCAACCCCTCCTTTCAAAGTTGGGAGGGTCAGGGACTCATTAGTAGATGCTTAAATGTCAGAGGGAGACCAACATCAGCAGAGCTGGGCGTCTAGTCTTCCTTCCTCTTCCCGCTTTTGTAATCTAGCCTCCCGATGTCCACACAAGCAGGAGAAGGTCACATGGAGAGATGCCAGGGTAGGAATCCAACTTCCTCCTCCCATGCTCTTCCATTTAATGGCGGCCAGCAAGGAGCCAGACTGACCTCACAAACCTTTGCCTGACCCTTCCACTGTGGTTACAGCTCACGAGGCTCATTCATGTCCATCTTGGAATGACCCACCTAATATTCATGCTTCCACTTTAGAGATGAGAACTCTGAGGCTCCAGAAGGAGAGGGAACTTGGCCAAGGCCAACCCATGAGGAAGGAAAGAGCTGCCAGTGGGCGGGCACTGTGTGGAGGAGAAGCAAATCAGGACTTGAGCTCAGGTCTGTTGGCCGCTGGTTCTTCTGTTCCTTGGCCAGGGCAGCTTGTCCTTAGCCGGTCGGTCCAGGCAGGTGCCATGGCCTTCTGGTGGATTGCCAAATGGGGTAGCCTCTCCTGAGCCCCTGGGTCAGGGCTGGGAGCCTCAAGGCTATCTGCAGATACATGCTAATGGAGCCCCAACATCGGATGGAGCCCAAGAGACAGGTGCTCAGCTGGGGGCAATAGTTCAACAGAGCACCTGGCCAAGGAGGTCTGGATGAAGAGCATGTGGGCTCACAGGACCCTGAGTGATGCCCCACTGCCCTCATTACTCCAGGTCATGTCTGCAAGGGGGCTCCTAGCAGCAGGTGACCCCAAAGAACACCTAAGTGCACCCCATCTCTCCCACATGCCCACGGTCTGTCACATACACTCCTGTATAGAGACTCATATGGGAGGTCCACTGTGATATAAAGGACCCGGAGAGATGCCAGCAGTGTCCCTGTGAGATCCAGGTGTGAGGGCCTCAATGCTCTCAGCATCCTGGGGAGAGACTCTGTCTGGGCTGGATTCTAGCAGAAGGACCCACCCCTCCTGTTACTCACTTGTATGGGATAAGCATAAAGTGGCTTTGCCTGGGGAAACAAACACTTTTTTTGGAACCTAGGTGTTGGCTGTTCTGGAGATTTTTGAGAAATGCCCAGCCCCTGGTGGCACTGAGCAGTCTGGAGGGAGGTCGGTCAGAACTCAGCATGGCCCTCTGCTAGGAGAGAGTGAGCCATCCTTTCAGCTGTGTGGTCGCCAGGCAACCCAGAGAGATGACCCAAGGTTCTCTCTCCAGCCCACAGAGGTCCCATGCAGAACCACACAGTCGCATACAGATGTCCACTCTCAGGAGAGACACCTGCGCCCACAGAGCCCTATATTTCCACAGAGACAGACCCATATGCCCTTGCGTGAACCAGATCCACAGGGCCATGTTTATAGTCTCAGAGCTCGGCATCCGCACCCCCAAACAGGTAGATCTGTACTCAGACCACCACCAACACAGTCACACACAAACACGCATGCACAAACTGCCTCCCTGTCACACACACTGTGCACACATGTGCCACCTCCCAAACACATCCTCACTACCACCAGGTCCACAGCCACCCCTACGGTCAGCCCCTCTTGCCCCACTGATGCACAGACCCTGCATGCACCCAAGCACCGCTTGTCCTTTGACACAGCTCTGTGTGCGCTGCACAGTCCTCCCTGTGCAGGTCTCAGCACCCCCGCCTCTGAGTGGTGGGAGGGGAATCCAGGAGAATAAGAGACGTAGGCTTCAGACCCCTACAGTGTACCCAGGACTGCCCAGTCCTGAAAGGGCGTCCCTTGGCTTCAACCCCCAAAACTATTGCACGTAGCAACCTTCTGGGACCCAGCTGTGAGCCAGAGGGATCACAGGATGATTCCTGGAAGAGTGTCCTGGAAGAGACAGGTTAACAATTCGAATATGGTTCTTGAGACTCAAGGTCAAGATCTGGGCATTTTTGGACACTTAAAGAGAATTGGACTCCAGTGTCAGATATCCCAGAGTGACAGCCCTGACTTCATGGATGATTAGTAGTCAAAAGTGGAATGAATGAGAAGGGCAGGAGAGAGAAAATAAATGTCACACGGTTTAGAAAATGTGAAGACAAGGTCTGTGGGTGGTTTCCTGCAGAGTCACGGCCCAGTGAGCATGAGGACTCAGAGCTCAGCCATTCCTGGGTTGGAATCCAAACCCTGCTGCTTCTCAGCTGTGTGGCCTCAAGAAAAATCCCTCCCCGTCCTCCTCCTCCCTGGGGCCTAGGTTTCTCCTTCTGTCAAGTGGGGAGTGAGGCCTGCCTTGTAGGAAACAGGTGGGTGAAATATACAAAGTGTTTGCACACCACCTGGTATGCAGAGAGCGTTTGATAGTATCAAGAGTAGGAAGATCTCAGACTGAGATTCCCGGCTCAGCTCTGCCTCTTGTAAGTTGGATGACTTGTGTCAAGTGGTTTCAACCCTCTGAGCCTTGAGATTCCTCCTCGGTAAAAAATGGGGATCCTCCTCCTACACTGCTGGTGGGAATGTAAATTAGTTCAACCATTGTGGAAAGCAGTATGGAGGTTCCTCAAAAAACTCAAAATAGAAATACCATTTGACCCAGGAATTCCACTTCTAGGAATTTACCCTAAGAATGCAGCAGCCCAGTTTGAAAAAGACAGATGCACCCCTATGTTTATCGCAGCACTATTTACAATAGCCAAGAAATGGAAGCAACCTAAGTGTCCATCAGTAGATGAATGGATAAAGAAGATGTGGTACATATACACAATGGAATATTATTCAGCCATGAGAAGAAAACAAATCCTACCATTTGCAACAAGCATGGATGGAGCTAGAGGGTCTTATGCTCAGTGAAATAAGCCCGGCAGAGAAAGACAACAAATGATTTCACTCACCTGTGGAGCATAAGAACAAAGGAAAAACTGAAGGAACAAAACAGCAGCAAACTCACAGAACCCAAGAATGGACCAAGAGTTACCAAAGGGAAAGGGACTGGGGAGGATGGGTGGGGAGGGAGGGATGTGGGGATTAAGGGACATTACGATTAGCACACATAATGTAGGGGGTGGGACACGGGGAGGGCTGTATAACACAGAGAAGACAAGTAGTGATTCTACAGCATCTCACTACGCTGATGGACAGTGACTGTAACGGGGTATGTGGTGGGAACTTGATAATGGGGGGAATCTAGTAACCACAATGTTGCTCATGTAAATGTATATTAATGATACCAAAAAAAAAAGACAGATAACAAAATGTTAGAAAAAAATGGGGATCCTTACACCACCAAGGGGATGTGAGGGATCAGAAAGGCCACATGTGTGAGCGGCTCAGCCTCATTCCCAGCAGACAGCGCATAACCAGTATATGGAAGCTATAATGATAACAATATTCTGATATGATCATAAAAATCTAATTATAATAGTAGCATCCTTACTCTTGGAAGAAGTGTAAACTTTGGAGACAGAGAAACCTGGCTCGATCCCACTCTTGTCTGACTGCTTTGTGACAGTGGGGGTCAGAGAGCCCCCCCTTGAAAGCTCAGTTTTCTCATCTGTGAAATGTGGGGGTCATGGCATTGACCCCGTATGGCTGCTGTGAGAATGAGTGGAGCCAAAGCACCCCTCATGGAGCCTGGCATCAGGGGTGGCCCAACAGATGCTAGCAGGGTATAAAGAGAGAGTGTGACCCCTGATTTCTCAAGGCCAGCATCTCTTTACCCTGCGACCTGAGTTGGCATTCAGTACCTGAGTTTTCTGGTTAAGTGAGCGTCTGCTTCGGGCCTTCCACTTCATTGCTGTCAATCTTTAGTTCACATGCCTGACACCCTTGCTGTCCTCACCTTGTATGGCACATTCTCTGAGCATCACCAGATCTTTCTTGGGGTTACTTCCAGGGCCTTCCACAGATGACTGCAGGCCATGGGATGGGAGGCTGTCCCATGTTCCCCCATGGAACACTAGTGGCATTTAGGGTGTAACAATTTTTCATGTGAGGGGTGGAGGGCTGTCCTGTACAGAGAGAATCTGCATAGTCTAACCCCTCCTTACCACTAACATGTGGGGAAACGGAGGCCGGAAGGGCCACACAGTGAGTCGGCAGCGTCGTGACGCCATCCCCCACCACCAGGGGCTGGAGGGAGAGACGAAGAAAGTGGAGGCAGTAGCACACGCCTGGGTCAGGCTCTGGAAATGAGTCGTTGAACTGAAGTCCAGATATTTCCTCAGTTTGCTAGACTTGTGTCCACAATGAGCAACTTCACGCTCCTGGGTGCAGGAGGTAGAACTAATCAGTAGGGTGCTTTGAACAGCTGAAATTTAAAATTATTGTTTCTAAACTCCCTCCCCCCTTCCATCACCCTTCTGTGCAGGAAGTGATTCCATATCCTTTTCTCTGCCTGTAAATGTATATGCATATATGCTAAAAGAGTGGTTTGACACTATAGACAGACTCAGCTACGGATACAGATGGAGTTGCACAGGTTTTGCAACTGGCTTCACTTTTTCCCAAGGGTTAATGTTTTGTGAGATAACCCTTGTTAAGTTTTTGCTAATGATGTGTCCTTAGGTCTGTCTTGGAACTTTCCCCTCTCTCAGCCCTGCTTCTCTCATCTATAAAATGACAGTTTATTTTGGACCTTGCAGAGTTTTCAAGAAGGTAAAATAAGATAATGTCAGTAAAGTTCTCAGCAGAGTGGCTCATACATAGTAGGTACTCAGTAAATGACACTTATTTTTTTGTTCTTGGTTTTGAGCTACGTGGTATCAACAGTGCCCTTTGTTTCATGCAGAAGCTATGCCTCGAGAAAGATATGTACGACTCAGGTGAGACCAACTGAACCCAATTTTAAATGGGTATGATGAGCCTTTCAATGAATTTGACAGGGGCCACTTCTCATTTTTAAATTTGTCTTTGTTACATTACAAGATACATACCCACTATAGAAAAAGTTAAGGAAGAGCTTTACAAAAAGATGAAAATAAAATTTGCCTATAATCTTACTCTGTCAGTCAGAGTTCTCCAAAAAAACAGAACCGGTAGGATATGTGGATTTTATATACATGTGTATTAAGGTATTTATGAGGAATTGATATATGCAATTGTGGAAGCTGGTAAGTCTGAAATCTGTGAGGCAGACCAGCAGGCTGGAAACTCGGGCAAGAGTTAATGCTGCAGTCTTGAGGCAGAATTCCTTCTTCTCTGGGAAACCTGTTTTGGCTGTTAAGGCCTTCATCTGATTAGATGAGGCCCACCCACATTCTCAAGGGTAATCTTTACCTCTTCTTAAAGTCAACTAATTGTAAATATTAATCACATCTACAAAACACCTTCACAGCAACACCTACACTAGTGTTTGACCAAATAACTGGGCACCACAGCCTAGCCAAGTTGACATAAAATTTAACAATCATACCTACTATTCAGAGATAACCATGGTTGTTAACATATTAGGATATGTCCCTCTACAGATTTATATTGACAGATAATTTTTGTACCAAATTGATATTTTATAACCTGTGGAGTTTTATATTCTCAGGTTTTATTTAACCTCACATATTGAACACATCTTCATCTCTCAAACATGACCTTTAATATCATTTATTCTCGATGGGGCCATAGAACCCCTTTGTGCTGTCATTCTGTGCTTTACTTGTTCAATACCTTGGTGTTGGACACCTAGGCTGTTCCTAGTCTCTCACGTGTTAATGAAAATAAATGCTGCAATGAACATCCCTACTGATAAATCTTTAGTTATGTGTAGTGGATACAATGGGTGGGCACCTACATGCCCCTTCCTGTACATGGCCTGTTTGTGGCATGGTGACTGTTTGTGGCCAGAAGCTCACATCTGTCCCCTTGTGTGAAAAATGATTTTTGGCCCAACAGGAGCAGCCTCTCCCAGAAGTTAGGTCCCACCACCACTGGGGAGGGCATCATAGGGCCAAGGGTGGCCCCGTACCTTGCAGTGGGACTGACTCTGGTGCAGTGTACTCTCCATGCTGAAGGTGGGACCCAGCTGAGGTCAAATGCTTGCTTAGCTGCTCCCCTGCCATGTTCTGCCCCCCTCCTTTCTCCTTAGAGCATGCTATCAATAAACAGTCTCAGGTTCTGCTTCTAGTAAACTGGCCTAAGAGAATAACTCTATTATTTTGAGGGGTGTTATTGAGGTTGCAGTGGCCTCCAAACTCTCTATTGTGCACCTGGGCTATTTCTAGATTAGGTTCCTAAAAGGATTCCCTCTGACAGATGAGTCTCTGGTAACCCTTGTAGGTCAGCAGTGGGTGGGCAGAGACTACTGAGACTTAGGGCTTTTCCCCCTAAAGCCCACGATAATGGGAGGGAGAGAGGGTATCCTGGTGCTGTGAGAAGACAGGGGACAGCCCTGAGCCTTTTGCTTCCCTTGATTTTCAAACGCTCAGCTCTCTCCTGTTGAGGTCATCGGAACCCTCCCTGGCATCTAACATTTCCGTATTTCCTTTTCCCTGAACAGGGAGTTACCATTGTTGAGAATGGGGAGGCAAGACACAGGATGTTGACAAAGAAAAAGGTGTAATGTGGCCCAGCAACATCTCAGTGACCTGGACTGTTGACAAAGACACAGGGTTGAGGAGGACACTCTGAAGTATCTAGCTTATGCATCTCCACTTTGATTCACTGTGTGACCTTGGGCAAAACTCTTGCCTTCTCTGGGCTTCAATTTAAAAGTGCTTCCTTCAGAAGGTAGCTCTGCCTGCCTAGATCTGACTACTTCTTCTCCCCCTGGCTCTCCAGATGGAAGTGCTGTCTTCCGAGGCTGCTTCCACAGGCCTGACAACCTCTCCCTGGCCCTGCCCGTAACGGCTGCCATGCCAAACATGTCTGTAGACAAGTGCGTGGACCTCTGCACAGAGAAGGTGAGCCCAGGGTCCTGCTCACAGCACTCGGGGAGGGGTGGTGTGGAACAGCTGGAGGAAAGGGATGCTTGGCAGAGAAGCAATGGCCCAGCTGGGGTGAAGGAAGGCATTGCTCTGATCTGTGATGTGATCCTTTCACGCAGATCCAAGGGGTAGGAGTTACACAGGGTCAATTTCTCTCTCTCTGATGAATTGTGTTTGTTCTAATAGTGAAGAATGCTCAGGAATGAGAGTGACATTTGATCTGGGCCTAGAAACATGAGTAGAAAATTGCCAGGTAAAGGCAAGCACAATCCTACCTGGGACAGAGTGAGCTCCCCATCACTGGAGGAGTGCAAGCAGAGGCAGGGCACACATAGCATGCAAAACTTTGGGTGTCAGATGGAAGTCGGACTGGGTGATCTCTGGGTCTTTTCTTAGCTTGAGATTCTTGATGGTTGACTGTTCACCCTGTATCCTTAGCCATATGGTGAACTCTATAAGAATAGGGGCTGTGCCTTAAACATTTTGTGCCCCCCAATACCCAGCAGAGCTAGGAATGTCAGTGATGTCTGAGGAACTCCATCCTTCACTCAAGATGAGCTAATTATATGCGGGGCCACCAGAGAACCACCCTTTCCACACCACAAGAAGGCGGTTGCCCATTTCATGTACTCACGCAGCTAATATTTAATGAGAACCTACTCTGTGCTAGGCCCCTGTGCTCAGTGCTGGGAATGCAAAGTCGACAAGATATGGTCTCTATCCTCAAGGATTCTGACATTCTCTGGGAACCTGCTTTGGGGCCCCTGCTGGGTGCTCAGCTGGCACCCCTACCTTCTCTAAGGCAGCCTCCTTGGCCCTTGGCCTTCCCAAGACTCCTCATCAGTGATGCGCCTTTCAGGAAGAGGAATGGCATCACAGAGGCTGCAACTTCCTGACCATTCCCTGCGTGCGGCCCTCGGCACCACGGGTTGCACAGCTTGCCTCTCACAAGGCTAAGCGGAATTTTCACCCCCATTTCCCAGATGACAAAACCAAGGCTCAGACAGATGAAGTCACTTGCCTAAGCTCACAGCACCAGCAAGTGGTAGAACTGGGACTGACACCCGAGACTGACTCCAAATCTATGCTCCTAATTTTTGAGCTACCCTAGAGACCCCGTAAAGAGGCTTCCAGGAGCCATTCAAGGGCAGCCAGGCAACTTCAAGTCACCCAAGAATTTCCTTCTAAATCTCAGGTCCATCTTGCGCCCACTTAACTGTTCCATAGAACAGTAAGAGCAGTTAGGAGCAGCTCTCCCAGCCAAGATCAGGACAGCTCATAGGTATCACATTACCTTCTTTGTCTTGAAGGAAGAGATTCAGATAGCCTGTAGAGAAGCATGGGTTTCATATCACCGCCAGGCTGAGGGGATTTACCATGTAGGTTGCATGACCATCAGAAAAGCATTTCTTTTTCATTTTTCAAGTGCTTCAGGAGAAAGCTTCATCTTTAACCCCTCTTTACCCTCAAATAATCTCCCCTTTGCAGGAAAAATGGAACTGATCCCAGGCTCAGAGTCTTTCTTGGCAGGCAGAGTGCCTAGTTAGAATTTAATGACGTTGTTTGTTTCCATAGTATTTGTACTTATAGTATAGAAACATGGAAGGGCTACTTCTCACAAGTATTACTTGCAGGAGTGATATAAAGTTTCCTTTGAAAGTTTCAAAAGGCGAGTTGACTTAAAGGAAACAAATAAATAATAGGACCAGAAAAGGAAAAAGATAATGATAACTATGCGAGGCATGGATGTTTAACAGCTTGATTGTAGTGGTGATTTCACAAGGTATACATATATCAAACATCAAGTTGTACACCTTTAAATATGTATTTTTGTTTGTCAATTATATCTCAATAAAACTGGAAAAAATGATAGCATATGACATACACAAACAGGGCAAAATCATAAACAGGGTTTACTAATGAAATTTGGGGACCCTCAAGTTGTGGAGAGTGATAGAGAAGGGATGGTTCAAACGCTATCCTGCTCTGCCTTCAGAGCTGGGCATTCTGTGATTTAGCGACTTTCTTCCTCTCCGTCTCCCCCCTCCATCCCCAGGAGTACCCACTGGCAGCCCTTGCAGGCACTGCCTGCCACTGCGGGTTCCCCACCACGAGGTTTCCCCTCCACGAGAGAGAGGATGAACAGCTCTGTGCCCAGAAGTGCAGCGCGGAGGAGTTTGAGAGCTGCGGGACTCCCAGCTACTTCATCGTGTACCAGACACAGGTTCAAGGTCAGCCAGGCCTCCCCTGGAGACCCCTGATGTTTTCCCCATGGCTTCCCTCTCAGAGGTGCTCCCATCAGTCCATTCCATACAGCCATGCTGTGCGGGCCAGAGGGCAAAGGGCAGAGGGCATGACTGGTGAACTTGGCCAGGCTTAGAGATCCTGGATAGGCAGCAGAGGGAGGGTCTAGGAAGGGGCAGGGGTTCTGAGGACCCCCATCTCTATCCCTCATCCTGAGGACCCTCTTGATGGCTCTTTTCCTGTAATGGGGGCAATGAGATTGAGCAGGAAGACATCTAGGATTGGTGTGGGACACCTGGGTGACCAACACAGACCCACTGCACAGTCCTGGGCTAGTCACTTCACCTCTCTGGACCTCAGTTTTTCCATCTGTAAATGAAGATGTAGATTGTGACCTCCAGGGCCCCTTTCCCTTGGAATCTATAATTTCATTTCTCAGTTTTTCTTTTTCTCTGCTTCACTCTTCTCTTCCACTTCTATCCTCCTTCCTTTGTTAGTGGAACCCATACTTCTGCTTATCTCCTCTTCTGTTATTTGGGGCCACCAGACTGATGATGATGATGGTGGTGATGGTGGTGATGATGGTGGTGGTGGTGATGATGTGGTGGTGGTGTGATGGTGGTGGTGGTGGTGGTGATGGTGGTGGTGATGTGATGGTGGTGATGGTGATGTCATGAGGGTGATGTGATGATGGTGGTGGTGATGATGATGGTGGTGGTTATGGTGATGGTGGTGATGGTGATGGTGATGATGGTGGTGGTGATGTGATGGTGATGGTGATGGTGATGTGATGGTGGTGGTGGTGGGGATGATGTGATAGTGGTGGTGGTTATGGTGATGATGATGGTGGTGGTGATGTGATGGTGGTGATGGTGATGTCATGAGGGTGATGTGATGATGGTGGTGGTGGTTATGGTGATGATGTGATGATGGTGATGGTGATGTGATGGTGGTGGTGGGGATGATGTGGTGATGGTTTTGGTGATGGCAGTGGTGGTGATGATTGATGATGGCTATTGTGGTGGTGGCAGCACGTAAGATCTCTTAAGGACTGCTTTTGAGGCAGACTCAGTGTTGAGTCCATTTGCCTTTTCTCACTGAATCCAGTCAGCTCTCCTATGAGGTGAAACTGACATTATGCCCACTTTACAGGCAGAGAAACTGTACAGTTAAGAACAGTTATGAGAATTGCCTGAGTTCCCACTGTTTATAACATTTCTATATATACTTTTCCTCCTAACCAAGGCTCTATGAAGGGGGGTGTGGCACTTGGAGAAACTATTGGCAATATCATCCCCATTTTATAGCAAGACCCAGAGAGGTTAAGATTCAGCCACAATTTCATATCTAGAAGGGTGATTTGCTTTTAGGTCTCTGACTCCAAAACCCCTGCCATAAACCCAGCCCACTGTGTAGAGAAAACTCCCACTCTGAAGCCTGGAGAGCCAACGAAACACCATGGGGCTAGACCTCCTCTTTGTCACCCCGAACCAGGCCACTGTGTATGGTTGGGCAGGTTGGGCACTGCAAGACACAACGTACAAGGAAAGTGATGCCTGAAAGCCAGGCCATGCCCTGCACGCCATGCCCTGCACTCTGGTTGGCATTGCCCAGAGGAAGGGGAGGGTGCCATTTTCTGATTTGCGCAAAGGTGCTGAAAGGACTAGCGGAAGTCCCACCAATCACTTGTCCCCTGTTTGGCCTAATGGACGTACCGGTGGTGGACAACTGTGGCTGCTTTTGTGACAGCTGAAGTCTTGCTAAGAGCTGAGTGAGCAGGAACATGTTTCGCAAGAGCAGCTCTTGGCTTCATTTACACTCCAAAGAGGAAGGATGAACATTTGTTAGTTTCCAGGAAGCGTTGGTCTAGCCTCGGGGAGAGTCATACATAGATGAATTATCCCACGACCATGAACGGCTTGGACGTGGACAGAACAGACACTGGAGCTTCTTTCAAGAGCAGATAAAGAGCCCCTAAGTGATGAGTGTGCTCTTCCCACTGCACTGCCCCCAGGCCCTTACGGCCCCTGCATTTTTTCAGCATCATGCTTTTGTCTCTAACACTGGGGCGGTTGAGAGTCGTGCAGTTCATCGTGTTGCCAACAGCCTGCCTGGTCCACCACGGCTGCCACTTACCGAGCACTTACTGTGCGCTAAGCCTTGATGTTCCTGCTGGGAACTAAATAATGACTGAGCACCTACTGTGTGCCAGGTACCCTCTGAGCCCTTCAGACTGAATTAACTCATCTAATCCTCCAACAGCAGTCTAGCAATAAAGGTGCTGTTATCATTACCATTATACAAATGAGGCAACTTGGCACAGAGAGGTTGAGTAGCTAGGCCAGAGTCACAGAGCTAGGGCAGGGCAGAGTGGGGATTCGAACCCAGGCAATCTGGGTCCTGAGACTACTACATTCTTTTTTTTAATTTTGGAATTATTAATGTACAATTACATGAGCAACATTATGGTTACTAGACCCCCTATTATCAAGTCCCCACCAAATACCCCATTATAGTCACTGTCCATCAGCGTAGTAAGATGCTATAGAATCACTACTTGTCTTCTCTGTCTTATACTGCCTTCCTCGTATCCCCACACCCTGCTACATTATGTGTGCTAATCGTAATGCCCGTTTTTCCCCCTTATCCGTCCCTTCCCACCCATCTTCCCCAGTCCCTTTCCCTTTGGTAACTGTTAGTCCATTCTTGGGTTCTGTGAGTCTGCGGCTGTTTTGTTCTTTCAGTTTTTGCTTTTTTTTAAAAATAGTTTATTTGGGTATCATTAATCTACAGTTACATGTTCAATATTATGGTGATTAAACTACCCCCTTCATCAGGTCCCCCCCACCAACCCCATTACAGTCACTGTCCATCAGTGTAGTGAGATGCTATAGAGTCACTATTTGTCTTCTCTGAGTTGTACAGCCCTCCCCGTGCCCCCCTAACATTACATCTGCTAATCGTAATGCCCCTTTTCCCCCTTGTCCCTCCCTTCCCACCCATCCTTCCCAGTCCCTTTCCCTTTGGTAACTATTAGTCCATCTTGGGTTCTGTGAGTCTGCTGCTGTTTTGTTCCTTCAGTTTTTTTCTTAGTTCTTATACTCCACATATGAGTGAAATCATTTGGTACTTGTCTTTCTCCGCTTGGCTTATTTCACTGAGCATAATACCCTCTAGCTCCATCCATGTTGTTGCAAATGGTACGATTTGTTTTCTTCTTATGGCTGTATAATATTCCATTCTGTATATGTACCACCTCTTCTTTATCCATTCATCTACTGATGGACACTTAGGTTGCTTCCATTTCTTGGCTATTGTAAATAGTGCTGTGATAAACATAGGGGTGCATATGTCTTTTTCAAACTGGGCTGCTGCATTCTTAGGGTAAATTCCTAGGAGTGGAATTCCTGGGTCAAATGGTATTTCTATTTTGAGCTTTTGAGGAACCTCCATACTGCTTTCCACAATGGTTGAACTAATTTGCATTCCCACCAGCAGTGTAGGAGGGTTCCCTTTTCTCCACATCCTCGCCAACATTTGTTGTTGTTTGTGTTTTGGATGTTGGCCATCCTCACTTGTGTGAGGTGATATCTCATTGTGGTTTTAATCTACATTTCTCTGATGATTAGTGATGTGGAGCATCTTTTCATGTGCCTGTTGGCCATCTGAATTTCTTCTTTGGAGAAGTGTCTGTTCATGTCCTCTGCCCATTTCTTAATTGGATTATTTGCTTTTTGTTTGTTGAGGTGCATGAGTTCTTTATATATTTTGGATGTCAACCCCTTTTATCAGATACGTCATTTATGAATATATTCTCCCATACTGTAGGATGTCTTTTTGTTCTACTGATGGTGTCCTTTGCTGTACAGAAGCTTTTCAGCTCGATATAGTCCCACTTGTTCATTTTTGCTTTTGTTTCCCTTGCCAGGGGAGATATGTTCATGAAGAAGTCGCTCATGTTTATGTCCAAGAGATTTTTGCCTATGTTTTTTTCTAAGAGTTTTATGGTTTCATGACTTACATTCAGGTCTTTGATCCACCTTGAGTTTACCTTTGTGTATGGGGTTAGACAGTAGTCCAGTTTCATTCTCTTACATGTAGCTGTCCAGTTTTTCCAACACCAGCTGCTGAAGAGGCCGTCATCTCCTCAATGTATATCCAAGGCTCCTTTATCAAATGTTAATTGACTGTATGTGTTTGGGTTGATGTTTGGATTTTCTATTCTATTCCACTGGTCTGTGGGTCTGTTTTTGTGCCAATACCAAATTGTCTTGATTACTGTGGCTTTGTAGTAGAGCTTGAAGTCAGGGAGTGTAATTCCCCCTGTTTTATTCCTCCTTCTCAGGATTGCTTTGGCTATTCGGGGTCTTTTGTGGTTCCATATGAATTTTAGAATTATTTGTTCCAGTTAATTGAAGAATGCTGTTGGTATTTTGATCGGGATTGCATTGAATCTGTATATTGCTTTAGGTAGTATAGCCATTTTGACAATATTTATTCTTCCTAGCCAAGAGCATGGGATGAATTTCCATTTGGTAGTATCCTCTTTAATTTCTCTTAGGAGTGTCTTGTAGTTTTCAGAGTACAGGTCTTTCACTTCCTTCGTTAGGTTTATTCCTAGATATTTTATTCTTTTTGATGCAATTGTGAATGGAATTGTTTTTCTGATTTCTCTTTCTGTTAGTTCATCGTTAGTGTATAGGAAAGCAACAGATTTCTGTGTGTTAATTTTGTATCCTGCAACTTTGCTGAATTCAGATATTAGTTCTAGTAGTTTTGAAGTGGAGTCTTTAGGGTTTTTTATGTACAGTATCATGTCATCTGCAAATAGTGACGATTTGACTTCTTCTTTACCAATCTGGATGCCTTGTATGTCTTTGTTTTGTCTGATGGCCGTGGCTAGGACCTCCAGTACTATGTTGAATAACAGTGGAGAGAGTGGGCATCCCTGTCTTGTTCCCGATCTTAGATGAAAAGCTTTCAGCTTCTCGCTGTTAAGTATGATGTTAGCTGTGGGTTTGTCATATATGGCCTTTATGATGTTGAGGTACTTGCCATCTATACCCATTTTGTTGAGAGTTTTAATCATAAATGGATGCTGAATTTTGTCAAATGCTTTTTCAGCATCTATGGAGATGATCATGTGGTTTTTGTTCTTTTTGTTGATGTCGTGGATGATGTTAATGGAGTTTTTGCTTTGTTTTTATACTCCACAGATGAGTGAAATCATTTGATACTTGTCTTTCTCCGCCTGGCTTATTTCACTGAGCATAATACCCTCTAGCTCCATCCATGTTGTTGCAAATGGTAGGATTTGTTTCTTCTTATGGCTGAATAATATTCCATTGTGTATATGTACCACATCTTCTTTATCCATTCATCTACTGATGGACACTTAGGTTACTTCCATTTCTTGGCTATTGTAAATAGTGCTGTGATAAACATAGGGGTGCATGTGTCTTTTTCAAACTGGGCTGCTGCATTCTTAGGGTAAATTCCTAGAAGTGGAATTCCTGGGTCAAATGGTATTTCCATTTTGAGTTTCTTGAGGAACCTCCATACTGCTTTCCACAATGGTTGAACTAATTTACATTCCCACCAGCAGTGTAGGAGGATTCCCTTTTCTCCACATCCTCGCCAACATTTGTTGTTGTCTGTCTTTTGGATGGTGGCCATCCTAACTGGTGTGAGGTGATATCTCATTGTGGTTTTAATTTGCATTTCTCTGATGATTAGCTTTGTGGAGCATCTTTTCATGTGCCTGTTGGCTATCTGAATTTCTTCTTTGGAAAAGTGGCTGTTTAGCTCCTCTGCCCATTTTTTAATTGGCTTATTTGCTTTTTGTTTATTGAGGTGTGTAAGCTCTTTATATAATTTGGATGTCAAGCCCTTATCGGATATGTCATTTATGAATATATTCTCCCATACTGTAGGTTTCTTTTTGTTCTACTGATGGTGTCCTTTGCTGTACAGAAGCTTTTTAGTTTGATATAGTCCCATTTGTTCACGTTTGCTTTTGTTTCCCTTGCCCAGAGAGATATGTTCATGAGACTACTACATTCTTAACCACAGCTTCTCCACATATGTTGCAGAGGAACTTCACACACAGTATCCATTTAATCCTGCAATGTTGATTAGCCCCATTTCACAGGTGAGGAAACAAGCTCAGAGAGGTAAAGTGCCTTGTTCAATATCACATGCTAGGCCATGACAACCCCGGATTGAAACCTGGGTCTATCTGATTCCAAAGCAATATACAATACTGCCTCCAGCATCTGCTTTGATTTATGAAGCTTGCACACCAAATAAACTATTTTTGGCACTGAAAACAACAGCCATTACTTCAGAATTGGTCTTGGCCCCCCAGACTGAATTTAAATGGAGAATTATTTTTTCCGGGGAAACCAAAGGGCCAGGTTCATTCTCCTTCTCAACATTTTATTATGAAAAAAAACGTCAAACCTCCGGAAAAAAACCCTGACAGAATTACACAGTAAACACCCATATAATCACCCCCTAGATTTTACATTTGTCAACATTTTGTTTTATTTATTTTATCATACATCTCTCCATTTCTCCATCCCTCAATGCTTCCTATTTTTTGATGCATTTCGAGGGAAGTTGCAAGCATGGTTACAGTACCATGTGCATATCATTCATTATATTCAACATTTGTTTGTGATTTTTGAAGTAACATTTACATAGAGCAAAATGCACGAATTTTAACTGTGCTCTTCAGTAACAACTGGGTAATCCACACTCCTATCAAAATATAAAACAACCATACTTCACAGAGTTTTACATCTAGGCTTTTTTGCAGTATGTTTCTGTGAAAACCTTTCACAGTTGCCTGCTTGGCTTTGATAAAGACAGAGGGTTGTTTATTTTTTCCAAAGTCTGCTCTCCTCTAAGCAAACGATTAAAACGGCATGGTCGGGGAAGACAGCTGGCCCTCTGGCTGGTAGTAACAACACTAAGAGCTACAGTTGACTGGCACGCATCGTGGGGGAATCCTGTGCTAACATTCAATCCACCTTCTCACATTTCATCTAGCTGACAGCCCAAGATATGATAGCTGTCAATAGTCCCATTTTATAGGTGAGGAAATTGAGGCTCAGATCCTTCCATTTTTCCGAAGTCACCTAGCAAATAGGTGGCAGAATAGTAATTTAAATTTAAGGCTTCAAACTTTTCTCTTGAAAGGCCTTGGGAGAAATCATTGCGGCTCTTTATAAGACTTCAATAATGTCAGGTAATACAGCACAGGGGAGATCCGAATAAAATCTTGGAAGGAATTATGTGAAAGGCAAATGATGGGTGGGGTGGGATGCTGCTGTGGTCAAATGAGGTGAGGCCAGATTGAACCCTGAGTGATCACTAGGACTTGAGGAGGAGCTGGTTCTGTGCAGTGATCAGGAAGCAGCCCAGAGTGGCAAAGGTTGGGAGCAAGTAGGAGGAGGAAATGAAATGGGAAGTGTGGGCAGCTCTGCCAGGAGCGCCATAGGAACGGGTGAGGACTTCTTAATGACGGAGCTATTTGCTCCTGTTTGAATGCTGTGACCAAGCCAGCTGAGAGAGAGGCGGAAGGGAATCCATGGAGCAGGGAGCTTGGGGAGGCAGAGGAGATGGGACCACATGCTTCAGCAGGAGATAGCCCTTTCTTCCATGGAGGTAGTGGGAGGGCAGGAGGAGTGGTGGGATGCAGAGCAGTCTTGTGAGCTCGAGGGGCAAGGGAGGGAGGCTTGCCTGCTATCCCTTCCTGATAAGTAAGGGTTGAGGTCATCAGCCCCAGTTGAAGTAGGGCTAGACCCCAAAATCCAGGCTTCTCTCCTCTTCCTTTTCTACTGTAGAATCCCCTCCACTGGGCCTTCTCTCAGCTACCTTTACATCTTAGGAGCCAACAGAAATCGCCCCTGTGCCTTCCTAGCTCCAGTAGGGGCTGCAGTGGGAGATGCCAAGATATATACTCTCCATTAGAACTGAGAGTAGAGGCATCTTGACGGAGGGCTCTCTAAAGCCAGACAACCAAAGAGTATCAGAATGGTACTCACCTGCCCCAACCCATTTTATAGGTGAGGAAGTTGAGGGCTAGGAGAAAATATTAGTTATTATTTTGAACACTTTAGTGTATTAACATATTGCATATATTATCTCAGTCCTCATAAGAGTCCTACAAAATAAATACTGTTATCCACCCACCCATCTAACCACCACTGTATCCATCTACCCACCCATCCTTTCAAGCACCATATTCAACCATCCACCAAGCCATCTATTCACCCATCCATCCGTCCAGCCACCACTGTATCCATCCATCCATCTATCCATCTGCCCATCCAGGACACATTTATTATCCCTACTGTATGCCAGATATTATGGAAAGTGCTGGGAATCAGCAAAGAGCAGTCTGGGCAGGGTCTCTGACTAAGCCATTCTTTGGGTTATAGTTGCAATAAATGATAGGAAGGAGGCGGGTGCACAGTCATGGCAGCCGGGGAGTCAGGGAAGGAAGGCAGGACCAGGTCCGCAGAGTGGAGGGAACAAGGCAGCCTACCTGGCGAAGGCGGAGAGGAGGCAGTGAAGGGGAGGGAATAGGCCGGCTGCTGGTGCTGCCTCAGGAAGGCGCAGAGCCCAGAGGAGGAAGTGAAGGGACACCCACAGGCTGGCAGGTGGGGGGTGGAGGGGCTTGCACGGGGGTGTGGAGAGGATGGGAGGGTCAGGCCATGCAAGGCTTGAAGTCCAAGGTAAGAACCTTGAACCAGACCCCATGTCAATGGATGCCATTTGAGGGTTTTAATCTGGAGGAAAGGGTGGAGTATGATAGATAGAATGATCCATTGGGTCAGGGGGAAACTGAGGCAGGAGAGAAGACATCCTCCTAGCTGACTTTTATTGAATCCCTACTATGTGTCTGTCCCTTTTCAAACATTATCTCACTTCACTCTCACGTCAGACCTGTGA
Organism: Smutsia gigantea; assembly: GCA_032199065.1. Taxonomy (NCBI): domain Eukaryota; kingdom Metazoa; phylum Chordata; class Mammalia; order Pholidota; family Manidae; genus Smutsia; species Smutsia gigantea. The sequence continues at coordinate 304,371 of JAVSCE010012667.1, forward strand.
GGGAGGAACTGTTCCCCCATTTTACAGATGGGAGAACTAAGACTCAGAAGGGGTTCCCTCATGCGTGCCAGGTCACATGGCTGGGAAGTGGCAGGCGTGTGGCTCCCATCCTGATCCCTTCTGGACAAAGTCCTTCTGCACCTGCCCCTGACCCCTGTCCCTGCCCTGCCCTTGGCAGACAACCGCTGCATGGACAGAAGGTTCCTCCCAGGCAAGTCCAAGCAGCTCGTCGCGCTGGCCAGCTTCCCGGGTGCTGGCAACACTTGGGCTCGCCACCTCATCGAGCTGGCCACCGGCTTCTACACGGGCAGCTATTACTTTGATGGCTCTCTCTACAACAAAGGTGAGGGGGTGGTAGAGGGGCTGGGAGGACCTGTGGGGGGGGAATGGGAAAACCCATCCTGAGAACCTACTGTGCGCCCTTCCCCCAGGCATGTTTATTAAGACCTGCTACGTGCTTGGTACCTTCCCTTCACTTGTATCACAAAAACACTGCCTGTATATTATGTGTCTGTTCAGTAATGGACCTTTATCAAGCACCTACTATGCGCCTGGTGCCTTCCCTCCATGTAGGTCACCACAAACATTCCTTGACTGCTTACTGTGTGCAAGTACCTCACTATAGACACATACCAGCTGCTTTTCGCTGTATACAGCCATACAGTAAGTATGCTCACTTTGGGTACGTTTCTTGAAAACCGACACTATTTGTCAGGTGTCTTATTTGCATTTAAGCCAGTGATGTTAGTTGGGCCGGTGGTTTATTTTCATTCCATTCACAGATGTTCACTGAGCACTGCTGTGTTCCGGATGTGCTTCCCAAGTCTGGTTTCCAAAAGGCATTTATAGAGCACCAGTTCCTATGGGTTCATATTGCTACAGACATTCTCTTGGCCACCTACTAGGTGCCAAGAGCTATGCCAGGTGCTGCATTTTATTAGCCCTGCACAGCAACCCTGGGAGGTAGGGTGATGGTACCATTTCCAGGATAGGAAAACTGAGGCTTGGAGAAAAGGAACGTACCCAAAGTCACAGAGTTTTTTCAGTAGGCTGATGGCTGATTGCACCCTAGTGTCTCCCAGCCCCAAAGCCCATGCTCTTATTACCCCATCATACAGGCAAGAAAGCCCTGGGGATTCTTACTGGGGAACTGGAAATCTTGGATGAATGCCTGGTGGGCATGAGGCCCTCTCTCAGCATGGCAGGGGACATCAGGGAAGCAGGGACTCTGATTGTGAAGGGTTTCAAGTCTATATATGGAGCAGCCATTGGCTGTGGGTCTTTGTGTCTGCAGATCAGCTGAGGACCACTTCCTGGCTGTGTGACTTTGAGGTTACTGTACCTCTCTGATCCTGTGTCATTGTGCACAAATTAGAGGTAATGGTGTGGACCTGGTGAGGTTGTCGTGCAGGTTAATGAGCCGGTACATTTAAACTGCTTAGCACATAGTGAGTAATCAGTAAATGTAGGCTGTGAATTCCACCGGCCAGGGTGCCATCCCCTCAGCCCAGCTCAGGGAGAGCCAGGGGGTGTGTCCCTCTGAGAATGAGAAGCAAGAGGGAACAAGAGGGAGGCAGAGAGTGAGGGAGAAAAGGCAAGACAGTGAAAAGGGACAGGTCAGAGGACAGGATTGGCAAGGGGAAGGGAGCCGCCCTAGAATCCCCACTTTAGTGGGGATTAGTATATTTACAAACTTTAAGTTTTGGCTTAAAGCAATCATTTGTTGAGCACTTATGTACGAGACTCCAAGCTGGGCGTTTTAAATGCTTATGGCAGGATTTGAAACCAGGCCTGGCTGACCACAGTACTCAGGCTCTCTGCCACTCCAGCTGGTCTGCTTTTTCAGAGTTGCCGAAAGGAGCCCAGGCATGTTCCAGGATCCCTCTGGCTTGTCCTGGGGCAGTGGCCCAGGGAAGCCGACTCAGAATGCATCCCATGGCCAGCCCGCATCCTAACCCTCCTCCTGGCTGTGGCAGCATCACTAAAATGTTAGAAATATTAGAGTCCCTCAGGATCATTGAATTCAGGGATACAAAGGGGTTTCATCTCACGTGTCAGTTCCAATGAATTTCTGCTTTAGGGTGATGGGTTAAGAAAGATTCTGAGGCTCTGTTCTCCTTCAGAAAACAAAGTACTTTAGTGGTGATGCCTTTTGAGGGTGTGGAAGGGGAAATGGTGGTCTATAGGCGAGGTATTTACCATCTCTGATCTAACTCAACCTCCTAACTTCAGAGGAAGGGAAACTGAATCTCAAGATGGAGTCAGGAGATCAAATTTTCAGTCTGAACTCTGTTTCTTATTGGCTATGGGACCTTGGGCAAGATTCTTCACCTCTCTGAGATTCAGTTTCCTCATCTATAATATGGGGATGTCAATATTGAACTCAGAGCAATTTTGAAAAAATATAATAAGATAATGTGTGTGAGGCTATGGTGCAAAATACACATTTGAAAAATGACATGTAACCGGGACTACCAACTATGCAGCCAGAGTCCCAGGGGCTTGGTCTCTCACTACACATCAGCGTCATCCAGGGCGTTGAGAGCCCAGGTGCCCAGGCTGCACTGACACCATTCCCATAAGAGCCCGGGGAGCTGGCCGGGACATAGGTGTTTTTAAAGCTCTCCCCAGGTGATTCTAATGCTAAGTCAGAGTAAGAGCCCCGGCCCTAGACTAGGAACCCAGCGTTCTCACCTCCAGACATTCAAAAAATTGGCCTTTGCCCTAAGTTTTTTATACTTGAGTCTTGAGGAATATCAAGAGTTGATAATTAATGGCGTGAGGTATGTACGGAGCTTTTTACAAGAAAGAGCCTGTGCTAGAGAAATGAAGGGAGAAAACACCAGCCCACCAGGGCAGTTCCTCTGGCTCGCACTGTGTAAATGTTTCCTTAAGTCCCACAGAGAGGGAAGGCTTTGTGGGCTGCTCACAGGCTGCGGAAGCTTTGAGCACAACTGCCTTTTCATTAGGGGCTTAAAAATGCTTCCTGTGGCCCGAGCCCTTGCAGGTAACAGTGAGCTGTCCCTGGGAGTTCAGGGCTGGCAGTGGGGTGCAGGCAGAGAGAGGACCCCCTGTCCCCCGGTAGCACCAGGCTAATCCCCAGGCCCCTCCCACACCTTTGCACCTGAGAGATACTTAATGAAGTCCCCAAGCCCTGGTGGGTCTTGGAGCGTGGGGCGAGGGAAGGGAGCCACGAGACTAGAGGGAGGGGTAACTGCTGTGTCCCAGTTTGTGCTCCCATTGAGAGGCAGTTTGGCAGCAGGCCCCTTCCAGACATCAGACTCCAGGTATATTGAGCTCTTTGTGGTTCAAAAATACCCCAGCCATTTGCACATGCTGAGTCCTCTTCCTGGGCCACCAGTCCCTGCTGCCACCCTTAGCTTAGCTTATCTGCCTGGCAACCTGCTCCCCAAGCCACAGGTCACATCTTCCTTTGCAATGTCTCTGGCAGACCTTGGCATCCTCCTTTATCTTCCTTGTACCCAGGGCACTCCTTCACTGTGGCCCTTATTATTATTTCACGTCACTGTTTATAACTAAGTTAAAGTAGTAAATAACTGTGGGCATTTACTGAATGCCCATATTGGGCCCAGCACTGTGATGGGTGCTTCATATATTTTGTAACTCCGTCTTAGGGTGCATGCAGAAGGTGCATAGGACTTACCCAAAATGAGAGGAGAGAGTCCCACGCAGAGGCCATGGTGGGTGCAGAGATGTGACAAAGAGTGTCACAGTATGACTGGAGACTGAAAACCGTTTGATAATGTTGGATGGTGGGAGAAGTGAAGGCTGGGAGTGTGAGTCAGGAGGGACAGCGAGGACCAGACGTGACAAAGCCCCTGGAATGTGCTTCTGAGAACCACATGCATCATCCTGGCGGCAGTGGACAGGCGGGGGGAAGGGGCTCAGGGGATTCCAGGCGGAGAGTGGTGTGCTGAGATGTGCATCTGTGAGACACCCGCTGGCCACAGAGATTGGATAGGAGGACATTTCAGCTTCAGGATCCTCCAGGTGAGCGACAGTGGTGTAGAGAAGAGGACCGTACGTAGGGAGGGCCATGTAGGAGGTCATGATTTGAAGTGAGAGGGCCTGGGGGATGGGCCCAGAGAGAGTGGTTTCTGTCTGATGAGCTGATCCCCCAGCAACTCTTGCTGACTTAAGTCCTTCAGAGTTTCCTGCTCATCCTGGCTACTAATTAGCCAGACAAATCGGGGCATGTGCCCCAAGCTTGAGACCTGGATTTCCTCCTCTGGTACAAGCTGTTCAGGTGGGTGATCCCCCAGGGGCCTCCTAGGTCTAACGGCTGCCCATTTTCTCACCTTCCTCCTGCTTTTCTGTAAACTCCTCTTCCCTGATCCTGGCAACAGCCTGTCCCATGAGGGACTGTTGAGCGAAGGAGGTAGGGAGAGAATGGATGGATGGATGGATGGATGTACCACCTGAGTTCTGCCCTCTCTTCCCCTTGTCCAGGAAGCTTTGCAGAATGTGGTTTTCTCTGTACTGTGTCCCTCTGCCCATTTGTAAATCTCAGGTGTCCACGTCCAGAGCCAGGAGTGGGCCTTGCCGGCCCCAATAAAATCCAGGGCATGCAGAAATCTGAAGTCTCTGCCACTGCTCCTCTCTGCGCCTCATTTTCCCTGACAGCAAAATACATCAGCAACTGTAATAGTGGGGGTTGGAGGGGATAAGAAGGAGAAAATATATCCTGTTCTTCATGTGGCTCTGAACCCACAAGGTCATTTCTCCAAAGCCTAGAACAGTTGTTCACCCCTCAAAGAGTTTCTGGGGGTTGTGTGGGTGCCCCAGATAGAGTGCTGGTATTTTGGTGACCCTTCAAAGCAAAATTATTTAACTATTCCACAGGTTTAAAATGGAGGGGCTGGGTCATGTGTCAGGAAAGGATTGGGAAGGGGACCCCCTGGTGGTGGCATCCAGCAATTCCACCCTGGCCCCCAGCTTGCATTCCTGATGCTGCTGCAGTTACGTGAGGGCCCTCCTTAGGGCACAGTTGAGTGGCCGTGTGTTGTTCCTCAGGCAGGCTCATCCCCTGTGGCTTCTCAAAGGCTTCTTTCCAGACACAGAACTCTTCTCTCTCTGGGAGGCATGCTGCTCAGTGGAATTTTCCCCACCTCCCTACATTTCTAATGTGTCCTGCAGACTCTCAGGCAACCAAAATCTGGCCTCTAGAGCAGATCTTTCCCATTGTTCACAGTTTTTCTTTCTTTTTTTTTATCTTGATAAATACTACACTAGGTTGACTCCATCATGGAACAAAGAGAAGTGTGATTTAGGTCTCCCAACACATGGAGCTGATTTAAACCAGTTTGACCACTCTGCCATGTTTCTGATTATTCTTCTTGGAGAAACTGTGGAAAACATAGGACCCTCTGCCTATGTTTTCCCATTGCTGTGCTCTTGGTGAAATGGATTTTGGTGCAGGTGAAATGAGATCATAGGTGGGAAGCCCTTTGCCTATGCTGTGAAGAGTTCTACCAAGGGAACACATTATAACATGACATGAAATTGTATCTAGTGCTGCCTTGTGTGTCAAACTTTGGGTCCCAAGCTCTCTCTCAAGCCCCCAAACTTTCATTCCTCATTGTCCCATGACACTATGCTTCTCTTGGATCTCAAAGACTGTGGGTAAACATTTTCCTGTGGGCATAGGCCAGTGCTAATTTGCAAGGTGCGGCTAATCCCTATAATTTAACCTAGCAAATCCCAGGATGGAATCTACTCAGGAAATGACATTCCATTCCTGGCTCTTCTGCCTTGTGACCTTGGAGGGTGGGGAGGAGGCTGCATCTTCTGAACCCCTGTCTTCAGGAACAGGAGTAGGTACTATGCCAGCCTCACCTTAGTCCACCTTGAAAGGCTAAGTGCAAAGCCTTATAAACCTTTTTGAGTGGGCAAGGAGGGAAAAATCACTCCAGTGTTGGGTGAGGCAGGTGGCTTCTCAGGCCATGATTTCACCCCAACAAGTGTTCTGCTCTAGCTGCCATTTGTTGAAATATTACTTGTGCCTCATCGATTTCTTAAACAGCCCTACGAAAAGAAGCTATGTGAGCCCATTTTACAGATGAGGTAACTGAGGCCCAAATCAATGACATGATGCGCAAGATCACTCATTGAGCTGGAAACACAACCAACATCTTGAAGGCCTAGTACAATAACATTTCCACTTGGCTTTCAAGATACTATCCAAATGCCTTCACTCTTATGAAGATAGGAAGCTTTGCTGGTGAAGAACATCTCATGAGCCTGGATGGCTTGAGTTTGAGTCTTGGCTCTATTTATCACTAGCTCTGTAACTGGGGCAAGATATTTGATCTCTGTGTGCCTCGTTTCCTTCCCTATAAAATTTCTCATAGGACTGTTGAGAAGACTGAATTGCCTAATATATGTACAGGGCTCAGACCAGTGTCCAGCACAGAGTTGGGGCAATGGAAGCATTCTCCAACTACCCAGAAATTCTCACAGTTCCTCAGCTCTTGAAATGGAAACCTCCATTCTTTTGTTTAAATCCTTTTAAGAGCTACCTAGTCTTTCTGGTCTGGTACTGAACTCATCTCAACCCCATACCCTCTCCTGCTTCATGTTCCTTTCATTCGTATGGGACACATTTCTTCTTACCTGCCACAAGACCTTTGCCCTTGCTCTTCTCACCATCTTTCCCTCCTCTCTTGAGCTAGTAAATTCCTCCTCATCCTTCAGTTCTCAGCTTAAGCACTTCTTCCTACAGAAAACCTTTCCGATGCTGCCTGACTAGGTCATGGTCTTGGGCAGACTAGCAGGGCCGCTCAGCACCAGACTGTAGGTCGTACACACGCCTGTTCCATTTGTCTCTCACCATCTGGGACCAACAGCCTTCTAGGGCATGCCCTTCTCACAGTGATGGCAGGAGCCCAGGGAGTAAATGGAAACATGTGGTGCCTCTTGAGACTTTGGCAGAAACCCTCTTCTGTCCTCATCCCACTGGCCAAAGCAAGTCATATGGCCACACCCAACAGTAATGGGCTGGGGACATATACTCCACCCAAAAGGGAATCCTCCAAATTGTCCTTGTCAGGCCTCTCGTGACAACTAAGCATGAACACTCCTCTTCCGTAGCACTCACAGTGGCAGTGATTTTACATTCCCTTATGTCACTATTTTAATAATCTGCCTCACAAACAGAGTTGTGACAAATCATTTTTTCCCACATTAAAAATTTTTTTAATTGAAATACAGTTGATACACAGTATTATATTGGTTTTAGATGTACGACATCATCATTGGACAGTTACATACAGTAAACACTCACTATGTATCCAGCTCCCAGGACAGTGCCCGGCACATAGTAGGTCCTCAGTAAATATGTGCATAAATGATTGAGTGAATGAATGAACATAGGAGGATTCCTCAGGTGGCTGAGAAGCGGTGGGCCGCACTTCTGCCTACCCCAACTCACTGCCATGTTCCCCGCCCCCTGGCTGTGGGAAGGGTTTAAAGGTGAGCGAGACCATTGGCGCAGCGGGAGGACCATCTGCATCAAGACACACGAGAGTGGCCAGAAGGAGATCGAGGCCTTCGACGCTGCCATTCTGCTCATCCGTAACCCCTACAAGGCCCTCATGGCTGAGTTCAACCGCAAGTACGGCGGCCACATCGGCTTTGCAGCACATGCCCACTGGAAGGGCAAAGGTACTGTTGCGGCGGGGAGGTGTGGGTAGGACCTGGCGCGCAGGGGTGGAATGACGGGCAGTGCTGTCTCTGGCCGGGTGTCCGCGAGGGCATCCTCCAGGACGTGTGAGTGAGGCTCCGGCTCCTCTGCCTGCATCTGAGCGGGTGGGCCTCCCACATCCCACCACACCCACAAGCATAAGCCTCGGCGAGCCAGGCTGTGATATCATAGCACAGTGATTAAGGGCATGGGTTCTGAAGCAAGTTCCCCTGGGTGCAGTCCGCAGCTCCACCACTCCCTGGGAAAGGTTGTTCTATAATTGGGGTTCTAAGAATCAGAATCCAGCCTAAGGGGTTAGTGGTTGATTGGCCATGAGGTCCTCTATGAGCTCCTACGAGCTCCCTTGCAGAGCAACCATTTGAATGAACCCTCACCAGAGCTGGCCTGGGAGGCTCAGAGCAATTAAGTGACTTGCCCCAGGTCACACAGCTGGGAAGTGAGAGTGTAGGCCCCCAAGCACTGAACTTCATCAATATGATCTGGGTCTGAGGTTCAACTCTGGTATTTGTTAGTAGGAGACAACTGTGTGGGTGAATGTCTCAGTGCAGAGTGGCAGCCATGGTAGTGGTGAGAGCTTTGAGGTCAGACCCAGCTTCTGCTGACTCGTGTCTTTAATTAACCCCCCTGGGTCTCAAAATCCCTTATCAATTATCCCCTATATCTCACATCTCCATCACAGCATGGAGAGTCACGCTGATGAGTGTTTTCGACCCCACTTTATACATGGGCCAAGCTAAGTTCAGAGAAGTGAAGGGGGTGAAGCTTTTCCAGGAAGTAGCAGAGCTGGGGTTTGAACCCAGGGAGTCTTGCTCCTGAGCCCAAGCCATTAACCATGGCTTTATGATCATTGATTAGACTGGACCGGAGTGGATGCCAATCACCTGGCCCAGAGCCCCTGACCACCAGTGAGTGCTCCGTAAATGTGAGCCCCCCACCTCATCCAGCCTCTAGGACCCAGGCTGCTCCAGCCTCAACCCTGGGGGTGCTTCCCACCCCTCCAACCTCCCCACTTCCAGATGCTCTGATGCTCTGACCCCTCCCCAGAGAGGACCAGAGCATGGTAGGGTGACCTCAACTCAGCAATCCACCAATCACAACTGATCACACCCTTTACATTGAAGTCATTGGTTAAAACCCTTGGGCCTATCTGACCTACTGTGCCCTCGGTTCCCAGTTCACCCAAGGGAGCCCTCTGTCCTCCCCTGGCCTTGTTCCCCATCTCAGTGAGGGGGTGGAAGCTTGGACAGGTGGTGACATTTGTTCCCTTGTTCCTGGGAGTAAGGAGGCCTCTGATTTACTTATTTGTAAAATAACTGAAAAAGAACACTGCTCAGGGCCAGGCTGAGAAGTCTGCAGAAAATGCAAATGGCAGGCACGCTAGGAGCAGACACTCTGCTGGTGGAGCTGGAAAGGACCCAGCCCAGCGGTCCTCAGCCCTGGCTGCACATCACAATCCCTGGAGTGCGGTGGAAAATCCCAGTGCCCAGGCCGAACCCTGGACCATACCTAGAGTGGAACCTGGGCAACAGTATTTTTTTAAAGCTCCCAGCTGCTTTCAGGGTGCAGGCCAGACTGAGAACCACTGACTCATTCTTTATGTATGAATGGGGAAACTGAGGCCCAGGGAGAGGCAGGGACCCACCAAGGTCATTTAGGTGCACAGTGGTCAGAATAGGTGGAGCCTAGAGGCGGCAGGGGCCAGGAGGGGTTCCAGCACACACCATCTCGTACTGGGGCTCTGAGCTTTCCACATGGTCTGGGATAGGGGGCCTTTGCCCCATGCCCCCTCCCAGGCCTGGCCCAGGTCTTCAAATGTTCTGGCTGAGCACCTTCCCCAAAGAACCCAGCCTCCTCAGTCTCCACCCAGACCATTCCTCTCTTCCGTGTTGACATCTGGCCCCTGCAGGCACTTGAGTGTGAGACCTTTGCTTTAGGGACCTTGCACCGGCTACCTCAGTGACTCTGGGAGCTGGTTTGAAATGCAGTTCCCTAAGCCCCACCCCAGACCTGCTGAATCAAACCCCAGGAGCGGGTGTGGCAATCTGTTTTTGCAGTCTCTCCAGATGTTTCTGATGCGTGCTCCAGTTTACGAACCCCTGCTTTAAGAACCTTGCTGCTCACCTGTGGGTTTTCAGAAAAGTGAATCTCAGCCCCCTTTCTCCTTACTGAATCAGAATCTGCATTTTAACAAGAGTCCCTCAGAAGCTTTGTGTGCACTTTAAAGTTTGAGAATCACTGCTTCAGGATGCCCTTGGCTTCTGTGAGGGTCACCCTGCTAAAAGCCAAATCCGCCCAGCTGCTGAGTGTGTCCATTACATCCAGCCGGGGTCCCCTTCCCATTTATAGTTAGACTGAGGCTCTTGCAACCCTCACCCCTCCCCGCTTTTGGTTCCATAACATTAATTTTACAGTCTCTCTGGAGAGGGTCCAAAGTAAAGCTTTATGTGATATGATTATACAAGGTGAACTGTCTTGGATCCGTTTAATGAAACAGAGACTGTGTTTAATGATTCCGCGGGGAATTAAGCACAGTTCAGCTATGAATCAGGTTCCTCCCATCAACAAGAAGAAGGAGCGAAGAGAGGCCGGCCCACTGCCTGCCAGGCTCATGTGTGTGACGGTTCTGGCGGAACCAGCACTTACCAGTGGTCCGAAGCCTGCCTTTATCAACCAGTCTGAAGGCAGTGATCAATTACCAGGAATCCTGAGCTAACTGAGGGCTTTTGTTTTTAATTTTTATTCTTCTCAGTGTAGTAATTTAGGAGCCTAAAGTGAGGCATCTTTGCCATATGAGGGTGGGGTGGGTGTCACACGTGGTGTTGGAGGGAAGCTCTGACCAAGGTGATGGGGCAGTGGGGCATCTCGGCTACTCTGGGGGCCCACATCAAGAATGACGCTGACAGCAGCTGACATTGATCGGCGACTTCTGCGTCCCAGGCCTGAGGCCAGGGTCTTTGCAAATTCTACTCCGTTTCATCTGCACAGCATGCGGAGGATGCAGGTCTTAGCACAGCTGCCGTTTTGTAGATGGGCACGCAGATCCGTAAGATCCCAGGATCACACAGCCGCTGTCAAGAGTTTCTGGGGTTTGAATGCTGGCATCTGACTCTCAGGTCGTCTGTGAACAGACCCCGAGTCTCGGCCAGTACCTGAAGGTGAAGTGAGCAGTGGTAGACAAGGATCCAGAGCAAAGAGGGTTGGGGCTGGTCAGATCAGGAGCTTTTAAAAGCTTTGCTAGGAGAGTGGGAGCCAGGTCAGTCTGGGACAGACATGGGTTCCAGTCCTGCGCCTACCCTGTCGCCTTGGGCATGTGACTTCATGCTTCTGAGCCTTTTCTCCGTGTAAAACGGACCTAGTAGTTCCTGTTCTCTGGGCTTCTCGGGAGCACTGCATGAGATGATGCATACAGAGTGCCCAGCACAGCCCTGGCACTGTGCTCAGGCAATTGCCCTCTCACCCCGGAGGTTTGTGATCAACAAGGACACCGTGTCACCTCCATCCCACCTGCATCCAAGGCTAAGGGCACCATCTGGGGGACCCTGACCACTGCGAAAACTGGTCCTTCCTTTTCTTTGAGGACCCCCTACAGCCCTCCTGCAGCGCACACTTGAGATGGTCAGAAGTGGCCAAGCCTAGAAGTCCGGATCTGTGTACTACTTAGTGACCAAGCTCTATGTCCATCATCTCTAGCCACCTGGGCTTCTGTCATGGGCCCAGCTGTCCTGAGCCGTCAGGGATACTGTGAGGGGACTTAGGAGTGGAGAAATTCCAAAAGGAAAAAACAAAGTGAAACAGATTATACACATGATAGATTTTTTCTAATCACTCGGATACATCTGGTCTTAACCTATTATAACAGTGCGGGCCCAATTAGCTTGATCCATTTTAAATAATGTATTTTAAGGGTAAAAAATATCCTTGTCACCAGCATAAATATTTCCCAAGCAGCCGTGGTGTTCCAGAGGGGCGCTGGGGGAGCAGGAGCCTCACCACAGACTCTGATGTGTTCTGCAAAGAAAGAGGAGCCCTTTATCACATCTCAGTTTGGCTGTTGGGATTTTCAATTTAGTTCAACAACCATTTATTGAGCCCCTGCTGAGTTTAAGGAAGTGGGAGGAAACGGGGGTGAGGCTGCTGGAGCCGGGGAAAGATGGGGACCTGGAATCAGACAGGCGTGGTCTGGATGGTGCTTTCTGGCTGTGTGACCTTGGGCAGGTTACTTCACCTCTCTGAGCCCCAGTTTCCTCACTGGTGATAGTCCTTTCCTTTCAGGGTAGTTGTCAGGATTAAATGAGATCATGGGTACCCATCACCCAGCAAGGAGTGAGGGTTTAGTTATTAAGAACCAGCTGGGCTCCCCCATCTAGTTTGGGAAACTCACTGACCCTCATTCAATAACCATATCCCTCCTGAAGGTGCAGGGTAGTGTTGCCCTTCTGAGGAGCAGTGGGTCTGGCTTCGGGGTTTCAGAGTGTCTGCTCCATGGTTCTCCAGCTGGGCTCAGACCGAGGCTACAAATCCGTGTCTCTGTTCTCAGCATCCTCCAGGACCCCACTGCAGTTCCAGGGCTCTGCTCCTAGTAGAGTTTTGGCAGCTCCAGGGCCTGCCGACTGTGTCTTTGAGGTCTTCCCAGGGAATGTCCCGCATTCTGTTCTCATCTGGTTTTCAAGTTGGACGATGTCATACACACACCCCCAATTTTGGTGACAATCCCTCATGTCATTTTTACCATGGCAAGGTAATAGACAAGCAGCAAAAAGAAATAGCATGTGATACTTCAATAAAAGGTAAAGAGAGAAAGATAGAAAGGTGTAAAGATGACTATATAAATAATCTGACTTAAATGGTGCCCTCAGCCTGCAGTCTGTTGGGGAGACAGCATGTGTGGGGAACCCAGAGGAGGCACCTCCTGGAGACTGGGGAGTCATGGGAGATGGTATCTTACCTGAGAACAGAATAATCACAATAGCAGCCGACATTTATTGAGCAGCTAGTGGGTACGGGGCACCATTCCAAAAAGCTTTACATGCTTTTCCCACTTTTGTGTTCAAAGGCCCTATGATCATCCTGTGATAGACACTATTACTCACAGGGTAACTATTACTACCCAGGATAATTTGGCAGTTAAAAGCCCAGCCTTTGAAGCCAGATGTTTGGTTTCAAATCCTGGCTCTGCCCATTACTAGCTGTGTGACCTTGAGCAAGTTACTCAACCTCTCTGTGCTTCAGTTTCCTCTTCTGTTAAATGAAAAAAATGACAATCCCTGCCCTCATAGTGTTATTTTAAGGAATAAGTGAATTGATAGCTATATTAACATATTTGTTCTATTTTAACAGTTATATATTAAAATATAAAAATACAGCAACATACATTTATTTATATGTAAGTCTGCGCATGTAGTAAGCACCAGACAAAATTGATAGCTATATTAACATATTTATTCTATTTTGTTATATATTAAAATATAAAAATACAGCAACATACATTTATATGTAAGTCTGCGCATGTAGTAAGCACCAGACAAAATTGATAGCTATATTAATATATTCTATTTTAAGTTATATATTAAAATATAAAAATACAGCAACATACATTTATATGTCAGTCTGCGCATGTAGTAAGCACCAGACAAAATTGATAGCTATATTAATATATTCTATTTTAAGTTATATATTAAAATATAAAAATACAGCAACATACATTTATATGTAAGTCTGCACAGGTAGTAAGCACCAGACAAGCGTTGTCCCCAAAGAGAAGGGCTGAAATATTCCAGGCAGGGGCAGCAGCCCTGAGGTGGGGGGCCAGCGCCATCTGGCCTGTGTCCTTTGAGCCCCTCCTCCCTCTGACTGGCCCTGCCTCATCTCCCCACAGAGTGGCCGGAGTTCGTGAGGAACTATGCCCCATGGTGGGCCACTCACACGCTGGACTGGCTCAAGTTCGGCAAGAAGGTACTGGTGGTACACTTTGAAGACCTGAGGCAGGACCTCTTCGTCCAGCTGGACCGCATGGTCAGCCTGCTGGGCGTGGCTGTCAGGGAGGACCGGCTGCTCTGCGTGGAGAGCCAGAAGGATGGCAACTTCAAGCGCTCTGGGCTGCGGAAGCTCGAGTACAACCCCTACACGGGGGACATGCAGAAGATCATCTCCACCTACATCAAGATGGTGGATGCAGCCCTCAAAGGGAGGAACCTCACGGGCGTCCCCGACGACTACTGCCCCAGATGACGTGTTGCAGGAGGAGGGGGGCTGGGAGTCCTGACCGAGCAGGGGACTTCATATCCCAGGGGACCCCCCACCCATCTGTCCTCTCTGTGGTTTGGGGACAATCCTCTTGGATGCTGTTTGCGTTCAATGAGTTTCCTGCATGACAAAGGAGGCTCAAGGGAAGAGACTGTCCGGGTACTCCCCACCCTCCTCACACCCCCGTTGGAGGTGGAGGGACAGTGCTTTGGGGAGTTCCAGCCACCTGGGCCCTTTCCTGTCTCCCACGTCACTGTCCCCACCACTCTGGGTTCCGCTTGGGGGAGGAAGGCTGTGCCAGAGACAGGAGGGCCCACAACAGGTGTGGAGGACCTGGATGCAGACCTAAAGGGCCCATTGCAGAAGAAGGCGGCCCAGACTCTGTCCCTCCTGGGCTGAGCATTCCCAGCCTCCCCTCCTTCTCCACCCAGGAAGTGCTGGCACCTAGGCTGATCTAGGCCACTTCTGTCTGAAGAAAGATTGCTAGAAAGTTTCTCTGTGGCCCTAGGTTTCTGACACTCTGGGTAGGGTGGAGAGGCAGTGGTGCTCACAGCAGGCTAATGGGCATCGCCGTGGGGTTACTGGCAGCAGGATCCCATCCCAGGGCACGTGCTTCTGAGAGACAGCCCGGTCGCCTGTCCACCTCTAGGGCTGGAATTCTGCCCTTTCCTCCTCCACAGTATCCAGGAAGCGCTCTTGGGACCCTTGATCCCATTTCCAGGGTTCTTTAGGCACCAAAAATTATCCCACCAGGATGGCCACTTGCTACATCTGAGTATGAATGAGAGTCCCAGGGACACCTCTGCCCTGCGACCAACATGTTGATCTTACACTGCCCTCTGCCCCCTGCCGCTGGGTCCTTTACTATCCAGGGGACAGCAAGAGTGCTCCAGATCAGGTGGAGCCGTGCCCGGAAGAGACCCCCACCACCCTCCCAGACCGTCCACCTCCCCTTGATCACAGTTCAGCAGCGCCAGCCTCCCTTGGGGGCCTTTCAAGGAGCAGGAGGAATGCGGGACCCTGGGCGCTGAGTCATCGCCCCAGAGGACCCCCACCTCCCCACCCAAAGACTTGAGTCACTGGTCATCTCTGAGAAAGCATTGACCCAGGACTCCATCTCCTCCCCAAACTTGGATACCAGTGGCTTCACATCTGGCCCATACATGAGCACCTACACCATCTCCCCACCGTGTAGATGGAAAAGCCATAGGCACAGGTCTTTGCCAGTCTGTCTGGAGCAGCCCCTCTGAAGCCTTGGGGTGCAGGTGAATGCTCATTCCCAAATAGCCAAGAGAGTACAGAGAAGGTGAGTGTGAAGAGATATATTTTTTTAAGAGGAATATGACTCATACATTCCACCCCTTGGAACCTGGCCACACGAAGAGAAGGTCCTAGGGTTTGGACTTGTGCTCCTCTTCCCTGACCCCCTCATCTGTAGGATTTGGTCCACCCCAGGGCCCAGCCAGGAGCTCTGAATGTATTTTGTACCATGTTTCTTTCCCCCCGGGCTAATTTCTAGTTTTCTTTTCACAAAGCAGTGGAGGGGGTGGCCTCCCCTCCCACTTAAAGGTCAGCTCTGCCTGGGAGACTCCGGGTACAAGACCTGGGCCAGTCCTTTGCTGGTGGTCACCTCAGACCACAAGCCTTTGAAGATTCCTCAGGTCAACACCATCATTAAAAGCGAGTTTTATTGATAATTCTACCGCATGTACGATAACTCTGCTCATGTGTAAGGCAAGTTTGCCTATGGGATGTTTTTCTGGTGTGTGCCCGTGTGTGTGTGAGTGGCAGAGAGAACGTGCTGGGGCGTATAATTGCTTTTGTGTCTGGGTGACTGTGTGTCTGTGTTCAGCTGCCCTTCTGTGTCATGAGGCTGTCCCTGTGTTGGTGTGGTGACCGTCCCATTTCTAATGTGTCTGGGTGGAACTGTGTGCATGAAGGAGAAGGACTGGCCTGTGTAGGAGCCACATACACTAGGAGTGTGTCTGTTGTCCTTGTCCTTGATAATCGTGGGTGGGTGGGTAAGAAGGGACCACTAGAGCTGTGTCGGTGCTCCGGTATGTGCGTGGGTATGGGAGGTGTCCCTTTTGTGTGTATTTGCGAGTGCCTAGGTGCATGAGAGAAAGAGGGTCCTGGGTGTGCGGTGCCGTGCACATGTATGTGCAGAAGGGAGGCTGGGGAGGGCACAAGGGGCCAGAAGGAAGGGCTTCTGTGGAGGGGGTGGGTGCCCCAGGGGCTGTTCCGAGCCGGAGGGAGGGACAGTGCTTCCCACGCTGGCATGTGGACAGTGGGGGAGAGGGGTGGCTCACAGCTGAGACAGGCAGAGGAAGGGGGTCGAGGGGGTGGAGGAGGCCTTTGCCCTGAGTCCTGGGTCTGAAGTAGGGAGGGAAAGGAAGGGCTCAGAGAGGGAGAGCAGGAGGCGGTCCCAGGACCAAAGGCCGGGTGTTTCTCCTTGGGAGCTCCAGAAATCCCCCTTCGGCGATGACTCACCTGGCCCCAGTCTAACCTCTGACTCCAATCTCAAACCACCTTTTACCTGGTCACAGAGTGAGCCCCAATCCTGAGGTCTTGATCCTGGGTCACACCTAAGCCCTAACCTTGATCACAGACGGATCCTTGATCCTGGTCTCACTGAACCCTGACCCCAGCTCCACACTGAACCTTAACCCTCGCCAGAGTCCCAAGTCCGGCCCTACCCATAGTGCGTTTTGACCCTGGTCATTGACGGCACTCCAGCCTAGGTCATAGGCTGAGCCCTGACCTTTCCCAGAACAAATGCTGCTGGGGTCTGGACTGAGCCTGGATCTGCAGACCAAGCCGCAGTGCTGGCCCTGGATGAGTCCTGACGTAGGTCACTCTGAGCCCTGACCTTGAGCCTTACCTGACCTCAGATGGAGGCTGGACTCTGGTGCCAGGTTGAACCCTAAACCAATTTGCCAATTTCCTTTCCTTCTCTGATGCATATCCATTCCTCCCTGACTAGAAGCGAGGAAGACACAGAGCCTCTGGATCCATGCTTTCCTGGCCTCTGCTCAGACCTCACAGACCCTATGCCTTGCCCTCCTCCTTCCCCAGGTCACTGCAGGGCATGGGGAAGGGGTCTCAGCCCTCCAGGCCAGCGGTGGGGCTGAGATGGACAGCGTAGCACCCTCTTCTTTGGCCAGGCTCTGCCCTTTTTATCATACTTCAGCAACCATCTTGAATCCAATCTGTATATCAGACCCAGAAGGAACCAAGGGAGCAGCATTCATTCATGAGTATTTACTGAGCACCTACCGTGTGCCAGGCTCTGCTCTAGCTTCTAGGGTTTTAAAAAGGAACAAAACAGGGAAAAATCCCTGTTCCTGAAGAGTTTATATTTTACCAGGTACGAAGCAGATACTTGTAAGTGATCAGAAAGCTTTTGGGGAGATGACAGTGTGTCAAAGAAGGAAAAGGATTCGGGTGGCTCCTGACCAACCCCGGAGGTTATTATCAACCCCATTGTACAGGGGGACACGGGTGCACCCAAACACTAGCCACAACTGGCCTGTGTCACACGGAAGTAACAGAACTGGGCTAGCCAGTGCCCTCTCCAAAAAGTCCTGTCCACACACAGTGACAGCACCCTGGCATAGAAGGGGAAGGAAAGCTTTGAGCCCAGTGGTCCCCTAGTGCAGGGGACATGCCTGGCTTCCTCCAGTGTGCAGGGGCTCTAGGACTCAAGAACAGGTGGGGCCCAGCAGCTGCTGTGGGCTGGGATATCCTCCCGATGTCTCCAGAAACCCTGGTACTTGGTGCAAACGTATTCCTGGTGGACAATGTGGGAGGGGGAGAAGGATAGGGAGGCAAAGGGGATGCTGGGGGCAGATCCGGTGGGGACCCACCTCCTCCCAGAGGCCCAGCCTCTCTCCCCTTCCCTCCTTCTCCCCTGCACTGGTGTTTTCTCCCAGTCCCTCCACCCTTTCTCCCTGTTTTTCTTTTCACTGCCTCCTGGTCTCAATTTCCCTCTTTGTGGTCTCTTGTTTCCTCCACCTGCTCATTCAATCTCTTTTCTTCCTCGTCTGTCTTCTTCCCCCCTCCCTCTCTCTCCCTCTCCCCGCCTCTCCCTCTCCTTTGTTCCATCATATCTCCTTCACCATTTCTGCTGCTTTACACAAGTGTCTCTCCATCTCTTGATCTCTGCACTGTCTCTCAGACTGTCTCTTGCACCCTTTCTTCTCGGCTCCCGCCCCAACGTGTTGTCCTCTCCCACCACCTCTTCCTCATTTTCCTGGAGAGCGGGGGCAACTCAGCAGGCTCCAGACCCAGTGAGACAAATGCTACCCAGGCCGGTAACCAAGGAAGTGGTTTCCTTAGCAACAGAATCAACCTGCAGCACGTGCTCCACTGCCTGGCTGAGCTGAGCACCGAGTGTGCAGTCAGTGCTGGGAGGGGCACGGGGCGGTAAGCATGGGGGCGGTGAGTGGGGCAAGACAGTGCCATACTGGCCCACTGGAGAGGGGGCACGGGCCGAGACCAGCTCAGTGCCTGGCACTTTGGGTTGAGGGGTCAGAGAGAGGCTTGTATGGGACGAAGGCAAAGAGGCCACTAAGGCCTTGCCCCTGAACCCCCCAGGAGGAGGTCCTCTCTCTGCGATAGAGGACACGGGGCAGGGGTGGAGTGGGGTGGGCAGAGGAGCAGGACACGGAGGGAGGAAAGATGGTGGCTGACAACCCCCTGTCCCCAAGAGTTCGCCATCTAGTTGGGGAGAGACTGGGGAAGGGAAGGTGAAGACAGACATAAATATCTCATTTAATTCTCCCTATAAATTGGAGACAGGGAACACGGGAGACCAAGCACAGCTCTGAGGGTGGTGAGAGGCTCAGACAAGGGGAGCAATTTGCTCAGGTGACACAGAGGTTGGTGGCAACACTTGGGTTGGAACCTTGGACCCATCCAGAGCCCATCCGGAAGGTGGAAGAGAGAAGAGGGTGGACTATGGAGAGACGGAGAGAGAGGCTGAGAAAGAGGCAGACACACACACAGAGAAACAGAGGAAGAGAGGACGATTTAAATCATGGATTTGGCACTTTCTCCCACCAGGAAAACAAAAATATGTTCAATTTTAGAGAAATGAGAGGAGTAGGGAGGCAACAGAAGAACCCCACAGTATGATGGCTGTTGCAGCTAGAAATAACTGTCCCCAGAGGAAACTCCGGTCAGGATGCATTCAGTTGCAGGGAGATGAATTGTGTCCCAGTCTAGGTTGATATTTCAATGACTCAGATGGGGTGATGGGGGCGAAGGGCAGAAAGTTGATCAATGTAACACAGAAACCTCCCTCAGCTTTTCCCCAAACGCAATGAAACGGGCAGGCGCAGAGAGCTGTAAATCTGGATGATAATATCAGTCCTTGCAAAAGCAACATGTTTATTTATCATGTTTGCACATTTACTATTTCCCCTCAAATTTACTGTCTGCAATCTGCCGGCATATAGGGGAGAAACATAGAAATGAGAACAAACTGGCAGAACACTGAAGAGGAAGAAATGATAAAATATTTATCCCCTCAATCCACTGCCCACACCCTGGCTGCCTTAAATGCAATTTCAAAAAAAGGTGGGGATTTACCCGATCAGGGCCATGTGTGTCTCTTTCAGACCTCTGACAGCTAATTGAAATGAACAGTCATTATGAAATGTAATCTGTTGCAACAAAATGATTTTTGGATAGTCTGGAATCATTTGCTACACCATTATGGGGAATGAACGTTCAGCCAGAAGTGAGAGAGTCCATCTTGGCGGAGCAAGAGTTGTACGCGTCCTAAAGCAGGGGACGAAAGGGAAGGGGAAGGGCACTTAGGAGCTATATTCTCTTGCAAGACCTGGGTTAGGTAACCAACCCACCATCATGGTTACCTGGGCTTCCAAAACTTGGCATACCCACAACCTTATTTCAGACCTGAATCAGATTTCCCAACAGATGGAGCCCAAGAGTGAGTGGGAGAGATCCTGTGGGTTTTCTGGAGGCAAAGGTGTGTTTACAATCATCTCGTTGATGAGCCCAGCCAGTCTGGACACCACTACAGCAGAAGCGTTCAGAGGATGGACATCATCTGTGAATCCGTGGCTTCCCAAGCATTGTGATCTATATATCCCAAGAACTGGTTGGTGAGGACCAGGCACACAGTAAGTGTTAAGGAAATGCATGTTGATTTTTCTGAATAAGTTAATCAAGGAATAGTAAATGATATTCAGAGAAAATCCACAAGTCATCAGCCAAAGCAGACCTAAGTTTTTCCCTGAGATGCCCTGAATTTTATCTGCAGTAATGCTGAACTGCTTTTTTTTTTCATCCACCACCCACTGCTGGGACCCCAGAGCCAATGGCGTGGTGCAGCCCAGTCATACTGGCTCCCAGCCAATCATGCACATCTCTTCTCAAATTCACATTCAGTGATGTCACATTGGCATTTTGAAATTGGCTGTGCTGACACTATTTACACCATGGAAACTGGCAAATGGTACAAATCGGGCAGGGGTTTTTTTTGTTGTTTTTTGGGGGGGTGGCAGAGTCAGTGGTTAAGGATCAACCAGCACACAACTGCCCAATGCACACCGGTGCACAGGGTGCTCGTTCTCGCCTTTTCCATGCCTCTGTTCATACTGTCCTCTCCACCTGGATCGCCTGCATCCAACTAATGTCTTCACCTCCTTACTGCTGAGAACAGGCTCTCCTTCTTCCAGATAACCTCCCCTGACCACAAAGACCAAATTAAGCTCCTCCTTTACCTTCTTGAGGACAATGCTTGACACGCCATTCTTGTGGTCACATCAGTAGTTTAGGGGTCTCTCTGTCTCTTATGTTCCCAAGGCATAAGCTCTCTTAGGGAATAAACCATGTCTCCTGCTCTGGATTCCCATGTGCCTCCAGACAGAGGCTAGGTGATGAGCAAATATTTAGCCAATGAAAGAACAAATGCATCAGTTACATTTACCACCACCCACCAACCTCTTGGCTCTTGCAAAGCTTGTGGTGAATGGATAGAAGGACCATCTCCCTGCCCAGGCAATGGTCAAGGAGAGAAGGACATGGGAACTACTCATGGTGATGAGAATGCGGTACTCCTTGAGTACGAATTGGATGCTGGGCCCTGTGCTAGGAGCTTCACATATATAGTAACATTGCTGAACCATCACCAGACCCCTGGAAGGCAGAGACTCAGTCTCCCCACTTTACAGCCAGGGAAACTGAGGCTCAGAGAGGTTAAGTAATTTTCCCAAGGTCACACAGCTGGAAAATGATGGACCCGGACTTTGTGAACTCAGGCAGCCTGGCTTCAGAGTCCATATAGTTAACCACTGTACTGCATCCTAGGGAGAGAAATGAGCCCAGAGCCAAGAAGGAAGGGGTGGGTCTGGCAAAGCAACAGGGAGAAGACGGCCCCAGCATCAGAGACAAGAGAAGACAGCAGCCATGAGAAGAGCTGGCCCTTCTGGGCCTGAGGCCCCTGGGGGAGGTGAAGGCGGAGACAAGGCCATCCCTCGGGAAGCAGCTGGGAGACGGCTCACCAGGTGACCGTGGGCTCCGAGTGGCAAGGCTGGCTGACAGGTTCCTATGGCAACTGCCAAGCAATACTGTCCTATGCCACAGTCCAGGGACTCCCCAGGAACTCTCCCCTCCTCCCTTCCCTCGCCACTCCCCTGGACTGTGGAGGCGATGTGACTGCTCCTCCCCAGGAGAGACTGTGCTGAAGAAAGGGCGACCTGAGACCCTTTCATCATGACAACTGAGGAGGGAGGCAGAAAAAAAGAAAAAGGAGCATAAAACCTCAGAGGTCCAGTCATCAGACTGGGAAGGAGCCGCATAAGGGGGTTCCCAGACCGCCGTCAACATCTCGTGGAGACCATGAATTGTCCCCCCCAGGAAAGAGTAAGCCTGCACAGATAGCCATACACGCGGAGTACATAGTTTCAAGGAGCATTTAGAGCCCTTGCGACCTGACGTAGGAAATTTCAAAACCATTCGACCCAGTGGTTTCTAAATTAGGGCAATGGAAGCCTACCTTTAATCAAAGCCAAACGTGAGGCCCTAATCTCTAACAGAATGGCTCTCCATCAGGATGTTCTTGTACCCCAGGGGATATTCAGCAATGTCTGGAGATATTTTTGGTTTCCAAGTACAGGAGGGAAGGAGTGGATGTTATGGCGTCTGGTGGGTAGAAGCTGGAGGTACCCTACACAGCACAGAGCAGCCTACCGCCACAGAGACCGGCCGGACCCAGAGTGTTCGTGCTGCCACGGTTGACACCCCGCCCCTGTGTGATATAATAACAGACGAGCTACTCATTCATTCACTCAGCGGGTGGGGAGGGAGGTACAGAGCGCCTCTGGCATCAGGAAAAACCTGACTCACACTTAGACTCGGCTGCGTGACCTGGGGCCAGCGGTCGAGCATCTCTGGGCTTTAGTTTCTTCATCTTTAAAATGGAGGTTATCCTGAAATACAACTATTGGGGTTTTTGTCTTGGACACAGTACTATGCTATATACACAAAAGACCAAGGGTATTATTATCTTTAGTATCACTACTATTAATATTAACGGTATTGTGGAAGATTTCACAATGGGTTCCATTTGCAATAACTCAGAGAAGTATCTGCTATGGGCTAACTTGGGGGACCAAGGACTGCTATGCACTGAATGTTTGTGTCTTCCCAAAATGTATGTGTTGAAGCCCTAATCCTCAGGGATTTGGTAATAGGAGCTGAGGCCTTTGGGAGGTAATTAGGATTAGATTCGGTCATGAGGGTGGGGCCCTCGTGCTGGGATTAGTGCCCTTATAAGAGGTGGAAGAGACACTAGCTCTCTCTGCACGAGGTGAGAACATAGCAAGAAGGCAGCCACCTACAAACCAGGACCAGGGCCCTCAGCAGACACCAAAGCTGCTGGCACCCTGACCTTGGACTTTCCAGTCTCCAGAACTGGGAGACATAAATGTCTGTTGTTTAAACCACTTCTGTGGCATTTTGTTATAGCAGCCTGAATGGACATGAGGACAGTGAGAGGTGTCCAGCTGAAAACTTAGCAGTGTGGTCATGGGACCGTTTTCCCCTGTGTAGCTTGTTCACTAGCCCTAAAGTGTATGAGCTTTTCTCAGCAATGTCAAGTGGGAAACTTGTCACAAGGACTACCCTGAAGAAGACAGACAACCCCCTCGTGGGCATGTCCAGTCTGCCCAGTTAGTGTGTATACCTGCACTTCCCACATTCACCAATTCAAACCCCGTGACTCATCTTTGGAGTGGATCTTGATTTAAGAAACCTAAGTTTCTTAGTTTCTTTGAGATGGACCTTAAGAAACCTAAGTTGCCTGCCTTTGTTTGGGGTCACTTGGAAGCAGAGCCTGAGGCAAGGATTTGTGTGCAGGTCATTTCATTGAGAAGTGACACCTGAAAGCAGGGGAAATGAGACAAGAAGAGGAAAAGCCTGTGTAAGGTATATTATGAAGGTCTCAGCTCTGGGGGGAGAGGTGGGGGCTATTCTACCAGGGTTTTCTGAGAAGTGTGCAGAATGCCTCCCAGAACCATCCACAGAGTGGAATTGAGAGCTTTTTTTTTTTTTTACCTATCTCACTTGTCAAGAATTATCCCTGGGGCTCCTAACTCCCCTTGTATGAGCCCACACAAGATGCAACAGGAGTCCATGGCATTAGAGATTTAACTGAAGTGGAGAGATGGCCCGAGATCAGGATGGGAGGAGGATTTTTGTGTCCTAGCCCTCTTCCTGCAAGGTGACTCTGGGCTGGATCTGCTCTGTATTATACCACTGATAATGCTTCTTTGAGTGACTCTCTCCTTCCAGAAACTGCTCCCTTCCTTCCTCCTTTTCAGCCTGCAGGTGGTAACAGCTTCTTAGGTGTCAGCCCCAGCTTACCATAATCTCCTGTGGATCCCCTACATCTAGGCAACACCTGCGTAAATATCTCTTTATAATGAGACTCTCCTCCAAAACCCTAATCTACAGAGATGCTGACTGATACACATTGACGCTGCTGCCTCTTGAAAAATATCGTCCATTCATAGTTCATTCACGCACCTACCATCCATCATTCATTCATTTGCATGTTCACCCACTCCTTGGAAAGCCATTGGCTCACACTTCTACTCACTACCACGTCCTCACTCACTCACTGGTGAATTCTCTTTATACAACATACTCCACAAAGAAGTCCAGCCCTGCCTCAGCCACAGTCTGCCCCATAAGGGCTAAAGCACAAAGTGGCTTTTTCAGTGACAACTCCATGCATTCCATCCTCCCTGATTATGGAACTGCACTTTGCTGCAGAAAGTCTACCTACACAAGATCCAGCCTCTTCAGGTTTCAGTCTCCCCCTCGGTGACATCAGGATGCTGAAGTGGGAAGCCCCTGGAATGGAAAGACTAGAGGCTTAGGCAGGACTTAGAATCACACAAACCAACCCACTTGGGGAACAGGGCCCAGAGAGGCAAAGGGCCTTGCCCAAAGGCACACCCTATCTCACACTTACTTTTCCTGTTGTCAGGACTATGATTTGGAAAACAGTTCCCCACCAAGGACCCCATGTGTTGTTGGACTGAATGAACCGAGGCCACTGTGCCCTGATGGGAGGCTGGCAGGAGGCTGACCTGAGAGGAACGACACCCACTGCCTTGCTTGGTCGGCTTTCCTGGAAAGCCAGCTTTCCCACCCTTCTCTGCCTCCCAGGGCTGTGCAGGGTGTTTAATTAATAAACATGCCTTTAAAGTCAGCAAATGTTAAAGAGTAATGTTTAAGTGCTAATTATTGTTATCATAGGCCACTTTCCACCTCATTAAATGCATGGATTCAGTCATTGTTAACTAATTCCTAAGGAGAAACCAGGGGCCCCTCAGGTGTTAGGGTGGCATCTTTCCCTGGCAAATGACCCAGTTCCCAAGAGGCTGGCAGGCTGGCAGCCTGGTGAGGGGTCCTGTGGAAAGTGTGCAGGCTGTGCCCCCACCTTCCCAGGTTCAAGCCCCAGCTCTGCCACTGCCCAGAAGTGTGGCCTCGGGAATGTTGCTTCCTGTCTTTGAGCATCAGTCTCCTAGTCCAGGAAAGGAGACAAATGTATGTGGAGTGGCTCACCCCATGAAGAGATTTTGTTCTTACTGTTGTCAATATGAGTATTCCCTCCAACATGAGTTCTGTTTTATTTTGTTCATCAGCTTTATTGAAAAATATTTTACATACAAAATTTGCCAATTTCAGGTATATAATCTGATGAATTTTAACAGTCATGATATAATCATATGACCACCATGATGATCATGCTACAGATCATTACTATTTGTCCCCCAAATTCTTTCATGTCCTTTGTAGTCAATTCGCTCTGCCACCCCCAGGGCTCCTGGCAACCACTGGTCTGCTTTCTGTCATTATAACTTACCAAAATTTCATATAAATGGAATGATACAAATCTTCTTTCTTTCAGCTAACATAATGCTTTTGAGATTTATCTAGTTCCTGCATGTACCAGCAGCCCATTCCTCTACATTGCTGAGCAGTACTCCATTGTATGGATATACCACAACTTTTTTAACCCATTCACCAACTGAGAACAATTTGACTTCTTTCCAGTTTTTTAATATTATCGATAAAGCTGCTATAAACGTTCACTTGTAGGTTTTGTGTGGATATATGTTTTCATCCACTTGAGTAAATACCTAGGAGTGGAATTACTGCTGAGTTACAAGGTAAGTGAATAGTTAACTTTATATATATATATAAACTGCCGAACTGTTTTCCAAAAAGGCTGTGTCATTTTGTGTTTCCACCAGCAGTGTATGAGAGTTCAGTTGCTCACATCCTCACCGACCCTTGGTTGTGTTTTTATTGCCAGTCTTCCTACTTTTAGATATTCTAAAATTGCATAGTGAGTGTGAGCGATATCCCATTGCAGTGTGAATTTGTATCTCTCTAATGATGAACAATGGTACACATCCTCTCATGTATTTACTAGCTGTATATTTTTTTGATGAAGTGTCTATTCAAATATTCTGCCCTTCTTAAAAATCAGATTGTTTGTCTTTTTATTAATGAATCATAATCATTCTTTATGTATCCTAGATATATGCACTTCTTCACATCTGTGGCTTTCCTTCTCATTTTCCTAACATTGTCTTTGAAGAGCAAGAATTGTTCATTTTAACAAAGTCCAACTTTTCAGCTTTTCTATTTTAGCTTGTACTTCTTGCATCCTGTTTAAGAACTCTTTGTTAAATTCCACATGTTCTTATGAACCCAGGCAGTTAGAGGTCTCCTAATTCCTAGCACCTATATAGTTAGAAGTGTAACTATTCTTATCATTATTCTTAGTAACTTAGACACCTTTTCAAAGAGATAGGAATCTGGTAAGCCAGCCAGCTCCTTACCCAAGAGAATGGTGCTCATAGAAATATTTTTTATTCCGAGTCACCACAGGAGATTGGTGGGAGCCACTTGGATCTTTTCTTGATGCTAAATTATACTATGCATGTTATGTCTCTGATAAGATCTGACTCTGTACTTGCAACAGCAAATCAGTAGAAGGTGTAGTGTTGACAAGTTGGCTTAAAGCTGGCAGCTGTTGATTTTGTGGCTATTGCACCATATTGTGTTTTCAGACCGGACTCAACCATCCGAGTGTGGTTCCTAGTACACTGGTTGTGTCGGAGGCACCTGATCACATTTCCTTCACTGTTGACCAACGTATGGTTTCCAAGACTTTTAGCTCATGTCTCCTTTGATAATTTCAGACATACTCAGGAGATGTATTCTTAGTTTCATGTCTATTATAGGTCCTATATATGTATATATATACAGAGAGAGAGAGACTCACAGTACTTTACACAATATTAGTCAACTTATCAAGAAGACTAGAGGTAGACAATTCTAGCCAAATTCAATGAATCAATCATGACATTGAGGATCCAGACCCCAACCCCCCCACTTTTTTTCTTTGCCATTCTTTGTTCCTCTTTTGATGAATTTGTGTTTGTTGCCTCCTGGCCTGAAGATGGCTGCCATAGTCCCAGGCATCAATGCCTACATTTGAGGTAGGAAGAAATTGGAGAGATGCTGCCGGCTAACTCTATCTTTAATCATTCCTGTCCCTTTTAATTCAAATGGAAATTATCTTTCTGAGAAGCATACTTCTCCTGTCTCTGCAGACTTCTCTTTATAAGCTATTGGCCAGCACTAAGGTCACATGACCACTGCTGGCTGTGAAGGAGGCTAGCTGAACAAGCAAATACGTGGTAAAAGGAAATGGGAGATGGATGAAAGGCTGGGGCTGGTCATGTTACTGTCCTGCAAATCAGAGTTCTAGAGGCAAAGAAGAGGTCGAGAATGGTTGTTGGGTAGTGTAGAGAAGTCAGGGATGTGCTGCCCTTTCGATATTCTTTCAATAAAGGTGTCAGCCCCTCCAGGGATTGACGCCACTGCAGAGAACCACCTCACCCAAGTCGTACGTGCCCTCCCCAAGGCAGTCCAATCCAACAACGGAATGATTTGTCATACAGCACACAGCAGGTGGGAAGGAGGGCAGGGGAGACTTGCTGGCACCTCATGTATGAAATAAGACACGGACACAAATACACCAGTGCACAGTTTACTAGAAGGAAGCCAGCACCCTGTGCAGAGGGCTCTGGGGATCTAAGAAAACTGAAAATGTGAAATCTCAGAATCCTTTTCTCTCCTGCTCCTCTGTGATTTGCAATCCCCAATCCAAGCTATCCCTTAATCCAATTAAAATGGACTTGTTTATGCTTATCAGCTTTTTATTTGATTTGTCAAAAATGTGCAAATTACGCAGAGCCCTCTTTGTCTCCTAAACCAAAAGGCATCAATAAAACTATTAAGTTAAAACCAATTAAATACAGCTGCTGGAACTTGAGTGTGGTAGAGCAGAACAGAAGCAAGGTTGGAGAGGGCAGAGTTTTGCTGGGGAGAGAACAGATCTCCTGGCCTCCTCATTTGGCATGGCACCTCTCCAGGAGTCCCTGTAGGAAAAGGGAAAAATGAGCCACCATTTTCCATGAGCCTGATAGTGGACTTGTAGCATATCATTTTAATTATCTCAGTAACTCTGCAAGGTGGGCACAATTGGACCCATTTTGCAGATGAAGGAACTGAGGCAAAGAACCTGTTCAGAAGGTCCCATTGCTGGGAATTGGTAGAGTCAGGATTTGAACTCTGTCTACATCCTCCACCTGGAATCTTGGAATGTTGGAGTTTAAAGGGTCCACAGAGGTCATGTGGCCAAGAGCAAGTCTCTGGAAATGAAGGAGCCTGGGTGTCCACGTCCATAAAATGTGCATAACATTGCCAGCCTGCCAGGGCTTGCAGAGGACCAATGCAATGATGGGCATCTTAGGTACTGGCACATGGTAGGTACTTGTTAAACACTAACTTCCTAACTGTGTTCTTGTTAAAACCCATCTCCTTTCCCTTCCTGTGTTTCAGAAGGGAAGGCTGAGACCCAGAGAGGGAATGTGACTTCTTTAAGGTTGCTGAGACCCCATACAGAGCTGGGAAAAACACAAGTCTCTGGCTCCCTGGTCTAGCACCTCATTCCAGACCCTGAGCTGCCTCTCTATTTTGCAGATGAAAAAGCAGAGGGACAAAGTGTAGAAGGTACTGGGTGACCGGTTGGGTGCTGAGCACAGGAGCTCCACAGCCACTGGGCCCTGGACTCAGATCTTGGCACCACCATTTTTCAGGGGCGTTGCTTGGGCACATGTCTTGACATCCTTGAGCACCTGGTTCCCCCTCTTTAAAAGGGGGCTCATGACCCATGTCCCAGTGACCATTTGGGGTGGAGTGAGGTCAGACAGGTGAAAACCTCATGTCAGCCAGAACTGCTGCCTGCCTACAGCACAGCACACGGAACATTTGGGGGACAGCTTGAGCACCTATTCTCACAGTCTCCAAAGACCCAGGATGGGTTTCTAATTCCTGGCAACCCTCAGACCAGGGGACGCAGATTGCTCAGGAAGGCAGAGCAGATGCCCAGGATTCCAGGCACCACTAATCCTATTACAGATATATTAGGAACCATAGAGGACACATGGAACACCACCCTTCCCGCAGAACGTCTCCAATCCTGTCGCTGGGCAGGCCCCAGGTTGTCAGAAATCTGGTAAGCAGCTCCCCATTAAGTGAACAGAAAGATCATGTGCAAACTGCACGGGAGCCTCATTACTGCAATGCAAACCCTCCTGGGCTGCAATGACGCAATGATCTCGGTGCAGTTATAGACAGTGTGCAATCAGTAAGGGTGGGGTCAGCTCCCACCGCTGCAGTACCCCCGCAGCCTGGTCACCCTGGGCCAGGGGCTTCCCCTCTCCAAGCCTCTACCTCCCCACCTGAGAAATGTGGACTAATTGTCAGCCATTACTGAACTTATTAATAATTATCTGATTAGTGGTCACTATGACTTTTTCATTTCAATTTTTAAGACCCAAAGCCTGTTGGGAGGAGCAGGAAGAGTCCAGCAGTAATGGTAATGGGTGACTCTCCTGGAAATTATCCGAGAGCTGTTACTGTTAGTGTTCCAAATACAAGATCTCTGGTTCGATTGGCCCCAAGAGTCCGTGTGCACGGGAGGAGAGCAGGATCGGTTATATAAGAAAGGAAGATGTGATATTCTGCTGTGACATATGCCAAATGGGTGCAAGGCTATGGGCTCAAGTCAGGCTATTGCTTTGAGGGAGGGTTTCCCAGCTTCTTTTATTCTCTCCCTTTAACACACAAAAGCTGTGCCGGGAAGCCCAGCTCCTGGATTCTGCAGACTCCCTTCCCTGTACAACTCTGAGGCTTACCACCCGAGGATAGGAAAACGTAACATGGGAGAGGAAGAGATAAGCTGATTCTGTCCAGAACCAGGGCGTGGGGAAGGAGAAGCACAGGACTGAGAAGGAGAAGGAGGATTCTGGGGTGTGGACCGCCAGGTGTTTGCCTGGTCTTCCCCCTCACAGCCTCCTTCCCGGTACTGCGAGGGCACAGGGTGCTGCCTGGTCACAGCTGCGCCTTGCTGCTTTCTTGGGCACCCTCAGTGCACCCGGCAGGTGAGACCCAGCAAGGCAGTCACAGGGCAGCACAGGGTGACCTTCAGACAAGCTGGGAGGGGGCAGTGCGGGGGGGCACAGGAGATGTAGGCTTATGTTTGAGGGAGCTGAGAACACTAGTCATCCAAGCCCAGAGCGAGATCCCCCTTCCCCAGTTTTCCACTCACACTTGCAGGACCTGGGGGAGTGGGGACACGACTCTGCCCTCAGCGGGGCAGAGGACTGGCAGAGCCCCAGACTCTACCCTCCCCTGAAACCACTGGACCAAGCCCCACCCTCCACAGGCCCAAAACCAGCCTGGGAGCAAAGCAGGGGAGGGCAGTGCCCCCAGAAGGCTGGAGGTGTGTATCCAGCAGAGACTTAGCTTGGAACCCTAAAACTAAGGTTTGAGCTAAGATGTCAAAACTGGTCACAGTAGTCGGCTAGGGCTGTCGTAACACAGCACCACAGACTGAGAGCCTTAAACAACAGACATGAAGCGCCTCACGGTCCTGGAGGCTGAAGCCCAAGATGAAAGGATCAGCAGGGATGGCTCTTCCCGAGGCCTCTCCACTTGGTCTGTAGATGGCCATCTTCTCCCTGCGTCTCTTCACATCATCGTCCCTCTGAACGTGTTTGTATTCAAATGTCCCCTTTCTATAAGGACACCAGTCATGATGGATCAGGACCCGCCCTGAGGACCTGATGTTAACTTGATTGCTTCTGCAAAAACTATCTCCAAAGCAGGGCACATTCTCAGGTACTGGGGGTTAGGGCTTCAAAATATGAATTTTGGAGGAACACAATTCAACCCATAATCTGGGTAAAGCTTAATTTTTGTTTTTTGGCTAGTTTTGTTTCCAGTACAGGAGGAGGCGTGGGAGGGTTGAGAAGGGTGTCATACGGAAGACCAGAAGGCACAGACAAAGAAAACACATTCTCTTCTCACACCCAGACTGCAGCAAGTATTCAGGGAGCAACCCCAATATATAATCCAGACAGATCTGTGCAACCTCCCGAATCAATGGCCTGGATTGGGCAGGGTGCCCAGAGATAACAAAGCAAATGCAGTCTCGTAGCCTCGGTAAAAGAAAAAAATGCAATGAAGTATTACAATAGCGAGAGTAGCTACTTTTAAAGTACACAATATTTTGCAGGTGTGTGATAAGCTCTTTACACGGATTATTTTATTGAATCCTCATGCAACCCTCTAAGGCATTTCTATTACACTCCCAATCTCTAGGAAACCGAGGCTCGGAGAGAATTATCCACCCAATCATACTGCCTGATTCCAAAGTCGGCCTGCACTCACTGCTCACTCCACCAGTCCCACTTTCCTGAGCTGGCAGACT
This sequence comes from Smutsia gigantea, assembly GCA_032199065.1. Lineage (NCBI taxonomy): Eukaryota > Metazoa > Chordata > Mammalia > Pholidota > Manidae > Smutsia > Smutsia gigantea. The sequence continues at coordinate 335,732 of JAVSCE010012667.1, forward strand.
TCTTCTTAAAGCCTCCAAACAACTCTTCCCTGTGCTCTAAGGAGAAAGGTGGGCCCAGGGACCTGGAGGTTGGGCTAGAGGGCAGGAGACTCAGGTTAGCAGGTCTGCGGGCTTCCCAGGGCTGCAGAAGAAGTTCAGCGCTACCAAAGCTTCTCCAGGGTGAATCCATGACAACAGCGATTGTAATAATACTTCTGAAGAGGAAACAACCTAAATGTCCATCAAGGGGGGTTGGCTAAGTAAATTATGGCCCTTCAACTAGGTCTTTGAGGAAATCGCTTGGATAATCAAGGCTGTATACGGGAACATTTGATGACCTGATTAAAACATGGATTCAAAATGTTATAGAACAGAATATATGTACAAATCTATTGAAAGATCTAGACATATAGACTAGATCGTAGATCACAAACTAAAATGATGACAGTACTTACATCTGGGTGATCCATGGAATTAAAAGTGATTTTCCTTTCATTTTTACTTCGGTTTTGCTGGTTCATCGATTGTAATTTTTTGCCAAAGATCGTGCCTTACTTAATATAAAGAAAAGGAGGAAATCGTTACTCTCAGGGGATAAGGCATTCTGATTTTCAAAGAAATAAGTTCTCCTTAATTTCTAAGAACTCTCCTTTCCTCTGCCCCCGCTGCATTTTTTGCTCAGAGCTGAGAATTTGCGGTTCCCTGTAATAAGAAGGTGTATCTGCGGACTTTTGTTAGGGCATCTCTGTCTTCTGTGTAGGAGACACCACTGGATGCCTGTTCCTAAAACACTCTCCGTCCCCCAGGCACAGAGCCCTGGTTGTATTTGGATGTCTCCGCCTCCCCCAGGTAGAATCTGCGGGGTAGATCCTGAATGGTCCAGCCGGCTCCCTTCCCTGTCAGTGATTGGTTTAGCAGTATCCATGGGGCGTGGTTCTGGCCAAAGAGGTGTGAGAGAGACTGGGACAGAGGTTCCCTTGCAACATTCTGAAACATTCTGTCCTCTTCTGCTCAGTGTGGCATAAGATGGAAACTTGTCTTATGACCACGAGAGATGCCATCCTGGGGACAAAGCCTAGCCTCTGAAGGTGACAGACCAGAGAGAAGGAAACACTCTGGGTCCTTGACGTCACCGTTCAGCTGTTGAATTCCTAGCATGTGGGTTCTTATCACGTAAAGGTACACACTTTCCTCACTGCTTCAACCACGGGGTTTCTGGTACTTTCAGCCAAATGCATCCTTATTGATATATAATCTTATTTCTTTCTTGGTTTATTTCAGACTGTGAGTCCGAAGATGAATGCCAACTAGCACGAATTACCAGGACTTGTATTCCTATCATTTATATTACTAGCCTTTGTAGATAACACTGGTTTTCTGTTTCTCTGCCTCCTATGTTTACATGGACTGTTAGGTCTAAACCAAAATGTGAGAGAAAGACATGGAGGCGAATGGATGTTGATACTGAGGAGCAGGGACCAAGTTGCTGAGTGTGGGGCCATCTGGGTTCATGCCCTGGCCCACCTCTGATGGACTGTGAGACTAATTTCCCACCCAGCGTCCTGGGGAGGGATCCTAGGCTGACAGAGGACCTTGTCATTCAACACGCTAAGACGGAACAGGCTGCTTCCATAGATCTCTCTGCACGTTTGAAGATGCTGAGACTGGGGGATCAGGATGAGCTTTATAATCACCCCAGAAAGGGGCGACGTTTCAGATGAACTAGAAAGGGGTGACATTCCAACAAGCTGAAGACCCAGTTGTCCCACTGGTGAGTCTGGAAGGGGCCCATGGGACCCCACTCTGTTCCTAATCCCTTGTTCCTTTCACCTGTCTTGGTTCAGCTCCCTGGTCTTTTGGGTGAAGCAGTGCCATCTCTCTGCTGCTCTTTCAAAGGAGGGAAAGAGCTTTTGGGTCGGATTGCTCTCCTATTTTGAGGAGTCCGGGATGGGGAGCAGCTGCTGACAGCTGCATCCTGACTCCCAGAATCAATTTCAATTCAGCGCCTCCCAGCCGAGATGTGAGTTTTCTCTCTAATTTCCAAGAAGCTCGAGGCTTTATAACAGAAAGCCTTTCTCTTCATCCTGTACTAATTCCTCTGTACCTAATTTATCTCAGAAAGCAGCATATCCAGGAAAGAGTACGTGAAGCCACAAAGCTCTACAGACATGGTTGAAATCCCAGCTCTTCTACACACTGGTATGTTGTAAGATTGACGCAAGTAAGAATGCTGGCGGCTGACATATAGCACAGTGCTTGGCACAGACAAAACCAAGGGGTGGATATCAGTGTGGTTCTGGGAAACTTGTTTGACCCCTTTGAGCTTCAGCTTCCTGTCTAAAGTAGAAGGTAGTTGACTCTTCAGGTTTCTAATAAGGATTAAATGAGACGATGGATGTAGAATTGCCTCTGGTTGCAAGTCACCATGCCTGAAAGCCCAGAAAGCGCTACACGGTGGTCTGGGCATTGTAAACTGCCCGCCATCAACCAGGAGCTTACCAGCTATTACCAGCCAACAGCCAACAGCCAGGCTGAGAGCCCCCTTTCTCACCCCCTCTGTGTGTCCCTGCTCCAGGGCACCAACATTTGGGAGCCGACCAGGAACTCACTGGATCATCCAGATATCGGCTGTATGGGAGCCAAACATCTGCATGGTGGAAATCAAGGAAAAGACAGCCCTGGTTTCCACTTCTCCCAGAGCTGGGCACTGGAGTCCACGGACACTGGGCATGAAGTATCTGCTGTGCTTTTTGCTGTGGTATCTCCCAGTACGCAACACAGAGCAGGCATCCAGTTGATGGCTCCTTCCGTGATTTCTAAGTGGAAGGATAAACACAAGAAATCTGTGGTCATGGTCGTACCAGCTAAGTCCACAACAGAGTCCTGGTCCAGAAAAGAGCTACAAAGCAATGAGGGGGTAGAGGCAGGGGAGGCATCTGGTTCCTTTATTTTCAGGTTGCAATTAATTAAAGGGGAAGGAAAGGCCAGGGAGACAAAAGCTCTTAAGGGAAGCCTCCGCCATTTGTGACCGCTCCTCACGGTATAAGGGAGAGGACCCTGCAGCCTCTCCACTTCCCACCTAAGTGACCCGGGTCCTTGGTTTCCATGTCTGTGAAACGGGGGATAACCTGGCCCCACAAGTTTCAACGGGATAGGAAAATATGTGAAGACCCTTTGGAAATGGTGCATTGTAATAGGGATTGTCATGAAATTTGATGATGAGGACGGTGAAAAATAATGTCAGCTTATAGTTGTCTTTGTTCAACAGAAAGCTGTGAGCACTGTTTCTGTGCTGAGCGCTGCTCTGGGGCTGGGAATACAGAGGCGGGCAAGACAGACCCGGCCCCTCTCCCGATGCAGCTCACCACTCAGGAGGGGCACAGACGTAAGGCAGCGAAACACATAAATAAATAAAATTATTCCAGATGGTGGAAAGTACTATATTGACTATAGGACAAGTGATCTAGTAGATGGCAAACAGAGCTGGGCGCTACTGTCAGTGGGGAGGGGGTCAGGAAGGGCCTCTCTGAGGAGACATCTGAGCTGAGACTGGAGGAGGAGGACCCAGTCACATAAAAGCGGTGGTCCAGGAACAGCAGGAACACAACATGCAAAGGCCTCAGGTGAGAAGTATCTTGGTCGTGCTGTTGTTGTGTTTGTTTTGCTTTATTTTGCTTGTGAGAGGTGGAGAGGGATGCTGGCTGGGAAGCAGCATGAGATGAAGGGGGAAGCAGCGCCGACCCTCTAGGGCATTGTAAGCCATGTAAGGGGTTTGGGTCATTGTGCTCTATGATGGGAGCTCGCTCTGGCTGCGTCTTGAAGAGTGGGCTCTGGGGGCAGGGCTGGAAGTGGGGAGACCCGTGAGGAGGCTGATGCACGTCCAGATGGGTGAGGATGGTGTGTGTGAGCCCAGCACCTGCTAGATGTTCACATGCAGCATCTCATTTTAACCCTCACAGTAACCATGTGAGCTACAAATTGTTATTATATCCATTTTTCAGGTGAGAAAATCGAGGCTCTGCAGGTATTGAGTCACTTGCCTGAGGTCACAGAGCCTTAACCATAGCCCTAACCCTAGCTAATGTAGGGGATGGAGCTGGGATCCAAGCTCAGGCAGCCTGACCCCTGAGCCCACGTGATCCTGTGTCATAACTATCAAAGGTGCTTGTGTCAGGGGACAGGACTGGGTGACTCCTGGAAGGGCTCAGTCCTTCCTGAAAGGCTGCCTCATTAGTGGACTCTGCAGGGACCACCTCCCTTTGGGTTGCTCTCTTGAATCAGAGACAGATCTGGCTCTGTCTAGAGGACTCTAGAAATGGAAAGTCATTCCTACTGACACTATGAATTTTTTTTTCAAAAAACACTTTTATTGAGGCATAACAGCTACTAAAGTGCAGTAATCGCATATGGACAGATAAATGGTTTATTACTTATAAAGACAGCCTTATAACTACCACCGACATCAGGACAGCAGCCCTCACTCATATCCAGGACAATTTTGAAGGGTAATGTTTATGCCTCCAGTATGTCTCAACCCTGTACCAGGTTTTTCTAACGTCTCCTGCATTCCCTTTAGCCAGGATTCTTCTGGAAATGCCCCAGTGACCTCACAGATCCTGGGCAGGGGTCCTTCGGGGCCAAAGCCCTTATCAGCAAACTAAGAAGTGAAGAGGGTGGCTTGATGAATGCCCAGCTCTCTGGAACGATGGTGCTTTAGAGAGTGACTTGCATGGGCATTTTCACACACATTCCATCTCACAGCAGTCAGTGTGGTAGGAGGTCCCAATCTTATTTGCAAAGAAGCCTCAGTTTCCCCATCTGCAAATGGGGGCATGAGAAGGGATGAACTTGAAGTAGAATCTCTTCTAAACTCAGCAATCCTAAGATTCCCAGGGCTGTGAGGAAGGGAAAGCAACCTCTCAGAATCCCCACTTCCACCTCCTCAGAGCAGACACTGGGGGAGAAATGTCCGGAGGATATCCAGGTCAGAACTCCAGTGACCTTGGAAGTTAACACCCAAATCCAAGTACTTGGAGTCTTGACTGCATAAATTCCCCACAGCCGCCCCCACCACCTGCAGCCTTAACATGCCTCTGTTCCTCTTAGGTTAATATATGTTTTATTTATAGGGCTTTATTATGTGCTCAGAAGGCCCCCCTGAGAAATGTAATTGTGCATTGGGAGGTAAATTTGAATAATATTTACAATTAATTTCCATCAATAAAGCAACGCACAGAAGCCTCTGTGCAGCTGAAATGGGCCCTGGGTTGGTTTCCTGCTAACCACTCCCCTGAGAGAGCTTGGGTAGCTTTTAAATAGCCCTGGAATAGTCCACTTCTCTCCCTTGGCTCCTGAAGTCTGGGCACCACTGTACTCAGCTGGAGGCTGCAGTGGCCTCCTGGCACCCCTCCTGCCCCTGCCTGTCCTATCCTCCTCCAGCAACCCCAGGCATCAGCAGTTTCAGTGGGCAGGCCTGAGCATGTCACCGCCCTGCACATGGCTTCCGCTTCATCTCGGGGTGAGCCTGCCTTGTCTCCGTCCTTTCTGGCCTCATTCTACTTGCTCAGCTGTGGCCCCCACCCGCTCAGTCCCCACCATCACCCTGACCGACCCGCCCCCAGCCCCCAGCATTAGCCCAGCTGCCTGGAGCATCTCTCCTGCACCTGCCACCCAGTCCGTGCCGACCCATCCTTCCCCTCTCAGCCCCAGTGGCTCTTCACTGAGGAAGTTTCCCTGGCCTTTGGAAAGGGTCAGAACCCTCAGGAGTCTGTGTGGAGCCCTTACTGTGGCTGTATTTTCAAAGTGGCTGGCTGTCCGTCCCACTCGAGACTGTATATACCCTGATCATCCCTGCATTCCTGTTTCTACCAGGGGGCCTGGCAGAGTACCTATTAAATAGATTTTTATGGATTGGAGGAATGGGTGAAATAGAGATGGCTCAGCCAATGAATGGATGTGGGGGGGGGGCTCTGTCCTTGGGGGTGGTCCTGAAGAGCTCAGACTTGGGAGTGAGGAGTCCTCTGTCTCCGGCTCCTATCTGCTGTCTGCTGTTATCTTGGGTAGGTCACTAACCATCTCTTATCCTTGGTTGCTAAGGAAATAAGTGGAGGGAATGTCTTTTAAAATGCAGATTCCTTAAAGCCCAAAAGCTGGGGGATGGTAGGTTGGAGTTTCAGGGTTTCTCCTGCTGCCTCACCACATAGCTGTGTGACTTTGGACAGGACCCTTTACCTCTCTGAGCCTCACCTGCTAGTCTGTGAGGTGGACGGGGAAGGCAAGGGGGAGTTTGGGGCAAGAATGTCGAGAAATGAGCCCCACTCTTGCTTCTTTTTCCTGATTCAAAAGAAACTGTCTTCCAAGGGAGGAAGGAAGCAAGCCCCAGGCCCCCTACTGAATTGTTCTGCAGTTGGACAAGTGGCTTCCTGGCTTCTCCTAGTCCTGGGTATCACCCCCAGCAGCAATTTTTCAAATCCACAGGCTTAGGGTACATGGACCAGCCAGAGCATAGCATGCTAGGGAGGAATGGGAAAGGAAGGCCAGTAGCAGGAGCTGGGGAAGCACTGGGTTCAAAGCTCAGATCCCCCATTTACTAGTTGGGTGACCCTGAACCAGTGGGTCTGCCATCCGAACCTCCCTTTCTGCATTACCCTCGTGGGTCTGATGGGCCTCTTCTTTCTACTGTTTTGAGGGTTTGATGAGATTTTGTGCCTGACACACAGTAGATGCTAAATAAGTGAAGCCCTTTCCTGCATCATTATTTCTATTTCCTTTGTGCTTCCCCCATCCCGTCTCAAATAGCGTCTTCTCTTCTTGTCCCTCTGCCTGCTTCCCTACACACCCTTATTTCACCCACCCCACCCAGGAGGCAGCATGGAGTCCACATCACTGGGTCCTGGCCCCGGAGGGAGGGCTCTCACGCACAAACACACTGGCTGCCCATGGAGTAGTGCAGGTGAGCACCCTCCGTGAGCCACAGGGACTTTGCGGGTGTGTGACCGTGGAGATCCTCAGGAAAAGCTAGAGGGACAAGACTGAAGGGGAAGTCATGGTTGCATTTAAGTATCTGATGGGAAACTACACTCAGAACAGGGAGACAGGGAGGCAGGGAGACAGGGAGACAGCCGGAAAGGGAGGCCTGGTCCTAAGGAGGCAAACAGCCTGCTTCAATTTTGCTCCTGCTGTAGAACTTTTCCAATGACATGACTTCCTAGCTCCCCCGGGCCTGGCTTGGCCAGCACGCGGCCCATGGGAAGCGAGTAGCTAAGCCCGAGGAAGCAGCACTGTCCTGGCGGCTGGAGGGCCAAGCGGCTGACAACTGTGTCTGGGACCTGGGGCACATCTGAGCCTTAGCTGCTTTCCCCATGAAGTTGGGGAAGGGGATGACAGGGGGCAGTGGGCAATATTTAAACCTCCCCTTTTTGTTCTCAAACTGTCCAAGTCCACATTTCTGGAAGCAATCAGAGGCCCCAACTTGGGGTCCGTTCAGAGCCGCCTTGTCCAAAACATAATGGCCCGGCAAGGAAGGGAACAGTTTGTCTCTTAATGAGGTGTGATTTCAAACAGCCTGTGGACTGGGGAGCTTGCCCGGTGCTGTGTAGACGTTACATCTGTTCATTGCATTTTGTTGGAGTGTTGGCTTCACAAACAAAGGACTTGGAAGAAGACAGAATGTAGACACTTGGAAGCCAAAGGGCCTTGGGCCCACAGGAGGCTGCCTCTTGCCAGGAGCCTCTCCCCACTGCTTGCCTGGAGATATCAGAGGTGCAAGAGATGGAAGCTATGGTGGACACATGGGGATGGGGACGGCGGGAGCTGGACGCCCAGTGCACTCTCTCTGCCATGTTGGATCATTTTTCAAAACTATTTGGAAAGATGACTTAATAGTCATTAAGATGTTTACATTAGCCTACTGAAGAATCAATATTTATGGTCAAAACCCTAAGACTCTGCAGCCTTGTTTGAGCCAGATAGACCTTGTTTCAAATCTAGACTCTGGCAGAGACCAGCTGGATGCCCTTGGGCAAGTTACTTAGCCTCTCTGAGCCTGACTCCTCATCCATAAAAGGGAAGTAATAACTGTATGTAACTCAGGGCTGCTGTGAGGAATATATGAGATAACACATATAAAGTGCTTACCATAGGAAGTGCTAACTATATGTAAGCTATCAGGATAGCCCAGAATATCCTCAATAGATACATTCTCCACAAAAGAACAGAGTTTCTGGGACCAGACAGAGCTGGGTGCAGATTTTAACTCTGTCTCTGGATAGCTGTGTGACATTGGGGGAGTTACTTCCCTCCTCTGAGCCTCAGCCTTGTCATTTGTAAATGGGACAATAGCCCTCTAGCACAGGAAGGTGACGTTCCCACAGAAAGAGCTGTGAGCCGGCGGCACACCACAGTCCGCCTCTCAGGAGTACAGTACAGTTCCAGGAGTCAGACTCCAGGTTCTGCTTCGAGTTCAGTGACTGGGCCCTTAGCCACACTCGTCACCCCGCAAGATGCTCCTGGGGTGGCCTCCAGAAGCTGACTTTGGACTAGCCTTCAGCAAGGCTTTGAGGAGGGTGAGGAGGAGGAGATGCCCCCTCTGAGCACCTCCAGCCAGAGGATTAGGGGAGGAGGGAGGAACCTCTGTGATGGGTGGGGGCTGCAGGAGCAGCTGCTGGCAACCCTGCCCCAAGCAGCAAATGCAGGGGAGAGCAGTGCCTGGGGCAAGGGCAGCACCGTCCACCCCCAGAGTAGCCACCACCCAGGAAGATCTGGGCTGAGCTGCTTTGTGCCGCGCCCGTGAAAGGTCTTCCTCGCCCATTCCTCCCCAGGCCCTGAGTCCTCAGGTCCCTGCTGGTCTTGCCCACACGGTTCCTCAGGACCTCTTCCTGGGCCTTCCCAGCTGCTCTGAAAGCCAAATCCACCGTTTTGGCTGCTGAAGGGCTCATGTCACCTTCTTTCCTGGTAACCTGTGCATTTCCATTTGCCCTAAACCAGGGGAAAGGCTTAGGTGGCAGGATGTCTGGCTTGCTACTGATGTAGGTACAGGTGGTGAGGCGTGATCTGTGTCACGTTGAGTCTGCTCTGACCAACTCTGCTCACACCAGGAATGCATCTTGTAGAGTGTCATCCCTGGAGTGCCACAGTAGGTAGCATAGTTCTGCCGTCTGATGCTGATTCTAGTTCATGGCAGTGGTTTTGAGAGTCTTCCTTTTTTTGCTTTGTGTCAGTCAAGGCTGGTCTCCCAAGAAGCCCAGGATGCTGGTCCCAGGCTGTAAGCAGCATGGCAGGGCCTGTCCACCAGCTCACTCCAAGAAAAGGGTTCCATTCCCTGGATTCCCAGCTCAAACCACTGCTCAGCCCCATACAGAATACAGTGGGCACTGGTGGGCACTGAAGAAGTTTCTGCTGTAGTCTTGAGAAAGCATAGCTTTTGGCCTCCAAGTCTGGAGTGTCTGTCTATTGGGGGGTTCAAAGCATGCTAGTCTCCCTCTCGTTCATCGAAGACCTCTCGTTCATTGATGACATCTTGGTAAAGCTCCTGTGGCTGGGGTAGTAGGAGTGGCCTGTCTCCTCACTCAGAGCATTGACCAGGCGGGAGAAGAGGGCTACCTTGAACTTCTTGAAGTCTTGACCCATGAAGACGTACAGAATGGGGTTCATGCAGCTGTTGGCAATAGCAATGGCTGTGGCTAGGGGCAAACCCAGGCTGAAGACGGAGCCAGGCACAGCGGTGTGGTAGAGCTCCAGGAGGTAAAGCGTGTGGTAGGGGCACCAGCAGAGGAAGAAGGTGATGATGATGGCCATGATGACCTTGAAGGGTTTCTTGGTCTTGGCCAGCCGGTTGCGCCGTAGCTTGCAGACGATGGTGAAGTAGCAGGCTGTGATGATGAGAACTGGGACCAAAAAGCCACAGAGGAAGCGGGTGATGGTCACCACCATGTGCCGGCAGAACCCCACAGGGTCCAGTCGGGAGTGACTGGGCCATGGGGAAGAGCTGGCTGCTGACAGGCTGAAGTTGTTGAAGCAGGATATTTTCCCATGCAGATGGGCCGTGTCCCGGAAGACGAGGGATGGAGAACTCAGGAAGAAAGCCAGGACCCAGATAACCACGCAAGCTGTGTAGGCCAGCCGGATGCTGCGATGGTTCTGGGACCAGACGGGGAGGAGCACGGAGATGCAGCGGTCAAAGCTGATAAAGGTCAGCAGGAAGACGCTAGTGTACATGTTGTGAATGAGCAGAAAGTTGCTGATCTTGCACATGGCCGTCCCAAAAACCCAGTGGTAGTCCATGGCAGCATAGGCAATGTGGATCGGCAGGAAGACATTGAACAGGAAGTCAGCCACGGCCAGGTTGAGGAACCAGACGGTGTTCACTGACTTCTTCATCTTGAAGGTGGCGATGACGATCACTAAGCCATTGCCCAGGATCCCGAGGAAACAGACGATGCTGTAGACCACCACCAGGAAGATCCTTGCCACCCTGCCCTCCACGGGAGAAACCTCCTCCAAAGCCACGATGGGGTCGAAATCATCAGCGTATTCATCATCGTAGGTGAGAGAAGTGTTGTAATCCTCACCCTCCATTCTCTGCAAGGGGAGACAGGGGTCATTAGGTAAACCTTGACTGGAACTGGCTTTAAGAGGTTGACCAATACCAGCGAGACCAACAGTGTTCTTTCTGGCTCTCAGCAAGGCTGGTATGGTGACTTAATTAGTCCCTGCTTTGCTATTTTATTTGTGTAACAAACACCTCTCCAGCACCTCCTACTTATCAGGTGCTTTTCTAAAGGCTTGACATATATAAACTGCCCATCCTTAAAGCACCTCAGTGAGGTAGGTAGGTTACAAGCTCCATTTTACAGATGAGGAAACTTAGGCAGAGAGCTTGAGTCACTTGGTGAGGCTGTAACACCGGGGAGAAGGCAGCGTGGAGAGTCAGATTCCAGGCTCAGGGTCTATCCTCTTGACAACCTTTGCTGCCTCTCTGGGACCCTCCCTTTCCCCTTCCAGGCTAGCTAGGCAGATGAACATTTGGCAAAAAGTTCCCCAAATCATGGGAAAATCACAATGATGCTAAGTGCAATGAAGGAGGGTTCCAGAGCACGGTGAACTTGGCCCCAGCCATGTTTCCGAAACCCAGGGACAGCCGTGCTGGCATTCTCCAGCACTCCCTCTTTGCCAGGCGTCCCCCACTTGTGCCCTTTGGAGCCCACAAGAGTCCCTCACTGTTCAGTTATGGTTTCCAAAGCTCTTCAGTGTGGGTCCTCAGCTAACCAGCCCCTGTGCCCTGCCGGAAACACCTGCAGGGAAGAACAAGGAGCAGTGGTTGGATCTGGACTCAGAGCCAGAGATAAGGATCTGTTGTCACTACTCCCAGTTTACAGGAGGAGGCGTGGGAGCTGAGGCTCAGAAAGGTTACTCAGGCGGGAAGTGGTGGAGCCCTTGGAAGCCAGGTTAACTGCTGGCCCCTTCCTCCCAGCCTCCCCTCCCCCCACCTAAGCACACCCATAGATGAGAGGCCGAGTCAGGGGTCGGTCCAGGGGAAGGGGCAGGACTGAGAGTGTGGGTAGCTTGAGGCAAATCCTCTGCCAGTCGGGACCCAGAAAATACCATTCTGGGCAGTGTTGGGCACCTGGAAGACAGAAGAGCTGCCTAGAGCTCCTACCATGTGCCTACGACTGTAGTTCCTCATCTCACTTAGTCTCCCTGGGGCTCTGCCAGGCAGATGTCATGGCTCTTGTATAAAACTGAGGCCCAGAGAGAGAAGTGTCATTCTCACTGGGCATTCTCCAGGCCCTGGGGGTACCCTGAATTGGACATAGACCCTGCTGTCACAGCCATCCAGCGAGGAGACAGTCACAAATACATTCACTGAGCACCTACTGTGTACCAGACAACCGGTACTTCATACAATCCCCATCACAACCTTGTTGGGTATTTTCCCAACTGATGGAAGGACAAACTAAGATTCTGGGGAGTTTGCAAACTTGGGAGGTCTTGGAGGCAGTGGTCCTGTGCATGGTTCAAACCCAACCTCGACCACCAGCCAGCTGTGTGGCTTTGGACACATGACTCCTCCTCTCTGAACCTCAGTTTCCTCATCAGTAAAATGGGAACGCTCACTACTTCACAGAATGGTTGTAAGAATTACAGGCATCAGAAATTGGAGCATTTGGATCAGTGCTGGCACTTAGTAAACCTGCCATACATATTTGTGATTACATTATGGCACAGGGGAAACAGTTGGAATTTGAACGCAGGGCTCTGACACCCCGGAGCCCATGCACTTTCCACCACCCAGCTCTCCCCATCCTAACAAATGAGCTCCAAACCAGGTGTTTCAGCCTGGCAAGACTGCCAGTTGATGTTTCATTACAAATAACTCCAACCTTCCTCCGTATAAATTCATTACTGCTCGTTAGTGGGTTTGAGATTGTATTTTATTGGCGAAAAGTCATCGTTTTGCTTTTACTAAATATAAAAGCCACTTGGAAAATTCCACGGAGGCCTCTTGGCTCAAGGGACTCAGAACTTAAGCCTGGCTGTCACCCCGCTCTGCAGGCTTGGGGGATGCTCTAGCAGAGCTCGGTGAGGGGCCCCCGAGCGCGTCCTGTTGCACGGGAAGGCAGAGAGAAGACGGGATGCTGCAGGGCCCCCACCCCATAGTTGGGGAAATGTGACTGGTATTCATGATAATGATGTGCACCAGGGACTGTGCTGGGCATTTAACACCAGCGGTCTCACTACAGCCCCACGAGGGGCACCAGCAAGGCTGAGGGAGATGAAGACCCTCACCTGGGGCATCCAGGCGGCCGGTAGAGAGCCAGGATTGGAGCCAGGTCTGCAGAACCAGGGCCCTTCCCATCGCTCCCAGTGCCTGGAAACCATGTGCTGATGACAGCCACTGAGCAAGTCCTTGAGGAAGAAATAATCGTGTCCGCATTCCCTGGACCAGGCTATGCAAGCCCTAGGGATGAGAAAGCAGCTCCCTAGGGTCCCTTCCCACAGGGGCTCCCAGCCGGTCACAAGGCACGAGACAGACGTGCTGGGGCTGGGGCAGGGCCAGAATGTCCCCAGGGACACCCCCAGCCTGGGCTGTGGAGGCCTCCCAGGGCTGGTGAGACCTGAGCTGGGTTTTAAAGGACAGCTGGGGGTTGGACATGGAAGGAGGGAGGAGGAAGGCCGTACTGGGCTGTCTCCCGCTACCCTCCCACCGGTCCCCTTTCTGGCAGTGGTGGGTGTTGAGCCCCAAGAAGAGGGGGAGAAGGAGCAGGGAGCCCAGCACCAGACATAAATGCGCTGGGCACAAGTAACATCATGTCTGGCTCTCCAGCTGGGCTGGGAGCAGCTCAGGGTCAGAGGCCATGTCTTCTCATACTTGAGCAGGGGCCAGGCTGGGCCAGCAAGCGTGGCGCTGACATCCTTGGGCATGTCTGTCCATCCACCCCTCATCCCTTATCCCACCAGGAACTGGGTGAGTCAGTGTCCCCTTTCCGTAAGCCCTGGCACTACAGCAGAGTGGTCAAGACAGACTCTGGGCCTGGCCAGACCGCCAGCTTCCAAATCCTGCGTCTGCATGAACTCCCTGTGACCTCGGGCAAGTCAGCTGTCTTCTCTGCCCCTCAGTTGTCTTACCTGTAAAATAATAGTTTCTAACTCACAGAATGGTTGTGACTAAAGGTCACAGGTGAATGCTTAGGAAAGGGCCTGCTGACGGGTGAGCACTAGACTGTTACTATTACTGTTGCTGCTGCTGATATGGTTATTATTTTTTATTTTTACTTCTTAACTCCCTCCTGAAATGGCCTTTGCCCAGGAAGGTGGGAGGGGCCAGGAAGGCCAGAGGACCAGCATCCTGCCCACTTGTCTCCCTAGTTCTGGGTTCAAGGGCAGGCCAAGGGCAACACAGGCAAGGATTTTGGCTTTTCTAAGCTCCAATCTCCTCATCTCTCAAATAGGGATAAGAACACCTCTCTCGTGCTGTGGGGAGGGTCATGTGAAACGCCAATGAATCCTTTGCCAAATGTACATTTTAAAGAGCTATGAAATTCTAGGTATTCGTATTCCTTAAACTGTCCATCACCAGGAAGCTTATGAAAAATTATGTATACCTATAGATCCATAATATGTGTATACACATGGTGAACATTTATTTGAGTGCTCAGTGGATGCCAAATATTGCTAGGCAAGACTCCATGCCATGCTTCCAACAGCTCTGAAAGGATAACTCAACTTTGCAGGTGAGAAAACTGAGGTTCAGAGGTGGGAAGCTGCTTGCCTAAGGCCACACAGCTGGGAAGTCTGGTCCCAGCTGAAAGGTGCCTGGCACTCCCCCTGCTTCCCTGAGGGGTTAGCAGTCTCTAGCCCGCCACGCTGAGACCTTTAAGCTTAGAATCTTGAGAGCTCAGACCTTCCTCACATTCTTGATCCTCCCATGGGGCTGCCTTCCCTGAGCCACCTTCCCACGTTTCCCTCTGTCTTTCCTTCAAGGCCCCTAAAAGTGACTACCTGAAAGTGACTGCCCACTCTTGTGGTGCCCTTTATGAAGTCCCTGCTCAGGGAGAGATGCCCTGGAGAATTCAGAGTAAGGAGCAACATTGCTTGCCCTGAGGAATTAGGTTGCTTCCTCATTCTTGATAATCTAAGTTCTACAACTGATCATATTTCCCTTTTTGATGTGGCCGCAAGGGAGCTCACAGTCACCTTTGCAGGTCAAAGGCAGCAACCCCATTAACTCTGCTGGTCTGCAGTTTTCTGTGCTGGGTTTGGTGGTTCCTTATGTCTACATCTAGTTATACTTTATATTGGTTTTAATTCCTTGTGATAAATAATCATTGATCGGGTACCCACAATAGCCCAACACTGTAAGCTCTTTAATGGTATTAGCTCATGCATCCTCAAAACGCTGCAGGAGTGGTACTGCTACTGTTCCCAAGGTAAAGGGGAGGAGAAGAACCTGTTGTCACACAAGCTAGTGGCCAACCCACACCCCGGTTGCTCTGACTCAAACCTTGCTCTGAACCTTGCATCCCAGAAAGTGGAGCCCATCATTTCATGTCTGTTCACACCCTTCCTAATGTCCCAGGGTCTCCAGCTCCACCCTCCAGGAACATCCCCTCATTGCTCCCCTTTTCCTAGTGCCTTAAGGAACTGAAAAACCCATCAGTTTTTCTGACATCTAGATGAAGTCTGGGCATACATTGTCCATCACAGACCTAAAGCCAGCCTATCCCCCTTTCTACCCTCAGCTCCCCAGAGAGCCCAGGGGGCAGATGAGCCTCCTGTCTCGGCTCCCAGATTCTTCCTATGACCTTGAACCTGCACCCAGTTGGAACTGGACCAAGAGCTCATCTGTTCGGAGGCTCCTGGGACAGACCCCCACGACCCCATACCAGACCAGTCTTGTCAGCCTTTGTACAGTTCCCACAGGTCCGCGGGAGGGGACGCCAGGGAGGAGGCAGTGCAGGAAGCCAGAGAGCCCCTGTACCACCTGAATAAGTGCTTTTTCTCTCTGGGCCTCAGTTGTGGATTCTGTAAAATGAGAATTCATAATAATATTACCTGCCCTGTCTATATTCCAGGGCTGCTGGGAGGGTAGTTGAGGTGATGAAGGTGCTTTTACTGTCGGCCCTGCGAGGGAGATGGTCTCCAAATGGTGGCATTCATTACTGACATTGTAATCGTTGGACACCTAGTATGTGGCAGATGCCAAGCCCATTAGGAATGCCCCAGACAGCAGCCCTACAAATGGGGAGGAATCCTTCTCTCCAGAGGCTTTGGAAACCCCGAGCTTCATGCCTACTGTGTGAGTCAGCCAACTCAGGCTGCTATAGCAAGATGCCACACACTGGATGACTTAAACAATAGACATTCATTTCCTCACAGTTCTGGAGGCTGTTAAGTCCAAGATCAAGGTGTTGGCAGGATTGGTTTCTCCCAAAGCCTCCCTCCTTGGCTTCCTGACGGCTGCCTTCTCCCCATGTCCTCTTGTGGTCTTCGCCCTTTGTGTGTCTGGGTCCTAATCTATTCTCGCAAGGACAGCCGTCATACTGGATTAGGATCACCCTAATGACCTCTTCAAAGGCCCTAGCTCCAAATACAATCACATTCTGAGGTATTGTAGCTTAGGGCACCAACATATGAATTTGGGGGGGTGACACAATTCAACCTGTAACCCCTACATTGCTGTCATTATTGTTACAAATGAGCATTGCTATTTCTTTTAGATTGCTCGCTCCCCCAGCTCTCTGCCCCATGGGCTCACCCATGCTGGGGCCCATGACCATCCTTATGATGGGTTTTACACACACACACACACACACACACACACACAAATACTCATAAACATAGAAATACTCACTCTATGTGCTCACACACATACAGACATGTACACACCATGCACAAGCCCTGGCTTCAGTGGAGGAAGAGGTTTACAGTCTTTAAGCCCAATAAGGGATTCATATAGAGCATACAAGGAATTCCTTCCTGCAAATTCAAATGACAGCAACCCCAAAAGAAAAATGTGCAAATGATATGAACAGGTAATTTACAGGAGGGAAATCGCCAAAACCAAGCATGTGACAAATTGATGCTCAGTGACATGCATATGAGAACCACAGCCAGACAACATTTTGTGCCTAGTAGACTGCGGCAATGACTAGAAATCCATCATGGATACACCTTGGGTTGGTGGGGTGGGGGCACAGGCTCTCATGCCATGCTGCAGGGTCCCCTGGCCCCTGCGCCCCCCCCCCCCGCCGAGCCCTACAAGGAACATGCACTGGGGTGCTCGTGCAGTGTTTGCAGGGGCGGGCCTTAGCTTCGGTTCCCTAGAAGCAAACCTCAAATGAGGATTCCTGCAAAAGTGGTTTATTAAGGAAGCAGTCCAGAAAAATGGGTAAGGGAGTGGAGAAGTAGGGCTGGGAAGGGAGGAGGCCAGCAAGGGTGAAGAGGGTGACCTTGGCACTGGCCTGTGCCTAGGGAACAATGGAGGTCACCTTCCAGGAGGCTGAGTATTTATAGCCCTCCACCCTGCCCTGGAGGTGTGCATTCCCAGGCACTCCCAGCCTCTGAGGTCAATCCTCCAAGGTCCCAGGTGCTGGCTGTCAGAAGCAGTGCCCATGGGGAGACTGTGAGCACGAAAAATGGTCAGAGGTCTGGGGGACCTGGGCAGCACACCAGATGTGTGTGCAGATGGCCAGACACTGGAGGCACCTGACTGTCCACTGCTGGGGAGGGAACGGGTGAATGCTCGGCAGCTGTTAGAAGCCACAGATTATCAAGAATACACACAGCACGGAACATGGAGCATCTTAAAGCCACCCACGCAAATAGTGCGGAGGGACATTGAAAACATGCATGCAAAAGCAGCAGAACACAAAACAGTACCAGGTTTTGCAAAAACACCACCAAATGCGTCAAATAACAAGATACATGCTGAACGGATTAGGATGGCTCCGTGGGAGCAGGGATGGGAGCCGGAAGGGGAGAAAATAGGGCTGAAAGGAAATGAATGCGGCAAAGGAAGACAAAAAGACAGATGTGGGGGCTTCAAGAGGCCGATGATGCAGATGAGATGGCTGGAGGGGTGTCATTATGTCAGCCCTCCCTCTCCTGAGGTGCAGAAAAACCAGTGGCAAACAAACACCCCAAATCCATGCCTGGGGTTCATGCTTGGGCAGTGCCCAGCCCATGCCTGGGTCACTGAATCCCTGACCAGCCACACTGGGGCCTGAGGACCTTCAGCGCTCCATCCTGCTGCCCTCCTGTCAGATGGGGAATAAGCCTGCACGAGCCAGTGGAAGTAACAGCACTGAGGCGGTTCTGCAGCAAAGGCCCTGGTGCCTCCTGGGGGAGCCCAGCCCCTGCCGGACACTGGATGGTCCCCGGGCTGAAGATCTCCCCGCAGAGGGCCCTGCCCACGCCCCACAACAGACCCTCACTGGGGAAGGGGCGGGGGTTCAAGGTCGCATCTGTTCCCTCCCACCACAGAGAGCAAAATTCCCAGGCAGATGTTATTTGCCTAACTTTTATTGAAGAAGCATGTATATAAACCTCACTACATTCCAGGCACTATTCCCTTCCACATTACCTGTTCATATATAATTGTGCATATTTTTTTTAATATAATTTATTTTGGTATCATTAATCTACAATTACATGTGCAATATTATGGTTATTAAACTACCCTTCATCAGGTCCCCCCCACCAACTCCATTATAGTCACTGTCCATCAGTGTAGTGAGATGCTATAGAATCACTGCTTGTCTTCTCTGGGTTGTACAGCCCTCCCCGTGCCCCCCCCAACATTACGTCTGCTAATCGTAATGCCCCTTTTTCCCTCTTATCCCTCCCTTCCCACCCATCCTCCTCAGTTCCTTTCCCTTTGGTAACTATTAGTCCGTTCTTGGGTTCTGTGAGTCTGCTGCTGTTTTGTTCCTTCAGATTTTTTCTTTGTTCTTATGCTCCACATATGAGTGAAATCATTTGATACTTGTCTTTTTCGGCTTGGCTTATTTCACTGAGCATAATGCCCTCTAGCTCCATCCATGTTGTTGCAAATGGTAGGATTTGTTTTCTTTTTATGGCTGAATAATATTCCATTGTGTATATGTACCACACTATAATAGTGCATATTATAGATGTGGAAACCAGAGCCCAAAGAGGGTAAGTAATGTGCCCAAGGTCACACAAATAGCCCCAGGAAAAAAGATAGGCCCAATTAGTCATTCTGGACAGAGCAGGAAGCTCAGAGCAGGCAGGTGCCCAGTCAGGCTTCAAACTCAGAGGCTGCTAACCTGCCAGACCCACACTGTTTCCCCACCTCCCTGGAACATTCCAGAATCCTCTGGTCTTTGCCCCAGTGGAATCTCCCGAGAGCCCCCAGGAGATCAGTCTGGCAGGGTTCAGAGTATGCATTTTACAGGTGGGCCAAGGGACTTTCCCACCAAGCACGGTGACTCTGGCTAGTGGTTGGAATGGGATGTCCTGATCCCAGGTGCTGCGGGAAAAGCCCTTTGGAGGCGGGGCTCATTCATCCATTCATGTATCCATCCGGCAAGGATGTGTGGAGCCTGCTGCTCCCTGGGCCTGGGGAGGAGGCTGGGGTGCAGCAGGTCCGCCTTTTCTGCCCCAGACCTCCCCTTAACCCTGCAAGATCGCTGTCATCAGTCCCAATTCACCAAAGGGACATCTGAAGTGTGTAGGGGGCAATCACTTGCCTGAGGCCACTTGCCTGGTTCGTGGCCATGCAGGGATTTGAACCTGGGTGCCTATGAATCCAGGGCCCCACCTCCCCCAGCTGCCGCATGCTGGCCTATGTCCCCATGGGCTCAGGGGACAGCAGGGCCCAGAGGCATCCGGGCAGCAGATGTGTGCCTTCCGCTTCCTCTCTGTGGGATTTTCCAGGTCCCTTAACTAAATGGACACCCTAAGTCTGCGAAGGACTCATTCTCTTACTGCTGCCTCTCCATCTGAGTGTGTCGGCTCACCCCTCCCTCCTTCCGGCTGCCTTTGTCTTGTGCTCTCTGCCTCTCTCTCCCCCACCTCCGTGTGCCCCTCTCTCTGCATCTCACTCGCTGTCCCTCTGCCTCCCTCCTCGCTCTCTCCCCACTCCCTCCCCTCTGAGAGGCTCAGCAGCCTGTCACTTGCCCATATCACTCCCCTGTGTGCCTCCTTGGCCCCAGAGGCCCCCAGCCGCTGCTCTCCCACCCACCGCAGGCCCCATGCAGGTCCTTATCGGGGCCCGTGGGGCGTGAGAGCCCATCAGGAAACTGGGAGCTCTCCCTCTCCCACTTCCCCCACGGCCCACCCTGACAGTCCAGCTGGGAGGCCCAGATGCTCCTCCTCCAGCTCTCTCGGCCTCTGAAAGATTTTAGTTGCTGGAAGGCCCCTCAGAGAGCATCCATTTTGTAGCTGGGGAAACTGAGGCCCAGAGAGAGGGAGTGACCCTCCCTAAGCCCTAGATAAATGGGTTCCCATCCATCCTGTGTGTGGCACCTCCCCAGAGCCTAGAACTCTACCTGGCTCATACCTCATACACCTCCTACACCTCATGCTTACCACTTCTATCCTCACTGCAGAGGTTTGCAAATGGAGGCTTACTCAGAGAGGTGAAGTAACTAGCCCAGTCTCACACAGCCTTTATAAGCATCAGCCCATGATTTGAACCCAGGACTTTCTGACCCCAAAACTTTGCTATTTCTATTTGCCCAGCATCACAGCATTAGCCAGCAGCTGAAACATAATGGGACCTTCCTGGTACTACTCTGCCCTCACAAATGTCCCCCCTCTGCAGCATCCCTGCCTCCCCCAGGCCCAGCCAGCTGACTTTAGGCCCTGATGGCTGTGCCTGCAGCCAGAGTTCCCAGGCCGATCCCATCCAGTGGTTCCTCTCCCTACAGGGCAGAGAGGAGGGACCTCCTATCCCCACAGATTGTGCTAAGAGACACCTCAGGGCTTGTAATCCCAGGATCCTAAGCTCTGAGGGCCTCAGGAACCTCAGAACCACACAGCGCCAGCAGATGTTCCAGCCACAGGCCTGGCTGCCGCCCTGGGATGGAATGGTCAGAGAGTTTCCTCCCTGGTCCCACGCCTACACTCGGGAGCTCTCGCTGAGTCACTGCAGTAGAGCTAGAAGCCACTGGCTGCCTAACGGACTGACCCACTTTCTTCTGGTTTGGATGGGCCCATGTCCGAGCTTGGGACACTGCAGAAGTAGGCACAGGCAGGGACCCTCTGGCCCTGGATCTGCCAGCCCACTTGCTCAGAGGTCAGAGGCCGCAGAAAACCACCAGCAGCTGCTGAGAGCACAGAAGCAGGAGATCCCCGAGATCTCTACCCCACTGCCTGGCGTCCCCACTGCCCCCCCACCCATGGAATGCCACTCTTTCCTCCTCAGGGTGCCCGTCCCAGAATCCACGCTCCCCTGCTCTGTGCCATGCAGGCTGGCCTGTAGGAGTAACACAGGCTCGTTGCCCTCTGACTTCTAGTTGGGTTTGATCAATGAGAGGCCTAGGAGGGATGGGGCACTGGGTGCAGGGCAGGAGGAGAGCAAGATCAGGTGTTCATTCTCCCAGCTGCACCCCTGCAGGATCTCCACCACTCTCTCTGGCCCCTCCTTCCCCGGGCAGGGGGGACTCCTTGGTCCCAAACCTGGAATGCTGCCCCACCCCTTCAACTGCCCACCCCTTCTAAGTCCTCCCTCGCCAAAGCTCCTATCAATACCCTTCTGTGAGTGAGTTATCCATTTTCTGCTGAGACCCTGACCTAGAAACCAGACTTTCCTTGCTTCCCTGTCCTTTACCCCCACATCCATCCAATCCTAACTCTTTTGTCTCCTAAACAGCTTACAAATCTGTCCATCACTTCTGCTCACCTGGGTAACAGCCAGAGGCCCCTAGCCAGCCTCTTGCTTCAACTACGATTTCATTTTCCACCCCGTAGGTGGAGAGATCTTTTCAAAATGCAAACTGCATTGCCTCACGCCCAGCTTAATAGCCCTCAGCAGCTCATCTTTGTTCTTAGAATAACACCAAGCCCTTACCAGAGTCCCTAGAGCCCCTGCCTCCCCTAGAACGGAGCTGAGGTTGCACCCCAGTCCCAGGTGGAACCCTGACTCAGCAGCAGGTTCTGGGACCCAGGTAGAGTACAGATGCTTCCTTGCAAGCCCAGACCACTATTTTACTGCAGACCCAGCAGCCATTCCCAGCCACCAAAGGCCCCCAGCAGGGTGTCTGGATGGTCATCTCTCCTTCCAAGCCAAAAAGCCACTCTGGCCCCCAACAAGGGGTGCAGTGCACAAAATCATGTGTCCTCCTGACCATTCATTCAGCTTTTGTCCAAAGCCAGTGGATAGATAGCCTGTGCCTCTTCCCATAAATACTTACCCAGCCCCTGGAGATGGCCTATAAACAAATTTTCTCCCCTGCTTATATCCCACTGGACTGCAAGGCCCAGCACCCCTTCGCTTAATCTCCTGAAGCCAGCACTGAGTCCGCTCTCGCCAATAATCCCTGAGCTGTGTGTGCAGTTTATCTGGAAGGCAGCAGGCACTGGGGGCTTTACAGGAGCTGCTCAGGATGCGGTCTGAGAGGGCTGCCCGTGGTGGTCACGGTCTCGCCATGCCAGGAGCCAGGCCAGGGTATGGGCTCAGTGTCCTCCTGCTCAGGGTGGGCTTGGAGCCTGCACTCTGGGGCGCTCCGGGGTGCCCTCCCAGTTATTGCCCTAGCCCCTGTCCCCTTAAGTCAAGGCCAGCACAGCCCACCTTCGGCCCTGAGGGCCAGGCCTACCGCCCCAAAGCATGGCTTCTCTGCCTGGCACCTTGCAACACCTGGCAGGTGGCAGCTGCAGGAAGTTCCCCATCAGCGGTGCCCCGGCCTGCTGTGGGAGGGAAGGGCAAGGACTCGAGGTCCAGGCTCAGGTGCCCTGCAGGCTTTGTCTTCAACCCCCAGGCTCTGCTCCCTCCCTTCCTGTTCCTCTGTCAGATGAATGAGAACCTCGAGAGGCCCCTGAAACATGTATCAGAGTCCCAGGCCAAGTAGATGAGATCTGGCAGATCACCCTGGTAAGGGAGCTTTGGACCCTAGAACGTCAGGGTTAAAGATTATTAATAATAATCACCAAAATAACAATATTTTATTAAGCATCTGCTATGTGCCAGGATGTTGAGAAGCACTTTATGTCCATCACTTTGCACAGACCCCATGGGATGGGAGCCCGTGTTATGGCTGTTCTAGAGCTGAGGAAGCAGAGCCCCATGGGGTTGGCTCTAACCCAAGGTCACATGGCTACTGAGAGGCCGAAGTGGGGTTTGAACCCAGATGAAGGACCAGTGGTCATTCTTTTATCCTGCACAGGCTGTACTTGGCACATGTCCTTAGATCAATCCCTGAGCTCTCTGGGGCCTCGGCTTCCCCATCTCTTAAACAAGGAGCTTGAAGCTGATGGCGTCAGATTCCCTTTCAGATTAAAAAAAATGCCATAGTTGAATAGGCCCAGTGTCTGTCTTTGCAGCCTTGTGCCAATGAAAAGACGCCATGGCTCAGCTCCATGCTGCGTGACCCTAAGCAAGTTGCTTTACCTCTCTGAGCCGTAGTTGAGTTACCTAGGAAATGATAATAAAACCTTCCTTTCAGAAAATCAGGGGATGAAGTGATCTCATGGGACCCCTTGCAGTTCTAAGATCTCTGGGTCAGAGGTTCCAGGTTAATTTATAAGCCTCCCTCTCACCACTCCACAAGCAAGTCTGGAGTCCTTGCTGACTGTGACAGGGTTGTCTCAGACGCATCCCAAACTCCAAGCTACCCTGTGGCTACAGGAGCCCATGCTCGGGAGTCAGACACCAGGTCCGAAGGCCCTTCCTAGCTCAGTGACTGTGGACAGATCGCCTCGCGTCTTTGAGCCTCAGTGTGCTCACCTGTGAGATGGGGCTGACACCACCTCCCACCTAGAGTTATCACGTCCTGCACACAGGAGGTGCTCAGCAAACGTTTGTGTAGAAAAGCCTGACAGTGACACATATGCCAGGACGGGTTTGCAGATTGTGAACCAACGCAAAGAGCTGTGTTTCCAAAAACTAACGAGACTCAAAAGATGAGCCTGGACTGTGTCTGGAAGCAGTGGACAGATGGTCGCCAGGCCGCAGCCAGCGGTTGCTCTCAGCCCCCTCCTCCCAGAGCAGACACTGTCCCGGCTGGATGAGGAAGCCAGGGCTCCTGCCATCTCATCTCCCTTCCCTGCATCCCCACAGCCGCTGTGAGGATTCAGCGAGACAAGGCTGGCAAAGCGCTGCCACAATCGTGCTGACTTCCTACGATTACAGAAAAAGTGAAACTGGGAAATATGTGCCTGCTGGTCCCCCAGCGGAGTCTACTATTTTAGGGCTCAAGGGGACTTGGTGGGGCATGGGCCTTCTCTGAAACTCCTCAGAACAGGGTCACATGTCAGGGAATGCTGGATGAACTGGGGGCAACAGGAGCTGCAGTGTCGGGTCCCAGCCTCCTTCCCAGCCTCCTCCTCATGTCCCGTCTGCTTATCCCCTGAGCAATGCCCAGGTCCCGGAGCACATCCGGCTGAGGACAGCCCCCCCCCGGGCCCCTTGCGGTCTGCTCAGCCGTCCTGTTCACTCCGGGCCACCTTGTTTCCAAGACTTCCTGCCTCTGGCCTGGAATGTTCTCCTCCCTGGCCCTGCTGCAGGAGGAAGTGTGCTCAGCATGGGCCCCGGGTTCCAGGAGTGTGGTTTGGCACCTTTGCCTGGGAAAGGTCAGAAAACAGAGGCCCCATTGGAGAGGGCTGGATGGGGTCCCTCCCAGACAGGCTGACTCACACCCTTCAGGAAGCTGAGAAACTCCAGCAAGATGGTCTTCACATTGGGCTAATGGAAAACTCTGAAGGCCAAGGATTCTTCGCTCCAATTCTCTGATTCTCCTGTCTCCCTCCATCCTTCCAAGAAATGTTTATTAAACATCTATTGGGCATCAGGCCTAGAGCCGGGTCCATGGGTACAGCAGGGAACAAAACAGACACATAGCTTCACTCGAAGGGCTGGCATTCTCAAGGGGGAGGGACAGGTAACAGATAAACAAATGCATAATAAAGAAGGCAAACACCTCTGGAGCCAGACTGCCTGGGCGTGAACAGCTGCTTGGTCCCTCACCAGCTGTGTGCCCTTGGGCAAGTCACCACTCCTCTCTGTGCTTCAGCTTCCTCATCTGAAATCCAGGGGTGCGAGTAGTTCCTCCCTCCCTGTGTTGTTAGGATTAAATGAATTTACATTAGTAATGTTTGAGAAGCATGCCTGGTTAATCGAAAGCACTATGTAAACGCTGGAAAAATAAAAATGAATATAATGGCAGGTGGCAACATGTACTACAAATAAGATATAAAGAGGAATACAGCTTAGATATGGCAGGTACTGTTTTAGACAGTGTGCAGAGAAGGTCTTTCTGAGACCGTGACCTCTGAGCAGAGACCTGAGTGAAGGAAGAGGGAGACATGTGCCTGTCCGATTGAAGAGCACTGCAGGCAGTGGGAACAGCCAGTGCAAAGGCCCTGAGACAGGAACCCTTTTGGCAGGTTCAGGAAACAGCATAGATCTGTGCATTCAAACATCCATTCAAAAGGCAGCTAGTGGGCACCTCCTAAGAGCCACATTCCTTGCTAGAAGCTATGGAGCCATGGCTCGGTCTCTGCTTTCATGTAGGGGAGGTGTGTGCAGGGACAAGTGACACCATTGTCAGTGATCTGAGGTGTCATCTAAAGTCCAGATTTAAGGAAACTGGCCATACTGGGCCTGCATAGTCCCCACCCCTCCCTGTTACTCCTTGACTCGGGGGCAGGGAGTCAGCTGTAATTCACCGGAGTGCTTGCCTTGGGTCTCTACTGTTGCCGGAATAAGAGCAATCTGGTGAGAGGAAGATGAACCAAGTCATTCTCACTTTCACCTTTAATGAGAGCGTGTAACTCTTTATAGAAGTGAAGGATGTCCTACATTAGTCATTCGTGTCTCCTGCCTTGCCCTGTTGGTTTGTGGTCCTGAGTTTGTGGTCCTGGCTCTGTACAAAGCAGAGGGCAGGTGGCTAGGGAAGTCAGGGGCAGCTCCTTGGAGGAGGTGATGTTTGAGCTGAGCCTTGGAATGGGTTCAATGGAGCAGTGGAAGGAGACGGCATCCATCAGAGAGAACTGTGCATGCAAAGGTACAGAGGCTTGATGAAGCGCCCTTGGAGAGTGTGCGTGGAGGCAGGGATGGCAGGAGATGGGGCCATGAAAACAAGACGGCTCCAGAATGTGAGACCCCTGAAGACATCAATTTTATCCTGTGGGCAATAGGGAGCCATTGACGTTTTTTAAGCAGAAGGTGTCCATCTTTCTAAAATGACCCCAGCTCTAACCCATGGGGCTGACACCGGGGCCGTGGTGGAACTGGGGAGACTGGAGGCAGGTGATGAACATGGGGCTTGGCGAGCTGGGAGATCCCTCCTCCAGGCCCGGGTGGGACTGATTTCAGGGGAGGGCACAGATGTGACAGTCTTTGGAGGCTCCAGGAATCAGGGGCCCCATGAGAGGGCTGGGGAGTCTGGCAAATCGCCCCATTTTCTTGAGGAATTTTTCTTCAGCCCGCGTGGGTGGATTTGCCTCAAGAGCTGTTGCCATGGTGATGCTGGAAGGAAGATTTTAGCTGCGCAGAGGAGTGAGGACCAGGGACAGCCAGACGCGCCTCCGCGGGAGAAGCCAGGACACAGAGAGGGGCCCCCCGTGGCCAGTCCCAGGGACTGGGGTCCATCTCCTGCCCCCACTGTCCCGCGTGCCGCAGATCAGATCAGGGCACCACGGCAATGCTGACAGGGGCGGCCAGAGCCAGCAGCGTCCCGCATATGCTCACCCTGGAACGGGTGTGGGAGGCAGGGAGGGCCAAAGGCCCCCGGGGATGAGCATGCGTGCACATAAAGGTGCGGTCTCTGGGGTCTGACTTTTGGATTCCGGAAAGGCATTCCCTAGCCAAGACTGAGGCCTGGTGAACCCTGCTACTCACCACTAGAGTTCTACTTTAACTCCCTGACCCCCAATTAACGGCGGGTAAAGGAGTGATTCATGATGTTGGGTATTGGGGCTGAACATCTGTGCCCTCCCCTGAAATCCATATGTTGAAACCTAATCCCCAGGCTGATGGCCTGAGAAGGTGGGGTCTTTGGGAGGTACTTAGGCCCCAAACAGGATTATGGCTTTTATAAAAGAGACCCACAGAGAGGTCCCCAGTGCCACCACGTAAGGACACAGGCCATCTAGGAACCAGGAAATGGGCCCTCATCAGCCACCAAATCTACCGGCACCTTCAAGTTGGACTTCCAACCTCCAGAACTGTGAGAAATAAATGTCTGTTGTTTATAAGCCACCGAGTCTTTGAGGGAGAGGGAGAGAATGGCTGATGCTAAATGGAGGACATGTCAAGGACACAACTTGATTCCCCCTCCATCTTCCACTCCAGAAAGCTTGGCTTGGGTTGAGGGCTGAACTGAGAGACCAAACTGGCGGGGCCCCCTGGTCTGCTGTGTGACTTCAAGTAAACACCTTCCCTCTCTGGTCGGGCCCCAGCTTCCCCATCTCTAAAATAGACAGGTTGGACAGAGAGAAGAAGACTTTAGAGCAGAGGAAAAGGAGAGAAAGAAAGTAGCACAAAAGAGAGCTGAGACGTGGGTGAGGAGGAATCCCGGGTCACAGAGGTACGGAGGCAGCTGTCTGGGACCGAGAATGGGGAGAAATGTTGCATTTTGTAATCAGTTATTTGTTGAAACAGATTTTTGGAGAAAGGTTAGACATCCTCCACCCTCCATCAAACTCAGCCTGCTCCAAAGCTGCGTGGTGGAGGGTGAACACCTTTCTTGGGAGCCAGGCTGCCTGGGTGAATCCCAGGTATCTGTGGGACCTGGACAGAACCATTTACTTGCCCTGTGCCTCTGTTCCTCCATCTGTAAAATGGGGAAATGGTAGTACCTCTTACACAGAACTGTTCTGGGATTAAATAACTTGACCTACATAAAGCTCTTAGAACGGCTCTTGGCTTTTGCTATCTCACTCTTGATGAAAAAAAGATTGAAAGTGTGTACTTGGGGGTGGGGGTGATACTGACATCACAAAGCTCCAGGAAGGGGAGCTGAGGAAAAAGGCAGAACAGGACGGGAGATGGGGGGGGATGTGGGGGTGGGGGGAGATAAGCTGCAGAGGGAGGAAGGGAGGGTCCTGGGTGTGCACGCTGGTCTCTGTTCCCCATGGCCAGCTGGGTAAGGTCAGCAACCTAGGGTCACTGGGCAGGGACAGGGCTGCAGGGCTCATGGGAAGTCCGCGCTGGGGTCGGGTAGGGGCCACTGTCCTTCAGAGTGGACAAGTCGGAGCCCAAGTCCTTTCAAACCAATCAGCTCGTTTGTGCTCCAGGATCCCTGGTGTGGTGGTCAAGGTGTGTAGGCCTTTGCAGTCCCTTTCCCGGGGAGCCTGTTTCCTGTCCGCTCTGCGCCTCCTCATGGGGCACTCCGTGCACGTCCCGGCAGAACAGCAGGACAGCGGTGACACGGAGAGGAGAAGGGTCATGCTGAGCCGTGCGGCGTCTGGCTGGGTGCTTGGCTGACCTTATCTCTCTGAATCCTGCCCGGGCCTCCCAGCAGGGAAAGGCTATTATCCCCTTTTGATAGGTATTGAAACTGAGGCCCTGAAAGGAATGAGCTCAGCACCACGAGCCAGTGCCTGGAGGATCAGACCTCAAACTTGGGCCTGTGGGACCCCAGGTGCAATGCACACAGCGTGTAAAATGGCCTCTGTCCTGTCTCAGCACTTCCAGGGCCCTCAGTGGGCCCCTCTCACTACAAGGCTGTGACAGGCATTCAAACAGCATCCTTTCCTCTCCCCCAGACTTCCCTGACATCTCACCAGCAAGGCTTCTCTGTGGGGACTTGGAAGCCCTCACCTGCCCCAGGGCCCCAGGGTGTAGTCTCGGGCTGAGAGGAGCAGAAACAGAGAGGCTCAGGGTGATGACATTAACCCTGACTTATCAGGGGCTGACTGCTTTTACCCAGCGCCTCTACTAAGAACCAACCTTCAAGGTGGGCATTTTCATTCCCATTTTGCAGATGTGAAAACTCAGGCACAAAAAGCAAGGCCACTAACCCAAGATCTCAGAGCTAGGAAGCTGCAGATGTGGGATTTGTCCCTGGGCTGTCTGATACCAGAGCCCCATGACTGTCCTTGACATTCTGTGACTGCCTGCTGGGGACCCCACTGGACACGGCCCTGTGTTCTTGCGCCTGCGGACCTCACCTGTGCACAAGGCTGGCAGGTCTGCAGTGTCTCACAAGTATCCACAACCCCAACTCAAAGAGCCCTCAGTCACCAGACTCACCTGTCTCAGGACAGTGCCGTTGCCACACACAAGGTTCCAGGCCAGGCAGGGGGATGCAGAGGCCTGTCCAGCTAGGTGGACCCCTGCGAGATCTCGGAGCCCTTAGCTGCCCCAGCCGCATCCCACCCCAGCGTCCAGCCCCAGGCACAAGGCCCTGGGCATTCATGCATGTTCTGGCCCCTTGGAATTCCCTGGCTCCAGCCCAGGCAGCTGACAAAGGGCTAGCGTTGCTGCCAGCAACCAGGACAGCGGAGTGTGAGTTCCCACCCTGTTCCCAGGCGCTGGGGGAGCAGGGACAGGCTGCCCTCCCCCTCAACCCTGTCACTGCGCTGTCACCTTTCCCAAGGCAAAGCTCAAGCCTTGACGCAGGAATGGTCTTGCTGGGAAAGCCGCCCCCCACCCTCAACGGAAAAAACAGCTGTTTGAAGCCCAGAGGAAATTCCAGAATCCTAAATGCCATTGCTGGAGGAGCTTTAGGATCAAGGGGTCTGCCACGCTTATGCTAAAGAAAAAGGAAAGCAGCTCAGGACAGCTGAGAGTTCAAGGCCACAGCAAAGCCACAGGGCAACGCCACGCCAGCCTGGCTTCCCTTGGGCCCTAGAACCAGTCTTCTTATCTGCCAACTACATCAGTGTAAAGAATGATAAGATCACAAGTGCAGGGCCTGGAGGGTGACCAGCCACCCGGTTCAGGGAATCCCTGAATGTTCTAGGCAGACCAGGACAGCTTGGCCCCACCAAACGTGCCCCTTGGTTAAAGAGAACAATTTCTGGAGTGAGATAATCTCACTCGAGTGTGAATTCTAGCTCTGCCGTCATAAACTTTGTTCTTCCATTCAATCAACTCGACACATATCTGCGGTGTGCCAGGCACTGTGCTAGTGGATGCCACAGAGAGTAAAGTGGGCAAAACCCTTGCCTGGTGGCGCTTACTTTGTGGTGGAAAGATGACCATAAGACATCACACAGGTGACGGGAAGGGGTGCCCTTTGTTTTGCTTTTCTGAGGCTTGATTTCATTTTGCAGTTGGGTGGCCCTCCACACGGGACCTCCCTTCAGGGGTCCCTTGGGCCCTTGCGCCAATACTCAGAAATAAAATAATCTGAAATCAGTTCTCCTTGGTTTCTGCCATTTTCCAGAGCAGGTCACTCCTCTCTCACCTCCCCACCCCACCAGCAGAACTTCTAGAAAAACCATCGAGTCATTAGAAAGCTCTTCCTTTTTTTTGTTAAACTGAACTCGAGCAACCTGCCATGTTCATCTCCAGCGTGGTCCAGCCCCCTGGAGTCAAACAGGATAAGCCAACCACCTACTTCCCTTGGCAGGGGTCACTTCCTCACTTGAACCTTGGCCAGCATTTCCTATGCATCATTCCTAACCCCTTGCCTTCTGGACGATACCAGCTGGGACCACTCTCCCCAGGCAAGGTGGGGGAGTGCGTCAGGATGCTTTTGCTTGTCTATGTGTTTGTTTGCTTATATATCTGCTTGGTCCAGAAAAGAGGGGAAAAAAAATCTCTAAAGAGGCTCATGTGTACAGGAGAACATAAATTAAAAGTGAGAGTGAAAGGAAGAAGGGAAGCATGGGTGGAGACAGAAAGCAGAGCCAGGGCTGGGGGGAAAAATGTAGATGATAAGTCATCTCCTAAATAGTTAGCATGGGTGGGCCACACAGCGGACTCCCAGAGTCCGAGTCCAGGAAAGGGAAACAGTTATGGGAGCCACGTGCCCCTAGCTAAAAACAAACCCACTCCAGGGAACAGCAGGCCCTCCTGGGGTCAGGGGCAGAAGAACTTTCTCCAGAGGTCTGACCGGAGAGGACACGGTGTGATGTGGTGGTCAGCATCCTCAGTGAGGCCCTTGAGCATGGACACAGGCTCGAGGTTCCTGACATTTCTGGAGAGGCATCGAAGCACTCGTTGCCTGAATACAGCACCCCTTCTGTAAGCCGACACCCCTTACCTAACCGTACTTCAGTGGGAGCCCGTTTTCTTAGCCATGCCAAGGAGGGAGTCACTACCCATTTCAGTCTAGACATCCAGGTTCATGCATTGCTGGCTTAATCTGAGACATTTCTAGAATACCTGAAAGAGGGCCTGAACCATGCGGTCTTCAAGGAATTCTCCCTGATGCCGTTGCGCTGACCTGGTGTCATGATATTAGCAGCAATAGTGCGTCATGATTCTCTGGCACTTGCTAGAACCCAGTCAAGCTCTCTACTGGCTGGGGATGGGCCAGGGGTGTCATTAGGCTCATTGCCCCAGGCTGCTTGTCTGTTACCGTGTTCATGGAATTGGGATGTTGACAAGGACATCCATGAATCCTGTAGAGTGACCCTATATCCCAACTTGTGCCTCCTGTCCCAACATACTTATTAAAAGTGCCCCTTTTACTCTCAAAGTGCCCCAGTTTGCACAATAATGGCTTCCTTATTCACAAATCACCTCTTCACTCTGCCCCAGAAGGAGAGGGGCCAGTGGACTAGGAACTCCTGGGTATGACCTTGCCAACCCCCCTGCGCTGGTCCCTGGGTCAGAAGCATGTGTCTGTGTCATTAAATCTCCTCTGAGGCAGGTACTACCATGATCCCCATTTGGCAGATGAAAAATGGCCATGGCTGCTATTTAAGAAGATAGCCACATGCCAATACCAATGATTTAGAAAGTCAGGATTTAGAAAGTCACTGGTTCTGCACAGGGATGGCTAGTCTCATGACCTCTATTTCACAGATAATAAGACGAACCTTTGCTCACAAATACAAAGGAGGCCTGACAAGGCCCCTGTGGTCTCAGCCTGAGTGCTCAGATCTGAGAGGAAGCATTCTTCAGTGCAGGCTTACAACCCATGGGCTCTTGGGCAAGTGACTTGGCCTCTCTGAGCCTTGGTTTATTTCATCTGTAAAATGGGAGCGAATCTGGCAACTACCTTCTGTTGTTGAAGGATGTCCGCCAAGTAGAAGTGCCTTAGAAGTGCGAGGCTAGTCCAGATGTTAGTTACTATTTGGTGGATGAGCAGTGGAAGCAGGACTAAAGACTGGACCCTGCCTAATGGGCATGGATTCATGATTCTAATTTGGCTTTTTTCATTAAATGTTTGACTAGGCAACACAATTCCATCTAAGTGGTGATGTTCAAAACCATCTAAAATTACAAAAAGCTTAGAGTGCAGATCCTTGCTCCTGCCCTGCCACCATCCACCCATCAACTTTTATTTGTTTTTCATGTCTCCTGCCAGAGTTTCTTTAGGTAAATATAAATGGATATGCTAATTTCTCTCCTGTTTTGCATAAAAGATAATGTACGATACACACTATTTTGCAACTTGTCTTTTGTACCTAACAAGATGACTTCATATCAGTGTGTAAGACGTATCCATCCTTTTAGACAGCTGCATAGTATTCCATGGTTGGATTTGCCATCATTTATTTGCTGAACTAGATTCCTGGGGATGGGCACTTGGTTTGTTTCCAGTCACTTACTGTTACAGGTCATCATCATGTTTGTGTTACAACGTTACAACCAATCTCTGTGCCTCTGTGGGTGTATGTGCGTATTTCCCATTTATTTTGAATAGTGTCAAGGGCTCTCAAAACACTTAACTTTTATCACAAGCAAACAAGCTTTAAGCCCTCCCTTTGCCCTGGCTGTGCTGTCTTAATCCATCAAGAAAATGTGTCAGAGCCACTTAGATTCCCCACAGAGTCCTCATAGAGCCCAAGCCATGTCTGTGCTACAAGGCCTCTCAGGAAGTCAGGAAATCTTGGCTCTTATCCCTGCTGTACCAACCATTGCAACTCCTGGTCCTCAGTTTCCACATTCATCGAAGGAAGACAATAATCATCCACAGGGCTGTTGTGGGGATTGGGGATCAGGAATGAATTCCGCAAGTATATGAAACTATCTACAGTGTGAGGGGGACAGATTTATGCCTGGGACCCCCTCTTCAGCCTCCAAGGGTAGATCTGGACCCTGGGGGTTTCCAGAGAAGAAGTCAGTCAGGCCGGAGGAGGCAGGCTCCGCAGAGAGCCAGTGGAGTCACGGGCCCGCTGCGGGTCCCTCAGAGGCTGGGCGCCAAGCCCACAGGACGCCGCATTCTGGAGCTGGCCTTGAGCGGCCCCCAGCAGCCACCAGCTGAAATTGTTTTCTGCTTTTATTCCATTTTACAATAAAGCAGTGATCGCACTCCTGGGGGGGCAACAGTGTGCTCATCCCACTCGCAGGCAGGAGCCTTCCTTTCCGAGACTCCCTGAAGCACGCACATCTTCCCAACTCACGTCCCGGAGTGGCCCGAGTGGCCCACAGAGCCTGTCCCCCTCCTCCCTGCTTCCTTGCCCTCCTGCCCAGGAACCTGGGGACGCCCCCACTGGTGCAGCTTTTCAAGGGCCCCGCGGTGTGCAACCACACGCAAAGACCCTGGAAGTCGCCGTGATGCTGAGCTGTGGAAACCACCACGGTCAGCCCTCAGGGTCTTTCCTGCCCCTCGCTTTGCCCCAGTCTCCCAACAGCCCTGATCACCACTCCCACTTCCCCAGTGAGGAAACAAAAGCTCAGAGGGGTCAAGCAATTTGCCCAAGGTCACACAGCTAGAATACAGAAGAGCCAGGACTTGAAGCCACAGCCATGGTCAATGCGTCATGGTGAAGGGGGCAGGCTCTGGAGCCAGACCCTCTGAGTTCAAACCCCACTTCTGCCATTTAGTATCTGAGAGACCTCTTTGTTGCTTAAATTCTCTGTACCTCAGTTTCCCTATCTGTAAAATGCAGCAGTAGTAGGACATTCCTCATAGAGTTGGTATCAGGATTAAGTAAGATAAGGAATATAAAGTACCTAGAACAGTGCCTGGCCCACAGTAAGTTCTCCATGTCATCTCTCACTGTGTCTGTTTTGCTGTTGAGTATGATTCTGAGTCTTACGATCACATGACACTGCTCCAGCCGGAAATGTGGTCCAGTCATAAGAGTGTGATACACATAAAAGTCCTCCACTCAAAGCTTCTTTCACACTGAGGTATAAACACATCTGATCACAGATTATATATTTCTCGTTCACCCATTCAGTAGACCTTATGAGCACACATTATTTGCCAGGTTTCAGGCAAGGAGCTGGGCGTACAAAGATAGAGCTCTCACTCCAAAGCCAGGCAGGGAAGACTGAGTATGAGTCAGTCAACACTTGGGCATAGTGTCAATTCCAGCTGCCAAGTCAGGAAGAAGTGACCTTGAAGGAAAAGGGCAGATTGGCCAGGCCAGCATCCCAGGCCACGGCTCAGAGACATGAGAACTTTGCATATTCGAGAGATATGGCCGGAATAGAATGTCACAACTGAGTCGAGTTTTAAAGCTTTGATGGTGGAAGTTCAGTGGGAAAACTGTGGAGAAGAGGTAGAGTTTTAACAAGAACATATAGGCCTGGCGTCTCTTTAAAATCCCAAAGGGAAGGCCTGATTAAGGGAAGAAACCCTGTTCCCGTCTGCCCAAGCCCTGGGAGGTATGTAACATATCACATTTGCGGTGCTTTCTCCCGAGTCTACCAAGAAGCCCGACCCACTCCAGGGATCTAGGACTCAGGACCAAATACCCCAGGCGTCAGGCCTCTGCCACTCCCATCGCTTCCTACTTTAGGAAGAGACAGAACTGCCAGGCCACAGCTAAGACCCTCACTACTTACCTGGTTACCCAGGGGCAAAGCCCTCTCCTTCCTGCCTTCTTGTTCCTGCCTCCTCTCAGTCGTCTTCCTCCCTCTGCTTCTCCTTCCTTGGCCAGAATCAGACACTTTGCTCTGCCCTTCTCCCCTGCCCCTACCCTCCGAGGCCATGAGCCAGCATCTAGAACAAGCCCACCCTCGGGCCACATCCACATGCACACCAGCCCCGCTCACCTTCCTGCACCCCTCTCCCCCAACCCAGGGCACCCTCCCTGCTCAAAAGCATGTGTTCATTCCTCCATGCTATAGCAGGAACAGAAGCTGGGCCCTGGAAGCTCCAGCACACAGCCAAAGAAACAGTCCAAGAGCCAAAAGCACTTAAAAATAATTCAAATTTTTACTGCCATCTCTCAAAGATGAACTAAGACTATTGTAATAGATATTGCTGGCACCCAGCTCAGATATTCTTTACCTGCTGGGGCACCCATCTCACACAGCCCCCTTCTCCTGAGAATTGCTCTCAAGCAAGGAGCTGCCTCTCTCCCCAGTGACGCAGGGTGCGGTTCAGTCCCCGGAGCTCCCCATGGTATCAGGCACAGGCCAGTCTCCACCTGAGAACACATTCTTGCTAAGCTCCAGCTTCTGCCCTGTCCTTGAATGCAAATTCAAGGGTATGCCAAAAAAGTCACCAATCAAAATAAATATTTTAATACAATATTTTTTCAAAATCAAAACTAATGTGTACAATGCAGGATGAGCAAAATATCAAGATTTTAAATAAAGATGGGCTCCAACCCTGAACGTGCATGACCCTGCCTCACTCACCTCACCTTAATCCCACCCTGTCTGAGAGCATACCCTCAACACCTCACTGCACCCAAATCCTTGCCTCAGGCTCTGCCTCTGGGGCACCCAACCTAAGACAGATATCCAGCTTAGAATCCACTGTAGGCTTCCTAGAACTCCCTTTTACTCATTCCTCTCTTGGGTATCCCCACTTCTTCAAGGTCCTGATGCCCTCTCTCAGCTCCTCCCCACATAGCCTCTTCCCACCACAACCTTTCCCTCCCAGCCAGGCAGGATTCCTCTCCCCTCCCACTCCCCTTCCCATCAGCCTCCTTTGTCCTTCTCATCTAAGATCAACACCAGCCCTTTCATCCTGTCACCACTCGCTGCCCTGACTCTGAGCTGGGAACTGAGCGCTCACCTGCTAATCATCTCATCCTGGTGCCCGAGTCGGGCACCTACTATGTGCCAGGGACATTGCCTGCTCTGCAGTCCAGCTCTGGCTACGGCAGCTGGAACCGCAGCTCCTTCCTGTTGCCGCATCTCAGCCACACCTGTGCCTACCTGAGTTCTCCCTGAACTTGAAGGAGCCTTAGGGACTGCCTTAGCTCAGTGAACCCCAAATGTTGGGATTTCATTTTTCCCAAACAGTTTTAAAACTGTCCTAGAGCTGTCATCGTTCTGTGTGTATCAAGTAAGGACATTACAGAATTCAAACTGTCCTTTACCATCCCCACCTGAGCAACAATAGGGCAATACCAACAATAAAATCAGCGGGACAGAGATTCATCTTTCTCAGCTGAAAAAAAAATCCCACTTGATTGAAAAACTCATTCTCTTGTCTGTATTTTCTTTTTCTTTCTTTTTTGTTTCTCTACAAACTGGTAAAACTTTGACCAGATACACGTTGAGTGGACCGGGGTGGTCAACCCAACATTTGACATCAGGGAAAACTAAGCCCCAAAGAGCAGCTCTGTCTTTCCCACCCACACCTGGGTCCTTGGATGATCCCCAGAGGGAAACTGAGGAGTGAATGAGGGGCTGGGGAGGCGGGAGACCTGGGTTCCAGTCCCAACTCTGCTTCTAACTGCCAGCAGACCTGCACAAATCTCCTCCCTCCTCTGAGCCACGAGCCTGTGAGTCTTTCAGACGACGCTGAGCTGGAAGGTGCCCGCTGGT
The DNA here is from genome assembly GCA_032199065.1 of Smutsia gigantea. Classification (NCBI taxonomy): domain Eukaryota; kingdom Metazoa; phylum Chordata; class Mammalia; order Pholidota; family Manidae; genus Smutsia; species Smutsia gigantea. Next base: position 372,192 of record JAVSCE010012667.1, read on the forward strand.
CCAGCGTGGAGGATGGGGGCCCAGGCCCTACCGGAGCTCACGACCAGGACAGCTGGAGAAAGGGGACGGGACACCAGGCTTCTTTCTCTGACATCATGCTGGGGCCTTTGTTCCCACTTCTGGAAGTGAATCGAGGATCCGCGCCGACTCACAGGTGTCACACAGACGGGCATAGGAGCCGAGGGGTGGGGACGCCGCAGAGCTGACCCGCCTGGAGAGGGGCTGGGCCTGAAGCCAAGTGCCTCTGATGAGACACATATGGGGCTAGTTCCAGTTCCAGAGACATCAGTGGGTCCAGAGACCAGCCCAGGCCAGAGATCCAGGACTGCAGCTGTGGGACCCCAGAGTTTGCATCTCTGGGCAGACTAAGCACTTGCCTGTCCCCAGTGGAAGGGTCTTCAAGGCCCCTGCCGGTTCTTGGTGGTTCTTCCCTCTGCTCACTGAGGCATGAAAGGCAATGCTGTGAAAGGAAGTGGGCCTTGGTTGTCCAGGAAATGTGCCCCAGCTGCTCAGCCACAGGGGGAACAGAGCCCACCAAAGTGGCACCTTTGCAAGTGTTGTGGTTTCAAGCTGCCTGGGTTCTAGCTCTGGCTCTGCTGCTTACCAGCTGTGTGACTTTGGACAAGTCACTTAACCTCTCTGTGCCTCTATTTCCTCATGTACACAATGGAGAGGGAAGGGAAGAGGACGCAGTCGTCTGTGAGCAGCCCCTCAGACCTGACAACCCACGCATTCTCCACCCCAGGCTTCTCCAAACGAGCCGCAGAGACAGGAACCCAGAATACAGACAAGGGTCCTCACCCTGAAGATTTCTCAGGGCTGCAATTTTTGTCCTTAAATGCATGAGAATATTATGGCACTGAATGCAACCTTCCCATGTGTTTTTTTTTAAACAAAGTGTTTGCCCTCAAAATAATTTTATGTGTTTTAAAAATAAAGCATACAACCTTAAAATAACTTTAGGAGGGTTTGGTTTTCCCTAAGGGAAAATAAAGGCTCCAGGCAATGCCCTAGATTCTGGTCCCCAAAGTATGGGGCTCATTTGCTCATTCCCTCACTGGCGTTTATTACCGAGCGTCCACAATGGGCCCAGTGCAGGGGTGGTAGATGTGGGGCACACTTCCTTTCACAGAATGGGATCACACCAGGTCCCAGAGGGAAAAGCCACCAAGAACTCAGCTGGCACCTGGGACCTTGAGCACCCTTAACACCAGAGACAAGTAAGTGCCTGGTTTTGCCCAAAGATGCTTCATTCAACCTCTGGAAGACTTACAAGTACTGGCTGCAGAAGAAAGGAGGGAGATCAGGAAGGGCTGGAGGGGTCACGGGCCAGGGAGGTACACTGAGAAGGCAGGCAGGTGGCCAGCCTTTGACCCGGCTCCTCACAGCGGCCATGCTCTGCACCCCAGATCTGGGGGGGCAACCCAGAACCCCGTGAGCTTTGGAGCCTCCTAAAGAACTTGAGTGTCTGGAGATGCCCCCAGCATTTCCAAATGACATCTGAGGGGACAAACAAGCTGGCCACCACCACCCCTGGGGAGGCAGATGATGCCCAGCGTGGCCTTTCAGAGGGTTCCAGAAACTTATCGCTGCCCTGAGGTCAGAGGCTCCCTTGGCTCCGTGCCCGCAGCCCCAGTGTCCAAGAACGTGGCTGTCAAAGAGGTGAAGCAACTTGCCCAAAGGTCCCCGGCCAGAAAGCAGACAGAAAGTGCAGAGCTTCCGACTAAGCCCACCCCATCACTAAGGACAGCCAGTGGCAACATGGCCAGTGCCATGCACTCCCTGAGCACAGGGCCCCGGCTGAGTGCATCCTCTATGTGAATTTCTAGTTCCAACTTCCACAATTCCAGATGCTGTCTGAACAACAGCTGGTAGCAGAGACCAAAAAAAGTAAAATAAATGCGCCCTCTCCTAGATCCATGTCCCCCTGTCCCCACCCCAAAAACACTGTGAGGCCGTGTCATCCCCTCCCCAGTTCCCAGATGGGGACACCAAGGCCGCATAGCTAGGAAGTCAAGGAATTTGAGCCAAGCAGCCGGATTCTAGAAGCCCCACTGTCATGCCGTCCTGCCCCCAGCACACCTTGATGACATATGCTTCCACCCCACCCCAGCCGGCACCGCCCCGGCCTCTCCCAGCGCCACCCCTGACACGCACACGAGGAAGAGATGCCCAGGAGGGAGAAGACAGTTTTACCAGTTCAACAGAGGGTGATGGGGACCCCAGGCTCCTCTTCCAATACGCAGGACACAGCTGGGATAAACACCTCTGCCCGCACGCTCTGTCAGAAAGTGGCAGGCCGGCGGGCAGGCAGTGTAGACAAGGGGTGTGCCAGGATTGCGACACTTGCCCCCCAGTCTCCCAGGCCTGTCCTGTTCCCCTGGGCTCTGCTGATGTGTGGCTTTGTCACACATGAAAAAAAAAAAAGTCAATCCAATTATGGGCACTCCATCTACAAGAAAAGGGAGGAACAGAGAGACCCCAGTGGAGGCGTGAGGAAGTTGTATTGACAAACTTCTCCTCTAGAATTGACTCAGTCACTTCCTGTCCTCAGGTCCCTGCATCAGGGGAGGCTGCTGCTTGCTTGCCTCTGACAATCCCAGGCCAAAAAGCTCCTCTCACCTTGTGTCCACAGCGCCTGGATGCCCCCACCAGGGGCCCTCTCTGCTGCTCAAGGCCATTCCACTCACGAACCCCTACCGCTGTCCGCTGTCATGGGTCGCAAACAGCCCACTGTGAAAAAGTTGATGGCTCTGGTTCTCAGCTGGATGTCTGGACGAGAACAGGCTTTGAGGGAATGGGGACTGAGATGGATGAAGTTTTGAATAAGCCTTCAAAGATATATAGGATAGCCCTAATTGGAGAAGGGAGATCTATGGTGTAGGTAAAATGGAAAGGCCTGGAACTCACAAAGGAGGAAGGCATACGCCAAGAGGATCAGAATAGCCTTTATGATATGCAGGTAAGTATACCACGAGGTGTCAAACACCTGTGTCCCTGGGTTATGAGCTATGCAGCCCTTAGGCAGCCAACTGACCTCTCTGAGCCTTGTCCTGGACGGGGAAATATGGCTTCTCACAGGCTGGGGTTTGAGGCAGAAGAGGGTAATCAAAGAGTTCAGTGAATGCTTCCTGAGGACCTCATACACACTCGATCTTGTTGGAAGGGCCCAGAAGTCTATGACGTGGGACTTTCCAGGGACCTACTAAGTGGGGAGCCCGGGGCTGAGCCCTTAAGCAGGAATCCTCACCGTGCAGTTTGGGGCAGAGCCTGTCATCACTGTCATTTACAAGAGGAGAAACAGACGAGAGTAGCTGACCCAAGGTCACCCAGCTGGTCACCAAGGGACACAGGATCCAAAACCAGGCCCCCCTGGCTTCAGAGTGACTTGTTCAGTCCCACGGGCCCCATGAAGCGCAAAGAGCCAAGGCCACTGGAGGCTGGGTGATTTCAAAGGCAGAGAGGGGGGCTGGCAGACACAGGCGCCATCGCGGATTAGAGAATGAAAACCCAGTGGGCACACATCTTCTCCCTGGGCCCCAGTTTCCTCGACCGTAAAATGGGACCCTTTGCCGCACCTCCCATGTTTCCAGTGAGTCTGTGTGACCTGCGGGAGAGGAGTGGCGGACCCCAGAAGAGAATCTTGTCTGCAGGAGCTGGAATCGGGTAGAAGCCCTGCCAGGACTCTTGAGGGAAAGCTGCCTGTCTCCTTGGACCAGGGAAGCAACATAAAAGACTCTTGGAAGGAGGAACTTTGGGCCGCTGCTGGCTTCCCAGCTCTGAGAAGTGTGACATGCCAGAGCTGGGAGAGGGCTGGGAATGTACTGCGAACGGGAAGAGTGGAGCAGCAGGGCCTGGCTGGAGCCAGTGATGGAGGTGAGGGGCATCGCCCGCCAGCCTCCAGGAAGCCACCCTGTCCTTTCCCAGAGCCCGGTTAACTGATTTCCTTCATATTTGAGGTTTTTCACAGGAGGGGAGGGAAAAACAGAAAAAGAAAAGCCCATTTAGAACAGTCAGGCTCTGCTTCTCCTAGAAGATAGGCCGATGGTTCAAGGTCTCCACCCAGACCCGCCCACCCCCATGTTTTCAGACTCAGGCAGGAAATGAAGGGGAAAGCTTGGGGCAAAGCTGACCCTGGTACCGTCTACACCTGGCATTTCTTGGCCTCTCGTGGCTCAAGACTTCTGGGCCCCACTGCTGCCCCTTGCACCAGAGCCAATCCCCTCACACTGGGGCCCCAAGTCTGTGACATGCATGACCTCACGTAAGACACACAAAGAGGAAAACCCTTCTCGGACCCCCAGTTTACAGCGGGGTAAGCTGAGGTGCGGAACAGTAAGTGACCTCTTCCAGGCCTCACGACCAGCAAGCTGCTGGAATGGGTTTCAAAGCAAGTCTGCGAGTCAGCAAAACTTCTGCTTCTACCCACCAGGCAGCCATTCTGTTCTTACTCAAGAGACCCCCTATTTCTTCTTGACCCAAATCCCTGACACTTGAAAAGGCCCCCTGTGAGCTGAGACTGTCATAAAATGGACTGCAAGTGCCCACACTCCCTGAAGACCCTCTCTTGACGTCAGTCAGCTCTACCTCCCTGCTGCTGGGAGGCCAGTGGATCCTTAAATGCCCAGCTTGGCTCAGTCTGGCTCCAGCGGGGGTGGCAAAGTCTCCCCTCACCAGTAAACTGATCGTAGGTCAACCATAGAATGAAATCAACTTTCTTTAACCCTCCAGGAAACACCTCCTTTCTCCCAAGCTTCGGGCCTCCATCTGTCAGCAAGTCCTGGGCATGGTGGGAGTGGCGACCCATCATTCAGTCAAGAGAGCCAGCAATGCAAAGAAATGGACTCTCCTCCGAGCTGGTTTATGCACCAGACAACCAGGAGAAAAAGCCACTAACTGACAAGCCCTCTTGCCAAGTTGGAATCTCAAACTCAATCAGCTTGGGATTGTCTGGAATCTTCGATTGTCTGAATGTTTGAGGTTAAGCACCGAGTTTGGAGGGGGCGAGGTCTGGGGACACCAGGATGTTTTTCCGGTGAAAGGAGGAGTACTGGACCACCCAGAAAATTGGATGGGCCCTCCAGGGCCCTCGCAGAATGCCCAGACTTCCTCTGGCCGCTCCCTGCTTCCACCCGCCACACCAGACAATCCTCACTTGTCAAGCTTCCAAATCTCTGCTCTTGCTGCTCTGCCCACCTGAAACATCTTTTATATCTGGCCAAGTTCTCCAGGCACTCAAGGCCAACTCATCCTTGGAACCAGCTCAAATACACGCTTCCTTCTCCCTGATCAAAGCTACCCCCTCTTTGCTCCTGCAGTACTTGGTGCACTGAATGTACCAGGCAGGCACTGTTTGAGTGTACTGAACAATAAGCTCTCAGTCAAAATGGCCCAGGGATTGCCTGCTGTACCAAATGGATGATGGATGGAATCACGATGGGTGATTGTGACCCAGGAACAATACGCCCCATGTACCCTGCTGTCAAAGCCAAACTTCTGGCTAGAGGGACCCAACCCTGCCCCCTCTGTTTATACATCCATCTTCCTGCTTGACTGGGAGCCCCCCTGGGAGCATGACTTGTGTCTCCCTGCATCCCATGCTCCTGGAACACAGTAGGTGCTCAGTAAATGCTGGTAGAGTGCATTGGAGCTTTACCCCAGCTCTCTCACTACCTTCCTGGACTCCTTTGGACAAGTCCTTTTCAACTCAGTTTCCAACCTGAAAATGTAGACTTGAGAGCAATCAGTAGCCCTCTCAACAACTCTGAGACAAGGGGAAACTGAGGCTCAAAGAGGTCACGTGACTCCCCTGAGCTCACCCAGGTGCCAAACCCAGGACTAGAACCCAGGTCAGCCTGGCTGCCCCTCACTCCCTCCCCACAGCTCTCCTGTCTCTCTGACCTCTAGTTCCGGGAGGAAAAACCGAGTGTGCCAACTCTTGTTTCTGGCACCAGTCCCTCCACCATCCCCATCACCTACTTGCCCTGAAGCTGTGTCCAATGGGAGTCCAGGGCTGGGACCAGAGCACCCAAGCCATGTACCCCAAGAAAGCAGAACCGATTCTGACATCCTGCCTGAGAAGCAGCTGACCCCCGTGCTGAGTCAGCCGCTGTCCCTTCCAAGGTTGCAGAGTGTGTCTGTGGTGGGGGGAGCAAGGCCTAAGGCTCCCGCACCATCGCAGCCCAAGGCTTCTCCACAGGGTGAGGCACAAAGCCAGGAGACGGGCCACAGTGGACTCCGTCCAGACTGGGAACGCAGGAGGACAAGGCACCAGATGCCCAGACCAACCCAGACGCACAAAGGCAAGTTTCGATGCCCACTCTCCTGAGAACAAAAATAGAAATGCCTTCATGGAGCTGATCGTGTGCTTTACGTATATTAACTCATTTCATCCCACAACAGCCCTATGAAGTGCGTACTAATTGTATACCCACCTTACAGAGGTGGGTACTGAGGTGGCAGGAGGTGAAGGGGCAAAGACAAGATCTGAACTCAAGAGCAGTTGGCTGTAGAGCCTATGACATTACACTGTTAATCAAGGCCAACCAGACATTAGTATTTCTTTCTTTGACAGCACTGCATAGAATTACTGCCTCTCTGGTCCATTCATGAGGCAAGAAATTCTTCCTCTCCCATTCTTGTGCCCATCACTGCAAAACTATAGAGGTCTCAAAAGAGCAGTAAATGAACTGGCTTCCTAATGATGTCTGAAACCAGCATGTTCTGGAGTTCACACAGAGCACAGAGCGACTGCCAACCCAGAGAGCCCTGTCCCTGAGCCCCAGGCCTGATCTAGGGCCTCCTCCTCAGCTGGGGGCGTAGAAAGAGTTCTGGACTAGGACCCCGGAGCCCCAGGTCCTAATCTGACCAAGAGACCTTGGCAGTGTCACTCAGCCAACCGGGACCTCACTTTCTTCACGTCTAAAATGAGAGCAAAAGGAACCACCCCTCAGCCCCTCCAAAGTTACGTGAGGGCAGGAAAAGAATTCTACCACCCCGTTGCTCTTGCCTTGTGGAGCCCCAGACACGCAGTAGGCACCAATACATGTTTGTTGAATGAATGAATAAAAGCCTCTGTTACTTGTGTGCCTCCTCTCCTCCCGAGGGCCTTAGAATACAGACTGTGCTGGTTTCATCTTCAGTTTCCATATTGGTACAGCTTCCACTCCCCCAAGGTCTGTTCACGCAGGACATTGTTCTCGAGCGCCCACCATGTGCCTGGCCCAACCAAGGCCTCAGAGTCATCCAGGGCCCACAGGCACTGTCAGTCTGTGTCCCCACAGGCCATCCCATCTCTTTTCATGGCCAGTGTCTGTAATACTTAGTCACATTGGGCGTCCTCAGGCCAGGACAACCACCAGCTACCTTATTATCAGTGAGCTTAGCCCCTTCAAGGGACATGGACAATGATTCCTGCACGTCCACTTCCCTTATGCCCAGCCCTAGGGGAATACAGCCCAAGGAAAACCCCTACCCAAACCACACACATGCGCATGCACACACACACTTGCACACATACACACTCCAACGTGCATAGGGACCCAAGGACAGGAGTGGGATATTCTGAGTTCAAATCCCAGACCTTTTGCTTCTGAGCTATGTGACCTTGGGTGAGTCCCTTTACCTCTCTGAGCCCCCTTTTCTTCATCTATAAGTCAGGGATGATAATCATGAAGCCTTTCCATGTAGGATTGTAGGGGATTCAGTGAGATAATGAATACAAAAACCTTTGACTTAATAAATAAACCTTTGGTTATGCTCAATATAATTGTTATTTTATTTCCTTCTTCCAGGAGGGAAAGGGAGTAGCAGTTGCCTAAGTTCCAGGGAAATCCATGTTTAGGTGCCTGGAATGTAGGGATGTACTCAGTATATTTGACAGGGATTGTCTTGAGGATAGGAAAGTATTTGTGGGTCGAGCACCACCACGTTAATTTTAAGACCAGCTAATGAAAATTTAGACTTAGAATCAGAGAGGGAAGAGACCACAGAGGCCACCATATTGGTGGCAGAGACAGCTAGCTGTCCGCACGAGTGCTCCCGCAGTACACAGCTGTAGCTGGGGAAGAGCCACCCTCACCAACAACTCCATTTTCCAGCCTCCTGTGCTACCAGATTGACTATATGACTAGTCCTTACATGTGGCAGAAGGCAGTTCAGAAGTCAACGTGTCACTTCTGTGCTTTCTTTCATCAGTGATGATGTCCAAGGGGGATGGTGGGGCCATGAGATGGGTCACTGAATTACTGCATGAAGAGGATCACCCCCATTCGGAGGTACCTGCCTAATAATAAACATCTGTTTTGTTTGAGCTCTTGTACATGTTTGGGTGTGTTTGTCACTGCAGCTACTTCCCTGACTAATACAACATTCAACCTCTTCATTTACAAAGGAGGCAATTATGGCCAGAGAGTGAGAGTGCCTCACCTAAGGTCACACAGTGAATGTTAAGACCTTTGGTCTCTTATCAATTTGAAGTAGATTTGCAGTTTTCAGCCTGCCACAGAGAGCTGCAAAAGGGATTTTTAGAAGCCCTTCAGCAAGGAGAGTGAGGTTCAGTGAACTGTGTGGTCTGGAATCCTACACTTCTGTTTGAACTAGAATAAAATATTACTTTTCTCTGTTTTCAGTTTGTACTTCATATATTTTCACTGGAGGAAAGGGTTAAAATAATTTCAAAGCCCACACACTGGGTGACTGCAAGTATAATCTGACTCTCTGTAGTACTTTACTATAAGACATAGTTTCTCTTCTGTTCCACCATGCTTCTTTGGCCTCAGCTGCTGACACAGGACATAGAGAGTGGCAGAAGTGCACAGATATTTGCTTAGAAAGGAAAAAAAGAAACCTCACTGTGGGAAATAACCAAGAAACTTGGGCAAAGGGCAAAAGAAAAGATGTTCAAGTACTCTAGCTTAGTGGTTCTCAAGTTTTGGGGTGCACCAGAATCACCTGGGTAGCTGGTTCAAAATTCAGACTCCCATGCCCCACCTTCAAGGATTCTGATTTAAAAAAACTGAAGATTTTAAGAAATACTCATGATTATTCCAATGCCAGTGGTCCCAGGATTGCACTTCAAGAGGTCTTGAGTCCACTTCATAGCCTTGAAACTGACAGTGATAATCGCACCCCTGCAGGATAGCTCAAAGAGAACAAAACAGGCTTTTGGTTTTCCTAGACACAGTCATGACCCTGAACGTTAATAATCTACTGGTAAAGAAATCTGTAATAATTTCCATTTGGCTCATATGGGTGTCACAGGTATAGACATCATGGTGAAATAGAAATTATAATAGGATAATAGCTAACGTGTATAGAGCCTTTATGACAAGCCCTCTGCTAAGTGTACCATGTGTATAATCTCATTTAACCTTTATAATAATTATCTGAAGGTAGTTACTATTCATATTCCCATTTTATAGATAAGGAAACTGGTGCATAAAGAAATACCTTGCTCCTTGTCCCTCAGTTGGCAGGAGCAGACAAGGTTCAAACTCACCCAATGGAACCCAACCCTATAGTCACAATGTTCTGTTGCCTCTTGTGGAGGTCTGACATCAAAACCCCTCTCCAGGTCTCAGTTTTCTAATCTGTAAAATGCAGGTGTTAATAATATCCTTGTCACATAGACAAATCTTTATCATATGGTGAGGATGGAAGAAAACCATGGTGATAAAATGGTTTGCAAACTAAGAGGAGTTATGAAGTAAACATCTAAGAGATGAGACTTTACTCCAATTCCCCTATTCCATTTCACAGATAGTGACACTGAGGCCTGGCTACTTTATTTATTCAGTGAACATTCACCGAGCACCCACTACGTGCTAAGGTCCTGTGCAGCGGGGACTGAGGATACACCAAGTCTGGCCTTAAGGAGCCATGAGCCTGGCAAGAGAGACAGACAAATGTATCCCCGTTTATATGTGTGGCAAGTACCACACAGAGTGACAGCCACCGTGATGCTGGACGTGAGCACTGAGAGGGCCCAGTGGACAGACCTTGGCCCAAATGACAGGGGACTTCTCAGAAGGGGGTCACACCAGAGGAGGGAGTGACTTGCCCCAAGTCAAGTTTATCTATTCGCAGAAGTTTTGGAAGGTCTCTGTGTATCAAGAGATAACTTTTTCTATGGACTTCTCAGTGCTTGACATATCCCACGACTTGAGATCACTGGTGTGAGTTTGAGTTAAACCTTTTTCCTTAAGAGAATGTCAAGACACCCTCCTCCTACCACCGGAGGCCTGGATTAGCCAATCATGTTTATCTCAGCAGCCAGGGCAGTTAGAGGAGTCTTTCCTCTGAGCCCGTCTGGAGAGACAGCAAGAACCGCAGGGAAGATTAAGCTTGAAAAGGAGGTAGGGGATGCCAAAAGGGAAGTGCAGGGCCAGGCCCCCTCGTGGAAAGAGAAGCCGGACCCGAGGCCTGGCCACTTCCTCGCTGGTCTCTCTGAACCGCAGCGAGGTCTGAGTGATCACACTTACAGAGGCCCGGATGACCAGACTTACATCAGGCAGCAGTTACTTGATAATCGTGATGTGTGGCTTGTGTGTAATTGTGCCGAAAGCTGGTCTCTATGGCTTCTCTGTTGAAAATGTGCTACTCTGAAAGCACAGGGGAGAGAGGAGAATATTTTCAACAGATAAGCACTGACAAAGTGTTCCTATCCTTCCTATACAAGGAATCAATAAATACCAATAAGAAAAAGATAAACATGCAAACAGGGAAAAAAAATGGGAATGGATTTGAACAGGAGGGTCAGATTATAAAGAACCATCAGCATGAACAAAAAAATGTGAGGTGAGCATCCAAGTATTGTTCTGATTTTCTCATCAGAGATGTTTCAGAAGATGGATAGCAAGCCCTGTGGGTGAGGCCATGAGAATATCACATCCTAATAGTGCACCGGGGGGGGGGGCACCACCTTTAGGGGCAGTGTGGCCAAAGGCCTCAACAGCCTTAAAAAGACTTTGCCTCTGGAAAGGTGTCCATGCACAAGACAAACGCGCAAATCTGACATACTAGAGCGGTCCTCGCTGCAGGGTTTATGATAACAGGGGGAGAAAGGAAGAGGCAACCACAGTGAGGAAATAAAGCCCAGACACCCTTCCCGTGCAGTCATAAAAATGGATATGGAAGAGTATAGACAATACAGATGGACGTTCACAGTGTACGGTAAAGGACAAGGTAGGTGAGCGAACAAGATGTTGGAGAAGTGTGTGTGTGTGTGTGTGTGTGTCCCTGTTTATATACTTACATGTGTCTGATACACTGTAGGTGCTCACTGATCATCGCAGGCAGATCAGTGAGCGAGCGGCTGATGGAGCGGAAGGCTGCCTCTGGGCAAGGACCTCCTCTTTCACCGCCGTAATGAGAGGTAATACCGCCCAGGGGCCAAGAAGGTAGGCTGCCTAGACCCTCATTTCATTCCAGTCTCGGCCCCCGAGCTTACCATCTCTGCAGCCCTGAGCCAGTACCTTCCCCTCCCTGAGCCTCAGTTTCCTCACCTGTAAAATGAGGACAAAGCACCTCCCTCGTGGGGCTGCCATGAGTGTTAACAAAGTAACGAAAGAAAACGCTGAGCTTGCTGCTTAAAATATATGGTGACCTTGGTGTATTTTTACAATTAGCATACATTACTTTGGAATTCTGAACACCACAATAGAAATATTTTCATCTGGACAAAAGTCAAATTTTAAGAACCAAAGAACTTCTACAAGTAGGTCCCCTCTCTGCCCCCTGCCCTCCCGTGATGCCAACGCCAAGCATGATACCTTGCGGCTGGTCTCCGCCCAGGTCTTTCCAAGGGCTCCCCAGGACTTCAGTCCCTCGAGGCTGTGCAGGAAACCGTGTTGCCCAGCTTCTGTCTCCCGATCACACCGTCCTCTGGCTGTGGCTGTTTGCCCAGAAAGCAGCTCATCTATTCATTCAAGATCCCCTGGAGCCCTCCAGAATGCAGCACCCCCCAGAACACCCTCATCCATTAGGAGGCTCCCAGAGAGCCCCGTTCTGTGCTGAGCTCCGAGCTCACTGAGGCTGCTGCCCTGAATGGGCCGGAACCCTGCCAGAGAAACAGCTGGAGGGAGGAGAGAGGAGGGAGGGGCAGGAAACTGGGCTGACTGAGGGGCAGGCAGCTGCGTGGAGTGGGGGCCGCCAGGGGAGGCTGTCCTTGCCAACAGGAGACCAGGCTTGTTGGTGGTGGCTGGTGGCAATGCCTGCTGGGATAACCCGCCCCTCTGGCGTCCCAGCCCAGCTGGGAGCTGTGCCCACTGTCCCAGCTGAAACCAGGAGCACATGTGAGCCCCGGGCAGCTGTGGGAAGCAAGTCTGCTCCCAATAAGGGCCCCAGGAGCTCCAGACAGACTATGAGACAGGCTGCCGGATACCCCACTCTGGTCAGCCTCTTCACCCCAGCCTCTGTGCATGTTATTCCTTCCATCTGGATTCCTTTCCTGCCCCTCTTCATGTGGCCTGATGACCGCCTGCTCTTTCTTTTTTTCTAAGTTAAAACAGCAATGAAATTTTTTTAAGTATCAAATGAACAAAGATTAAAATGTTTTATAATGTTTAAATGTAGTACATGTTATAGGGAAGCACAGATCTTATACGTAATTGGAATATACACTGATATGCCATTTCTGGAGAGCTGACAAAATATATCAAAACCTTTAGCTACATTCACACCCTGCATTGTTGAGATATAAATTCTGTTTTCATCCCAAACCCTGCTCCCCAGAGATAAATATTATTAACACTTTGGTATGAACACACATACACATACACACATTTTATATATAAATGTAGAATGCTCGGTCATACACTATCATATTGTAAATTGCTTTTTCACTCATTCAATGATAAGGTGTATATGTATACATATATACCTTACCCTGTTTTATCAGCTGCTAATTATTTCATTGAATTGATGCACCATAGCTTAATTAATCCATACTTTTTTTGGTGATTGATCAGGTTATTATCTCAACTTTTGACTATAATAAACATACACCATTTCACACTTGCCCAAATATTTTCTTATACAAAATTTCTATGAACTTATTTATTATTCCAAGGGCCCCCTGTGCCCTCTTCAGGTCTCGGCTTGGGGGCTACCTCCCCGGAAGCCCCTTGGGGTCTGTTCTGCGCCCCCCTTGGCTACCCCCACCCCACATGGCACTGACGCAGGCCTCACCGCAGACCTGAAGAATCAGAACCTCTGCGGCTGGGACCCGGGGGCTGCGCGTCTCAAGCTGCTGGGGAGTTCTGATGGTCCCTCGGTGTGAGGACCATGGATACAGACATTTCCCCTAGGAATAATTTCGGGATCCTGGAGCAAGTTACCTTGTCAATCCATAGACAAGTGAGTTCGCATGGAGGGTCTGGGATCAGATAAACCTAGTTTGATTGGATCCCTGTCTCGACCCCTGTGAGCTGTGTGACAGGGGCAAGTCCTTTCACCTCTCTGAGCCTCTGGATGGAGGAGGAGGGGGACAGAAGGGAGGCAGCCCCCCAGGATGCTGGGGCACACTCAGGACATCCTGGAAGGGGAGCCGGCCTCCAGATGGACTTGGGAAATCGCCTCTTCATGTTGGATGTCGCTCTGCGGGCCTCCTGGAGGCCTCTCATCTCCAAGCCAACCCCAGGCTGTGATGAGGCGTGGGTTTATCAGCTGCGAGCCACATCTGGCCGAGCAAGGACGCTGCGCTCCGGGCCAGCTGGGCCTCTGGACACGGGGCCCCAGTGAGGAGCAGGCGGAGACCTGCCCTGGCCAATCAGGAGCCACAGGTCTTCGGCCACCATTCTGCACAGGGCTGAGAAGTTGGCTTTTGCTTCCTTGGAGTGGAAAAGGGTGAGGTTTTCCTTATTTGTTTGTTTTGGGGGTTTTATTTTAATAGGATTCTGAAATCTAAGGCCCAACAAAGGGATAATGGGCCTGAGGGAGAAGCAGTTGCCTTCAGGGCAAAGAGACTTCTCCTCGTTCCCTTGGAAACTTCTGTATGGTTCCAAGATGGTGGGTCCAGCTTCATCTTGATGCCCAACTCCAGTTGGTCAGCTCTGGAATTCTGGAGCCTGTGTCCAAGGGAAACTGAGGCCACCCCCAGACCTGGCTGGAAAGAGCACGGTGATCACTTAGCAGCGCCTGCCCCAGACCCCCGGGGAGAAGGCTGGGCCTTTCTCATCTCGCTGCCCACCAACTGAAGCTATCCTATTGACCCAGGAGGCTACGGTGTGGTCCCAGCTCCACCCATCCTATCCTGTCCCAGGGACCAGCCAACTCTAATGCAAATGGACTTCTATCTTCATTCCTATACCCCTTGTATCTGTTTCTGATTGGTCTTTAGTGTTCATGGATTCCCAACACTCTAGTTAAAGCTAAATAGTTTTCTTAGTCTCCTGATCATCAGTTGCTAGTCTAGGCTTGGAGTGGCTCTCAAATCACAGGACGCCTACGAAGATGCTGTCTGTCACACAAAGGATTCTCCGGAAGTCTAAATAGTTCCTATTTTGGACTTTCTTTAAGGTATGGACAGGCCACAATGGAGTGAGAGCTCCATTTCAGCCAGTGACTGGCTGTGAGCTTAGGCAAGTCATGTATCGTCTGTAGTTTGTTCAGTGCTCATGCAGTAAGTTATAGATGTGGATAGAGTTGTGAGTCTTGAGATGGGGACATTATTCTGGATTACCCAGGTGAGCCCAAGGTCATCCAAGGGTCCTCCTAAGAGGAAGGCAGTCAGAGGTGGGAGAAGGCAGTAAGGTAAAGAAGGAGGCAGAGATCCGAATGATATGGCCACAAACCAAGGAGTGTGTATGGCGTTTGTGCTGGAAAACATGGAACCAACTCTCCCCTGGAGCCTCCAGCAGGAATCCCCCCTGCTAACATCTTAATTTCAGTCCCTTAAGACTCATTTTGGGCCCCTTACCTACAGAACTGTAGTAGTATAAAAGTGTGTTGTTTAAGCCACTACATTTGTGTTAATTGGCGGAACAGTAAGAAATTAATGTTGGGCTGTTCCAGAGAATACCAGAACTTGGACCTTGGTGGCAGGCAGATCTGGGATCGAATCCCTGCTCCACTGGCTGGCTGTGTGACTTTGTGAAATTTCCTAACTTCTCTGAATTTCAACTTTTTCCTCTGCCCTCAAAAGTAATAAAGTACCTGCCTCAAACTGTTGTTGGAAAAATGAAATGAGTGGATACAATGTGCTGAGAACAGAGTCTGGTACACAGTACTCAGTAAATGTTGGATTTTTTCCCCCTTTTATTGGGCTTTCCCCTTTTACTGCAGGCCTTCTAATCTCCCCTAGGACACTGCTAGAGCCGCCCTCCTGATGCTCTGTTTTGTTCAATGTCACTCCACTTCTCAACAATATTCTATAGCTGCCTAGTACACTGTCTTCACTCTGGTCGGCAAAATCCCCCATAACCGAGCTCCTGCCAACCTCATCTCCCAGGAAGGGACAACAAAGCTGAAGGAGAGTTTGAGGACCCAAACCTTCAGACGTCAATTGAAATGTCACTTTCTCTGGACCCCCAACACCGGTCAGTGCCTGTCTCATTCCTGTAGCGCTCTGTCCTCCATGAAGCACCCTCAATCGTAATGCAGCGATCATTTGCATCGTGAGTACACCACGCATCTCCTTCTCCATGCGTGAAGCTCATAGGGCAGGGACCGGTGCTGGGCACACGGTAGCTGCTCAGTAAATATTCGTTAAATGAATGAATAGATGGGTGACCCAAATCAGCAACCTCCTCTTCCCAGCTGAGGACCCAAAGATTTCTTCCTGACGGCCAAGTTCTGGTTCTTAACCGCCGAGAGGACTGCAAAGTCACCGAGACAGGCGCGTTGACTGCTGTGCCAGGCATCATCAGACTCACAACATCCTCCGCCAGACCTTTTATTGGAAATGAGATTTGTGTCTGTGCCGTATGTGTTCAAGTAACAGCAAAGGTAATCCTCCTGTCCTGCAGGCCAGGCTCAGAGAAGTGGGCTGCGGGGAAGTTCCTCGAGCTCTTGGGGATTGTCTGAGGCGGAGGGAAGGAGCACAGAAGTGAGAAGTTGAGTTTTGGGAACTGAGAAGGAGGAAGAGGGAGGAGGATGCTGACGGTCCAGTCAAATCTGCCCACCCGGCTTGCCCCTGGGCCCCTGGGCTTTGGTGCAGCCTGGAAAGATTAACAGCACAGGGCAGGGCCTGGGTGGGACAAGGAGTCAGGACACCTCAGCTCGAAGGAAGGGACTTCCTGGTGGGGGAAGTAAGGCCCACAGCTCCCCAGTGAGCCCTGGGGACCTCCACTCTCCCAGATCCTGCTACTGAAAGAGACAGCTTTCCACTGGAAGGAGGGGCATGGTGGGACCTCTCTGAATGCCTGGAATGGTGGGAGCACCGGCAGAGCGGCCCCAGCCCGTTTCTCCAGTTTGGGGATGGGAGGAGCTCAGAGCCGCCTGAGACCTGTTCTCAAGCCCAAGCCAGCTGTTCTCCAATTCCCAGCTGATGCCTGAGTGCACGCACATAGCTTGGGTCTAGGGAAAGCTTCCATTTTCCAGGGAGTAGGCTGGAGGTCCAGAGATCAGCAGTTGCTCAAAGCCACACAGCAGGTCCTGAGCAGCCCCTCCTCCCAATCGCGAGAGAACTCCTCCACCCCCGCCACACACACACACACACACACACACACGCCCGCATGCAGACACAGGCTTTTGTGACCTTGCCCCTGCCCATCTCTCCAGCCGTATGGCTCACCCCTTCCCCATCTTCTGCTCTCACACCTTCATGAAGTTTCAAATCTCAGGGCCTTTTCCCGAGCTTTCCCTTCTGCCAGCAATGGCCTCCCTAGCCACCTTTTGCCCCACTGCCTGGAAACCCAGTTGCCTTTCAAAACTGAGCTCAGATGTTCTCTCTTCCACTCAGACTTCCAGGGTTGCCCCTTCTTGCCCACCACCTGGGAAAGTTGCTCGCCCCTTGTGCTGGGGGTGGGGGAGGTCTGTACTTAGCCAACACATCTGTCCTTTCTCAAATCACACTGCCTTTTCATGTTTCTGCCTCCACCTCTATCTCCACCCTAGACTACTACTGCCCCAGCTGCCAACACCAGACCTGACCCACCCATACTAGAAATGTTTGATGAAATGAGCCGGTCCCTGTACCCCGCCTGTCCCTCCAGAGCCAGCTGTTACTGTGACCCACCACGAATGGATCAGCAGCACCAAAACCACTGCATCTTAGGGCGGCTCAGCCTGGTGGTCAAGAACACGGCCTTCTGAGGTCAGAAAGACCTGGGTTTGAATCCCAGCCCGGACACTTTCTTGCTGTGCAATCTTGAGTAAGTCACTTGCCCTCTCTGGGCTTCCCTTTCCTTTTTGTGAAATGAGGATGGTAGTCTCATCTCCCCGGGCCTGGTGGGGAGGACTCCCTGAGACGATGCATGTAGTGTGTACAGCACGGGGCTCAGAGTAAGCACTTCATTCACGGTGTGGTCACAACTCTGCGTCGTTTCTGAAAGCCCGTCTCCCTCTACCCTCCCTTCTGACTCTGGCTTTGCATCACTCACCTAAGGCCTGTTCTTGCTGTGTTGTTAATACAGAGGAAGTAAAGCCATATTCCAGAGCCAGGTGCGCAGATTTGCATTCCAGCTCTGCCACTCCCAGGTTATGTGACTTTGAGAAAGTGACTTCATCTCTCTGAGCCTCAGTTTCCTCCTCTGTAACATGGGGATAGTAATAGTAACACCCTGCCTGGCAGAGTATTGTGAGTATTAAAGGAGTTAGTGCTTGTAAGTTTCCCAGGGCAGCACCAGGCCCGTGCTGAGTGCCAGCAAAGTGGCAGAAATAAGACTCGAATTCCCCTTTGGGCCACTCCTTCCTCCACCCTGGCTCTCCTCCCACTGCCTCCCCCACCCCACCTCCTGACCACCTGCCAGTTACAACCAGTGACTCGGGCTTCTCTCCCTTCACTGCTAGAAAGACCCAAGATCCCTGAGACAGGTGGTTGCAAGTTCTTCAGGTCCTTAGACTTTTTGTCCTTAAGCACCTCATGGCCACTGATTACTAGTTTTCTCTTTAGAGGACCACTTTCTTCCAGAAGAATTCATATGGACCCCCAAACTATAAGGCATATGAAAGCAGACTGCTCGGCTTAACAGGACAGAGGACATGGAGCCACAGCCCTCAGTGCCCCGGATCCCCAGGTGCCTCGCCTCCCCCAGGCTCCGTCTGAGCACAGCCTGAAAGCTTCCAGGGAATCCACTGCCCGCATCACCACCATCACCGTGGAGGTGGGGGGTGGGGGACTTTTTCATTTTTCATTTCGAGGTAATTTTATTTTGATATCATTCTAAACTTAAAAAAAAGTAATGAAAATAGTATAAGGAACCCCTGTGCACCTTCCCCCAAGTCACTGAATATTTCAGTTTTGCCCCATTTGCTTTATCATTCTCTCTCACACATCTTTCCCTGGACCAGTCCCATTTTGCATACGGGAAAACTGAGGCCTAAGGCGCTGCCTAGTGTCCCTGGCCCCTTGGCGTCACTGTTGAGGCTCAGAACCTGAAGTCCGCAAGCTTGTCAAAGGCCTGCAGAGATAGCTGAAACTTGAAATCACAAGCAAATCGACCCCAGAATACCAAAAGGCAACTGAGAACACAATATTAACAAGTGTCTGATTAAATATCTACAACGTGTTAGCAAGTCAACTGCAATTTGACAGCACGTGTGTCTTTGGAAATAGAAAGGCACGAATCATGGGGACACCGTGAATAATTCATTCTTCATAAAACCCCAGATTGTATGAATTCTTTTAAAACCATGTCAGGTATTTGTCAAGAAATGCTTATGTGTGATGGGATCTGGAGAGACATTTTGAGGTTCGCTGTGGACTGGGTCCCCAAAATGTCAGAGATCCAGGAGCCCTCAAAGGCTTTAAAATAAGCTCTCCTGGCTCCATGACGCCTAGAATCTCACTCAGATTGGGCATAAAATGGAAGGTTTTCCATGTATTTTTACAAGGAGGCTGTATGTACCTTTTTATGTGGGTCATAAAAAAAATAAAAATTTTTTGAAAACACAGAGCAACACAAGAGATTCGTCATAGCAACGGGGCTGCCTCTCCTATTTTTGAAAATTGAACTTCTCCCTCCTTCCGTTAGTACAGAAAGTTTATTTTCCTGCTGGGGCCTCTGACTCAGAAGCAAGCTCAGAACTCAGTCTCCTGCCTCTGAGGAGACACAGGATGGGGGGGCGGGAGGGGCCGTGTCCCTGGCCCCAGGCCTGGGTGGGTGATGCCCAGGGGTCCCAGGCCTCAGATTCCCCTCCACAGACATGTCCTCCAGACCCCCAGGGTCACCACCCTGGCCCCCACTCTGCTCATCCACCGCTCATCCACGTACTCCACCCAGACGTGCCTCCCTGGAATAGCCCCATCGTGTAGGTGCACAGCTGGAGGACTTGCACCAGCTCTGTAAACATCACAAGGTTTCCTAACCAGGTGGTAAACCCCAGCTACACAGGACCCTTTCCTAAGACAGCTCCATGATCCGGGAGCTAAAGGTGTAACAACTGACAAGCAGGAGGTGCAGGCTTCTGACTCAGGGCTGCCTGTAATCCGTCAGGGCCACAGCCTGTCAGATGATAAAAGGGATGTCACTGCAGCCAGAGGGCTTATCGGGGTTGAGAGCACAGTGCGCGTTTAAATCCTGCCCACCTCTTACCAGGTGCGTGACCTAAGGCAAGGGGCTTCACTTCTCTGTGCCTCATTTTCCTCTCAGAGGTTATATTAAGAACAGTGGGTTGTGGTGGGGATGATGTGTGTTAACCCGTATGAGGCCCTCAGCATAGCCCCTGGCACAGAGCAGACTCTCAACAAATGTTTACCATCATCGTCGCCGTCATCTCCTAACTCCTATCCTTCAAAGCACTTTCTCTAACCATCTCTTAGGATCGAAACAATGACATCAGAGCCTAGCTCCCTCAGTTACTAGCTGAGTGGCCCTGGGCAAGTTACAAAGCCTCTCAAAACTGGTTCCTGGTGAGTGTTCCTAAACACTGGAGGTATTTGCTATTATCAGGGTTGGAAAACTAGAGCCCATGAACCACATTTGGCCCACTGCCCATTTTGTAAATAAAGATTTATTGGAACACAGCCACACCCATTCGTTTATGTATTGTCTTGGACTGCTTTCACACTACCATAAGGCTGAGTAGTTGAGACAAGATACCGTGGGGCTCACAAAGCCTAAAACATTGACTATCTGACCCTATACGAAAGAGTTTCCCTGATTTTCATCTTTATGATCTTTAATAGCAGTAACCATGGTACATACACATTCCACCTCCCTCGAAGGACTACACAAGTTGAGGTTTGCTTTCCAGGAACCCCTAGCTCCAATGGTCCCCAAACCTCTTCAATTATTTGTAGTCGTCGTGTACGAAGAAAGGGTCCCTAGCTTTCATTGGTTTCTCAGAGGCGTCAATGACTGACGAGAAGACCATGATCACAAGCACATAAGCATCTGAGGAGCTGGCTCACGTCTAACACCCTCCTCCACTTCCCAGACAGCCCCAAGTCCAGGACACCAAGACATCAAGGGTTCGGCAATAAGATTTCTCTTAGTGTTGCTTTATTGCCTGTTCTGAAGCAGCTGGCTGCCGGTGCTCTTTCTATTCCTTTTGTGTGATGTTTAGGCAAGAGAAGGGAGAGGCGGCTGTCCAAGAGCTCAGCGTGAATTCAGCAAAGGAAGCCTTTGAATTATTCACCCCAGAAAGATGTCTTCCTGTCTCGGATCAGAATCACTCTTTTGGAAGGCAGGCAGAAAAATCTTCCCTTCCTTGTTGGTCTGCCAGGATTGGGTTGTGTGGTCTGCCAAACTGCACAGGAAGTACTTTGTGGACCTCCCAGATCTTGGGGGCCACACTCCTTGGCTTCCTTTCATGCCCACAGATGTCCACCTTGATTTCTACTATTTGAGGCCTATAGGTTCCCCAAACCCTGAATGACATCCTCTCAAACATCAGGCTGGACTCAGTCATCCACAGCGACTGTCTTGACCGGGGGTCACCAAGACATGAAATCCAGGAACGCTGATGCCACCGTCACCTGCATGTCCTCTCTTCAGAATATTCACCTTTGCTTCTTCCTGACACATTATTGGCGAGAACCAGAGGACACACATCCTGCTGAGATTCAGCAAGTGTCCCCAGGGTACCCGGAGCCGGTGACGACAGTCGTGGCTCCGCAGATTGCAGGCTCCCCGAGGGCTGGGACCGTGTGTGCTGGACTTTCTGCTAAAGCTGCAGCGCTTCAAGTAGTCCACACATAGTCTAGGAACTGCTACTCAAATGGCAAGGTCTACAAATCCTAGGAGAAGGAAGGAAATTCCTGATCTGGGAGTCACACTCCAAGGAGTTACATAAGTATAATGACACAAATGTGACACAAATGGCATCTTTCTTTCATTGATTAGAATAGAACAACAATTCTGCACCTGGGATCCATGGCCCCTCCAGGAAGTCCATTGGTAGTGTCTGAGGAGGCCATAAGCACATAACATTCTGTGTGTGTGAACACAAGGCTTTCTGGGGAAGGAATCCAACGCTTTCATCACATTTTCAAAAGGGTTTCAGGCCCTCAAATAGTTATAACCATGAGACCACAAATCAGATCCATATTTGTGTCCCTAAAGCCTAGTACTACAGCGGGTTCATGATAGGTGCTCAAGAAATTTTTGCTAGATCAATCAATCACCGGTGACTGTTTATAACCACAAACTGCCAAACTGCCTGGTAATCGGATTTCCTGGATTGAACTTTATGAAGGAGCTGCTTTCTCATCTCAGAATGCTGTCTGCACACAAAAGTAATGAGACTGATCTCTTGAAAGATATTCTGGCATCAAATCAGTCACCCCTTCTACCGGGTTTACCTCTGATGGACCTCAAAATTCGTTTCCCAGGGAAGGTTCTAGCACAGAAGAGCCCAGATGAGCTAGAAAATACACATTTGAAAATTCAGTGAATTCAGGGAAGAAGTTTTCCTTTGTAAATAATAGTACGAGCGGATGCAATGAGTAGGCATTCAAATGCTTATAGGGGCAAGTGGTGGGCAGAGGAGGGTCCATAGGGACATGACCTTTTTGGAAAGCAATTTGCTAAGAGTCATAAAAGCATGCGTACCCTGAGGCAGAGTAATAGCACCTCTAGAACTTGGTCCTAAGGAGACCATCAGAATTGTGCACAAAGATGTACTCAAGACAATGTATAGCTTAACTTGATTGATAATAGCAAAGAAACTGGAAACAATATAAGAGTTTGACAACAGGTGTTAGTGAAACAAATCATGGTATACCTATAGGAGACATTAAGTCATATTATAAAATCATGTCTTGAAAATACTTTTGAAACTTCATAAAAATGAAAAAAAAAGTTTGTGCTTCAAAGGATACCATCAAGAAAGTGAAATTATGACCTACAGGATTGCAAATCATATATCTGCTAAGAGATTTGTATCTAGAATATATCAAAAGAACTTTTTAAACTCAAAATAGAAAGACAACTGAATAATCCCATTTAAAAATGGGCAAATGATCTAAATAGACATTTCTCCAAAGAAAATATGCAAATGGCCAATACACACATTAAACAATGCTCATCATCATTAGTCATTAGGGAAATGCAAATCAAAGCCACAGTGAAATACCACTTCACACCCACTAGGATGACTATAGTAACAAGCTTTGGAGAGAATGTGGAGAAATCGAAATTCTCATACGCTGCTGATGGGAATGCAAAATGACACGGCCACTTGGGAAAAAAAAAATCTGGCAGCTCCTAAAAAGGAGAAACAGTTGCCATATGACCCAGCAATTCCACTCCTAGGTATATACCCAAGATAAATGAAAATATATGTCCACATGAAAACAAATGTTCATAGCAGCATTATTTATCTATATATATATAGCAAATGATACTTAGTAAGTTCTATATTTTTAAAAATCTTGAAATAGACTGATACCTCTCATGCCTACCCACCAAATGGCAAAGAAGAATGAATGTATAGCTCTGAGGGTCTAGGGTGGAGCCTAAGCCTCAAGCCCATTTTCTTTGAAGCCTTATGTTTTAGTTATAAAATGGAAGGTACGTTTTGCCTTCCATTTCAAAATACGGCCGTGTTCATTTTCAAATAAAAAAAACAATTCATTTTTTCCAAATCAACAAATAAAGTTGATGCTCTAGGAAAAAGAAATATTTAGTAACATGGGGAAATGGTCATAACATAATGGTAAGTGGAGGAAAGCAAGTATAAAGCTCTGTGTACAGGATGTGAGTCTACTAGGGGGTGGGGGGAACAGAAGTACATATATATGGAGAAAAAAAAGACTGGAAGGAAATATACCAAGATGTTAGCTGTGGTTATCTCCAGGTTGTGGGACTGCACTGCAATTTTTAAAAAACTTCATGATACTTTTTTTTCCTTTTCCATATTCTTAATGAATATTGCATAATATTAAAGAACAAACATTTTTTAGTCCAACAGATGAGACCCAGGAGGTAAGTCATCAGGCAATGTTTTTCTAGAGATGGTTTGGCATGGCCTTCCCTCTGGTGGGAGCAGCTCACACCCCTAGGATCACAGCTGGGCCCTAAGTGGAATGACACGGGCCCACATGGAGGTTCCTAGCATCCCCTGCTTTCTGCAGGTGCTGGTGGGGAATGCAGATTTATCCCCAGAGGGGAGATGAAGTCAGAGGCTTTGCAAAACTCCAGGAAGAAAGACAAGCAGATCATCATTATATGAAGACAGCTGAAGGAGACAAATAAGGACTAGCCATGATGTGGGGTGTAGAACTCTGGACCAGGTTGGCATCAGGAGACACAGGTTCAAGCCCCTGCTCTGCCTCCAACAAGCTGGATGACTTTAGTCAATCCAGCTCCCCTCTCCAGGCCCCAGTTTCCCCCTCTCAAAAATGAGAATGCCAAGCCCTTCTAGTTTTGATGGTTTATGAGGCAGTGATCTCACGTCTGATATCTTTCTTTCCACCATCTTTGTAACAAACAGTTTGAAGTTCTTCACGCTGACCACCAGGCACAGACCCTGCCCCCAGAATCTCCAGGGCCATTCTGCCTGCAAAGGCAGCCCCTAAATTGCCACATGACACTTTGCAACCCACCTCATGGGAAAAGACTTTCTGAAGAAGGCGGTGTGAACAAACAGCACCCCCCACCCTCTGCACTCCTGAACCTGGTCAACATGAGGCTGTTTACCGAGCATCAGCCAGGGGCCCCCACCGGTGCTGCGGCAGTAAGACACCACACTGTCCTGCTTTCTCGTCGCTTACAGCATTGACAGTAACGACCAACTACAGAGCACCTGTCCTGTTCAAGAGGGGATTCACATGCAATACTTTTTAATAAACCTCACATCAATCCTTTGTGAGGCTGACGCTGTTCACGTTACCGCTGAGAAAACGTAGGCTTAGAGAAATGACATGCCTTGTCCAAGGTCACCAGGCTTCCCCGATCGGTTATACCTCCAAGTTACTCGTGATTTGTCAGTGCTTCTTAACTTCAGAGTTTAGGAAGTACAAAAGGCCTCAAGACCCACCCACCCAACTCCTGCCTTTTTGACTTGACTGTAAGAAAGAACTGGAGAAGAATAAAATAAAGTGCAAGGAAACTTGATGCCAAAACATCAGACTTGTTATTGACTTTATAAGAACAAACTATGGGCTCATGCAACAAATTTATATGATAGAACAATACCCTATAATATGGACAAGACACTAAATATGTTTTGACTCACACATGAGAAAAGTCAATCTCTTTTCAATTATTTTCCAGTTCTTCTGATTATACCTAGAAAAAAGTCTCAATTTGGTGCTAACAAAATCTTTCACACTTTCTCCAATACTCGCCAATCCCCCTTCATAACAAAGAAAGAGCAGGAATTAGGCTCAGAACCTTGGGCAAGCAACAGAATCTAACTAACACTCAATAACATTGTTTTATTTCCATTGTCTCTTGCAGTGTGGTGTTAGTTTATTGTTATCTTCTGTTTGAGCAAAGAGATAACTGATTTTCTATTTACTGTGGTCATGTAAATTTTCCTTTTGAGCTACCTTTACTGGTATTTGCTGAGTACATTTACTGACATCTTTAATGAGTAGTTTTAAAGAGAAATATTAAATTCATGATACTGCAGAGGTGGTATACAAGCAGGACAAAAATCAAAAAGGTGGCATTGGAATGACTGAGGCTTGAGAAACCCTGCCCCATGAAATTAAAAATAACCCAGCCATGTAATTATATTGTCATGAGAATATACTGTAAATTACCTAAATAGCACAAATTCACAGTAGCCCATCACTATTAAAGCAAATTTTTGAGGGTTTACGTATGCAGTTACTTTAGAAACAGAGATATAACTGAATCATTTTCAAACCACAAGACATACGTGCAGGAAAGTCTTAATTATTTGAAAATTATAGACCTAAGAAACACAGCTACGCCTCAGTGCCCACCGCAGGGTTGGCAGACCCCATGGTAATTGGATGATCCACATCTACCTACAGAGAAGCTCTGTGGAAAGGTAGAACCCTTTCCCAAGTGTGGCACACTCAACCACCTGTGTGTGCAGAACTGCATGCATTCGTTCATTCATCCATCCATCCATCCATCCATCCACCCATCCATCCATCCATCACAATTTTGACTTAGCCCCTGTCATATGCACTAGAAATACAGTGGAAGACTGCATCGAGCCTCCAGATCATAAGGGGGCACCAGAGATCATGCCCAACCCCACACACCTGAGTGCCTGCCAGCTGGGCTCTGGAAAGAACACATTTCTTAGAAAACACATTAACAAAGGAACCTACCTACCCTGGGAGTGGTCAGAGAAGGCTTCCTGGAGGAAGTGACCATCAAATTGAGATCTAAAGAAGGAATAGGAACTAACCAGAGGAAATGGAAGAAGACAGGGAAGTAAAAAGGCAGATGCAGCCATATTCATAGATGAGCTCTCACTTCCCATGTACCTCTCACGAAGTGGTCCTTGTATTCCAAGATACGTATTCCATATTTCTTGGTCCTTATATGCAAACCAGTAAGGGTACCCGCTCTTCAGTAGGAAGTGGCTATCCAGCCCCAACACTAAGGACATACAGATGAGGAGTGGGTCTCCAACGCCAGCCTCCCTGCGGGATTTGAAAGAGCGAGTGTGACCACTCAAAACTTTTATCACAGGCACAACGGTAGTGGTTCTCAGACGGGGCTGTGTTTGGGACTCTGGGGAGCTTTGGAGTCTTCCTGCCATGCCCAGACCACCCTGGATGGACTCTTTATGGGTGGGGCCCCAGGACCAGTGATGTTTAAAGCTCCCAGAGGAGTCCCATGTGTGGCAGAGGCCAAAGCTGAGAAACACACAGGGAACCTAACCCTTATGGAGGATTCAAATCTACAAAAACTTACTGAGCACCTATTATGCGCCAGGCAGTAGGCTGGGCACAGGGTGGGAGGTAGTGAGAATCCGATCCCTCCGCATTTGAGAACCACTGCATAAGGCTGCCCTCCACTCACCATCAATGAGCCAATGGCGCTGGAGCCAAGATACAGATGAAAAAAGTGCTCCGGTCACACAAATTGCCCGGAGGATCTGGTTAAAATGCAGATTCTGATTCAGCAGGGCTGGGGCTGGGGCCCAAGAGTCTGCATTTCTAGTGAGCTCCCAGCGCCGCTGCGGGTGCGGGTGGCAAGGTTCTGAAGGAAGCCTCTCAGCTTCCCTCACCGTTTCCCCACCCTCTGACAGTCCGGAGCTTGGCCTCCAGGTGATGACAAAGTGCAGGGAAAGCACAAAATGCACCCTCGCAGCCTGCCAGGCGTGGGGCTGTGTTTCCCCCAGGCTCCAAAGCCCTGCGACAGCCCTCCACGCTCACCACACACGCCCCCACGGAGCACGCTGCAGAGCTAAGAGGAAAGGGAGGGGTGGGGGGAGGAGCCGAAGAAGGGGTGCTGGGTCGGGGGTTGTCATAAATAGCAAACCATCTGTATGCCTGCTGCCTAAGGAGTGCCCCACGTGGGGCCAGAACAAAGGCCGTGAATTCAAGAAGCATCAGAGATCAAAAGCGTCTGAGGCTTTTGCGCAGCCAGTCTTCGTGTCTAATTAATCAAAGTCTTTGGTAAATCCATCACGCGTGTTTTAAAGTCTGTGCTCCAAGGGCAGGGGGATGGCGTGGAAGTTGGGAGCGGGAAGGTCTTTGGAGCTGACTTCCTGGGGAATGAATTCCTGGGGATGAGCCAGAAAGGAAGGAATCAGGGGACACAAAGGCTTGTGGAGGCCAGGCCGGCCAGACCCGTGGACTGGGTGGGAGAGGAAGCCCCAGGCACTGGGGCCAAGTGGAGACTCTGTGCCCTGACCCCACAGGGTGGTGGCCACTCATTTCCAGTGCTTCACTGCCAAACAGAAATGCAGGTCCATTTCTTCATTTCTACAAGATTTACCAGATCTTCCTTTTCGTTTTTGAATATATAATTTCTTTACATTTGAAATCTGCTGGTTAATAGAAGTTGGCTTACATTGTTTTGAAACACCATGCCATCCATCAAAATATGTCCAAGAGCCACATATGGAGGGCAGATTGCCAATATGTAACCCCTGAAATAGAAACTGGACTGTAGGGATTGTTAGGCAGAGAGAAAGAAATGAGCAGGATGAAAAGGAGAGAGGGCCCCCCCAAAATGATTCAGGAGGTTGATCAGATAGAGCCATAGAGCAAGAAATGACTCAGAGAGTTAATCAGATGAAGCCACAGGGTCCAAGAAGTTGTGCCCAGGGTCCTCCCAGATAAGAAACATCAGAAGCAGAGGCGAGGCACAGCCCCTGTCCTCATTTCACCAATCAGAACGCCTAGAGAGCCAAGAGCTGTCAATGAAGGACCTCTCTGCCCTGCCAAAACCACATAAAAGAAGCCTCAGAATGAGCATCCAGGCCTGTCTCACCTGTCTTACTGTCTACAGAGGGCAGTGAAACGGACTCTGCTTGCTTGACTTTGGTTTCTTGTCTCACTGTATCTGACTTCCCTGCGACACCAACCAGAGCTCCTTCCTTCCTTCCTAACAGGATTTCCTGGAGACTTAAATGGCCTGCGGGCAGGGACTATTTCAGGAAGCTCAGAGCAGGGGAACAAGGGTAGACAAGGTCCTGAATACAAGGGAAGTGCCCCTGGAGACCTCCGGAAATCATTGGGGAAGATCCTGCAAGTAGGGGCTGAGAGCCACTGTGATACGTGCATTTCTGCAGCCCTGTTTGTATAACATCAGGGGCGCTCGCTCCAGTTACCTCTTAAGAGCAACAGTACTTATTGAGCACGTAGTATGTGCTGATACTGTGCCAAGTGCTTTATATGTATTAACTTGTTTAATTCTCCCAAAACGCTGTGGGGTGCATGTTACTGTTACCCCCATTTTACAGATGAGGAAACTAAAGCTCAGTCAAGTAATTTACCTGAGGTCACACAGCTAGTAAGTGGAAGAGCTGGGATTCAAACCTAAACCCATTCTCTTAACTCCCAAGGTGCCTTGCCCCGAACTCGGCGCACAGTAGGTGCTCAGTAAATATCTGCTATATTGAAACAAAGCCTCTGTGAATTAGATGAACTAGAATTGGATACCACTTTTGTTTATTTTTATTAAGGTATCATTGATATACACTCTTATGAAGGTTTCACAAGAAAAACAATGTGTTTATTACATTCACCCTTATTATCCAGTACCCCCCACACCCCATTGCAGTCACTGTCCCATCAGGGTAGTAAGATGCCACAGAGTCCCTATTTGTCTTCTCTGAGCTACACTGTCTTCCTCATGACCCCACACACACCATGTGCACCAAACATGATACCCCACAATCCCCTTCCCCTCCCTCCCCACCCACCCTCACCCACCCCTCCCCTTTGGTAACCACTAGTCAGTCCCTTCTTGGAGTCTGTGAGTCCGCTGCTATTTTGTTCCTTCAGTTTTGCTTCATTGTTATACTCCACAAATGAGAGAAATCATTTGGTATTTCTCTTTCTCTGCCTGACTTACTTCACTGAGCATAATACCCTCTAGCTCCATCCATGTTGTTGCAAATGGTAGGATTTGTTTCTTTCTTATGGCTGAATAATATTCCATTGTGCATATGTAACACATCTTCTTTATCTATTCATCTACTGATGGACACTTACATTGCTTCCATATCTTGGCTATTGTAAAAAGTGCTGTGATAAACATAGGGGTGCATATGTCTTTTTGAAACTGGGCTCCTGCATTCTTAGGGTAAATTCCTGGGAGTGGAATTCCTGGGTCAAATGGTATTTCTATTTTTAGTTTTTTGAGGAACCTCCATATTGCTTTCCACAATGGTTGAACTAGCTTACATTCTCATCAGCAGTGTAGGAGGGCTCCCCTTTCTCCGCATCCTCGCCAACATTTGTTGTTTGTGTTTTGGATGTTGGCCATCCTTACTGGTGTGAGGTGATAGCTCATTGTGGTTTTAATTTGCATTTCTCTGATGATTAGTGATGTGGAGCATCTTTTCATGTGTCTGTTGGCCATATGAATTTCTTATTTGGAGAAGTGTCTGTTCATATCCTCTGCCCATTTTTTAATCAGGTTATTTGCTTTTTGGGTGCTGAGGCATGTAAGTTCTTTATATGTTTTGGATGTTAACCCCTTGTCAGATACGTCATTTACAAATATATTCTCCCATACTGTAGGATGCCTTTTTGTTCTGCTGATGGTATCCTTTGCTGTACAGAAGCTTTTTAGCTCGATGTAGTCCCATTTGTTCATTTTTTATTTTGTTTCCCTTGCCCGAGGAGATGCGTTCAGGAAAAAGTTGCTCATGTTTATATTCAAGAGATTTTTGCCTATGTTTTCTTCTAAGAGTTTTATGGTTTCATGACTTACATTCAGGTCTTTGATTCATTTTGAGTTTACTTTTGTGTATGGGGTTAGGCAATAATCCAGTTTCATTCTCTTGAATGTAGCTGTCCAGTTTTGGTTGCTATTATTTCAATTGATTTTGTGTTCTATTTCAAGAATTGGCTCATGGCTTCTGCTGGGGCAGGGTCCTCACCCAGGCAATGTCCTCATCATTCTGTTAGGTTGGTGCTAAATCACCCAGGCAGGTCTGCAAAGAGAAAGAGCCCCCAACCTTCCCCACCTTCTGCTCCCTGACTCTGCAGCCTCTTGCTTCTTTGTCTGGCTGTCTCCCCACCCAACTCCAGCTCTCAGGTTTGTGCCTCCCTCCTGGGATCTGTTTCAGATTGTCCCTAGAAGCCTGTCCTAGCACTGGAGCCTTCAGAAGGAGTTCAACTGAATGGGAGGAGGGGTCATCTCCCCAAAGCTAAATACTACTGGGGGCGCTGTTCAACTCCTTTTTTTCCCTTCGAACTTTTAAAGCCCTTAGAAGAAAAGCCCCACTGTCCTGGAGATGGAGCTTCCACCTGTGGGAATTCCAGTTCCCCTTCTGCTGCTCCTCACCTTATGGGAAATACACAAAACAGGACAGGCTGTGTAGCAATGAGGCAGCCATTGGTGAAACTGGCCACTGAGCCCATGTGCAGGCTTTCAATCACATGGTTCAAGTTCCAGATCTGCTCATTCATTCACAAATATTCATTCATTCATTCAATAAATATTTATTGTAACTGTTATGTTCTAAGTTCTCAAGTGGGTG
This sequence comes from Smutsia gigantea, assembly GCA_032199065.1. Lineage (NCBI taxonomy): Eukaryota > Metazoa > Chordata > Mammalia > Pholidota > Manidae > Smutsia > Smutsia gigantea. The sequence goes on from JAVSCE010012667.1 coordinate 402,888, forward strand.
CTAGGCAAGTAGTGCAAAACTGAGGGTCTCTAGGAAGTTGAGTCAGGAGGTCAAGTGTCCTCTCAGAACCTTGGTTTCTTTTTCTGGAAAGCTTATGAAGATGTAAGATTCCCTCACAAGTCCTTTCTCTCCACCTCCAGCAGAAAGGCAGCCTGGTGCCCCAAAAGGAGTACAGAAGGTTGAAGCCTTCTGATGGAGTTGAGTAAGTAAAAGATGCTGACACGGTCATTTCCCTACCCTGGGCCCGGGTTCTTCATCAGTAAAGTGAGAGGGCAGACTGCATGATTTAAAGAACTTGTGTTATTCCAAACGCTGTGAACACTCTGATTCAAATATTCTATGATTCTGACATTAGCATACCCTGTGACTCCAGGAACGGACAGCCTCCTGTGCCGGGAGCACATCTCCTCCTGGCAGGAGGCTTTTCATCATGAAAAGCAGCAGAAAGGAACTCTCTTCTTGCCAGGGGAGAGTGAAGGGACGTGGGGACCCTCCTAGGTCCTGCTCTCCCAGGATCCCCAGAATCACTAAATCTATCTTCCCCAACATCTCTTAATCTTTGAAAATGTAATGGCATAACCATCAGCTGCCTGAAGAATATAGCTGACCCATCGCCAATAAATCAGAGACTCAGCCATTGCCTCTGAATAAATGATAGCCCCTCAGATCAGTGGGCAGGCGGGCTGGAGACTTTTCATGTGCCTTGGGAGAGATCTAAACTCGTGCCCTGCTGGGGTATGCAGGCATTGCTGAGAAGACAGGGAGCGTGGTAAGAGATCAAGAAGCCCCCAAAGTCACCCCTGGATGTTTGGACAGAATGAGACCTAAGCTTTCCCAGTCAGGGCTGGCTCTACCTTATCTGAAACGTCCTCCAGAGAGGAAAAGATGTCCCAGGATTAAGAAAAGACGTCAACTCAGAAACCTCAATTATAATCCCAGTTGTTCCCAAATCCTCTGCTCGGTCGGTCTTCCCATCTGTAAAGCGGGGTCTTCATAAACACAGATGTGCCCTACTCATGGCCTTGCACTTTTCAGTAGTAACCACCGGCTGGTCCCATATTACACAGAAGAGCAAACAGGCTCAGAAAGGTGAAGTGACTTGTTCAAGGTCTGGCAGTGAATAGGGATTCAAGCCAAGGCCGAGTCCCCAGCACCGTGCCTTCTCCCCCATAGTGGGAACCCTGGACCCTATTTGGCTGCTTTTTCATTCTTGGGAGAGGAAACCCACAGGGAATTCCCAGATGCACACCCCACCCAGGGACCTCTGAGGGCAGGAGCAGGCTGTGACCCACACAACCCTCCTGCACATTCCCAGACTCTGCATCCCCTCTCCTTTGGCAGCTCCCAAGCAAAGGCAGATGGGCAGCCACAGCATTGGCTGAAAATCCTTCGGCTGAGTCAGTTCCTAATGGGCCCTGTGTCCAAGGACATCCTTTGCCCTGCCAGAAGCTGTTTGGAAATTCTAGTGGACCCTGGATCACGGGAAGCAGGCTATGCTTGGAAGCAGTGAGAAAATGCAATTAGGGCCTGCCTATTCTCAGCCCCTGGCTGCCATGCGGGTCTCTGAGAGCTTCTGAGTACATTGAGCTCTTAGTCCCACATCCTAGGGACCCAGGTGGCTGCCTCTGTGCTGTCACTATATTCTGCCCACTGGAAACTCCTGGTCCAGAGCCCAGGGTCTCCATGCCTCTCCCCACACCCACAAGGACACAATCACTGACCCTTAGAGCTGAAAAGCTGACCCAGTGTGATTGGTTTTAAACGTTTTAAAAAATAGTTTTTAAGACATCTAAGCCTTTCTTCCATCAAAATGTTACTCACAATCCCAATATACAAAACAGATAATAGGAGAACACAGGGATGACAATCCCAGCCCCCTCCCACTTGACTGCCTCTTGCTTCCCAAGGCAATCCCCAGGCCCTCCACAGAACCTCGGACCCCAAGGAATCCAGTTTGCAAACCATTGCTCTGGTCAGGTGGGGGGAACAGGACCAAAAGGGAAAATTCCTGGCCAGGATTAGGCAGGGAGGTAGAACAAGGGTAAGGCCCCTTCCAGGAGAGCTGCTAAAAGCCCAGACAGGAGGCAGACAACCCCTTCCCTGGCTAAGTCATTGTCTGGTTGTATGGATTTGCCCAAACCAGTACTGTTTGGTTGATCTGTAACTTAATGGCTATTTGATTGGTCAGTTGGTCTGTGGTTTGGTTCGATGATTTATTAGTTGCTCATTGAATGGTCGAGTAGTTGGTCAGTTTGTTCATGGATTAGTTGGCAAGTTGGATGATTAGCTGGTTGGTTAGTCAGTTGGTTCATGGTTAGTGGGTTATTCAGTTACTCGACTGAGTGGTTAGTTGGCTAGATGGACAGTCACTTCATTGATTGATCAGCTAACTGGTTGATCAGATGATTAGTGGGTTCAGCGGCTGGCTCCTTAATTGTCTGGTTGCACAAATGAGTGAGTAGCTGAGTGAGTGGATCATACAGCAGAGCTGTGTAGAAGGCTCTGAGCCATGAGGCAGACGTGACAGAAGGGGCTCCCGGCAGACAGCCTGAGACATGGAGGGAGAAATGTGATTCATTCAGAGATGCTAGAGCAGGTGAAGGCAAGACAAGCAGCTAAGCTGCTGTCGCCTGAGCTTGTTCGTCCACTTCCTGACTTGGGGGCGAGCAGATGTGCCGATGCATATGCGTGTTCCATATGAACTGTGAGGTCTGGTACCCACGTCACGGGTCCTCTCTCACTCCCTCCAGACTCCCAGTGCCTCCTAGCTTCTACCCGGTTCCCCGAACAACCCTGTCCTTCAACCCTTTATCCGCCCTGGGGTGTCCATGGTGTGTTTAAGTATATTTTTGAGAGATGGGGCATGCCTGGGAGCAGCTCAGCCATCCCACTGTGTGAGCAGCATTCCCTGTGACCCAAAGAAAATGGTTCATATAACCCTCACAGTAACCTTCAGTACTAAGCATTGGCATAATCTCCATTTCAAAGATGAAGAACCTGAAACTGAGAGAGGGAGAGTGACCCAAATTCCAGCAGGTGGAGAGTGGGGGACCCAGACTCGAACCCTGACTCCCAAGTGCAAGCATCCATTCTTTTATACCCCGGGATCACTCAGGGGCTGGAACCACCCTGGTTCCTCCACAGCCTGCCATTCTCCCTGCAGCCCCTTGGGGTCTGGATGCCAGCCCTGGTGCTGGTGGGGAGACCCAGGCATCACCCACCAATAGGCCAGGGCCACCGCAGGCTGCACATGCCACACGGTGACCACACCACAAAATGAGCTCAGCGGGCGCACAGCTCCTGGCCCTGCCTGATGAGCTCTGAACTCGGTTCTGAAGCCACAGTCAATTAACATGGAACTCCCAGCTCTGGCCACTTCACACATTTATTTGCATGATTAATGAAAGATACAAAATTGCCCCTTTACCTTGGGACTCAGAGAAATCTGGAGAACACCAGTGGGACAGCCCTGTAAGTATCCCTTGAGCCCTGTCCTGCCTTTTGCCACACCCTGTGTCATCAGAATGTAGTGTTTTTCTGTCTGTGCTTTGCAGGGCCACTGGGGACACGCTGGGCTGGGCACAATCATGTCACTGAGAAGAATTACAGGCTTCCTCCTCCCTCCTCCCACCTCCATTTGCCCTTCCCAAGGGTATGGAGAGAGAAGGCGCTTTGGGGGCTGCAAGGGTCTCCCTTTACCTATTCCTTTTTCAGAGGCCAGCTTTAAAGTTTTAATGAAATAATAATAATAATAACAAATTAACTCACCCATGTTACGGGCTCACCATAAGCCAAGCACTTCACATCGCCTCACTTCATCTTGGCAACAGCCCCGTCTTACAGATGAGAAGACTGAGGCACGAGACCACACATTATTTAGTGGAGGAGCCTGGACTTGAACCAGCAGCACCGTCTGACACCAGAGCCTGAGTTCTTCCCCACAGTCCATGTAATGTGCACTCCACGAATCTGACTGACCCGTCCCTAAGAGCTTTTTCAAGGTGGTCCCTGGTCAGGACTAAATGAGGAAAGTAGGTCTTGGGAGTGTCCAGGGCTCGACCCTTTGAAATATTGCCTCCCTGTTTCCATTTGAACCCCCACCTTGGCTGCCTCATGATGGAGAACTCAAGCTCTGGGTCAGGCAGGAGGTTCTAGCTTTGGCCTGTCCACTTCCATATTGAGTGCCTGGCACCTTTTCTGAGCCACAGTTTCTCCTCTATTAAAAATCTTTGCTGTAAGGTGTCTTTTGTTGTTGTGTTTTTCTAAGTACTAAATGCTCATGATAAAAAAATTCCAAATGCACAAAGGAAGACAGACTTTTTCCCACCCCTGTCCCCACCATCTCCCAGTCCTTCTCCCCAGTTGTAACCACGATTACCAGCTTCCTATGCCTCCTTTCCCAGTAGCTGTAATAGAACTTTCCAGTGACGGAGATGTTCCACCTCTGTGCTCGCCAGAACTCTGGCTCCTGAGCATTTGAAATGTGGTTAATGTGATGAGGAACTAAATTCTGGATTTTATTGGATTTTAATTCATTTCCATTTAAACAGCTGCATGTGGCTAGTGGCTAGCATATGGGACAGTGCAAGTCTAGAGACTCTAATAATAACTAACATCTATTGAGCAATGACAATGTGGCAGGCCTGTGCTGGTCACTTCCCATGTATTAACTCCTAATTTTCATAAGAACTCCGTGAGTAGGTACTACATCACTTGTTTTCTCTGTGGAGAAACTGAGGCACAATGTGACCAAGTTCTTGCATGGTCAGTCTCCCAGGACATGGAGGAGCTATGTTCTTAGGCCATCTTGGCTGCTGTAATGCAGGGGTCATCATAAGACATAGCAGCAGTGTAAGCGAGGACTTGTGTAATGAGCTCGGCACCATGCCCAGCACAGAATGGGTGCTCAGTAACTGACCCACCCCTTGATCTGGTCCATCTCCTCCCCGCTTTCTCCCTCCTTGTCTCCACCCCGGGTCCTCACTTATGCTGCGCCCATTCCAGAATGCGCCCCTCAATCCTTTTACTTAGCCAAATCCTCCCCAACTATTGGGAACCAGGGATGGGATATAGTGGCTCAGAGGCACAAGGTGGTCTGGAAAAGGCCTGAAGGACTGGGGGGCATTGGAGGATCTGGGTACAGAACTCAGAGAGGACTGTCTAGCGGAAGCTATGGCCAGGAGGAAAGGGACGCAGCCAAGCCATCAGGACGGCGGGACGGCAGACATCAGGAGGTGCGGGCTGCATCTCGGGGGGGCAATGCGAGAGATGGGAGAGGGGGCCGGGTACGAAGGGCTGGGACGGGACACAGGAGCTTTAACTACTGAATATTAATTCAGATCTGATTTAATAGTGATAAGGGGCTGGTGTTGATGTGTCCGTGCATTTAGCAAACACTTTTTAAGCACCTGCTTACTTGATCATCAATCCCTGGGGGTCACTTCAGAGTTTTCCCACCACTTGCCAGTGGTGCTCACAATGTCACCTTTCCTGTGTAGAAGAAAGGGTAGAGGCAAGAGTTAAGTTCTTTATCTTAATCCTATTAACAGGTACTTTCTTTGTATATGAATCCACCCAACACCCCACGAAAAATATTTCTTGTAAGGCTCATGACCCCATTTGACAGATGGGACTGCAGAGGCTGGGGAATTTGAGATTTGTCCAAGCTCACATGATCTGTCAGTGGCTAGGCTGGGATGGGCACACAGGCCCCAGTCTGGATTTCTTTCTCCTGTGTCTCACTGTTCCCTTGCAGGGTACCAAGGTCTGTCAATTCCATCTGCCAGGAGGGGTCTTGCCAGCAGAGGCATCTGGTATCCCTGGCCCGGGCTCAAAGGGCCGCCTTCCTGCTGTGGTGGGAAGGAATCCTTTTTCTTGGCATCCCACCTGTCATTTTCCACCCAGGTGGGTTTTAATCTTGCAGACAGAAGATACCTAAGTATCCTGCCACCTCAGGGAAAGCAAAACCTAAGAGTGGCCCAGGAAGAAGGGGCTCCAGGCCATGCCCTGTGCCTGGGCACAGAGGGGCAGTTGACATGCTCAGGACCCAAGGGGCCAAGAGACAGAGCATCCTGCACAGAGCCTTTGTGGGAGAAGCAGCAGCAGAGAGGGCGGTTCCTGGACCCCCGTGGAAAAAAGGAGAGTGAGTCATCCCTAGGCACATGGGAAACTCCTCCTGCCAACTTACTCCCTACTAGGTCTGGGCCTGTTTCCCCCATAACCATGCCTCTTCTTTCCCTGGTTCTGCTCTGTATTTCAAGGGCTGTGTCTCCCAGGCTTCTGGGTAGCTGGGGCCTGTCTGGAACCCAGTGAGAAGCTCAGGCAAGAGATTTGAGGGTGGGGAGATGGGAGGAGCTAGGACATTTCTCCCCTTCCTGCTCTGATTTGGGTGTGAGTCTGACAGTGGTGGACTCCTTGGTGGCACCAGTTCCCCTGGACAAGCCCACTGTAATTCAAGCCTCTGCCAGCTTACCCCAACCCCTGGGTGCCAGTGACACCACCAGGGTCCTCCCTGTGTTTCTCCAGCCCTAGGGGAGGCAGCAGCTTCCTACTCTTGCTAATCTCTGGGATGTCTCCTAGGTAGTTTGAGTTACCCTCAAAGCAACCCTGGAACAAAGTCTTGGGTGTATGCAGTTTACTGGGGAGGTTCCCCCAAGAAACAAGTGACAGGGTGAGGAAATGAGGGGAGAAGGGATAGAAGCTATGAAAGGCTTTGTTAATGAGCTGGCAACCTTAAAGGGCACCTGGGCCCTTCTAAAAATCACTGGGAAACAACTTAGAGTCAACCCACTGGAGGAATGAGAAGCTGTATCATTTATCTACCAAATTCCATCTCCATTGTTTGAGGGTTGGCCCTGGGATGTTAATTCTCTCACACTTCCAGACTGTGCCTACCTGAGAGCATCTAAGTCCTGGGAGGAAGACCTCATGCAGAGAAGCAGAGCTGCCCAGGCTTGAGGTAGAATTGGAAAGATACTGCAAATGACCAATAACACATAAAAAGATGCTCAACAGCTTTAGTCACACAAAAATAAAACCACAATGAGAAAACACTACATGCCCATCAGAATGGGTAAAGTTGAGAAGACTGATAATACCAAGTGTTGGTGAGGATGTGGGACAATTGGAGGTCCCAAACAGTTCTGGTAGAAATTGTAAAATGGGACAACCACTTTGAAAAATATCTGGCTGTTACTTATAAAACTAAACAAATACTCACCCTTATGCACAACCTTGTATATAGTATATATACCCAAGAGAAATAAAAACACATGTACATACAGAGACTTGTATGCAAATGTTTGCAGCAGCTCTGTTTATAATAGACAAAGACTAGAGATGTCTCAGGTATCCATCACAGGAGAATGGATAAAGAAATGGTGATACATTCACATAACGGAGTATTACTCAACAATAAAAATGAACAAATTACGGATATATGCAACAACATGGATGAATCACACACACAAATGCTAGTGAAAGAAGCCAGGCACCAGTGATATGATTCCACTTATATGGAAGTCTAAAGAAGACAAAACTAATCAGTGATGCTAGAGGTCAGGACGGCATCATAGTTCCAGGAGCAGAGATTTTATCAGCTGGAAAAGGGAACCTTCTAGAAAAATAGGAATGTTTCATATCTTTATCTGAGTAATTGGTTACATGATATTCACAAAGGTAAAAATTCATAGAGCTGCACACTTAAGATTTTGTGCCTTTTATGCAAATTATACCTTCATTTTTAAAAATAAAATGAACAAAGAGCTCCATTCTTATACGTTCTGATTCAGTCCTCAGCTAGTTGCCAAGCATGACTGCAATTGGCATCTCCAGCCTCATTAGGAGAAGGCAAGGGACGGCCCAGGATGAGCCTCTGGAGCTGCCAGCACAGGAAAAACACTCACTCCCGTCAGTGAGTTATGATTAAGAATTTTCCTCCTGGCCTCTGAGTGTTTTACTGGCTCATCTATCCATCTGTCAGGGCACCCATCCAGGCAAGAGCAGCAGAAAACTAACAGCTCGCACCCAAACAGCCTGAATAATTCAATGCCACCACAGCCTCCAGATACTGGGAGCTGAAGTTAATTTTTTATTTATTTCTCAGGCTCTGCAGTTTATTTCCACGTCCCTGGAGGCTCAGAGAGTGAGCATGGGGCTTCCATGGAGCAAGAGAGGACAAGCCAAAGCCACAGAGCTGGGGTTGCCCGTGCTGGTGCTGTTGTCTGGGGCAGCACAAGGGACCCACACCAGAGGCACAGCCACGTAGGGGACTCCAAACAGAAAGGAGAAACAGTGGGCACTGGTGTCGCGAGCCACAGGTGGAAGACCTGGGTCAGCCACTTCCCAGCTGTGTGGTCTTGTGTGAGTTGTTTACTTCTGTAAGCTTCAGTTTCCCCAGCTACAAGATGTGCAGGGTAACAGGACACTACATAGTCCTTACTGTGTGACAAGTCCTGTTCTGATCACTTACATACATGAACTCATTTAATACTCAAATGTCCTTAAGCAGTACTGAAAGCAGATGAAAGCACTGAGGCCCAGAGCTCACCCCAAGGAATCAAAGCACCTAGGAGTAGAGGATATGGTACTACAGATCTCCAGACATCATGCCTGGCACACACCAGGGGGCTCAATAAAGCACAGCCACTGCTATTGTTATTATTTAAGTATCTTTCAGAATCCTTATCTCATTGTATGACAAAAAATGCATGAGGTTTATGGGCATTGTGTAACTGTAGATGGGGAAACTAAGGCAAAGGGTGAGATCAATGGCTTGCCCAAATCCATATACATTTACTCTAAAGACCCTGCAAAATCCTCAGATCCACATCGGCTCCCTTTATGGAGATGGTGAACCGAGATCCAAGTTCTAGAGGCCAAACAGACCCCAAAACTCAAACTTGGCCTCCAGAAGAAAGACCTGGGTTCAAATACTGCATTTGCCACTCCCAAGTGGTATGAGAACAAGGTACTTCACCTCAACTTTCTTGGCTGTGAAATAGGATAAAACAGTTACATGAGGATCAAAAGCAAACTTGGGGGAGCTGAGCTGGGTTTGTCCCCAGCCCTGTCACTTGCCAGCTGCAGGACCTTGGACACTGACTTCTCTGAGTCTCAGTTTTCTCATCTGTAAAATGGGGAATCATAATCCCAACCTTGTGGGGTGGGTGCTGAGGGTTCCATGAGGTCAGAAAGCCCCTTAGCTCAGGGCCAGGCACATGAATAAGTGGATGCTACTAGCATTAGTCATAGAAGTTCCCATTTGCCCCCATCATTTTGGGAAAAGATCCTAGAAGATGAAAAGCTGGCCTGAGAAACAGGAAGGTCTGTCCAGTCACCTTTCACCCAACCTAGGAAAGATTTTGTCACTGCCAGGAAAGTGTGAGCTGCCACCACAAGCCCTCTGGGCCCTTTGGAGGAGGCAAAAAATGGAAAACGCCTTGATTTATGCAACCTCACCAGAGCCTGAGGGATGTCCCTCACAGTCCTGGTGGTGTGTCACGTGGGTGAGTGATGTTCTGGGTGGGGCCAGAACACTTTCAGGATTTCTGAATCTGTCCCCCCATTCTGATAGGGGACAAATACCCTTGTGGCTGCAGCTTCCTTTGCCCCCAGGGCTGGTTTGTTCCACCTGTATCCCTCAGCTATTTACTGAACATTGTGGGGTTAGCCAGACCCAGTGGTGGGCAAGTCAGGTAGGGAAGTTCCCAGCCACCAGGGAGCTCAAGCAAGGGCTTCTTTTGTTCTCAGAAGCTCGTCACATTGGGAAAACAGAGGCAGCTCGTGTCGATAAGCCTTCCCACTCAGGACAAGGTGGAGGAGGCCAAGACTCCCAGGGACTTGCTCCTGGGAAGAAGGGGTCCAGAGTGATCAACAAACTCTCCTGCCCCAGGAAGCACCAGATAATTCCTCATTGCTGGCTCACTTATCTCCCTAGCAGAAAGTTCTGGTGAGGAGTAAAAGGAAGGAAGCTCTAAATCAGTGGATCAGTGGTTCTCAAACTTGAATAAACATCAGAAACACCTAGAGGGCTTCATAAAACACAGACTGCTGGCCCTGCCTCAGAGTTTCTGACTCAGTACATGTGGGGAAGGGCCTGAAAATTGGCTGAAAAAAGGGCCTGAAAAATGGTTTCCTGTGATGCTGATGCTGGTGATCTGGGGACCTGCTTTGAGAACAACAAATCCAGAAGAAAGACAACAAAGATGGAGTTAAAAATCACAGCCCTGCCATTTCCTTGCTGTGTGAACTTAGGCAGCTACTTGGCCTCTCTGAGATCCAGTTCCTTTATCTTAAAGTGGGGCAAATAACATCCACTTCCCAGAGTTGTTAAGATCAGAGGCAATATATAAATCACCTGATATTTAGCAGCCCCTCAATGGAAGGCAGCTCTAGGTAACAGAGCCCTCAAGTTGTATGAGAATAATGCTTTCAATGAAGATCACCGCCAACAAAATAGCCTCCTGGAATTCATTTTTCTGATGGGTGGATAAGGCGATGGATTCACAAAGCAGAGTTCCATGAAGTCAGAAGCAAAAGCCTGGGACTGCAGAACTCTTAGGAAACACTTGGCGTCACATTAAGCAGAATGGATGTCCAGATTTGTCTCTGCACACAAAACAGTGCTAACCTAAAGAATCAACTAGCTCACTGGCAGACTGTCTAGCCCCACGGCACCCAGTGAGGGCCTGCCCACCGTGGCTTCCCTGAGCATCATGCAAGCAAAATCTTCTAAGTCATTTTCTTTCTACTCCCGACGTGATTAAGGGACAAGATGCTTCACAGTTTCTCAGTCAGGGGACAGCTCCATTAACAATGGCAAAACATCATTAACCACCTTGTTGTGGGCAGGGACAGCCCCAGGTGAATGACACCTGTATTTCATAAGCTGCAGGCAAATGACATTCTGTTGCAATGTCATTTTCCATTGCAGTGGCAAGTCTGGGTTCTAGGCCTCAATTTCCTTTAATACAAAAAAGGGGGAGTTAGACTACTGACTTATGAGAATAGTCCCACTCTGATGTATACTTCTACGTACCAAAGTCTGAGGTGAAATTGGGAACAGAGATCCAAATGGTATCAAGAAAGGCTGGGATTTGGACAAACTGTAGGGACTGAGCTAGGAGGGTGCGTCCATTTCAGCACCACAGACAGCGCCAAGCAGCTGGGCTTCTCTGGGGGAAATTGCCTGAATCTGCGTGGAGACCCAGGTACATAAATGAGTAACACATAGACTTATAGACTAAGTCAGGGTTTCTCAACCTTGGCACTATTGACATTTTGAGCCAGATAATTGTGGAGCGCTGTTTTTGCAGTGTGGATGTTTAGAAGCATCCGTGGGCTCTACCCACCACAGCCCCACACCACCTCCAAGCTGTGACAATAAAAAATATCTCCAGTCATTGCCAGATGTCCCCAAGGGCTGGGGACAGCCCTGCTTGAGAACCACGGATCTAAGTGAATAGCTCCCCCTGGAGTTGGGCAGTGCACATATGAGGCCACCCCCACAGTCCCAGTCCTGAAACTGTTCTTCTAAATGTAGGGTCCAGGGACAAGCCTCCATTCTTCTCTCTTCTGGTAATGCACTAGTAAACAGGTTAAAAGACAGGTAAACAAGTAAAACAAATAAATTAAATAATTAAAGACTGAATAATGTAGGTGGTGTAAAAAAAGAAAACAGGGAGATGTGATCAAAATGTAATGGGAGAACATGTACACCGGACAAAGGAAACTTGTACACTGTCCATGGGAGTGTAAACTGGTACCATCAGTATAGAAGGTCCCCCAAAAATTAAACAGAGAACTACCATATGACCCAGCAATTCCACTTCTGGGTATTTATCCAGAGAAAATAAAAACATTATCTCAAAAAGATATAAGCACTCCATGTTCACTACAGCATTATTTCCAATAGCCAAGATATGGAAACAACCTAAAGGTCCACTGGGGGATGAATGGATAAAGATGTGGTTATGTATACACACAAATATATACATATATACACACTGGAATATTATTCAGTCATTAAGAATGAAATCTTGCCATTTGCAACAACACAGATGGACCTCAAGGGCATTATGCTACATGAAATAAGTCAGACAGACAAAGATAAATATCGTATGATCTCACATATATATGGAATCCAAAAAAAAACCACAAAAAACATCATGTTCATAGATACAGAGAACAGACTGATGGTTGCCAGAGGTGGTGGGTGGGAGTGGAGAAGTGAGTGAAGAGGGTCAAAAGGTACAATTTCCAGTTATAAACAAAGTCACAGGGATGTAGTGCCCAGCATGCTGAATATAGTTAATGCTGGGTTGCATATTTGAAAGTCACTAAGAGGGTAGATCATTACGGTCCTCATCGCAGGACAAGAAGATAATAGGAAACATGTCACCTTAAATAAGATGGCTGGAAGGTTCTCTGACGAGGTGACAATTGAACTAACACCTGAAGGATGGGAAGGAACTACTTGCAGGACAATGTGGGGAGGTGCGGTCCAGGCAGAAGAAATAAAAAATCCAAAAGCTTTGATGTTGGAAAGAGCTTTTTATGTTTAAGGAATCCCAAGGAGGCCAGCGTGACTGCAGCAGAGTGAAAGAGGGGGTGAACAGCAGAAGAGGCATGAGCAGGACACAGGGCTCTGATCATTCAAAATCTTGGCAATCAGGTTGCATTTTAAACCAAATCTTGAAGAAAAGTTAAGGTGCTAGTGAAGATTCCCTGTCTGTGTCCTCAAAATTCATAGGCATAAACCTCAGGTTTTCTCCACTGTGGACAGCCGCAAAAGCTGCAGGCCAAGCCCACATTTGCAGCTGAAGGTAAGGCCAGTATCTCTTGGGATGCCCTCACAGGCTTTCATTTTTCCTCCTCTTTTTCAGAAAACTAACGGTTTTTTTTACAGCTTCTGAAAGGTTCCCATATTTCTAATCCAAGGTCAAAATCAAGGAGAAGCAGCACTTTTTACAGCATCCAGGGAACAAGGTGTGCTCTCCCTTAAGCACATGTCTTGCCCTAGATCTGATGGTGTTATTGAGCTTTTGAGAGCATCTTGTGACTTAGTAAGATGGGAGGGTGTGGGGGAGAAGAGAGAAAATAGCAATTTCCTGAGAATTTATAACCACATAATTTAGTTTTCCTGCCTGAATCATTGTCTCTTCACCAAGGCGTCCTTCAAAAGTCAATGACCTCAGCACTTTAAGAAAACTGTCATGGTCCTACACTCCCAAGGGGAAGCTCAGAACACCTCCAACTTTCCTGTTTAGAGAGTGGAGTGTTGGGGGACAGTGAGGTCTTGTGAGGAGTTCCTAAAGCCCTCATATGAAAAAGCAACACTATCCGCCTGCCCTCTCCTATATGCACATCTTTATCTCTGCCTGAAAAAGTATATCCATAGGGAAAAGCCACCTGTTTGACTCTCAGTGAATTTCAAGGAAGAAATAGGCATGGCTCAGACCTTGACAAAGGCAGTGAAAATTAAATTTCAGGAAGAGGGAATTATAATAGTAGCACCTGTGCATTAGAGCTCTGGAATCAAACAGAGCTGGGTTCAAATCCCAGCTCCTCCAGTTGTTAGCTGTGAGACCCTAGGCAACTGATTTTACCTTTCTGAGCTTGACTTTCCTTATCTGCAAAATGGAAATAATTAAAATACCTACTTCATAGAGTTCCAGAGGGGAGGAGAACAAAATAAGGTTTTAATAGAACATAAACTTAGGTCCTGAAACTGTGTGTTATCATTGGAACCACACGTTTGAGTATATAAATACTGTTTGTTAATTATACAATGAGTGAGTGCATACATTAATAAATGATTAACTAGAGGAAAGGGTATGCTTGTTATGTGGTAGCAGAGAGTTTAGCAACATTTTCACCTATTATAACATGGAAATTGGACAATACATAGTCTATCTAGAAATCTAGATAGATATTTCCAGGCAGAATGCTGGAGATGACACCTGCTTCTTCTGGGTATGTATAATAATACACAAGAGGAGACAGTTAAGCTAAAGGAATGACCATTAAACAAAAAGAAGAGAGGACTTGATGGCTTTGAAAATTGCCTGTTTCTCCAGATGGTAAATAATGCTAAAACTAAATGTCTTCAGGCATAGATCAAATCCAGGGCACTTTCAAGAAATAGAGTATAAAGATGAAGTTGAGGGTGTGACTAAAATTCCTCATTAATGTGCCATATATATCCAAGATAGTGTTGCAAACAAGCAATTAATCAAACAGCACAGCTTTTAATAACCTTAAGGATATTGTGCCTCAGCTGTCTTGAGATTTTCAGCAGATCAAAGTAGAGAAGAATTGATCTCAATGAGATTCATGGGTGTGGTTGCATTTTTTAAATGGAATGAACCAGTAATAAAATTCACAAAAGAGCCACAAAATTTCTAAGAGAAATGTATTGGCAACATCACAGCCAGTTTGGATTGAAAAAAGACAGCAACTACACAGATTAAAGAGGCCTTTGGACACCCACACTTTCACAGAAAGAAAGTAGAATGAGAAAACAGCTCATCTGCAAACACAGACTCCTGTGTTTGATGGAGAAGGATGAATCAAAGGTTGAAACCAAGTATTCAGAGGATGAAGCCAACAGCCATAGAGACTTATTCCCAGACCTTGAGTCCTAGTTTTAAAGATGGGCAATTTACGTCTTGATGTATTTCAGAATTGCTATGGACCAGCAGCCTCTATGTGCCTCCTTCATCCCACCCAAACTTTTGAACAGGGGTGTCTACAGCAGTTGTCCCATGCCTGACCTTCTACTGTGTGTTGTATGTATAGGAAAACTTAGTTGACAGATATTGAGAGAGAGAGAGGAGCAATACTTAAGAAGCTGTACAAAGGAAACCACTTCTGAGGTGCTTCATCCAGATCTGGACTTGATTTAGATGATGAGATACTGACTTTGAGCTGATGCTTTAATGGGATGAAACTTCTAGCGACTGTTGTGGGGGAAGGAAAGGAGGGACTGTATTTTGAAATTAGGAGACCTGTGAGTTCCTGGGGACCCGAGGGCAAACTGTGCTGACTGCCCTCCAGGATGGCCCTTGTGTAGTCCTCTCCTGCACTGCGTAGGGCTGGCCTGTGTAACCACTAGGATATTGCAGAAATGACAATGTGTGGGCCCTAAGACTAGGTCATTTTAAAAATTGCAGTTTCCACCTTGCTCTCTCCTGAAACATTCTTGGGGGAAGGCAACCACTCTGTTGTAAGGAAACTGAAGCAATCTGATGGGTAAGCACCAATGGAAAGGAGCTGAGGTCTTCTGCCAACAGCTAGTACCAGCTTGCCAGTGACATGAATGAGCTCCATTCAAGTCTTCAGGTGACTACAGACCCAGCCAGCATCATGACTGCAACCTCATGAGAGGCCCTAACCGCAGCTACCCAGCCACAATGCTCTAAATTCCTGATGCTCTGAAGCTGTGAGATAATAAATGTTATGGTTGTTTTAAGCCACTAAGTTTTGGGATAATTTATCAAGCAGCCATAGATGATAAAAATAAATCTCTCAAAGCAAGTAACCCTTTTCTTGGAACAAATTAAGACTTAAAACAAACACCTGTTGTATTATTAGAAAGGAGACAATACATAACAAGAACAGACCCTAGTTAAGTAAGCGAAGATATTTCAGGGAGGATTTGAGAGAGTGGAAGAAGGGCGATGGGACAGGGCTGGGGCTGAGGATGGGGTTGGGTACATCCAGGTTTCTGCTTCTCACCTGTGGTTCTGAATAACTTCCATGAATTTCCCCTCCTGCCAGTGGCAGGTGGCAGTAGGTTGGTAGGGTAAATAAAGAGTGGGAAAGGAGATTAGATGAAGGGTGGGAACCAGCCCACTGGGAACTGGCATGAGATTGAGGGGTCTTCAGTGCCAGGCCCAAGGAGTCTGGACTTCATCCCATTGGCAGAAAGCAGCCAAGGAGGGCTGCTGAGATTGGAAATATGAAAGCAGCTGAGATTTCTGACTCCCCTGCAGTGCACACAGGGCAGATTCCAGAGGGGAGATCTGTTACAGAAATCCTCTTGGGATGCTGCTGTAATCATTTGCATGAGACACGGGACCCAGACTGGGACGGCAAGATAGGAAAGGAATGGTGTAATCAGAGAATCTTCCTAAGCTTGAACATGCCTGCACCAAGCAGGGCCGATCACTTCCACTGCAGCAGTGAACGGCCTACCAGATCAATATAAACAGACGAGGTGGGATGGCTCTGAATTTCCTGTCCTCCCCTAACCCTGTGAAATCCCCGCCTTGAGACACTCCCCTTTTCTGAGCCTCTATTCCCTTGACAGTAAAATGGGGATGACAACACCCACCTTAGCTTCCTATCATCTCATCACCACCACCACCACCATCATCAGATTCTTTAGGGTCATACAATCCAAAACATTCACTGTTCAGATTCACATTCATTTTATTAATGTTTATTGCACACCTACTATGTGCCAGACGCGAGGGATACATGAATAAATAAGAGGCTTGGTCCTTGATTCTGCAAAGTTAAAAGTCTGGGAGAGAGGACAGAGCACTGAACAAGTGATTCAGTAATGTGCAATATGATGGAGAAGGCCCTGAGGGTATCAGGAAACTTTGAGGATGAATTGACTTCAGCCAGGCACCCAGGAGGGACAGTGTTCCTGGCAGAGGGAACAGCATGTGCAAAAGCCTCAAGGTGACAGTGGGCAAAGCTCAGTCAAGAAAGTAAACACACTCTGTTTGCCTGAATCATAAAGCATAAGGGGCTGGAGTAGAGGTGGAGAGATCATGAAAGGCTTTGTAGACCTTCATGAGAAGTTTGGGCTTTATCCAGGGAACCGTGGAAGAGTATAAACAGAGAAGGGATAGAGGTGCACGTCAGGAAGATCGCCCTGCAGATGATCGTGCAGGAGGGAGCATGGTTTGCAGGGGGCAATAGCCCAGTTAGAGGTAACAAGCTTGGAGTGGTGAAGGGCTTGAAGGGTAGAGCAAGGTGGATGGAAGATCCTGCCTTCAACAGCCAGTCCAGGGAGAATCAATTACATTCATGTCCACAATTGTTTTTCTAAATGAAAGCAAAGGCTATGGGGAAATTGGTACTGGAAACTGTGGCCTTATGTCCATTTTCTTGTATCCCCCTCAGGGCTCTGCCTGCAGTGACCAAGGGCAAAGGCTGGCCTGGGTCATTCAACTCCCTCCAACCACACGGACAGGAAATATTGCATTTTCCTGCTCCCTGAAGCAGTCGACCCAGAGGACGGAGACCAGAGGTGGCCGCAGTGGTGGCTGGGAGTGCTCCAGAGTTAATTGGGAGCATGAAGAGTGAGCTGCTGCTCCCTTTTCATCCTGATGGATCTAATTAGACAAGCGGCGATCGGATCGTGCTGAATGCGCTGGCCGGCCAGACTGGGGCTGCAGCCAGATGGGGCACCCAGACACAAGGCAGAGCAGACTGCTGTGATCGCTGTCTTTCTTAAAACAGTCTGGGTGTGGGAGGGGGTGGCTGGGGCTTGTTGGACACATGTAACCTAGAGAAATCAGATTTCCACGGACACAACTGTGAAGTCGTGTCACGGTTCACCGGGATATAATGGGTATTTCCAGAGCTCATACCAAGGGCCAGGCACTGTGCCAGGTGCTAGGGACACCGCTATGAATGAGACACACTTGTCCCTGCCCTCCTGGAGGTACACACTAGCAGAGTGGCAGAGTGCCAGATACTAGCCACATGATCACAGAGGGAGGGAATGACCGGCGCGGCCGAGCAGCGAGGGAGAGTTTCCGGGCTCGTGGGGAGGAGCGATAAGATTGACACTGCCATGTGGACAGCAGTATGGCGGCTCCTCAAAAACTCAAGATAGAAATACCATTTGACCCAGGAATTCCACTCCTTGGAATTTACCCAAACAATACAACTTCTCAGATTCAAAAAGACGTACGTACCCCTATGTTTATCACAGCACTTTTTACAATAGCCAAGATACGGAAGCAACCTAAGTGTCCATCAGTAGATGAATGGATAAAGAAGAGGTGGTGCATATACACAATGGAATACTATTCAGCCAGAAGAAGGAAACAAATCCTACCATTTGCAACAACATGGATGGAGCTAGAGGGTATTATGCTCAGTGAAATAAGCCAGGTGGAGAAAGACAAGTACCAAATGATTCCCCTCATTTGTGCAGTATAACAACGAAGCAAAACTGAAGGAACAAAATGGCAGCAGACTCACAGACTCCAGGAAGGAACTAGTGGTTACCAAAGGGGAGGGGTGTGGGAGGGCAGGTGGGAAGGGTGGGAGAAGGGGATTGAGGGGTATTATGTTTAGTACACATGGTGTGGGGGGATCACGGGGAAAACAGTGTAGCACAGAGAAGGCAAACAGTGAATCTGTGGCATCTTACTACACTGATGGACAGTGACTGCATTGGGGTATGGGGGGGACTTGATAATATGGGTAAATGTAGTAACCACATTGTTTTTTCATGTGAAACCTTCATAAGAGTGTATATCAATAATACCTTAATTAAAAAAAATTTTTAATAATAAAATAAAATAAGAGTTGACACTGATCAGGTGCTCATTCTGCACACATATGGATGTTTTAATCATTACAATCCCCTGTTGCAGGTTGTATCATTGTCAGATCCATTTTATGGATGAGGAAACTGAGGCCTAGAGGGGGGAAGTGCCTTTCCCACGGTTGTCCCCAGGGAAGTGGCAGAGCTGGGATTTGAAGCAGGTGTTCCAGCATCTGGGTACCTAGCCACCAGGCAGAGGGCAGAGCAAAGGTCCTGTGGTGGGAAGGAGGGTGAGAGGCAGAAGCACTGCCAGTGGGCAGGGTTGCTGGAAGGCAGAGATGGAGTGGGTGGGAGTAGGCTGACGGTGGGAGGACAGTGAGTGGGAGTGGGACCCAGACCACACAGGATGTGTCAGTCATGTGAGGAACATGTGTCTTTATTTGGAGGGCAATGGGGAGCCACAGAAGGTTTTTAAGCAAGGGAGGGCTGCGGTCCACTTTGATTCTTTATCCACCAAGTGGAAACAGCAGGTCAGGAGCAGGGGACACATTTGACAGGTGAGGAACTTGAGGCCAACGTGATGGGCTGACTCAACGGAAGAGGCTGGGGAGGGTTTGGAAGGGCCCACCAGCTGGGTGGCCTTGGGCAAGCCACCTGACCCCCTGGGCCTTCACTTCCCTATCTGTAAAACGGGAACACAGGGTGATCATCAAAGACCATTTTAGCTCTGACCTGCTAAAATCACTCAGCTTTTTTTTCTTTCCATTCTTCCTTCCATATAGTTACATATAAAATTCACTCTACATGGAAGGCATGTGCCAGTTCCAGCCCTACCATGGGCAGAAGATCATGAACCATTGACTGTTTCTTTCATGTCCCTGCACTGTGCCCCGAATACAGGGGGCACCCAGCACCTGCCAAATGGACCCTGTACGCCCACCTAATGCCTGCACCATGACACCCACTCCACCAGCTGTGACCTCAGCAGGCCTTCCGTCTCTACTCAGAATCATTTCTCCCTCTGATGAAAACAGATGGAGAGACTTGCAGGGAAGCACAGCCCAGCCCCTGCCCTGGAGCTCATGACTCTGGGATGGGAAGAAGGCCAGAGCTAATTCCAACACCAGCTGCCTCACTTGGGCTCCAGACTTCAAGGCCGGCTCACCAGAGGATTTTCCTGCCTCTACGCAGGCCACGGGGAGCTCAGATCTCATTTCCGTGAGCTTCGGTTGTTCCAGACCCGGCTCCTTGGTCCACTGGCACAGGTCCATCTCCCTGGCAGGTGCACAGAGCAGCCTCCACTCAGCCCTCTCCCCAAGGACTTCAGGGGGTGGGTGAGGCCTCACCGCCCCATACAGACCAACACCCACCCCAGGATGCGAGACCTGTGGCCTCCACTTCCAGAGCAGTCCCAGCTCAGAACTAACACTGCTCAGAGGACAATTTGGGACAGGAACTTATAGACAATTATAAAAATATAAATTGATTTTACAGAAATATTTGCCCAAGTACACAGTTATCTCTTTAGCTATAATTCAGATTCTAGAAGGCTTTGAAAACAATGTGTTTCCGTAAATTTGGAGCCAATACATGTCTGACAGCAAAATCAGCCCTGAACCAGTGAGGCTATTTATAGTTTTCATTTATGCCATGGAGTGGGAATATTTATGGGTTTCATTGAAGAATTTATTAGTGCGTTTGGTTTTAGGGTGCTACCTCAAGAGCACCTATGGTATAACATAGTGTGTATTGTATGAACTTTACAACCCATCCAAAATCCAAAAGTACTGAGTCCTAAAACACAGGTAGCCCTAGAGAGCTGACTAAGGTATTATGGACCTACACTAGCAAAAAGTGGAGACAATCTAGAAGTCCCCCTGTAGGGGACTAGTTAACAGATTAGGAGACATCCATACAATGCACTAGCAGTAAGAATAGTGAGACCACAGCAAACTTTGAGACAGGTGCTGCCTTTATCCCAATTTTACGGATGAGAACAGCAAGGGTCAAGGAGGATGTCACATACCCAAGAAATATTATGCTAGTGTAGAAAGAATACGGTAGTGCCGACATGAAAGGAATTAGGAGAAACAGCTAAAAATGCATTGTTAATTTTTTTAAAAAGGCAAGTTGTGGGACAAAAGGCAGAGCACAAATCCATTACACATATGTGTGTGTGCACATAATCTGTACGATGCAATATATGACATATAAAGTGTCCTGTGTCAATTTGGCTAGGCTATAGTACCTCATTATTCAAAACCAAATCCAGCCGCCCAATCAAGGTGCTGGGAAGGCATTTGCCTGTTTGTTTTTCTCCTTTCCTACCTTTATCCACACACAAAATAAGAGAGCTCTGGAAATGATTTCTTTTTTCATTTAGTAGGTGAATTCTTCATTTGTTGCTCCAAATTCAACTTTATGTGGAACCCTGGGTTGGCCTTTGTTTTGAGAAATGACTCTTTCCCATTCCAGGTCCTTTGGGGAGCTCGTCCATCAAGAGTTCCAGCTGTCCCTTGGTTCCAGGGTGGCAGGTGTCCCAAGCTCACCCCATCACTGTGAAGGTATTTTGTTGATGTCCTTAATGTTCATAGTCAGTTGACTTTAAGGGGATTATCCTACATAATCTGGGTGGGTGTGATTCAATCAACTCAAAGGCTTTAAGAGGAGAACTGAGGTTTCACAGCAGAAATTTTACCCGGGGACGTGGACGGCAGCTGCTGCTCCTTCCCAAGAGTTCCAGCCTGCCCTTCCCAAGGGTCTGCTCTATGGATTTCATTCAGACTTGCCCAGCCAGCCCCCCAATCATGTAACCAATTCCCTGCAATAGATCTCTTCATACAGATTTCTCACTTGGTTCTGTTTCTCTGGTTAAACCATATGTACAGATATACTGTGTAATCAAACATTTTATTCTGTGTCCTCCACTCCTCCCACCCTAGGGAAAATACAGAGAAGGTGGACACCCAACTAAAGTTACATGTGATGGGCCAAGGATTGTCTCAGTCAGTTCTGACCACCACCCTGTGAGGTAGATACTGTGGCTAGTCCCACTTTACAGATGAGGAAGCTGAGTCTCAGAGAGGTTAAACAATTTTTCTACAGACACACAGGCACCTATGACTCTGTTCTGCCTGACTCTAACACTCTTAGCCACCACCAGCTCACCAGCTTGGAAATACCCCTGGACACAACAGGGAAGAGGACAGAACAAATATAGGGGGCTTGAGGGCTCCCTCTGACCAGGTAGACTGCAGACAAGTTGAGAATAAGGCAGATGACCAGGGTTTGTATTCAAGGTGGGGGCAGTAGCTACCTTCATCAGCTGGCTTTGTCTCCTGCCTGCTCTGTCCCTCAATCTCCAAAGAGGTCCAAGCTAGTGGCCACGTGTCCAGACTCCGGAAACTGACCCCTCTCCCCAGACAGTCAGCGGTCATAGCAAAACAACTGACTTGGCAAGGCTACATGCAACACCAGCTCCCAGATGGGTTAACGAAGGGCCAGGAGTCCTTGTACGGGACAAGGGAAGCTGAACAAGCACCCAGGACACCTGGCTTCTAGCCTGATTACACTACAAAACAGCTGTGCGATATTGGGCATGTCACCAAACCCCTCAGAGGCCAAGACTGAGAGAAAGCAAGGACGAAGCACTTTTGTATGAGTAAGTCCTAAGATTCCACCACCTCCAACTCACAGATGTGGAAATGGGCTGGGTGGTCACCTCTCCTCACACAGCCAGTAACTGACAAAGTTTGAAGTGCAAACTTCAATCCACTTCAAACTTCAAAGCCCCAGGTTATAGGAGCCTTTTGCAATTCCATGGGGCCCAGAGGAGCTTCAAGCCAGCAGAAATTCAGGGCATATGGGAGTCAGCCTGGCTCATTTCCCTCTGAGTGGAAGGTTTATTGATCTCATTGCAGCTATAGATTGGTCCACAGTTGGAGAATTACTAAACAAGAAAGCACAGCAACCTCTGATTTATGAGATGCATGGAACCATGCCAGGCAAACCGATCAACTAGCATATATTTGCATATTAATGAACCTCATAAGTAATGTAGAGCGTGACAAACAGTTGATGCTTGTCTCCAGGCAGCAAGCACCAGCCCTTTAAGCAGGGTGATCTCACCCTTGAGTATCAGAATCAGAATCCCCTGCAGGGCTTGTTACGAATGCTTAGGGTGTTCATTCAGGACGTCTGGGGTGACACACAAGAAGTCACATTTCTAACCATTTCCCAGGCGGTGCTATTGCTGCTGGTCCAGGAACCACATTTTGAGAACCACTGCTCAAACTCCCTGCTGCCTCCTCACTTCCCCATGGGGGAAGTGACTGACCCTCCCCCAACCCTGGGATACCAGGTGGGTCCTGGGTCAGCTGCCCACTAGCTGAGTTACTCGGGACCAGTTCCTGAAGTCTTTGGTCCTCTGTCTGTAGAATGGGACAAAAATACCCACCTCAAGGGGCTACTGTGGAGATGCAGAGATGCACAGAACCTGGCCCAGGGCCTGGAATGCAATAAGAATCCAAGGAAATGACAGTTCTTACCAAGGAAATGTCCAGGCATGATTGAGAATCCAAGTCCCTTTTGACTATTATACTATTGCTTTAAGTCAAAAAAATTTCAGACATACAGAACCATCGTTAAAATAGCACCAAGGGATCAAAATTAATTTAGGGACAAGCCAATATCAGGCACCTCCTGATGTGATGCACTGGGAAGGACACGATGTCATTCTGTGATATTTTGCCTCCAAATGAACAAGTTGAATCTAAGAAGGAAACAACAGACAAATCCATGCTGAGGGACAATCTGCAAAGTAACTGGCCTGAAATCTTCCAAAAGGTCAAGGTCATGAAAGACCAAGAAAGTGTTCCATATACTGAAAGAGACCAAAGAAGCAGTGGGAAACTAATAAACATATATTCATATGGACATGTATATATATAGAGAGAGAGAGAGAGAGAGAATGCTACAGCTCATGTGGCAAATATTAGCATTTGGGGAATCTGGGTAGAAGATCAGGCCGACTTTGTCACAGACTGTAATGATGACGAGTTGCCAGGGGCCTGAAGGGTCCTGTAGACTGAATCCTGAGAACAAGCAGAGGCAGACGCATGGGAGCCCATGGGGGATGCACGGCGCTGCTCATTTCTTTGCGTTTCTTATACACGGATTGCCATTTCATGGTATTGTCACTCGGCCAGGTCAATGACAGCATCTATGCACCTAACACAGCCCCAGGGAGGGAGTATATTCCCTGCAGTCGATTCAGTTAAACTGGTGTTTTTACCAGCAGGTGCTGAGGATACAGCCATGACTAGAACAGACATTGCAGCCCATGGACTTTGTGCATCCCATGGACTAAAGGGGACATTCTTCAACTGACAGCTCTCTCTGATCCTTCCATTTAGACAGTGATCTCTGCAGCAGCAGGCATATAGGAAGGTGGAGTATGTCACTGTTTTATAAGATTTAAAGATCCTTTTGATGGTGGGACAAAACACACCGACAGTTGGATAGATGAAAGACAGAAGTCTTCCTTATATGTATCTGCAAACAACAGAAGGCCACCACGCAGGGCTCCATGGGGAGGTGCACCCCGGGCCAAGTGACAGGAAGATTTCCAGACTCCCTGTGGATGGGCCAGTTGGAGTCATTCTGTGGGCTGTCCCTAGAGGTCTTGTATCTGGCACTGGCATGAGTAGGGCAAGGTGCACAGTAGCCCTGGAGTGTGAGATCCTGATAAAGGATGTGGTTGGAGTATGGATTTAATCAGCTGTTCAAGAAGAACTAACCAGCCTCTAGCCAGGGCCTCAAGACCAGGTAAAGACAGAAAAACAACCCAAACCCGATATAGTCATGTCCTCTCTGAACCTCATCTGTAAAACATGGATGGTAACACCCACCTCATAGGGCTGAGTGAGGCTCAGAGAGAAGGTACGCAGAGTGCCCCTGAGTGCCGGTCCCAGCAAGTCCGCCAGCGGAATCATCCCTTCCACCAGCACTTAGGGGCGAGAAATCATTCATAGTTAAAAAGCTACTGTTGGAAATACCTGAGGAAGATGCAAACCCTTCTCCACAAAATCACACAGCCAGTTTTCCTTTGATGGCAAAACGAGCTGATATTTATCTTGGGGAGAAGCAGCGGAAGTGGTTGACTTGCATTCAGGTGCCATCCTGGATGAAAACATGAGGCTGTCCGTGAGGTGTGGTGTCACTGGGAGAGGACAGCTCGCCCTGTCTCCTCCTCCCTCACCTGGAGCATTTGTTGTGTAAGTGGACTTCTCTCCCTCTCTCCCTCTCTCTCTCTCTCTCCCTGCTCTTCCCAACCCACACCACAGTGGGCATTTGCCATTCTGGCACCCAGGCATCACTCCTGTTTAAGGAAATACCATGACATGGGGCCAGAGCCACACCTTCCAGGGGGGAAACTTACAGACAGATGGCAGCTCCTCTTCTGCTGCCACCACCTAGAGAACAGCCGGCCAAGGGACTTAACTTGGCCCATCACTTGGCCCTGGCCCGGCTTTGAATCTTGGGAGAGAAGCCCCGCTGTTGCAAGAGGCCGCTGAGTCAAGAGCCCATTGTGACTGTGCCCCGTGTGGTGCCCTACACACAACAGCTGGGTGGCTGAGCCTCGGCCATGCTTGGTCTCTCTTCTGGTCTGGCCTTCCAACCTTCCCACCAATTCAGGGGGCTCCCCAATGCCCTTCCAATAAACTTATGTTCTGCTTTAGGTAATAAAAGTCAACTTCCATGACTTGCATTCAAGATACCTAGTTGGTACACACACACAGTTGAATTTCTGGAGGTTAAATACATAGGGTGACTCGACATAAGTCATTGAGGACCCCTCCTTCGGGTGTCAGAAAGTCTGAGTTGAGGTTTTCTCCCCTTTGCTATTTCTTTTCCTGCAGAGATATGAGTGAAGAGCCGCATGGGGCATCTACTTTCTGGCTCTTAATAATTATAAGGAACCTTTATTGAGTGCTGACTGTATGCCAGGCTCTATCCAAGTATAATTGATCGTCAACATTCATGAATTCCATATATAAGAATTTGCCTACTCGCTAAGATGTATTTGTGACCCCAAAATCAATATATGCAGCATTTCCACAGCTACGCACAGAGTAGCAAAAAATTTGAGTTTCCTAACATGCATGTTCCCAGCTGAGACTCAGCAAGGTAACACTCTGCCTTCTTGTTTCAGCTCTCATACTGCACACATGTCCTTTTCTCAGTCTGTTTAATCTGGCATTTTGCATTTTGTGCTTTCTGTTAATTTTGCTGTTTAACATGACCCCCAGCCTAGTGCTGAAGCGCTGTCTAGTGTTCCTAAGTGCAAGAAGGCTATGGTGTGCTTTAGGAAGAAAATACATGTGTTTAGATAAGCTTCATTCAGGCATGAATTATAGTGCTCTTGGCCATGAGATCAATGTTAATGAATCAACAGTGTGTATTAAACAAGGCATCTTTAAACAGAAACACACGTAAAGCCAGGTTATGTATTAAATTGGTTGATGAAAATGTTATGACAACAGGCTTGCAGGAACCGAATACAGTATTTCCCACAGGAGCAATGGTCCAGCATTTGCTAATTCAGAGTTTGCAGTGGTTTACAGAACATAACTGCCATGGATAATGAGAATCAACTCTACTTGACGTAAACTAATCCATCTTACTTATGTTGACAACTTTATAAAGTAGGAAGACGATACTACTTTCCCCGTTTTACAGTGAGGAAACTGAGGCACAAAGCAGTTAAGTGGCCTTTCCAAGATCACATAGCCAGTATGCAGCAGAGCCAGGATGTGAACACCCACCACTGCACTGGTCCATCTGACTACTTTTTGCTAGTTAGAATGAGTGCATGAGAGCAGGTATTTGAGAAAAGCTGAAACACATAATTCTGACCTTCCAGAAGAGATTGAGAAACCTGCATACAACCCAGCACTGTGCAAGACACCAAGGGAAATGTGGGTGAGGTGGAAGGCCCAGGCTAGACCACCCCCTCAAAAAGAGATTAAAAGCGATGGAATCCACTTGAGTGCATGGGGCATCTGAGTCCCCAAGAAGAACTCTACCCAAAGGATAGAGGATTTGCCACAAACATAAGCACCAGGGGCCCCTGATATTAGGGGAGAGGGTCTGTTTTAACAGGCTCTGGCCCTTTAAGAGACTGCCCTTCAGCAGCCTCCAGACCATGTGTCCATATGCTCTTTGAAGTCCCAGCAGTCCCTGGCGTTGTCCATGACGCTGGGTCTATGTGTCCTGGAGCTCTCTGGGGTGAAGGCCATTCCCAGTTTCCCCAGCTGTCCCTGACGTTTTCCTCAGCTGCCACAATACCACCCAGATATCCATTTCCTACCACCTGTTATGTCATTTGCTCTAAAATCCCTAGCAGTGTATTTTTCTTGCCAGCATCAAGAATCAGTTCTGACCCATACCCAGACAACCACATCTTCTCCCAAGCCCTCATTTGCCCGATTTATGTTGGTTGGGGCCAGGACTGGGACTGAACATCTGGCTTTACCCATTAATAGCTGGTGAATCTGACTAAGACAGTTACCTTCTCTTGGCTTCCATTCCTCATCTATAAAGCGGGATGAGTTTGGAGCAGATATTTTCTAAGTTATTCCCAGGCCAGTTCCATCTGTCTCCGTAGATTATAGGTATTACTTAGATGCCAATCCAGATGACCTGTAAGTAGCCTTTTATTGAGGACTGGAACTTTGAATAAAGCTGGAGAAAGGAGATAACATGGCTGCTGACATATATTTCATGCCCTCCAAACATTTCTTTGGCCAATGGATTGGCCCACTACATAGGATACCAAAAATAAACCTTCTTTACAGTTGACAGTTAGAATGTGGAATGAGAAAGAAGAGGGTGGCCATCTGGAATACACACGTCCTCTCGACTCGGAGGGCAGGAGTCATGCTGGAGCTCCTTGAAACAAGGAGGATGCAATTTAATTTTCAAGTTCAATTAATTCGTAATGTTCTACTTTGTGAGCCAGTCACTTGCAACAACTGAAAAATGAAATAGATCTCCAACTCAAGGTTTTCAAGATTCAAGTCTCCCAGGATTGATAGCACCTTACGCCAGATTTCGTGACTCAAAAAATACTAAATCCCGATGATCCATGACCAAGCAAAGATCGATGAGTGATTGAGGTCAATCTAATTCCCAATTTGTGATGGGTCATCTATCTCCCAGTGCACGATTAGAGGCATTAACTTGCAGTCTTCTCTCATTGCCTCTGTGATCTCTCAATTCCCAGCACCCCTCAAAGTAATATGAAGCCTCCCTGTGTCCAAGAAGAGAAGGGCTGTGACACTGTGGTTACACTCCTGAATCCCATCTTCCCTTACTCACTCTGTGGCCTTGGCCATTTTGTGAAACCTTCTTAAGCCTCAGTTTCCTCATCTGTAAAATCAGAATAAGATAGAGAAGTACCTTCCTCTTAGGATGGGTTAGAGCCATGCTGCTCAGCTGCACTGAAGCATTCTGGGATCTTGTTAAAATGAAGATTCTATCCATTTCTATTTCTGAAATGCAGAGTTAGATCCTAACAGACGAACCACGCCACATATAACAACTCTAAACTCTGAACAAAATACAAAAAAAGGAATTACCTCAGGTCTCTGAAGAGTAGGGGCAGAAGCAGGTAGACTTCAAAGGGAAGTCAAATCTTGGAGGAAAGGACTAGCCTGGGATGTGTTTCTCATTTTTCCTACTCTGGTCCGAGGGCAGGCCACAGGTGCGGTCCAGTGCCGAGCACCTCAAACTCTCATAGAAATCTTGCCACCTCAAGGCCTGAAGGTCCAGAGGATGCAGCCCAAGGCTGCAGAAGAAATATATGTTTGAAGAGATCATGTCCAAAATCTTCCCACATGAGTGATTCAGTAGCTCCATAGAAAGGGCTGAGATTTTTGTCTTTTTAACAGAAAATGCCTCCTAGTGATGGCCCACATGTTGAGCAGATAAGGTCTAGACCAGCACTGTCCAGTGGAGCATTCTGCAACGGTGAGAACGTCCTACATCGTCACTGTCCAGTGCGGTAGCCACTAGCCACATGTGGCTACTGAAAGCTTGAAATGTGACTAGCATACTGAGAGTTTAATTGTAATTTTGGTTAATACGATCCTAAAATTAAAAAGCCGCATGTGGCTAGTGGCTGCCATACTGAAGGGTGAAGTCTAGAGGATTCAGTGGGGTTGTACTTGACAGAATCCACACAATGCCCAGAATAGCCTAGTTCTCAACATGAGCCACTATCATAATCAAGATTCACCTGCTCGGCTCCCACGCTCAGGGTCATTTTGCTCTTGCCCTAACAGCAGGGGACAAGGCCGTGCTCCTCATGGCCGCCAGCGCCTTCCACCACCTAATCATCATGGACATAGTTTCTCAGCCTCTTCCCCTGTTTTCATCTGGTGTGGGTTTTGCTTCTCTCTTCACTCAACTCCTTAGATTCTCCTGTGAGTCAGATAATGTTAGTCCCCTTAGAGGGGCTGGATCTGTGCACTATAAAGTCCCTGGACTGAAAAGGACCCTTCAGCCCTGCATGAGGTTTTCATTCTCTGCTTGGGCTTTGGGGAGCAGTTCTGCCCCATCTCTATGATGCTCCCGTCAAGTCTCACACCCGCTCAGCCCATGGCTCAGAGGGATCAAGCTGGGATGTGAACATCTATTAACTTTACGGGGAGGAAAGAGTAGCATCATAATCAAGCCATTTCTGCGTAACAACTTGGAGCGGCTGCTTCGGGGAGTGACTCTAACTGGCACGTTCCCACTCTGGGAAAGAGTGCAGGAGAGGTGCAAAGCAGCCACATTCCCCTCTCCTAGAGTGGGAGTAGGGAAGCACTTGGAAGTTACCTCCTGGTTCCAAGTAAGCTCAAAGCAGAGGAGGACATCCCAGAGCCCTGGAGCAGGCTTCCAGAGACCGTCCTGTTGAGCAAGCTGTGTGCCCTTAGGCAAATTCCTTCACCTCTCTGAGTCTCCATTTCTTTATATGGTCAGTGAGGGAGTAATAGTACCTATTATAGAGAGCTGTTTTGAGGCTGTGTGACAGTAGGTGTAGTCCCAAAGAGAGCTGTCAGCGTGAGCATCCCAGCCATCCTACAGAATGATTTTGAAGCCCCTCCGATCAGAAATATCTCCTTATCTCAGTGCCTGAAATTTTACCACTAAATACCTCAGTTTAAGGTTATAGAGGGGAGAATTACCTTCACCTGGGGCCCCAGGTGCAGAATATTCTAGTCCAAGACTTCTCAAACTGTAAAGTACACATGGGTTATGTGGGGTCATGTTAAAATGCAGATGTGGGCTCACAGGCCTGGGGTGGGGCCTCATTCTGAGTCCCTAACAGTCCCTGGGGGGTTGCGAGGCCGGGGCTGCTGCTCCCAGGGACCAGGCCCTAGAGGTTTTGTTGCGCGTCAGTGAAACTGTGTCCCTCAGGGCGTTATCTTATTCAGAGTGACATACCACGTATCTAAATATTCAGATAAAAAATCGGAAATGCTAGGTACTAATAATGATGGCAACAACTGGCATTTATCGAGTGATTCTGTACCAGGCATCATGCCAAGCGCTTTACATACACTAGTTCATTTAATTCTAATGACACTCTTATAAGGGAGAGTCTATTATTAACCCTACATTATAGAGGAAGATGCTACATCTCAGAGAAAATAAGACATTCGCCCAAAGGCACACAGCTATAAGAGGAAGATCTGGGATTTGAACCCAGGGCTATCTCACTTTATAGGTATGCCACAGTGAAGTGCTTCCAAAGCCCCCTGACAAGGCTATCCCAGAATCTGCATTTAACTAGAGGAGGTAGACCCAGTAACCTAAAGTACTGGCCCATAACCTGTCAGAGGTTCTCATTCCTGGCCACCCATCAGAATTACTTGAGGAGACTTTTAAACAGACCAATGCCCAGAGCTGACGGTGGACTAATTAAATCAGCATCTCTGGGGGTGGGGTCCCAGATCTCAGTATTTTGAGCTCCCTAAAGCACTTCTGATTTGCAGCCGAGGAAGAGAACCGTTGGCTTAGAGCCTGAACTCTCACTGCCAAGGGGTCAGGAGCAATTGAAAGAGATAAAGGCCTCGACCAAGAGGCAGGCAACAGGAGAGGGGTGTGAGGGGGCCAGAGGCAGTTCCCACCCCAGCCTGATTCCAGAAGCCTTTCTCCCTCACTTGTCATTGTCTAATCCCAATGTCTCCTTATTTTCCATGCAACATGAAGCCTGATGAGGGCTGAGATCGGTACGCAATACTGGGGGATAGGGAAAAGAGCCCTCCTATGGTATATGATTACAGCCGCTAAGTGTCCAGTGTTAAAGATCCTTTCCTGCATCTCATCAAGATGTTTGGTAAACAAAGGGAGAGGGGAAGATCTCGGGGATAGCTCCAGCTCTTTCCCAGGACTGCACCCAGGCAGGAGCCTAGGAAATGAGCACTGTTGGTTGGTTCAGATGCTGTTCAGTGAAAGAGCCGGGGGGGTGGGGGGATGGGGGGCCCTAAGTGGTGAGCAAGGACGATGGGTCAGAGATCCTCAGAGTCTGTGTGCTGCAACGAGGTCGTTCTACAGACGGGGAGAACCAGCAATCACCAGCCCAGATCCAAAAGCAGCTGCCCTAGAGCCCCTGGCACCCTGTCCATCTCCAGGAAGGCCTCTACAGTGGACCTCCGCTGGTTTTTCCCTAGGTGGCATCCTTTCCTCTTCATCTGCTACCAGCCCCTTGAATTTTACCCAGGGACCTGTTCCCGCCCACCCATCCCATTGAATGCATGGGAGCTATCAATCAAAGTGCCCCATCTTCTCTTGGCTGAGGGGCAGACACATAATTCAATCTGGGCCAATCAGCTCTCTCCTAGGAATATGACTCTTCCACAGAACAAGGCAGATTAGAAGTAGGTGGAGCCGATAACATCCTTACCACCAAAGCCTGAAGCCATTGCTTTCTACTGCTTCCTGGGTCCCCGGGGCACCAAAGCCCTTTCCATTCCTGAGACCTGTTGTTCACCTATTCTTTGGTTCTAGTTCTTCCTCTCAATTCCAAGGAGCCCAATGGCACAGTGCCCAGTGTTTCCTAAGCCAGAGCCTGGACATGAAGCAGCGGAGTCACCAAAGAGGCTCGGCTTCCAATGTCACTGTCACAGAGCTCTGAGTTCACAGAATATTAAAAGGAGAGGGGATTTCACTAACCAGCTCCCTCCCTGCCGGCTAAATCCTGCCGTCCCTGCAAAGTCATTGTCCAGTCTTCTAGTGGGAAGTCCTAAGCGTCCTGACAAATCTGCTTTAATGGGCTTTGACCACTTCAGCACCTACTAGCTATGTGATTTTGGACAAACAGTTCAACTTCTCCAAGCCTCAGTGTGTGTGTGTTGTATTCTGTGTGTTCTCAATAACGTGTGTAAAATACTTTGCATGTAGTAGATGCATGATTAGAGACAACTCCCATAACTTGAATGGAAATGAAATCAACCTAGCCCTACAGCCTACAGTTATTTCACAGAACCAAAGGAAAACACTTCTGGCTCTTTATGCTGCTAAGCAAACAGTCCCAGAGAACCTCGGGAAATAAACCCAGATGGTTCAGCCAAGTGAGGTGTATGGCTTGAACTTCATTCTCTGTTGCCGACTTTTGAGCTACCCCTTCAATGTTGTCTCCAGGGACCAAAGGAAGAGCTAAAACCATCAAGACAGTCAACAGGGAAGAAAATTGTTTTTTGTGGCAGGAGAAAGAAAAAAGGAAATTATTTGGTTCAGTGCTCCCGGAACCCATCTTGAATGTGTCCATCACCCATCACCTTGCTGGGTAATTGAACACACAGTTACTAAGTTATAGCTCAAATTAGATGCTGTGGCCTACATTTGGGAAACAAATAATTCACTCTGCTAAATTTCACACTGGATTCTGCCTTTATACATCCAGCCCAGCATGGGATCCAGGACAAATAAAACTCCATTCCCTGGACAGGTTCAGATTAAGGCATCCATTCTCATTACCAACCTGATTAAAGCTTCCTAGCATCACAAGACGAGTAAAGGTGTGATTAGGTATGTCAGAGATCTCAGACTCACATGCCTGCAGAGCCTAGACAAGTAACATCCATGAATGTAGAGGGCCAGGCAGGTACTGTGGTAACTGAAGGGCACCTGCCCAATCTAAAGGAGGCAGCTAGTTCTCAGCCACTAATTAGCACTGGGAAGTATGGGCCCAGGGTTACCAGTCCCAGCTCCATCATGTAGCAGCTGTATGACCTCAGTCTAGTCACTTAACCTCTCTGTGACTTATTTCTCATCCACAAAATGGAGATAATAATAAGGTCTATCTCTTAGGTTAACTGTGAAAATTAAGTAAGTCAATACATCAAAGTTCTTAGAACACTGCCTGTTCTACAGTAAGAACTCAATAATGTTGGCTGATGTTATTAAATCGATGGTTTTAAACAAGGGATTCTTGGAGCAAATAATGAGAGCAAGGGTATTTGAGCTATTTTCAATATAGAGAGGCTAACAGCATGGAGTAAGACTGGTTGACTAATGAATCTTTTATTTTGGCTGGAATGCTGATGGCAGAGGACAGTCACATGGAAACTTGCCTGCTGATAACCTTATTCGACTCTTATTTATGTCTTTAATTTATTAAAATTTGGGCAACTAATGAATTCTTATTTCATGCAGTCAACTTAGTGAGTAAAATATTTTCAATTAAGGAAGTTTAATTTTCAATTAAGGAAGCAGGATTCTTAGTGAGAGGAAATTTAGGTACCATTGTTCTAAAGCCAGAATATAGATCTGGGTTCGACATCAAATATGCTTAACTCCTTGAATTCATAATGATATTCAAAAGGAAACTCACTGGTTATGGATGGAGGATGTTAGTGGACAAACTCTCTACTGTGGAAATAGGAAATAAAGAGAAAGAAGCAAGCCTCTATCCTGCCTCTCCTAAAAGAACTGTACCACAGGCTAGCCAAAGACAGGATGGTACTTTATAGATATAGTCCAGACAATGAACACATAATGATGGAATTGGAATATCACTATTTTGCAAGCCCCAAAGAATTAATAGATTTAGGTGTCGAGCATCAGTACCTACAATTATCACATGTAAACAAAATATAAAATAACTTCTATGGAGCAGTCTTTTTTTTTGAACATTTTTAAAATTATTGATATACACTCTTATGAAGGTTTCACATGAAAAACAATGTGGTTACTACATTCACCAGTATTATGGGGTCCCCCCCATACCTCATTGCAGTCACTGTCCATCAGTCTAGCAAGACGCCACAGAGTCACTGTTTGCCTTCTCTGTGCTGCACTGTCTTCCCCATGATCCCCCCCCACCATGTGTTCTAGTCATAGTACCCCTCAATCCCCTTCTCCCTCCCTCCTCACCTGCCTTTCCCCACCCCTCCCCTTTGGTAACTGCTAATGCCTTCTTGGAGTTTGTGAGTCTGATGCTGTTTTGTTCCTTCTATGAAGCAGTCTTACCAAAGGAAATGAACATACATCTCGTAAGGCCTCAAGATCCACTACCAGTTTATGGGAGAAAACACAGAACAGAAGAATACTTTAAAGAAACCACAAGGATATAGCAAAGTCAAGACCAGAAACCCTACAGGAAAAAGAACGCAGTTTCTTCAACAGTAAATTGTAAAGACCAAAAAAGTTATAGAGGAGGGATCTACAGATTCAAAAAAGACTTAAGAACTATATTAATGAGACACAATGTACGGACTTTATTTGGACGCTGCAGTGGCAGAATAAATGGCCTCCTCTATTTCATTCAGTGTGAGCCAGTTTTCTGAGCATCCCAGCAGTGTATGAGGACTGGCACCTGGAGTGCTGAAGGCGAAGTTAAATTCTATTTAACGAGATGGGAAGGATGCCCCATATTGATAAACTCTCTTTTGTCCAACTTCCTGTCTTGTCCCCTTGAGCTAACAATCCCCGAGGCATGCTCTCCCAATTCCAGGGTCTGCCATCGTTCGGACTTTATTAACTCTCCTCCCTTAGCAAATCCAGCATTTCTCTGGTCAAGCCGTGCTGGGACTTAACCATTCTTAAGTCTGAGGTCCAAGTTGGGAGGTAAGGGCAGATGCGGGGAAGGGAATGCGCTATCCTACAGGAAGCTGTCTTGATTGAGCTTTCTACACCATTTTCAAGTGAAGGGAGGCTGGTGTCTTCTCACAAGGGCTTGTGTGCTGCTTCTGCAGGTTCACAGGGCTCCGGGTAATCAAGTGCATCTTCCCAAACAACCCCTCCTTCCCTCTTGGAGAGCTGGCTTTGGCACGGTTGGGCTTGCCCAGGCTGAGTTCAGCTTTCTCTCGGTTTGGTGACTTTCACACTTAGTCTTATGCGTGATCCTCAGCTTGGTCTGCCTTCTGGCTAGTCTCTTCAAATGTTCCCAAGGAAGATCACTGACTCTCATCCTTAGTTTTAAATTATAATGAATAGATCAGAGCCTGTTGTTTTTGGCATTAAGGAATCCAGTGATTCAGTTTTATAATTCTTATGGTGGCTTTTTTTGCCCCATGTCTTTCAAATGCCAGAGATACTGCACAAGTTGTTGCATCCCCTTCCACCATGACCCATCCCAGTTCGCCACAGGTGAAAGTCAGAGCAACTGTCCCGTCAGGACCCATCAGTTCTCCATCTACTCCCAGCGATGGGCTCCTCATGTCCCAGAAGGCAGCAAGCGCTCCAACTCCGGAACCCCGTCCTTAGAATTGGTTTCTTAGGGTCACTTCCGGTCCCAAATATCCTAAGGTGGATTTCTTAGAAGCAGAGCCTGAGCTGAGCACTTGTGCAAGGGATTTGTTGAGAAAGAAAGGGGGTGAGGGAGGCGGGACAGGGCAGTGTGCGGGGGAACTAAGCAAAGATGTGGTCTCAGCTGGAGTCTGGCTTGAGTCTGATCCCACGTGGAGTCCCAGAGCATGAGCTGCACCCCAGCCTTTGTCCCCCACCTTGATGGGTCAGTCATCGGCTGCCAGCTGCTGCTGTCGGGGAGGTAACCTCCTGGGGCAGGCAGATCTTACACAACAAAGGCAACTCAAGAGTGTGGTGTAGCCATGAGCCAGCATCTGCCAACACTCCCAGCAGCTGGGCATGAATATACCTGGGGAGGTGATGAAAAGGGGTTCAGCAGGTGAAGAAGTGGGAAGGGTGGATAGATATTCTAGGCAGGAGGTAGTCAAGAATCACCCCATATAACAACTATGTGTCTTAATTATTTAAAAAGTATTTTTCACATCTCTTACCTTACTTGAGCCTCACAAAAATAAAACTCGTTTAAGAGTCAGAGTTGGCATTATTACACGCAACAGCATGGTTGAATCTCAAAATAGTTATGTGGGGTGAGAGGAGGCAAACAAAAGAAGCACATGCTGTATCATTCTATATACACAGAATTCTAGAGAATGCTAATTAGTTCAACAGTGGTAAAAAGCAAACCAGTGGTTCCTTGGAAGGGAGTGGGGCAGGGAGGGCCAGGAGGGGTGATGAAGGGGCCCAGGACACTTTAAGGTTGATGGATATGCTCCCTATCTTAATCATGGCGATGGTTTCATATAAACATACACTTTAAAGACAAACAACAACAAATGTTGGTGAGGATGTGGAGAAAGGGGAACCCCTCTACACTGCTGTGGGAATGTAAATGAGTTCAACCATTGTGGAAAGCAGTATGGAGGTTCCTCAAAAAACTAAAAATAGAAATACCATTTGACCCAGGAATTCCACTCCTAGGAATTTACCCTGAGAATGCAGGAGCCCAGTTTGAAAAAGACATATGCACCCCTATGTTTATCGCAGCACTGTTTACAATAGCCAAGAAATGGAAGCAACTTAAGTGTCCATTGGTAGATGAATGGATAAAGAAGATGTGGTACATATACACAATGGAATATTATGCAGCCATAAGAAGAAAACAAATCCTACCATTTGCAACAACATGGATGGAGCTAGAGGGTATTATGCTCAGTGAAATAAGCCAGGCGGAGAAAGACAAGTATCAAATGACTTCACTCATCGGTGGAGTATAACAACAAAGCAAAAACTGAAGGAACAAACCAGCAGCAGACTCACAGAACCCAAGAATGGACTAACAGTTACCAAAGGGAAAGGGACTGGGGAGGATGGGTGGGAAGGGAGGGATAAGGGAGGAAAAGGGGCATTATGATTAGCACACATAATGTGGGGGGAGGCACAGGGAAGGCAGTTTAACACAGAGAAGACAAGTAGTGACTCTGTAGCGTCTTACTACACTGATGGACAGTGACTGTAATGGGGCATGTGGTGGGGACTTGTTAATGGGGGGAATGTAGTAACCACAATGTTGTTCATGTAAGTGTATATTAATGATACCAAAAAAATAAAACAAACAAACAAAAAAAACAGTATTCATCTTAAATATGGGCAATTAATTGCATGTAAGTTCATCTCTATAAAAGTAGTACTGAGATACCCACACTCTTATTCCCTCTTTGGGAGAGGTTTAAAGGCAGAAATTCCTAAGGAGATTATACTGGTTAGGGCCTCTGGTTTCAAGGAACAAAACCAGAATAGGCCAAAAAAGAACAGACTGGCTCATGTATCTCCACTGGGGGAAGGGCAGGGTGGGGCTGCCTTCATCCTGCTGGAGGAAACCACCACCAGGGGCTCACGCTCCAGTCTATTCCTCTCTTCCTGCACCTTTCACCTTTGATGGCCTCTGCACGGACATTTCAATTCTCTCAGGCGGACTGTCTCTGGGAGGTCCACAGCAGGTCCCCAGGAATTCCCAGGAACACAGCCCATGGGTCTGCGACCATAGAAGACTAGGTTCTTCTTGTCCTCTCCTGCCCACCTCCCACCATGAAAGGGCTATGATTTGCTGGCTTGGGTCGTGTGCTCACTCCCAGACCAATCACTGCCTAAGGATGGAAGAATACGGCCGCCCGCTGGCCACTCCATATCATAGGTGGATTCAGGAAGGAGGAGGAAAAATAGAAGCCCCCAAAAGCTCTATCTGGAGAAAGAAGAGGGCTGGTCAGACAAAACAATAAATGTGCACTACAAGGGGGTACACATGCCTTGACCAAAGTGCCAAACAGAGCTAATATATCCAACTGGGGCTGGAACCTCTGGCCTGGACAGTATCCCACTGGGTCACCAAATCAATGAGCCAACACCCCAAGCTGCCATCCTAATGATGTCTCTAAGTAAGGGGGTCCCAGGGTCCCATGAGAGGTGAACGGGAAAGCATTCAGCTTCGGGTCCTCTAAGAAGCAGGTGCCAAGAAAGGATTTCATGTGCAGTTACTGGAGAAACACCTGTCAAGCCTAAGGGAAGAGAGAGCAGGGATAGTGGGAGAGACTTTAGACCAAATTCCAGGCCTCTTACCTGTAAGAGGAAAGAGGGGCGCCGGGACTGGATTGATAGAGACACAGAAAGGAGAGGAGATGGTGATGTGAAGAGGGAGTTAGGGCATGGAGATATATGGGTACAAGGGCTTTGGACGTCTTGTAAGACCCAGAAAACAGGCCCTGCTCAGCCCCGGGATGGACAGCGACCCAGATACTCACAAGAGACCGGTCTTGATGCAAACAGCAAGAGGTTTATTGATTCCACCAGTGCGCTGGGGTCGAGACTCATAACTCACGCAGGAGCAGAGGAGTCTGACCCCAAGCAGAAATCACAGGAGGTTTTAAAGGAAAAGGGACCACAACCAGGGGGAGGCAAGGGGGAGGTCTGCTGATGATTCGATAGCAAAAATATTTTAATTAGGGTCTCAGAGGGCTTTATCTTTAAGGTCTATCAGTTTGGGAAAGATTACCTAGGCACGGGTTTGCAAGCTATTGTGTCATTGTGTTCAGGCCAGTTTTTATGACTCAGGCCAAGGGTCAGAGCCTACTTAAAATTTTCCTATTCTTTCAGGTGGTTTCGGGGAAACTGAAACTCAGGCCCTCTGATTTCTGAGGCTTTCTGGGGCCTGTCATGGCGTTAGTTTGGTCCTTTCATTCCCCACTTCTTCTTATGCATAGTTCTAATCATAGAACTAGAATTCCGTATTATCATAAAATTCTTTTTCAGAATCAGGTACGGACTGGTAATGTTGTCTTAACATTAAGATTTGTACTGCACCAATCCGTTCTCTAATAAAAGTTACTAATCTGTTCAGAATGCAAGGGCCAATAGTGAGTAACAGAAGCAGAATCAGAATAGGTCCTAAAAGGGAAGATATTAAAGTAGTAAACCAGGGAGATTTACTAAACCATCCTTCAAACCATCCTTGTTGAGATTCTCGTTCCCGCAGGCATTTATCTAACCTTTCCCTCAGCTTAGACATGGAGTCTTTTATAATTCCAGAATGATCTACATAGAAGCAGCATTCTTCCCTCAATGCAGCACACAGTCCACCATCCTTCAAAAACAACAAATCTAGCCCTCTCCTATTCTGCAATACTACTTCAGACAAAGAAGTCAGGGATTCCTCTAGTTTGGAGATAGATTGTTCTAAGGCTCGTAAGTCCTCATCTATTGCGGCTCTCAACATCTGGAAGTGTTGAGGCCCTTGTATCAAAGCTGCAGTTCCAGTACCTACTCTAGCTGCTACTCCGAGACCTAGAAGAACGGCTAGAGTCAAAGAGATCGGTTCTCTTTTATACCTGGAGGGTCTGTGGTCAAACTCATCAACAAATGACTCTTCAGGGTGGTAGAGGACCCGAGGCACAAGCTGTACTAACACACAATAATCTTTAGAACTGTTAAAAATTGCCGTAGAAATGCACGGGGTCAGGCCAGTGCTGCAGGCCCACCACTTATCCAGGCTGGGTACCAGGTAATAATTGGAAGAGGTCTGAGGGCTCTGAACAGTAACATTGCACAAGTGTTGATATGCTCTAGGTAGGTTACCGAGGCATATTCCTTCTCCTGAGACTTCTGTAAGAGTGAGTTTATTTCTTGATCCCCAATTACAAAAGTCATGACTGGTAGTATTATTGTAAGTTCCAACAGTAGCTATGCCTTCATAATAAGGGGGACCTGAGGCCAGGCATAGCCAGCATGACTTAGTGATATCAGGGTTAGTATTATTCAGGAGATTGAAGGCTCCTTGTATCAAATTCAGCAATCTCTGCCCCGTATTAAGTGACAGGGTGCCTGGTACCTCGGGGGAAATCTCAGCCTGGTCAGGGATGGTAGAGGTTTTTATGTTATTCTGAGGAGGCAGAGGTGGAGTGGGTGGGGCTAGCGCAGGCAGCCGAGGAGGCGACTTCTGTTTAGACAATACTTCATTGGGACCAATTGGTTGAGCGTGGGGGGGGGGGGTTCTATCCTTAGTCTTATTATCAGGGTGGAACCTTCTCCTCCATTCCAATATTCCCAAAAAACTATTCCCCACATCATGCCACGTACCCATTTACTGATATCTTCCTTTTTCCCTTTCTCAGTAAAGGTTACCTTTAAAAAATCTAAATCTTTAGAGGAACAGTCTTTTGGAAATACAGAGACCCAGGATCCCCACCCGCGTGGACCAGTTACATAAGTTAGGTTGACATGGGTATCTTTTGGATTAGCAAAGGAAATTTGTATTCTATCTTGAGAGGAGTCCGTTGGCCACTTCCAGTCCCCGTCATTTGATGTGACACAACTCCATTTCTTACAATAAAAATCTGCAATCCCTCCACAGTATTGCCCTTTGTCGGTGCCTGGGCAACTATAGAAGCCATAGCGGCGCACGTACCGCTGTTCTCCTCTCGCTCCCAAATTTATCTGACGTAGGCAAAAGTAAAGGTCTGGCCACCACGTCCCAGGAGGAATGATACTTTGCGTGCTATTAAGTACAGTGCCTGTATCAGAGTTAATAAGGAGCCAGGTAAGTAGCTGGGGAGCATGGGGGTTAGGAAGGGTCAGGCTTACGGCGTAAGCAAAGCTTAAGAGGATTATCAGTCTTTTCCACGTGCCAGGACTCATCTTCTTCTGCCTTTGGTGCAGCTTTTAGGTGGGAGGCGTGGATCCAGGCGGCTATTCCTTCGACCTTCACTGCAGTGGGAGTTGTCAGCAGGACTAGGTAGGGTCCTTTCCACCGAGGCTCGAGATTCCCAACTCGGTGTCTGCGTACGTAGACAGCGTCTCCCACTTGGAACCGGTGAGGGACAATGGTGGTCTCAGTGGAGTAGGCCTCTTTCAGTTGTTCCCATGCCTGCTGGCGAACTACTTCTAGGGCTTTTAGGCGGACGAACAAGGATTGAGAAAAAGCAACATCAGGGTTATGTATTCCTCCTGCTTCCACAAGGGGGGGGTCCTCCACATAAAAGCTCATAGGGGGTCAGTCTAAATCGCCCTGGGGTGTTTCTTACCCGGAACAGGGCAAAGGGAAGGAGAGCTGTCCAGTCATTCCCGCCGGTCTCTAAGGCTAATTTAGTCAAGGTCTCTTTTAGAGTTCTATTCATCCTCTCTACCTGTCCTGAGCTTTGGGGTCTATATGCACAATGTAATCTCCAATCAAACCCCAGTTGTTTGGTCAGTCCCTGACTTACCTGAGCAACGAAGGCGGGCCCGTTGTCAGATCCGATTACCTTAGGGATTCCAAACCTGGGAAAAATTTCTTCTAGAATCTTCTTGGCCACAATGTTGGCAGTTTCTGTCTTAGTTGGGTATGCTTCTACCCATCCTGTGAAAGTATCTATAAAAACTAGTAGATATTTATTCCCATATCTGGCAGGTTTTATTTCAGTAAAGTCTACTTCCCAGTAAGCTCCAGGTTGATCACCCCGCAATCTTTGTCCAGGGGGGCATTGGTTGGAGCCTGCATTCGTCATGGCACAGGGGATACAATGTTTAACTATAGCATTGACAACTTCAGGAAGTCCAATTACATAGTAAGGGGATGAACTCCCCTGGCTACTCCCCCTCTCTCATCTACATAAAGGGTAAAAGGCTTGGTCAGATCTGGCAAGCTCAAGGCCGGTACTGAGAGGAGGGCCTTCTTAATCTCGTCGAAGGCCTGTTGGTGTTCTTTTTCCCATTGAAACTTTACCCCTTCCTTGGTTAGGGGGTAGAGGGGGGCTGCCAAGGTAGCAAAGCCTGGGATCCAAAGTCGGCAGAAGCCAGCAGTGCCCAGGAATTCACATACCTGTCTAGATGTCTTAGGTACTGGAATCTGTGTGACAGGCTTCTTCCTGGCCTTGGTCAGCCATCTTTTCCCTTCCCTTAAAGAGTAGCCCAAGTAGACTACTTCTTGCTTACATAGCTGAGCCTTCTTTGCAGAGGCTCGGTACCACAGCCGGCCCAGCTCAGAGAGGAGGCTTCTGGTCCCTTCAAGGCAATCTTGATAGGTCTCTCCTGCCAAAAGCAAATCATCAACATACTGGAGGAGAGTTACCTTGGAATTTTTGGCCCGAAAGGGGGCCAAGTCCCGGTGTAGCGCCTCATTGAAGAGGGTGGGAGAGTTCTTGAATCCTTGAGGTAATCGGGTCCAGGTCAGTTGTCCCGTTTGCCCAGTGTCAGGATCCCTCCACTCAAATGCAAAGATGGGCTTACTTGATGGATGTAATCTCATGCAGAAGAAGGCATCCTTTAAGTCCAGCACAGTATACCAGCCCCTTTCTGGGGGGAGAGAGCTGAGGAGGTTATATGGATTGGGCACCGTGGGGCGAATGTCTTGGACTCTCTTGTTCACCTCCTGCAAGTCCTGGACTGGCCGGTAGTCCCCTGTACCGGGCTTCTTGACAGGTAACAATGGGGTGTTCCATGGGGAGCGGCATGGCACCAGGATTCCTGACTGTAAGAGCCTCTGAATGTGGGGGCGAATGCCTAGTCCGGCCTCCTGGCTCATGGGGTACTGGCGCACTGCTGCTGGGGTGGTACAAGCCTTCATTTCTATCACCAGAGGCGGGATCTGTTCTGCTAGGCCCGTTCCCCCTGTTTCCGCCCAAACTTGGGGAAATTGTCTCAACCAGTCTTGCATATCTTCAGGGACTGACTTCTCAGTGAATATCCGATATTCTTCTTCTAATTTTAAACTTAAAACAACTGTGGGATCTTCCTGCAAGGTGACTTCAGGCCCCAATGGGAAAAAGAAAATTTGGGCTCCCATTTTGGTAAGGAGGTCTCTCCCTAACAGGTTGGAGGGGCAATCAGGTATAACTAGAAATGAGTGGGTTACCCGTCCCACACCTAAATCTACATCTCTTCGGGTAGTCCATGAATACAGTTTTTTTTTCCTGTGGCGCCCAGGACCAGGGACTTTTTGTCTTTCAATTTTCCCAAGGGTTCTAGTAACACAGAGTGTTCTGCCCCGGTATCGACCAGAAAGTCCACTGGTCGCCCCTCCACCTGTACGGTTACCCTGGGCTCGGGGAGGGGATCCGAGCCCCGTCCCCTCTAATCTTCTTCATCTAGGGTTAACACTTTTGGGTTTCTGCCCCTCCTCTTCGGGCACTCTTGGGCCCAGTGCCCTCTCTCCTTGCAGTAGGCACATTGATCTTTGTCAAGGGGTGGTCTGCCCATACTTCTCGTCTTCTGGCCCCTGTTGCTCAGGTTCCCTACCTGCCTAGGCCCTTGAAATCCTCTTTCTTTCTCTCCTACCACTGTGGCCAAAATTCTAGATAAGTTTTTCTCCTGTCTTCTGTCTCTTCTATCCTCCCTTTCCTCTCTCTCTCTCTTCTGCCTTTCTTCTTTCTCTTCCTCTGTCTCTCTTTTGTGATACACTTTCTCAGCCTCCTTCACTAGGTCCTGTAAAGTAAAATCCTGCAATCCTTCGAGGCGCTGCAGCTTCTTTTTGATATCAGAAGCTGATTGCCCTATAAATGCCATAGCTACGGCTGCCCGCTGTCCCTCAGAGGTGGGATCAAAAGGAATATAGCGCCTATAAGCCTCCATAAGGCGCTCAAGAAAAACTGAAGGCGGTTCAGTGGGCCCCTGAAGAATTTCTCTTACCTTAGCCAGATTACTGGGCTGTCGCGCAGCCCCCTTGAGACCTGCCACCAGAGCCCGGCGGTAGACAGTCAACCTCTCCCTACCTTCCAGAGTGTTGAAGTCCCAGTTGGGTCGAGTCAGCGGGAATCCAGCATCTATCACATGGGGAAGTTGGGAGGGTTGCCCATTGTCTCCTAAAACATTTTTCCGGGCTTCCAACAGGATTCTCTCTCTCTCTTCCGTGTTGAAAAGAGACTGCAACAGTTGCTGGCAATCATCCCAAGTGGGTTGGTGGGAGAACATGAGAGACTCTATTAATCCAGTAAGTCCTACAGGATTTTCTGAAAAGGAAGCATGATTAGCCTTCCAATTATATATATCTGCAGAAGAAAATGGCCAATACTGCATGGGTTGGACTCTGGGGGGGCGGCACGGGAGGGCCATAAACTCTAAGTGGGAGGGTTACAGTAGAATCTGGCCCATCCCCAGGAGGGGCCCCTCTACGACTTCGGGTACCCGCCGCTGGGCCCCCTGCTGCTGCTGGTAAAGGGGGAGCATTGGGCCTTTCTTCTTCCCTTTCTTGCACTACCGGCTGAGCAGGTTGTGGCTCAGGGGCTGGAGCAGGTTCTGCCGCCTGTTCAAGATAATACGGGGGAGGGTAAGGTTCCAGCCATTCGGGAGGGGATTCTACTTCAGGATATATTTTAGGTTTCGGGGTTCCTGCAGTTCTGCTTCTATTTAGTACCAACACTTGAAACTTTGGTTTCCTGGATTTTTGGACCCAGGGTTTTACCCACGCAGGGGGATTATCTACCAAAATCTGCCAGATCATGATGTAGGGTCGGTGGTCAGGGTGAGAATCAGGTCTTGGCTGAAAAACAAGATTCTTAACTGCAAAAATTAATTCTCTGTTAAAAGTACCCTCAGGAGGCCAACCTACATTGAAGGCTGGCCATTCAGTCGAGCAGAGGGTCTGCCATTGTCTTTTTTTAACTTCTACAGACAAGTCATGGGCCCTATTCTTGACGTCCGTCCAGCGGTCCAAAGTCAGAGACAAAGGGGTTGTCACAGTCTGTCCCATTTTGGTCGTTTCTAAATACACAAAAACAGCAAGCCACAAAACGACAAAAGACGCCAACAAACACTTTCCTCCTCTCGTTTTCCACAGACACGAGAGGTATTCAGACGGGGGAGGGTCCCTCCGTTGAATCCGCTCAAATCGGACCCTTTCCCCTTCCAACAGACGGGCGGAAAAATCCCCCGTTTCACACCCAGGGGCGTCCCCCAGGGTTGCAGCTTGTGGCCCCTGGCACGTCTGCCTTACCACAGTTTTCCGTTCCCTCACGGGAGCGGCAAGCGGCTGCCAAACCGAAAGCGCTTTTCACAGACCCAGATATCTGACAGAACAAACAGGCGCGGGCGCACACAGAAACTTAAGGATCCTTTGCTTACCTCCAAGTGGGTCTCTGGAGAATA
Source organism: Smutsia gigantea (assembly GCA_032199065.1). Taxonomy (NCBI): domain Eukaryota; kingdom Metazoa; phylum Chordata; class Mammalia; order Pholidota; family Manidae; genus Smutsia; species Smutsia gigantea. The sequence continues at coordinate 447,811 of JAVSCE010012667.1, forward strand.
GGGTGGCCGCAGATCCTGGATGAGCCCCCAAATGTAAGACCCAGAAAACAGGCCCTGCTCAGCCCCGGGATGGCCGGCGACCCAGATACTCACAAGAGACCGGTCTTGATGCAAACAGCAAGAGGTTTATTGATTCCACCAGCGCACTGGGGTCGAGACTCATAACTCACGCAGGAGCAGAGGAGTCCGACCCCGAGCAGAAATCACAGAAGGTTTTAAAGGAAAAAGGGACCATAACCAGGGGGAGGCGAGGGGGAGGTCTGCTGATGATTCGATAGCAAAAATATTTCAATTAGGGTCTCACAGGGCTTTATCTTTAAGGTCTATCGGTTTGGGAAAGATTACCTAGGCACGGGTTTGCAAGCTATTGTGTCATTGCGTTCAGGCCGGTTTTTATGACTCAGGCCAAGGGTCAGAGCCTAGTTAAAATTTTCCTATTCTTTCAGGTGGTTTCGGGAAAACTGAAACTCAGGCCCTCTGATTTCTGAGGCTTTCTGGGGCCTGTCATGGCGTTAGTTTGGTCCTTTCAGTCTGGCTTCCATGATTGTGAGAGAATACTTTCCTGTTGTTTTAAGCCATCAGTTTATGGCCATTCCTTACGGCAGCCTCAGGAAGCTAATGCTCTGCACCCCACAGGGCTCAGTCTTTGGCTGGGAGGAGCGCAGCCCTGCAGGAACACCGAAGATGCAGCTGTGGGAGGCTGTCAGTCAACTTAGCTCCAGCAAGGGGGGGTCTGAGCAGTGAGCCTCTGCAGCTGCCACAAGGTCTCTGCATGTTTAGCACACAATAGATACTCAGGGACTATTGTTGGATGTTGACTGTAGAACAAATGAATGTTCTATCCAGCCGCACAGGGTAGACCAGTGGATAAGAAGCACAGGGGAGCCGATTTCAGCCTGGTGTAATAATAATAGCCAACACTAGATAGGAACTGCTATTTACCAGGCTCTGTTGAATGTACTTACATGCCACGTACATAAGCATAGACATGTGTATGTATCTGTCTGTATAAGTATGTATGTATATACGTGTACACACACACACACACAGTTAAATCAGTTTAAACTTCATTTAAACTTCACAACAACCCTCAGAAGGAAGAATTACCAGTGGCCTCTGAGGAAACTGAGGCGAATGTGGAGCAGTTACTTGCCCAAGGTCACGCACAGTTATAAGTAGCAGGGCAGGAATTCAAGCCACCACCTACCTGCCCTTAAAATCATGAAAGGAAGAACATAAGGACCCAGATAGTCAAGCAACAAAGCTCTGCTCCAATTCAACAATTCAAAGAGCTTCTGTTGGGAGACTGAACTCCTATTACTGGAGATATGCAAGAGCCATTTTGTTGAACTGCTCAATAAATATCTATTGAGTGGTTAGGACTGAGGGCCAGGGATGAGCAAGTGGGGAGTCAGGTAGAGAGTGGAAACAGCTCTAGGTCCCCCGTGGCTGCTGGGAAATGCTGGGCACCATGTATCATACTCATTCATTTAAGTTACCTGACAAGTCTACAAGAGAGGTAGCATTATTCTTATTTTATAAATAAAAAAACTCAAGTCACCCAGCTAGGTCAACCCAGCTCTGCCTCCAAAGCCCTGCTCCCAAGCATGATCTTATCTGCCTCCCAAGCACATGTGATGATTCTGTTCCAGCATCCCATGGGCCACAAGCCCACTGAGACACCAGCCTTTTTTTTTTTTCATTTCTTTTGCTGCCTTTGGTATCTGAGATGGAAGGGCATGCAGACCCATTGGGGGGCAACTGCAGTAGCCCTGGGGGAGTGTCCCCTTCTCACTCCGTGTCGGCTATGTGGCCCAGATGTGCAGCCTTCATTGACACCATCTTCCTGAGCTGGCATGTTCTGACAATTTGCTGGTAATTGGATGCCACTGGCAAATCATTAGCCCCCTCCATCCCCACCGCACGTGGTCTGGCTTGGCTTGGCGCTGCTGAATGCCTGGCACATTTCAGCTCTGGCTGGAAACCAGATCCAATCTGGAAAATCACTCAACCACAGCAGGGGTCTGAAGGGAACCGCTGAAACCCCCACCCTGCCGCCTGCTTTCTGTCCTTCCCTGGGGCTTTGAAGGGGTGCCCAACACAGTGAGGTGGGCTTCAGTCTGCATGAGGGAGGGCTGGGGGGCGGAGAAGGCAGAGCTGAAGGAGGGCCGCCAGGCTCCTCCTCCTGCCTTGGCTGCACCACCACTTGCTGTGTGACCTTGAGCGAGTCATTCCCCTTCTCTGGGCGCTGTGGGCTAGACCAGGTGCTCGGACTTGGTGTCGGACAAGTACCCCCCCCGCCCAGGGTGGGAATCCCAGTTCTGACACCGCCAGGTGAGTGACCTTGGGCAAGTTCTTTACTTCATAAGGCTCGGTTTCTTCATCTATGAAATGGAAATAAATAACAGTACTTACTCATAGTGCAACTGGGAGCATCCCACAGGAATGCATGTTTGGATCGAGGCCTGGCACACAGTAACCGCGCAGTCAGCAGCAGGCATTCTCACCCACACCACCGCCTGATGGAGGAGTATACTTCCCACCCATCTGGCACGCCCTGTCTCCACTGAGTCATTCACATGGACACTGGGTTTGGAATCAGGGTCTTTCCACGTGGTTATTGAATGTGTGTCATCAATGGGTGCAAACCCAGGATGAATTCAGTCAGTGTCACATACCCAGAATGATATGTGATGCCACCATTTACTGAGGACTTGAGAGGTACCCGACAAATAAAGGCAGCTACAGCCCAGCATCTGCCCTTGACGAGTTCCCTGAGCCTCAGTTTTCCCATCCGTGAAATAAGCACAGAGATCCTGCATCGCCTTGCAGGGTGTTGTGCAGACCTCATTAGATAGCCAGCATGACAAGTGTATTGCCTCCTTTAATCCTTGTGGCAACCCTGTGAGGTAGGTGCAATTCTCATCCTTATTTTACAGACAAGGAAACTGAGGCTCAGAGAGGTAGAGTGGTTTTGCTAAGGTCACACAGCTGGTTAGAGGAGAAGCAGAGAGTCAGACTCAGGCATTCTGGCTCCAGAGCCCAAGCTCTTGACCAGTCAAAGCTGGAATCAACCATAAATATAGGCCAATGTTCTTTTCCCAAATTTTCCCAGCATCCTTCCAACATGGCCTGCCTATTTCAGTCAAGTGGAGCAACCAAGGAGACTGGTGGATCCGCGCTCCCACAGAACTCTCTGAATAGAGCTCATGGTCCCTGGCCCAAAAAAGCTGTGACTCTCAGACCTGGGCTTATTTTTCCCAGGGAGATGGATATACCTAACCATCTCTTGGGGCTGCAGAAGGCTTGCCCCAAAGAGCTTCTACCCCTTGATGCCACAACAGAGGGACCTCAATGTCCCTTTGCATTTGCTAGCTTTCGCTTCTTCCTGACAGAATCATTATTCCTATTCACTCAGCCATCTTGATCCCTTCCCAGCTCTGTGATTCCAGGGGGTGCCCAAGAGAGAGCTCTGTTTAAAGGGCCTGGCACACAGATGTCTACTCCCCGGTCAAAAGTGAATGTCTCAGCTCCCAGGAGGGATGGCACATCCCTGTCCCTGTTGGGGTCACTGCTAAACCCCCAGAACCAAGCACAGGGCACAGCTTCTAGGAGACATTAGGCAAATAATTGCTAAATGCATAAAGAAACCTCAGACTATTACAAGTAGTGGTGATGCCATTGTAATTCTCACGTTTACCAAGTACTTACAATGTGTTGGATGTTTTACACACAACATCCCATTTAATTTTTCTCCCCCTTCACAGAAGAGAAAATCGAGGGGCACAGTTGTCCTTCAACCTTCCTCCACATAGAGAATGGGAAGCAAGGAAAGGAACCAGTCACTGGGAAAATCGTATTCCAATACCAGGTGCAGCTGTCATTTCTGGGGCATCTTCTACATGCCGGCCTCTCTACTACTCACTTTATATACGTCATCTCCAATTTACACTATAACCTGCAAAATAGATATTGTTATCTTCATTTTGTAAGTGAGGAAACAGAGTCATGCAGATTAGGTAACTTGCTTCTGTGTGGCAGAGCCACGATTCAAAACGAGGTCCATCCCAGTCCACAGTCTGTGTGCTCAACCATGATGTACATGCAGAGAAAGCCCTTTTGCTGCTCTAGCTGTCTTCCCTTTCTGATTTTGGACACCGTCTTGTGATGATATGATTTTTGGAGCTGCAGCAGCCATCTTGTGACCACGAGGGGAGTCACTGCCTACACACCAGGGAAGTCAATACAAAAAGATAGTAAATATCTATGCCTTTAAGGACATCAGACCATCCCAGAATTACCTTCCTCTAGCCATGTTGGTAAATAAATAAATAATTGTCTTCATAGTTTCAGCTACTTTTAGTGTGTGCGTGTGTGTGTGTGTGTGTGTGTGTGTGTGTTTTCTGCCATAGGATTCTTGGCTGAAAGTAATAGAAACATTGCTTTGGAAAAGGGAGGTTTGTCATAAAGATAGAGAACTCAAAGGTAAGATGTGGCTGGATTATGGCAATCATCTCTGAATTCTCTTCCAGTGGGCCTCGTCCTATTCCCTCACTGCAGACCACTCTCCTCAGCTTCCAAGCCTCCATCACAGTGCGGTGTGGCTCCATCTCAGGGATCAGCAAGATTGAGGCTGGAACCTCTGGGTGTCCACTCCAAATTCCTGGTCAAGGCTCTAACTGACTCATTGTGGGTCGGGGGCCCATGCCTGACATGAACAACTGTAGCCAGGTCTGGGCCATGCTGCCGAGGTATGGCTTCCAGGAGCCTGCCGCAGATGGGAAGATGGCCCGTTCCAAAGATGGAAATGGTGATGCCCAACAGATGAAAACATATCTACAGCAAATTCCAGGACCACACACCAAAATTTAACAGGGTTTAGCTATGTGTGGTTGGATTCTAATTTTTCTTCTCTATGCTTACCTGCATTTTCTAACTTCCCTAACTTTCCATAGCAATGGAAAACCAGCAAGACCTGGCTGTGCCACTTCCCAGCTGTGTGACTTTACCTTTCTGAACCTCCGTTTCCTCATCTCTAAAAAGGAGCATCCTCCTCCCTGTGTCAGCGGGTTGCAGGAAGGATTAAATGAGGCCATCAGCTTGACATGCTGTAAGCTGGAAAGTGTTCAGATACTTGTGTTTTTACGCTGAATACATGTTTCTCTTATCTCCCCATCTCAATCACTAGCCCCTAAAGGGCAGGCACCAATCTGTGTTTTCCCTATAGCGCTTATACTGAGTTAAATAGTGTGCCCCCAAAATTCATGTCTGCCCAGAACCTGTGAATGTAATCTTATTTGGAAATACGGTCTTCCGATGTTACCGAGTTAAGATGAGGTCATATGGGACTGGACTGGCCCCCAAATCCAATGACTGGCATACTTTTAAGAAGAGAAGATTTAGAGACACAGACATGCAGCAAAGATGGCATGTGAAGACAGAGGCAAAGACTGGAGAGATGCTGCAGCAAACCAAGGAATGCTCAGGGTCACCAGGAGCTGGGAGACATGAGGAAGGATTCTTCCCTAGAGTCTTCAGAGGGGCTGTGGCCCTGTCAACCTTGACTTTGGAGTTATAGCCTCCAGAACTGTGAGAAAATTTGTTGTCTTAAGCCATCTCCTCTCCTTGTAGTAATTTCTTAGGGCAGCCTTAGAAAACTGCTTAGCAGAGTGTTTAACATAGTACCTTGCACATGGTCGATTCTCAAAAAATGTTTGTTGAGTAAGTGAGAGAATGAATGAATGAATGAATGAAATGAATTGGAAATGGAATCTGACAGGGTTTAACAAAATAGCTGTGCTAGCCTCTTTGACAAGGACAGCTAATGATCAGTGTCCTCTTCCAGTCCTGATCCATTCATTCATTCATTCGTTCATCATTTATCATTCATATTTACTGAGCTCCTGATTTGAGCCAGGTACTAGATACTGGATAGCAATCCTATTTTAACTAGAACAAGGATTTGAGAACTGGTCTCTTTTTCCAGTCCTCACCTCCCCATGCACCTGTGTTTTGATCGATGACTCCCCAGAAGCCACCCAACCATGCTCACACAATAAAAGGAGAGAAGAAAATTTAATAAGATTCCAAATTGCCTTTCTTGAATTCAAATTGCTTCATATATTATGTTCATGATAACTACTGTAGTCCCTATTTTTTCTCAAGCCCCCCTCTTCTTTTCTAATATAAGACAAGTTCTCTTGTTAATGAATTCTAGATTTTCATTTAATAAATGTTGCGTGGGAAGCTTCATTATTTGCAACTTCATCAATCTAAAGCAGACACATAAATGCCCCCTTTCTAAGTACCGGGGATCAATAGAGTATGATTCTCACGTACTCGGGCCCTACGCACTGCCACCAAGAAGAATTCAGTAATTGAAAGGACCTTATAAATCAATACAGCCAAATTGAAAACTCCAAGAGAACTCCACATCATTCACAGAGGTGCTTGTTAAAACTTCTCTTTACTTTTAGAGGGAAAAAAGCAACACTAGGAAAAGGTTGAAGAGGGGCAAAAGATAACAGGTATTTCTATTTAATCCTAATCACTTGGCAGAGCGGGTGGAGCTCCTACTTAGCATGTGGATTCAATTTAGTTTTGATTATTCGTCCTGGTTAATTTTTTTTGGTCTTCGCCTCTATGCCGACATAAGGTCTCTACTCCAGACCACGTAGGGATGGTTTCTGAGTCTTCCCCCAGGAGACACTGAGGAAAAGACAGAATTTCCATGTTTGCCATTAAGCCTGCCATCTAACAGGTACTCCACAGGTGTGTGAGGATTTCAGTTAAATTGCACTGAACCCAGTGACCGCTTTCCTAGAGTCTTTCAAGAATGGGAATCAAGCAGAACCCCTCCCTGCTTGCTCCCCTGCACACTTCCCTTGAGTGACAGGTCTCTACCACGGCTATAAGAGTTGAATGGAATTTATGTTGAGTGTCTACAATGCAGTTTGGGTTGTTTACTTTTTCCTATGTGCTTCCTGATTATGGTAAGAAAATCAGCTTTAGTCATCATAAATTGCCACCCTGCAGAGAGAGGGATGATCTGTCAGGTGATGGCAGCGCCTGGATATTTGGGTGTTTCAGAGATGCCACTGACGCAGCCTGCACAATGCTAAATTGCTCCTCTGCACCCCTACTCTGCCCCCCCCCCCAGTGTGCTTCTCTTCCTGTAGGCTTTGCTCAGAAAATGGTGCTTCCCTTTATCCATGGAGTTAAACAGTTCCCCTACCTCTCTCCATCCAATCCGTGTCCAAGGCCCCATCTCCACTCTCTGGATCCCCTCCACCTCTCCCCATTGCCGTTTCCACCGCACCACACCACAGCAGCTCTGTCTTGTATCACTAGACTGCCTCTTAATGGGTCTACCACCTCTATTCTCCACCCTTTCCCTCAAAAGCCCTTGGGGGTCTTCCTAAACTGCATATCAGATTACATGGCCTGCCTGTTTTAAAGTCCTTCAATGGCTGTCCATTGATTTTGGATTAAGAACAAATTCTTTACATTTTAGAACATAAAAGGAGGTCTGGCCCCTACTCATCTTTCCTGCCTCATGCTGTGTCATAGCTCTTTCCCCTCACGCCCAGCCTTTCTCCCCATAAGGCAACCCTGCTGGTCGTCTTTCCTAGACAGCTCCCTCCTCCTCCGGAGCCTTTGCACTTGCAGATCCCCTGCCCAGAAGGCTCTTCCTGCCTTGATCCCGCAGAGCCAGGTTCACTGAATTTATTAAATACTCTCAAAGACCTCTCTTTTTTTTTCTCTGTAACATTTGCCACAGGTGTGAGCACAGGGGCTCCCCTTTCTCCACAGTTTTGATTCCTGTGGTTTCAGTCACCTGTGGTCCACCATTACCCACAGCCAACCCAAAGTAGAGGGTCCTCCTCCTGATGGATGGTCACAGGGTCAACAACAGCCAAGTGCTACGTCACCGTGCCTGTGTCATCCACTTCACTTTATCTTGTCATGTAGGCATTTAATCATCTCATATCACGAGAAGGGGGAGTACAGTACAATAAGGTATTCTGAGAGACAGACCATGTTCGTGCAATTTTTATTACAATGTATTGTTGTAATTGTTCTCTTTTATTATTTGTTATTGTTGTTAATCTCTTACTTGCCTAATTTATAAAGTAAACTTTATCATAGGTATGTATGTATAGAAGAAAGGGTTCAGTACTATCTGTGGTTTCAGGCATCCACTGGGGGTCCTGGAATGTATTCACCATGGATAAGAAGGGACTGCCGTGGGTAATTCTTGTATGATTGCTCATTTAAATAGTTTTGGTCTAGTTAGACTGAACATATCATAAGGTAGGGGCCTTCTCTCGTGTTCAGCACCCAGAGTTTAAGATTTGACAATACATATGACTTCAACATGTAAACAAACTTATTCCTGGCAAACTGAAAGAATGTTAATTATCAAAATATATTCATTATATATTGTTAAATTAAAAACAACTGTGAGGAGTATGTTTAGAAAAAGACTAAAAAATGATCTTAACTCTGGGTAGTAGGATTATGGATCATTTTAATATACTTTTTGGTTGTTTCTATTTTCTAATTTTCCAGGGATGTGTTACTTCTTTAATAATAAACATAACAGTTATTTCATTTATTTAAAAATGTTGTTTTTTCTTAATTAACCTACCAGCGTGTGAGAGTGCTGGATGTGCTTATCTGCAAGGCTAGACTAAACATCCAACAAGAAAAATCTAACTTTAAGGGGCTTTGGTTTATTCAGATGTGAAGGGGTCAGAAGAACTCAGCTGGAAATTAAAAGCCTGGATCAAGTCACAATTCCATCACTCACCTTTCCTGAGCCTCAGTTTCCTCTGCAGTTAAGATGGGGAGAACAAGCCTACCACACAGGCAGTCTATGTGAAATGAAATAATATAGGTCCAAGGGCATCATTAGGCTACCCAGGGCTAGCGAAATATTACCTTGAGGTGGGCGGCAGTGTTTGTAATGGTTAAGACGGAACAAGAGGACAGGAGTTGGAGTCCTCACTCAGTCACCTACCAGCTATGGGGTCTTGACAAAGCGGTTAATCTCTCTCAACCTCGGTTTTCACGTTTACGAAGGGGAGAACACTAGTACCCACTTGATAGGTTACCGTGGTGATCAAACGAGGTCATGCATTTTAGATCCTCAGCCCTGTGATGACACAGGTACATTCTGTGTTTTAATTATTCTTTATTACGTATTCCACTGAGTGTCCACCCCCCCTCTCATTCCCACTCCCATTCCAAGCCATCTACAATCGCACCCCTAATCGTGAACTACACAACTTTCTTTGGCTTCTGACTGCAAAACCACCTTCAAGTCAGGATGTCCCTGGGGTTCCAGGAAGCCCATCTAGGCCCCCAAAACTCCCACCCCATCCTTTCTGCCAAAGGCAGTGGCCGCCAACCCCACAGGGAAATCTCAAAGGTAAAAAGGCCAGAAAACACCACTGCCTCCTGAAAGTGATCAAAGCCTTCTACCTAATTTCCTTAAGAACAGCGCTGAAAGGAACACAGTGAGTAGTTTAAAGCCACAGGTTAGGTTATGACACTTAGGCCCTTGGGGAACCCAGCCCTGAAGCCTCTTGCCTTGAAAGGAATTCTGTCAGCCAGGCTCATTTGAAGAGAAAAAAAAGGAACTTTGGTGTTGACAGTGGGAGGAAGTGGGATGGTGAGTGGAGTCAAGAAAAAGGAAGTTGTTTGAAAGTTGACCAAGGAAATTCAAATTAAAACAACAAAAGGCATCCTCTTTGATGATCAAATCAGTAAACACAAAACAGGCAATTGCCCTCCTTTGACAGGGCTGAAGGTAATGGAGCTGGACCTCCTCGGGATGAAAGTATGAACCAGCACATCCTTTCTGAGGGCAACAGCAGACTCTACAAAAAGTCAGGATTTGCATAACCTTCTCCCTCCCAACTCTAGGATGCATCTTGTCTACAAAAACAGATGTATGGACAAGAGTGTGCATGAAACAAACACACAGAAGAGCTGGAAACAAATGTGCATCAACAGGGAAATGAATAATATTCCACTGGAGTATTAAATATCTCTTGAAAAAATGAAGTAGATCTTGTGCTACAAGGCCTACGTAAAAGTGACAAAAAGCAGGTCATAGATTTGAAGTATTTTATGATAAGTATTATTAGGAAGAAAAGAAATGCCAAACTACATGCAGGCACATACTCAGGTGTGTAAATAACCCTGCAGGTGTGTAAATAACTCTTAAAAAGTGGATACTGAGGCATGAGTAGACAGAGCATAGAGGAATTTTAGGGCAGCAAAAATAGTCTATGTGATACTATAATGGTGGAGACATGTCATCCACTTGTCCAAACCCATAGAATATACACCAAGAGTGAGCCTGAATGTAAACTGTGGACTCTGGGTAATAATGGCGTGTCAGTGTAGGTCCATCAACTATAACAAATGCCCCCACTCTGGTGCAGGATACTGATAGTGGGGGAGGGCGCATATGGGAGCTATATATACCTTCCTCTCAATTTTACTGTGAACCTAAAACTGCTCTAAAAAAATAAAGTCTATTTTAAAAATAAAATAAATACGAAAACATTTGTAAAAAGCAGATACCTCTGGAGAGAGCGGAGGACTTGTACTTTGGTATCCTATACAAAAAAGAAACAAGATCTAAGAAAAAAAAACACAGAAATAAGGGAGAAAAAAATAGTTTATCAATTTAAAAACCTTTCCTTTCCAGCACCATCTCTCATCCCTGTCATTCTTAATAAGAAAGTAGATATAGCTCCTGATTTTAAATATTTAGAAGGCTTTCAGACATACAGCTTGCTTTGTCTTCTCTGCCCACTCACCAAGCCTGTACTTGCTTGGTATCCAATCCATTAAGGCCTCCCTATGGGACTATGCTCCCCACCACAAGATGCCCTAAACACAGAGAAGATCTAGGCAAAATTTACACATTTATAGTTATATAGTCATAGTCCTGCATGATTTCCCACTTGTCTGTTTTTGGAAGCCTTGATTTAAATTTTGTTTCCCTTGGCACATTTTCCCTTCTTCCAGATATTTTTGCAGTGGACATTGTACTCTTTTAAGACTTTCTTGGTTGCAAGTAAAAGAAATTAAATTAGCAAAAGGTTGAACTTATTATAAGAATTCAGTGATTATCTGTAAATGCTGCTGCTTCTGCAGCTGTTACTAAAGGCAGGATTTGGCTGGGTTTCAGGAACAGTTGGATCTAGGGAATGGTACACCACCAGAAATTTCCTTATCTCCATCCATTGCTCATCTCTGCTCCTGTTTCAGGGTTCTCTCTTTCACTTGTAAGTGAAACACAAGTCAAACTAGCTTTAGTGAAAAAACTGGGGGAGTGGGTCACTTACAGGCTCACATAACAGTGGCTTCAGGAACTCCTTCATATTGGTGCTAAAACTATGTAAATTACATGTTCACCTTGGAATCTAGAGTGTGGAATTAGTCCTACCCAACCCACGTAAACTCAAAGGGTGAAAAGGGAAATCCTGCCAAGGCAAATCAGGATGTTGTCGCCAAAACAGATAGAAGAGATGCTAGGCAGGCAGACACAACATACGTCTACCACAGCTCACCTCTTTCCTCATTCTCCCCCCAGGCCCCACCTTTTCTCTCTCCTCATTCTCCCTTGCTCTGAAAACTGTCTTCTTCAGATACTCTGATCTTTATGGTGGAAAATATGGCTGCCAACAGATCGCAAATCCACCTGGCTGACTCTCTCAATCCCCAAACCCAAAAGTCTCAGTGAAAGGTCTTGTATCGTTATCTCCTGCCACATAACAAATTATCCCAAAGCTAAGTGGCTTAAAAAAAAGGCCAATATGTATTATTTCCCATAGTGTTCATGGGTCAGGAACCCAGGGGAAGTTTAGCTGGGTGGTCATGGCTCATGGTCTCTCATATGCTAGAAATCATCTGCAAGCTTGACTGGGGCTGGAGAATCCATTTCCAAGATAGTTTACTCACATGGCTTGCGAGTTAGTGCTGGTCGTTGCAGATCCTCAACAAGCGGATCCCTCTGTAAGCTGCTTGAGGGTCCTCACAACATGGCAGCTGCCTCCCTGACAAAGTGAGTGACCCAAGACAGAGAACATCAGGCAGAAACTATCCTTTTTATACCCAGTCTTGGTCACATGCCATCATTCTATTCATTAAAATCAAGGCACTAAGTCCAGCCCACATTTAAGGGGAGGGAAATTAGATTTCCTCTCTTGAAAGATGGAGTGTCAAAAACCTGTGGATATATATTCAAAACACCACTGGGCCGTTTAATCTTTCTTGGTCAAGTTTTCACCCTTGAACCAATCAACTATGACCAGAGGCAGAGTCATGTTGAAACATGGCTATTGCCTCTACAATCTTACAGATATGGTGGAAAATAAATTTCTAGGAAGGGGAACTGCATAACCAGAGAAGGGCTCTTTTCCTCCAGCTCCAGAGAGGAAAGTCTCAGGGAAGGATTCTGATTGACTCAGCTTGTATCACATGTTCCTCTCAAGAGTCAACAATTCCAGTAATCAGGGCATGGGGTCTGGTGCTAGAATAAGAGAACGGAGAAGGGGTCCCAAGTGGTCTATACAGAAGATTAAAGACAAACTATTTAATCTTTTTATGTCTCAGTTTAAACATCTTTCAAATAGGGATTAGAAGGCCTTGTGAATAGAGTTATGACTATTAGATGATAACGATAAAGCACAATGTTTAGCCATGTGAAAGTCTATTAAGACTTTCACTGTCCCTACTGCTACAAGTACAATAAAATTCATCTCAGACTGGCCTTTTAAAAAAGTAATATATAATTAGAAAGTCTCAGGGTCCACTCTTTATTTCTTATTCTATTGGTTCTTACTTCCTCATTGTGGTTGAGTTCCCCCACAAGCAGGCTTTCCTCACAAAAACAAAATAGCTGCAGAAGTTCCGGGTCTCATGTTTGAACCCACATAAACCACAAAAGAAGAATGTCTTTCTCCCAACATTATAAGCAAGGGTCCTAACATTCATTCTGATTAGACTGACTTAGGTCACATGCCCACCCTTGAAGCAACCAGTGTCCAGGGAAATGGAATGTGCCAATTGGCTGAAGTCAGTCAAAACCTACTCCTGATGGTTGGGGGTGGGATCAGATTCCCAGAAGCATAAGGGACACATGGGGAAAGGTGGAATGAAAATCAGGGACTGTCAGGTAGAGGATAAGAGAGAATGGGTGCTGTAGGCCAGGGTTGGCTGGCCAGCCAAATCCAGTCCACTGTACTTTGTTTTTTTTTAGTAAAATGTTATCAGAACACACACACACTCACTAGCCTACATATTGTCTTTTATATTATAACAACAGGGTTGAGCAGTTGCCACAGAAACCACATGGCCCACAAGCCTACAATATTAATCTCACACCCTTTACAGAAAAGTTTACATACCCCTACATGTAGGCAAACACCCAATTTCCACTGCAATAGTACTAAAAAAAATTTCTTTCACTCTGCCTCCCTCTTCTCTTTTGAGAGACATGACAAACCAACAGAGCAGGCATCTGTAGGCAGAAAAATCCTCCCAGGGTCCACTAACTCCCACCCCATAGCCAATGACTAAACACAAAGTCTGAATTCACATCAGGCAGAGGACTGGGCTGAGAAGAGCTTTCATGGCTGCTGGAGTATATAGGTTCTGACTCCATTACACATCACAGAACTTCACCATTCAAAGATCAACGACACACAGCTAGATGATGCTGGTGGCCCAAGGGCTGCAGATGCCAATGTTTCCTCTGTGATAAATGTGAAGCAATCTCCAGGAGCTCTAGCCTGGAAGACAGCCCTAGTTAAATTACTTTATCGCCAGGCTTTGAGAGGGCCCGCTTGGAGAAGATGTACACATGCAGCATGCTAACTAGGGTCAACATCAGCCCACAGGCCCTTCCTTGGAGCAGCACACTTCTCCCTCCACCTTCCCGACAAAAAGCTGAAGAATTCCATCCTGGGATTGGCCTAAGGAAGCTGTTCTCCCTCCCACCTCCATTGTAAAGAAGACTGGGGGTCTGTGTAGAATATGACCACCCTACATGTACATGTCCAACAAGATCACTGCTTGCAAGCTTGTCAAGTGGCAGAGAACTTGTACGTCACGGTGTCCTTGCAGACACTCAAAATGCTGGTATATTAAGCTTAAAGGAAAATGGCAGCTACGTACACAGGCATTAGAAACATGCATAACAGGGTCCTAATCCTAGCTCCTCGATTCACTATTTATCATGGGCAAATGTCTCTGTTTGGGGTCCCTCAGAAACTTACTCTGAGATAAGGGTTCAAGTACAGGTAGTTGATTTAGAAGGTGACCTTTTGAAGCACCAGCGGGGGACTAGGGAAGAGAAGGAGCCATGCATGGTGTCTATCAGGGAAGCTACCAAGGTGGGCAACTGGAGTTGAGTTCTGCTGGGGACCTTTGGGAGCCGGTGTTGAACACTGCCTCAGTAGCAACCCATGCAAGGAGCAAGGGAGCTGGGGTATTTATACACCAGCTTCTCTGAGTCATTATCGGAGGGCTGCCCCCAGGGGCATTAATTCCTTGGCACTTCTGGTCTGGTGAGAGCTCTCTAGCAAAATACTGCAAATGCTGGGGGATGAAAATTCAGCTCATGGACCCTGAAATGGTAAGACCCAAGGAGGGTAAGTGTGATGAGGCACCAACAACATATGCTACAGCAAGAAACCTAACCTCTCTGAGACTCAGTTTCCTCATCTATAAAAATGTAATAATATCTAATATCATAGGGCTGCTTTGAGGGGTAAGGACCATACTATAAGATAAAATATTCAGCACAGTGCCTAGTGCTAGTAAACATTCAATAAATGATAGCTCTACATGAAAGACTCGGCCTGCAAAATCAAATATGCAATGAATGCCATGCTGGTTTTTGTAAATCAACTCTGAGCCCCCATCCCGTGGAGTTGGCGAGAAATTCAATCCCCATATTTTGGGATGTCCTTCCATCTCTCTAAGGTCATGCTGGAATCTGAGAGGCTAACATGGGACTCAGGAAATAAAGGATAGGCCTCTGGTCTTTAGTCTCCCATGTGTTTCTGACGGCTATCACCCAACTCTACAGAATCATTTAAGTTTAGCCACAGAAATCTTTGTAGAGGCTGAAAGCCCCATTATCTAGGGTCCAGCTTCCTTCAGTGTAGCCATCATCCCATGCCTCCCCTTCCCAACCACCAGTGGGGCTCCAGCCATCTCCCAGGATCCTGTGCAGGATGACAGCAACTGCAGAGCTTCAACCAACCCCTTGGGTGATGAGGAATCTCCTTCCACTCTCACTGCTTCTGCGTTTCCCTGCTCTTCAGAGTCACTCATCTGTCTTCCCCTCTGAGATGTCAGCCAAAAGTTGCAAACTGAAGAATGAATGGAATGGACCAAGTTCCCTCCCTGAGATAACAGAGTGCCTTCCCGGAAAGGGGCTCTGCAGCACCTGGGCTGCCAGCATCATCTGGGCTGCACATGGTTGACCTGGTGATGTTCTGTGATAGGCAGTGGAGTCAGAGCCCTGCAGTCTCCTAGAGCATCCCTGAGAGCTCTGGTCAACCCAGCCCTCCACCTGATGTGAGTGCACAGGCTTTTTGTAGGTCATTAGCTAAGGAGCAGGTTTTGATTCTCCCTGGGACAGTTCTGCCTGCAGACAACCGCTCTTCCTGTTTGTCATGATGTCTAACAAGGCAGAAGAGGAAAGAGAGGAGGTAACAAATGTTTCTAGAATAGTAATAGTAGCAGACACTATTTCTGCCTACCTAGTGTCCTTGCTTTTCCTCTTTCCTAACAGTATTCAGTACTGAGAATTCACAAGTAACTGCCACTCTGATTCTTTTCCTGTAGCAAAACAAAACACAAATTAATATCTCAATAAATTATCCTGCCTCATAGTATTTTGTGCTAAATCAACCACTGTCTCATATCAAATTCTAATGTAAGCTAGTAGCAAGAGCCAATGATCTAGCAGAAAAAGGATGGAGAAAAAAGCCAGACTATAAATTTTATTCATTTGGGGATTTTTGTTGTTTATTTCAGTGAATTGGAAATAAGTTACTTTCTGCAGAGGAGAATTTCAGTATACAGTAAGTACTCAATACATGTTCAGCCCAGCAGAACAGATAATGCCATTCTTAAGATACAACCATGCTTTGAGAAACAAAGTTGTATGATTTCTTTGGGAGTGGCCAGATGTCTGGCCTTTCAAAGCAAATAAAATAATTTCTTTTCCTGAGGCGATGGGAGAGTGAGCAGGGAAAACATCTTGCTTCATCCCCATCAAAGGAACCAAATGCACAAAAATTTAATATAAATAATTTGCATCTATTTGGTGCTTTTGGCATTTCAAAATGATTTCACCTCAGTTGCTATATTTTGCAAAACTTTGCAAGTATCAGAAACCCAACTCAAAGTGAATAAGCCTAAAGGGGAATTTATTGACTGGCGCAACTTGGAGTTCAAGTGTGGCTGGATCCAGGTGCTCATAAGACAGCATCAAGACTTGGCTCTTTTCTATTTATTATCTTTGTGTTGGCTTCATACGCAGGCAGGCATTTCCCCCAGTGTAACAAAATGACTGGCAGCAGCTCCTTGTTTACATCCCACATACAAGGGACCCCAGCAGAAAAGGATGCCCCTGTTTCAGTATCTCAGAAGTCCAGGAATTCACAGGCCCAGCTGTGCAGTCATGTGCCTTACCTCAATCAATCATTGTGCTGGGATGGGCTTGGGAGTGGGGTGCTATAGGTGCTGATTGGCCAGACCTAACATTGCCTATCCAGGGAGGCTGGAATGAGGTTAATCCAAATCCCACTGACTCAAAGTGGAGATGGGTCCCCATAATAAGTCAGAGTGATGTTACCAGACGAGGGGAAAGATATGTCAGGTGAGCATGCACCACCGATGCTCCTGAAGGATCCAGCTATCATCTGATTCTCAAGGGGATCTATGATCCCCAAAATGATCATTTGGGGCTTTTTTCTCCTTTTTTAATCTCAAGGTCATATGCACATTGTAATAATTACTTTCACTTTGTCAGATAAAGAAACTGAGGTTCAGAAGGGTAAAGTATCACCCAAATTCCCATTCTGACTCTAACGCAGGGGTCCCTAAACTACTGAGTAAATCTGCCCTCTGTCTTTTCTTAGAAAGCTCACTTATCTGGGATCATTTTCAGGATTGTCTAAACACTTCTACAGTACATATAAACCAAAGGAACCACACAGCATTCCTCACCCCTCGCTCCCACAGCCCAGACTGGGGCATCCAACCTCCAAAGTGGTCCCCAGTGATTCCTGCCTCCCAGAGAATCCCTAGTGTCCACAGCCGTGTGTGTAGTCCCCTCCCACCTTGAACGGGCCTAACCTGTTGTCTTAGTTCGGCCTGCTACAAGAAAAACACCAAAGACGGGGTGAGGTCAACAACCAGCCTTTTTTCTCACGGCCCTGGAAGCTGGGAAGTCTTTTGCAGGGGCACGTTCTGCCATCACATACAATTTACATTAGGTCCTCTTGAGAGTTCTTATCACCAGGCACAGATAATTTTCTTGTTTTCTGCTCACCAGGAAAGTGCTCAATCCCAGAACCAGGGATGGTTCTTTCTCAAAGGTAAACTCCAGTCTCCTTCCCGGAAAGCAGAAAATTGTATGTAATGTATTAAATGAGAGTTTTCTAAGCTTTCCAAAAAAATGTGCAAGTTGATTCTACTCCAGAAACCCTATTAAATATGCACTTACATTTTTCATTCATTCAACAATATTTACTAAGCACCTACTACATGCCAGACATTATTCTAAGTGCTGAGGACACAGTGGTGGAAAAAACAAGCTAACACTCTATAGGGATTACACTCAAGCGCACATATACAAAGAAAACAAGCCTAAAAAATATTAAGTGATAATGGTTACCCTGAGGACTGTGACAATGGCAGATCTTTATTTTTTGTTTTTCATTCGGAAAAAAAAAATCATGCTTTAGAATATAGTTGTGGGTGGATATTCACAATACACTGCTATGTGAAAAGAAATGAATATAGGAGAATATGCAAAGTATGCTATTTTTGGTAAATATATATATTTATATATTTTGGTAAATATATATGTTTATATATTATATTACTTAGATACATAGTATGTGTTGTGTACTGCTAGAGGTAATTTTTGCCTGGAGGAATTACAGAGGAATTTGCTATTTACTTTTCACGGTGCCCTTCTGTATTTCCCAAGTGTTATGCATTGAGTGCACACAACTTTTATAAATAAGGGAAAATGTTATTTAACAACCATTACAGCTACCTAGCCCTGAGTTATTCTATCCCTTGAGCTATACGAATACCTGAAATTTCTCCATTAGAGTCACTCATCTGATTAAATCTTGTGTTCATGGAGGCTCCTGTTAAAACCCTTAAGAGGAATAGCACACTGGTCTCTCGTCACCTGTGAAATGCAAATGTAAACAAGGGAATCCAAAAATGAAGTGTCACTTTGGAGAGCAGGGAGTCCTCCCTGGCTCAGCATGACTCAGACAGAGAGGGTGATGGACAAAGTCATGACCAGCGTGGGAAAATGAGAAGGAGGCAATGGCCCAGAGGTATGGAGAGAGGAGATCCCCATCCATGCCTCTCCACCTGCCACCACCATCCCAACACCCAAGAGCCACTTTGAAGGTGAGGTCAGAGCTAAGGAGCAGCCTAATGAACACCCTGTTTGCTGAAAGGAAAAGGAAACCTATTTGTTTACAAAGGCCTGGTCAGTGGAAAACAGCTCTGTGGGAGCTCCAGAGCTCCATGTGGGGTAGTAACATCATTCTCTCGTCACAGCCGCCCTAGCTGAACGTCACAGCAGTGCCCAAAGGACTCACTCACCCATCTCTCTCTCCCTGTGGCGTCTGCATGTTTTCATCCATCACCCGGTTTAGTACCATCTGATAGGGAAGGAAGGGTCTTCAGAAGCACAGTGAGACAACAGAGAGAAGGGAGGGTCAGCCAGCAAAGAGACAAACACTTCCTGATAGAATCCTACCATCCACACTTCTCTTTTACCACTTTCTACACTCTCATGGTGCCTGAACTCAATACATCCTCAAAGCCTCCCTCTGCTGCGGCACAATGATCATGCATGTCTAGGGGAGGGAGTGGAGGTGTGACTTAGCCGACATCACTCAAGTCAGTAGCAGAGCGATGCCCCAGATCTCCGACATTGCTTGGGGTCTCCATTACAGCTCATTCTTCCTGCCTTCCCTGGAACCTGAGGCGCAGTAACATGACTCATCACAGGAAGCTTAATATGAAAATGGAATGGGACCTAAATTAAGACAGACAAGTTCAAGTCTATCACCCTCCCCCGAGGCCAGTCAGCCTGTCAGCAAGTCTCGTTGGCTCTTCCTTGAAAATATATTGGAAATTCAGCTCTTCCTTGCAAAGGAGGCCACCCCAGTCTGGGCACCAGGACTTCTGCAGCCACATCCCCTGCTCTCCCAGCTTCCACCTGTGCCCCTCCACAGGCCAGTCCACACAGCACCTCCCCCCCAGTCCTCTCTTTAGAATATAAATGGGATCGTGCCTCTTCCCATCTTGGAGCCTCCTGTGAATGACTTCTGGCCACACTGAAAATAAAGCCTCTGTTGGAAACAGCAGCCTCTTCAACAGCTGGTGTTGGCAAAACCGGACAGCTACATGCAAGAGAATGAAACTGGACTACTGTCTAATCCCATACACAAAAGTAAACTCGAACTGGATCAAGGACCTGAATGTAAGTCATGAAACCATAAAACTCTTAGAAGACAACATAGGCAAAAATCTCCTAAATATAAGCATGAGCGACTTCTTCCTGAACGCATCTCCTCGAGCAAGGGAAACAAAAGCAAAAATGAACTCATGGGACTACACAAACTAAAAACTTTCTGTACAGCAAAGGACACCATCAACAGAACAAAAAGGCATCCTACAGTATGGGAGAATATATTTATAAATGACATATCCGACAAGGGGTTAACATCCAAAATATATAAAGAACTTACATGCCTCAATACCCAAAAAGCAAATAACCCGATTAAAAAATGGGCAGAGGATATGAAGAGACAGTTCTCCAAAGAAGAAATTCAGATGGCCAACAGACACATGAAAAGATGCTCCACATCACTAATCATCAGAGAAATGCAAATTAAAACCACAATGAGATATCACCTCACACCAGTAAGGATGGCCAGCATCCAAAAGACTAAAAACAACAAATGCTGGTGAAGATGTAGAGAAAGGGGAACCCTCCTACACTGCCTGCTGGTGGGAATGTAAGCTAGTTCAACCATTGTGGAAAGCAATATGGAGGTTCCTCAAAAAACTAAAAATAGAAATACCATTTGACCCGGGTATCCCACTCCTTGGAATTTACCCAAAGAATACAACTTCTCAGATTCAAAAAGACATATGCACCCCTATATTTATTGCAGCACTTTTTACAATAGCCAAGATATGGAAGCAATCTAAGTGTCCATCAGTAGATGAACAGATAAAGAAGATGTGGTACATATACACAATGGAATACTATTCAGCCATAAGAAACAAATCCTACCATTTGCAACAACATGGATGGAGCTGGAGGATATTATGCTCAGTGAAATAAGCCAGGCAGAGAAAGACAAGTGCCAAATGATTTCCCTCATTTGTGGAGTATAACAACGAAGCAAAACTGAAGGAACAAAAGAGCAGCAGACTCAGAGACTCCAAGAAGGAACTAGTGGTTACCAAAGGGGAGGGGTGTGGGAGGGCGGGTGGGGAGAGTGGGAGAAGGGGATTGAGGGTATTATGTTTAGTACACATGGTGTGGGGGATCACAGGGAAAACAGTGTAGCACAGAGAAGGCAAATAGTGAATCTGTGGCATCTTACTACACTGAAGGACAGTGACTGCATTGGGGTATGGGTGGGGACTTGATAATATGGGTAAATGTAGTAACCACACTGTTTTTTCATGTGAAAGCTCCATAAGAGTGTATATCAATAATAACTTAATTATAAACAAACAAACAAATAAATAAATAAATAAATAAAATAAAGCCTCTGTTGACTGAGATGGTTGTGGGGGTAGAGAGGCCTAGAGGCAGAGACTGGCTTGCTGTAGGTGGACTTGCTCTGAGTGGATGGGATTCTAGTGACTGACCTGCCACCGTGGGAATAAAGTTTGTATAACCCTTTTACCCTCAAAAAAACAATAAAATAAAGCCTCTGTTTCTCACCTTGGTTATAAGGCAAGACAAGATCAGAGCCCATCTCCTGCCACACCCCCCTCACTAACGCCATCCTTCTCTCTGCTCAGGAGAAGCTGCAGCTCTCCCTCCACCCCGTCCTGGGGCCTTTGCACTTGCTGCTCCCTCTGGCTGTATTTCTCAGCCGCTGGGAGTCTGCATGGCCAGCTTTTTCCTCTTTAGGTCTCAATTCAGAGGTCACCTCCACCGAGAAGCCTTACTGTGGTACATGTCAAATCCCCCAGTCACTCCTATCTCATCAGCGGGGTTACCCTTCCAAGAACTTCTCACCATCAGAAATCACCTTGTTCACCTAGCTGTGTATTTGTGGATTATCTGTCTCCCAGACCACCATACACACACTATGGGGGCAGGAAACAGGTCTCCTTTGTTCAAGCTCCCAGTGCATAGCAGGTGCTCAAAACTTATCTGAGAAGAAGGGAAGGGAAGACAAGGGGCAGGTGGAAGAGAGAGAAAGGGAGACATATGTGGGCTCATCATGGTAACATCCATGCCTCCACACTGAACACTCAAGTAGTCAGTTAACTGAACAGGCCTGCAGGCCCTGAGCCAGTGCCACCCTTCCAGCAGCACCACAAGGGGTATTTTTTGTCACTTGGCTTCGGCCCTCAGTGAGTCTGGTCCAGGCATATTCAGAACGACCAGGGCCTCTCCTAATGAGGTGAGTGGGGTCTCTGCAGCCATTTTCTCTTTGAAGCTTGTAACATTAACGTCATTGTGAATGCTTCTGAATTGGGTTTATGATTCTTACCTCACTCTAACTATAGAGCATTACTGTAAATCTCAGAAAAATAGCCCACACCTATAGAATTCCATCTCCCAGGGTCTAGCCCTGTGCCGAAAAGCTTTATCTTGTGTCCTGGGGTTGGTGGGTGGCCATATAGGAGGCTCAGCGGCCCACACTGAGCTGGGGAGAGAATCATCCCACCCTGCATCAAAAATCACTTCCGCTTCTCTGCAAGGAATGGGGTCCTGGTCAAACCGACCATGGGTGATTCCCCCAAACCCCACTTACTTTCTCCCTCAGGCAAGGAGAAAGCTATATTGATTCTGCAGGCTCCAGGGACGGTAAATTTGCCCCCATCAGGCAGGCTCTGGTGGGCTGGGGAGAAACAAACCATTCCAGCACCTAAATCTAATAAATCTGGGAGAGGTGGCAGCAAGGACTGCAGCCGGGAGGGGGCCAGCGGCTGGGAGAGACTTATGGGGCACCAGCAGGAGAGGAATGGGGGTGGTTGAGCCCATTCTTCTGCCAGCCCCAGATTTATACACTCCAGGCCTAGTTCACTGTCCCCACGGGACCTCAGGGATGTTTTGGCCTCTCCTCCTAGCCTTGGAGTGATTAATCACACAGAGAGGAACACGAGTGTGGGTGTGCCCACGTGTGCTTGGATGTGTGTGTGAATTGTGTATCACTCTCAGTGTGTTTGCATATCTTTGTGTATGCATGTGTTTGTATTTCTGTCTTGGGCAACACCTTTCAAATATATAATATAATATCAGGGTCCTTTTCAAATAGCCTTGTGGGCATTTGCTACAAGGTCCATGTTCCCCTCCCCTCCTGAATGCCATGAAGCCCATCTTCCCTCCCTGAATGTTGAGGTATCTTCTCCAATGCTGACAACAGAGCAAATATTAGAGGTAGCCATGCATTGTATTCAGGGATAAATGAAAATCTATGATTGTAATATGCTAAGAAAATGAGATGGCGGTCCCAAGCTTCTAGCTGCTGAACTACCTTCCTCCTTCCTTCCTGCAAGTCAGTTCTTATTTAGAGCAAAGATTTCAAAAGTCTGTGTCTGCAATCTTTTTTTTTTCAACACACACAGCCTTTCGATTCTCTCTTCTCCAGCCTTCATGACCCACAGCTACACAGTGAGATGGCAGCAACACAGCCTGAATCCTTGAGTCACTGCATGGAGGACAACTGCCCTACAGCATGAACTGACCCCATCAGAATTCAAATAGGAGAAATAAAGCTTTGTTGTGTTAAGCCACAGGGATTGCTTGCTACTGCAGCATTAGTGAGTTTATCCTGACTAATACAACATCTAAATCATCTTACATTTCCCTGGTTATAAATATAAAAATACTTTGTTATACATTGGACTTGACTACTTCTAAAGATCTGTTTATCTCTGAGACTTGAAGGTCCTAACCTCTTACGACTGCATGATCCTAATTCTTTCCCCAGATCACACCACTGTGGTCTCCACAAAGATAAAATCTCATCTTGACATTGCCACCCAACCCTCTGGGGTGTGGGGAGATAAGTCTAAAGATGTTGTCTGGCCTTCCCCCAGAATAGCAAAGCATGAAACTGAGGAGGTTTTTTTTTTTTTCTGTAACCAAAAGGCTTCCACATTTACCACCCTCCTCAGGACTCAGTCAACTGCATGTCATCCTGTGCTGGGCAACTGTTCCAAAACCCAACCCAATCCCCTGCTCCCTAAATGCCTTTCTATGATCAAAATCCTCCTGATTAAGTAAACCACTTTGAAATTAATTATAGCAGAACTCCAGAAATGTTCTTTGGCTTCAAGCAAGCTGGGTGTCTTGAGGGGTTTATCCTGGCTCTTGTCCAGGTGAACTGGACACTCATGTCCGACTGGAATGCCAGTGATTTGGATTCAAATCCCCACTCTGGCATTTCCTCGCAGCATGAACTCTGACAAGTTACTTAGTCTCTGAGCCTCATGTTCCTCATCTGTAAAATGTGGATAATAGTGCCTAACATAAGGCTGTCCTGAGGATACACAGAACATGAAACTAGTTCTCCAAGGTGATGTGAATAAGAGCAGCAGTGTGTGTAACCAGAATGGGGAAATGCACCTGTATTCAGAATTATTTTTCTCCCTGACCTGGAAAAGTGTCAGTACTACTGCCATTGGAGTCACCAGTGTGGATCAGGATACTGCCTCCAGAGATAAAGTTGACCTGAAAAATTATCCCTGCAGTTCACTATCGCTCTCTAGCTAAGATTGGCGTCTCAGATATATCACTGTTATCAGGAGGGGAATGTGACATGAAGCTAATAGATGTTGATGAGGAGGACAGTCAGTGCTTGGCCACTGTTGGAGATGTCCTGGTCAATGATGAGAAGCCCCAGGCACTAAAGAGACAGCATGAAAGTAGTATATGAATCACCTCTCCTCTTGAGGTCTCCGTTTCTCCCAAGTAAAATCCATAGGATGTAGTGAGGGTGTCCTAAAGTGGCTGCCACAAATTTTAAAGTGTGGTGGACTTGTGAGATGTTACAATTGCTATTGCCATAATCATTATTATTTACCCTTCTTCCCATGAAAGCCCTTACAAAGCCACCCCTCCCTCAGTGCTCCCCACATCTTCTCCCTCCTGGAGCCCCTCGCTATGAGGATGAGTGAATCAAAATCTAAGACTCCAATTTCCAGGACTCTCCTGAAATCACTGTTTGTTCTCCAAGAGGGTGACTTTTAATTCCTTTGTAGGTGAGTGGCTGGCTTTCATTACCTCTCTACTGTCATGGAAACCAGTGCATTGGCAACTTGGCATGGAAACAGTAACACAGTTTTCTTCTTCAAGAAGCAGAGGAAAGGCTGAGACAACTGCAGGGCAGCAAGAGGAAACCTTACATTTGATTTATCTCCCTTTGTGAAGGAAGAGCCACTCAGAAGACGCCAATGGGAAATTTTGGCAGAGCCCCGGAGCTGACTTCAGGACCACGGAAAGCTTCCTACAGAGCTAAAGCTTGAGCAAGAAGGATACATGACACCCTCAACTTCTTCTTCAGACCACGGAGTATTAAAGA
Organism: Smutsia gigantea; assembly: GCA_032199065.1. Taxonomy (NCBI): domain Eukaryota; kingdom Metazoa; phylum Chordata; class Mammalia; order Pholidota; family Manidae; genus Smutsia; species Smutsia gigantea. Next base: position 472,890 of record JAVSCE010012667.1, read on the forward strand.
CGGGGACTGTGCTGTGTTTAAGAGTGCCAGAATGCCAGAGAGGAATTTTTTTAACACACTTCTAGCAAACACAAACATTTTTGTTTGGTTTCATTAATCTACAGTTACATATGTAACATTATGGTTACTAAACTCCCCACTTCATCAGGTCCCCCCCACTTACCCCATTATAGTCACTGTCCATCAATGTAGTGAGATGCTATAGAATCACTACTTGCCTTCTCTGAGTTGTACAGCCCTCCCCGTGCCCCCCCCCAACATTACGTCTGCTAATCGTAATGCCCCCTTTTCGCCCTTGTCCCTCCCTTTCCACCCATCCTCCCCAGTCGCTTCCCCATTGGTAACTGTTAGTCCGTTCTTGGGTTCTGTGAGTCTGCTGCTGTTTTTTTCTTTCAGTTTTTTTCTTTGCTCTTATGCTCCACATATGAGTGAAATCATTTGATACTTGTCTTTTTCCGCTTGGCTTATTTCACTGAGCATAATACCCTCTAGCTCCATCCATGTTGTTGCAAATGGTAGGATTTGTTTTCTTCTTATGGCTGAATAATATTCCATTGGTATATGTAACACCTCTTCTTTATCCATTCATCTACTGATGGACACTTAGGTTGCTTCCATTTCTTGGCTACTGTAAATAGTGCTGCGATAAACATAGGGGTGCATCTGTCTTTTTCAAACTGGACTGATGCATTCTTAGGGTAAATTCCTAGGAGTGGGATTCCTGGGTCAAATAGTATTTCTATTTTCAGTTTTTTGAGGAACCTCCATACTGCTTTCCACAATGGTTGAACTAATTTGCATTCCCACCAGCAGTGTAGGAGGGTTCCCTTTTCTCCACATCCTTGCCAACATTTCTTGTTGTTTGTGTTTTGGATGTTGGCCATCTTTACTGGTGTGAGGTGATATCTCATTGTGGTTTTACTTTGCATTTCTCTGATGATTAACAATGTGGAGCATCTTTTCATGTGCCTGTTGGCCATCTGAATTTCTTCTTTGGAGAAGTGTCTATTCATATCCTCTGCCCATTTCTTAATTGGATTATTTGCTTTTTGTTTGTTAAGGTGTGTGAGTTCTTTATATATTTTGGATGTCAACCCCTTATTGGATAGGTCATTTATGAATATATTCTCCCGTTCTGTGGGATGTCTTTTTGTTCTATTGATGGTGTCCTTTGCTGTACAGAAGCTTTTCAGCTTGATATAGCCCCACTTGTTCATTTTTGCTTTTATTTCCCTTGCCTGGGAGATATGTTCATGAAGAAGTCGCTCATGTTTATGTCCAAGAGATTTTTGCCAATGTTTTTTCTAAGAGTTTTATGGTTTCATGACTTACATTCAGGTCTGTGATCCACCTTGAGTTTACCTTTGTGCATGGGGTTAGACAGTAGTCGAGTTTCATTCTCTTACATGTAGCTGTCCAGTTTTTCCAACACCAGCTGCTGAAGAGGCTGTCATCTCCCCATTGTATATTCAAGGCTCCTTTATCATATATTAATTGACTGTATATGTTTGGGTTAATGTTTGGATTTTCTATTGTGTTCCACTGGTCTGTGGGTCTGTTTTTGTGCCAATACCAAATTGTCTTGATTACTGTGGCTTTGTAGTAGAGCTTGAAGTCAGGGAGTGTAATTCCCCCTGTTTTATTCCTCCTTCTCAGGATTGCTTTGGCTATTCGGGGTCTTTTGTGGTTCCATATGAATTTTAGAACTATTTGTTCCAGTTCATTGAAGAATGCTGTTGGTATTTTGATAGGGATTGCATTGAATCTGTAGATTGCTTTAGGTAGTATAGCCATTTTGACAGTGTTCTTCCAAGAGCATGGGATGAATTTCCGTTTGTTAGTGTCCTCTTTAATTTCTCTTAGAAGTGCCTTGTAGTTTTCAGGGTATAGGTCTTTCACTTCCTTCCCTAGGTTTATTCCTAGGTATTTTATTCTTTTTCATGAGATTGTGAATGGATTTGTTTTCCTGATTTCTCTTTCTGCTAGTTCATCTTTAGTCATTAGGAAAGCAACAGATTTCTGTGTGTTAATTTTGTATCTGGCAACTTTACTGAATTCAGATATTAGTTCTAGTAGTTTTGGAGTGGAGTCTTTAGGGTTTTTTATGTACAATATCATGTGATCTGCAAAGAGTGACAATTTGACTTCTTCTTTACCTAGCTGGATGCCTTGTATGTCTTTGTTTTGTCTGATTGCGATTGCCGTGGCTAGGACCTCCAGTACTATGTTGAATAACAGTGGGGAGAGTGGGCATCCCTGTCTTGTTCCCGATCTTAGATGAAAAGCTTTCAGCTTCTTGTTGTTAAGTATGATGTTGGCTGTGGGTTTGTCATATATGGCCTTTATGATGTTGAGGTACTTGCCCTCTATACCCATTTTGTTGAGAGTTTTATCATGAATGGATGTTGAATTTTGTCAAATGCTTTTTCAGCATCTATGGAGATGATCATGTGGTTTTTGTTCTTCTTTTTGTTGATGTGGTGGATGATGTTGATGGATTTTCGAATGTTGTACCATCCTTGCATCCCTGGGATGAATCCCACTTGATCATGGTGTATGATGTTCTTGATGTATTTTTGAATTCGGTTTTGCTAATATTTTGTTGAGTATTTTTGCATCTACGTTCATCAGGGATATTGGTCTGTAATTTTCTTTTTTGGTGAGGTCTTTGCCTGGTTTTGGTATTAGAGTGATGCTGGCTTCATAGAATGAGTTTGGAAGTATTCCCGCCTCTTCTATATTTTGGAAAACTTTAAGGAGAATGGTATTATTTCTTCTCTATATGTCTGGTAAAATTCAGAGGTGAATCCATCTCTCCCGGGGGTTTTGTTCTTAGGTAGTTTTTTGATTACCGATTCAATTTCTTTGCTGGTAATTGGTCTGTTTAGGTTTTCTGTTTCTTGCTTGGTCAGTCTTGGAAGTTTGTATTTTTCTAAAGAAGTTGTCCATTTCTTCTAGGTTTTCCAGCTTGTTAGCATATAGATTTTCATAGTATTCCCTTATAATTCTTTGTATTTCTGTAGGGTCTGTCATGACTTTTCCTTTCTCATTTCTGATTCTGCTTATGTGTGTAGATTCTCTTTTTCTCTTAATAAGTCTGGCTAGGGGGTTATCTATTTTGTTTATTTTTTCAAAGAACCAGCTCTTGGTTTCACTGATTTTTTTCTATTGTTTTATTCTACTCAATTTTATTTATTTCTTCTCTAATCTTTATTATGTCCCTCCTTCTGGTGACTTTGGGCCTCATTTGTTCTTCTTTTTCCAATTTCAATAATTGTGTCTTTTATTGGATTAAAGATGGTGGCGTGAGAGGTGAGACAGTGGCTTCCTCCTAAAACCTCATATAATATGAAAATAAAGCTACTTCAACTACTCTTGAAAGAGCAACGGGAAAGAGGACGGCAACAAACTGCATACACCTGGAGACAAGAGCAGCCCTCACAGAAAAGGGTAACGTACTAAAGCTGTGGTCCTGGGGGATCCAAGCCCTTCCCCCACCCCAGCTCACCAGTGGGAGGAACAGGAATGGAGCAGGGAGGGAGTGGAGATGTGGGACTGCTGAATACCTAACTCTGGAGATCTGCTCTGGGAGCACAAACCTACATTTCATGGTGCTTGCATGATACTCTTGTAATTAGGGGGTTGGAAAGCTAAGACAGGCAGAATTCCTGGAGAGGCTAAGAATCCAGCTGCTTGTGAAAGCAGGGATTCATAACCAGCTGCTCTGGGACAAAAGAAAGGCGGGCAGTCTGAGAGACTTCCTAACAAAGACGCCCTTAGCAAGAGGGCGGCTAAAGGGGCAAGGATTGCACAGAGCTTACTGCTCAGGAGAAAGGACAGGCAGACAAAATTGTCAGGATGCACTCTGCCCAGCAGGTTGGGAGCTTTCACGATCTTCAGGTGCTCCAGGTCTCTGGCTGCCTATACAGCTCCAAGAACGCTTTCTGTGACAGGCAGACTAGTGTGCCTTTCTTCTGACCAGCCCCACTGGGCTCACAAACCGGGAAATACTTCCCTGGTGTTAGGCCAGCCAGAGGGAAGATCTGTCTACAGCAACTAAAAATGCAAAGCACAGAGGCTTATACCTGTGTGCTCAGCCCACTGGTTCAGGCAGTGGAGACAGGCATAGCAGCCAGGAACCAGCAAACAGCCCTTTCCTCCCGGGAGGCACCAATACCACTCCCCTACAATCCCCACATTGCTTCAGGGGCTGGGCAGCTCCAGAGAGTAGAACGTCTGGGGACTAGAGGGCGCCATACACAAATATGAAATGCCAAAGGAACCTGGTCCAGAGTAAAATTATGAACACAACTCCTAAGAAAGATTTAAATGATATTGACCTCATGACTGTCCCTGAAAGGGAGTTCAAAATAAAAATCATTAACATGCTCATGGAGGTACGGGAAGATATTCAAGAACTCAGGAATGAATTCCGGTCAGAGATCCAATCATTGAAGAACACAATGGACCGTATTAAAAGCAGATTGGATATGGAGGAGGAGACAATAAATGAAATAGAAACTAGAGAAGAGGAATACAAAGAGGCTGAGGCACAGAGAGAAAAAAGAATCTCCAAGAATGAAAGAATATTGTGAGAACTGTGTGACCAATCCAAACGGAACAATATTCGCATTATAGGGGTATCAGAGGAAGAAGAGAGAGAAAAAGAAATAGAAAGCATCTTTGATGAGGTGACTGCTGAAAACTTCCCCAATTTGGGCAAGGAGATAGTCTCACAGGCCATGGAGGTGCACAGATCTCCCAACACAAGGGACCCAAGGAAGACAACAGCAAGACATATAGTAATTAAAATGGCAAAGATCAAGAATAAGGACAGACTATTAAAAGCAGCCAGAGAGAGAAACAGGATCACATACAAAGAAAAACCCATCAGGCTATCATCAGTCTTCTCAGCAGAAACGTTATGGGCCAGAAGGGAGGGGCATGATGTATTTAATGCAATGAAGCAGAAGGGCCTTGAACCAAGATTACTTTATCCAGCAAGATTACCACTTAAATTTGAAGGAGGGATTAAACAATTCCCAGATAAGCAAAAGGTGAGAGAATTTACCTCCCACAAACCATCTCTACAGTGTATTTTGGAGGGACTGCTATAGATGGAAGTGTTCCTACAGATTAATAGCTGTCACCAGAGGTAATAAAACCACAGTAAAGAAAATAGAACAGCTAATTACAAAGAAAACAGAACAGCTAATCACTAAGAAAATGCAAAATTACATTAACTATCCCCAAAGTCAATCAAGGGATAGACAAACAGTACAGAATATGATACCTAATATATAAAGAATGGAATAGAAAGAAAAAGGAGGAAACAAACAAACAAACAAAAACAGAACCTTTAGATTGTGTTTGTAATAGCATATTAAGTTAGTTGTCAGACTTTTAGATAGTAGGGAAGTTAACCTTGAACCTTTGGTAACCACGAATCTGAAGCCTGCAATGCCAATAAGTACATACCTATCCATAATCACCCTAAATGTAAATGGACTGAATGCACCAGTCAAAAGACATAGAGTCACTGAATGGATAAAAAAACAAGACCATCTATATGCTGCCTTCAAGAGACTCACTTTAAACCCAAAGACATACACAAACTAAAAGTGAAGGGATGGAAAAAGATATTTCATGCAAACAACAAGGAGAAAAAAGCAGGTGTTGCAGTACTTGTATCAGACAATTTAGACTTCAAAACGAAGAAAGTAGCAAGAGATAAAGAAGGACATTACATAATGATAAAGGGGTCAGTCCAACAAGATAAAACCATTATAAATATATATGCACCCAACACAGGAGTGCCTGCATATGTGAAACAAATACTAACAGAATTAAAGGAGGAAATAGACAGCAATGCATTCCTTTTAGGAGACTTCAACACACCATTCACTCCAAAGGACAGATCAACCAGAGGGAGAATAAGTAAAGACACAGAGGCACTGAACAACACACTAGAACAGATGGGCCTAACAGACAGCTACAGAACTCTGCACCCAAAAGCAGCAGGATACACATTCTTCTCAAGTGCACATGGATCATTTTCCAGAATAGACCACACACCAGGCCACAAAAAGAACCTCAGTAAATTCAAAAATATTGAAATCCTACCAAGCAACTTCTCAGATCACAAAGGTATAAAACTAGAAATAAATTTTAGAAAGAAATCAAAAAGGTTCACAAATACATGGAGACTTAACAACATTCTCCTAATTAATCAATGGGTTAACAACCAAATCAAAACAGAAATCAAACAATACATGGAGACTAATGACAACAACAACACAAAGCCACAACTTCTGTGGGACGCAGCAAAGGCAGCTCTAAGAGGAAAGTATATTGCAATCCAGGCCTATTTAAAGAAGGAAGAACATTCCCAAGTGAATAATAGTCTAAAGACACAATTACTGAAATTGGACAAAGAAGAACAAATGAGGCCCAAAGAAGGAGGGACATAATAAAGATCAGAGAAGAAATAAATAAAATTGAGAAGAATAAAACAACAGAAAAAAATCAGTAAAACCAAGAGCTGGTTCTTTGAAAAAATAAACAAAATAGATAAACCCCTAGCCAGACTCATTAAGAGAAAAAGAGAATCTACACACATAAACAGAATCAGAAATGAGAAAGGAAAAATCACGACGGACCCCACAGAAATACAAAGAATTATAAGAGAATATTATGAGAATCTTTATGCTAACAAACTGGAAAACATAGAAGAAATGGACAACTTCTTAGAAAAATACAACCTTCCAAGACTGACCAAGCAACAAACAGAAAAACTAAACAGACCAATCACCACCAATGAAAGTGAATCAGTAATCAAAAAACTACCTAAGAACAAAACCCCCGGGCCAGAAGGATTCACCTCTGAATTCTACCAGACATACAGAGAAGAAATAAAACCCATTCTCCTTAAAGTTTTTCAAACAACAGAAGAGGAGGGAATACTTCCAAACTCATTCTATGAAGCCAGCATCACTCTAATACCAAAACCTGGCAAAGACCTCATCAAAAAAGAAAACTACAGACCAATATCCCTTATGAACGTAGATGCAAAAATACTCAACAAAATATTAGCAAACCGAATTCAAAAATACATCAAGAGGATCATACACCATGATCAAGTGGGATTCATCCCAGGGATGCAAGGATGGTACAACATTCAAAAATCCATCAACATCGTCCACCACATCAACAAAAAGAAGAAACAAAAACCACATAATCATCTCCATAGATGCTGAAAAAGCATTTGACAAAATTCAGCATCATTCATGATTAAAACTCTCAACAAAATGGGTATAGACGGCAAGTACCTCAACAGAATAAAGGCCATATATGACAAACCCACAGCTAACATCATACTTAACAGCGAGAAGCTGAAAGCTTTTCATCTAAGATCGGGAACAAGACAGGGATGCCTACTCTCTCCACTGTTATTCAACATAGTACTGGAGGGCCTAGCCACGGCAATCAGACAAAACAAAGACATACAAGGCATCCAGATTGGTAAAAAAGAAGTCAAATTGTCACTATTTGCAGATGATATGATATTGTACATAAAAAACCCTAAAGACTCCACTCCAAAACTACTAGAACTAATATCTGAATTCAGCAAAGTTGCAGGATACAAAATTAACACACAGAAGTCTGTTGCTTTCCTATACACTAATGATGAACTAACAGAAAGAGAAATCAGAAAAACAATTCCATTCACAATTGCATCAAAAAGAATTAACATAGCTAGGAATAAACCTAACGAAGGAAGTGAAAGACCTGTACTCTGAAAACGACAAGACACTCCTAAGAGAAATTAAAGAGGACACTAACAAATGGAAATGCATCCCATGCTCTTGGCTAGGAAGAATAAATATTGTCAAAATCGCTATACTACCTAAAGCAATCTACAGATTCAACGCAATCCCTATCAAAATACCAACAGCTTTCTTCAATGAAATGGAATCAATAATTATAAAATTCATATGGAACCACAAAAGACCCCGAATAGCCAAAGCAATCCTGAGAAGGAGGAATAAAACAGGGGGAATTACACTCCCTGACTTCAAGCTCTACTACAAAACCACAGTAATCAAGACAATTTGGTACTGGCACAAAAACAGACCCACAGACCGGTGGAACAGAATAGAAAATCCAAACATTAACCCAACATATACAGTCAGTTAATATTTGAAAAAGGAGCCTTGGATATACAATGGGGAGATGACAGCCTCTTCAGCAGCTGGTGTTGGAAAAACTGGAGAGCTACATGTAAGAGAATGAAACTGGACTACTGTCTAACCCCATACACAAAGGTAAACTCAAGGTGGATCAAAGACCGGAATGTAAGTCATGAAACCATAAAACTCTTAGAAAAAAATATAGGCAAAAATCTCTGGGACATAAACATGAGCGACTTCTTCATGAACATATCTCCCTGGGGAAGGGAAACAAAAGCAAAAATGAACAAGTGGGACTATATCAAGCTGGAAAGCTTCTGTACAGCAAAGGACACCAACAGTAGAACAAAAAGAGATCCTACAGTATGGGAGAATATATTCATAAATGACGTATCCGATAAGGGGTTGACATCCAAAATATATGAAGAACTCATGCACCTTAACAAACAAAAAGCAAATAACCCAATTAAGAAATGGGCAGGGGACATGAATAGACACTTCTCTAAAGAAGAAATTTAGACAGTCAACAGGCAGATGAAAAGATGTTCCACATCGCTAATCATCAGAGAAATGCAGATTAAAACCACAATGAGATATCACCTCACACCAGTGAGGATGGCCAACATCCAAAACACAAACAACAACAAATGTTGGCGAGGATGTGGAGAAAAGGGAACCCTCTACACTGCTGGTGGGACTGCAAATTAGTTCAACCATTGTGGAAAGCAGTATGGAGGTTCTTCAAAAGACTCAAAATAGAAATACCATTTGACCCAGGAATTCCACTCCTAGGAATTTAACCTAAGAATACAGCAGCCCAGTTTGGAAAAGACAGATGCACCCCTATTTTTATCGCAGCACTATTTACAATAGCCAAGAAATGGAAGCAACCTAAGTGTCCATCATTAGATGAATACATAAAGATGTGGTACATATACCCAATGGAATATTATTCAGCCATAAGAAGAAAACAAATCCTACCATTTGCAACAACATGGATGGAGCTAGAGGGTATTATGCTCAGTGAAATAAACCAAGCCGAAAAAGACAAGTATCAAATGATTTCACTCATATGTGGAGTATAAGAACAAAGAAAAAAACTGAAGGAACAAAATAGCCGCAGATTCACAGAACCCAGGAACGGCCTAATAGTTGCCAAAGGGAAAGGGACTGGGGAAGATGGGTGGAAAGGGAGGGATAAGAGGGAAAAAGGGGCATTATGATTAGCAGATGTAATGTTGGGGGGGCATGGGGAGGGCTGTACAACTCAGAGAAGACAAGTAGTGATTCTATAGCATCTCACTACGCTGATGGACAGTGACTGTAATGGGGTTGGTGGGGGTACCTGATGAAGGGGGAAGTTTAATAATCATAATATTGCACATGTAATTGTAGATTAATGATCCAAAATAAATTTAAAAAAACCCAAAAAACTAAGCATATAGAAAATATTCACAATGATACAGAAGACTGGATACAGACTAAGAAACCAGAAGTAAAAGACACATGAAAGAAGTATAAGAAAAATTAAGGTAAACTGAGCACATATCAGATCATGGAATCTCTGTCTCCCTCTCCTCCTCCAACCTCTAGCCCATATTCTCACCAAAAATTTGGGTAGAGGGAGGCAGAGGCAAGGTGAAACACTCCCTAAACATTCAGAAACTATAAATATACTTTAAGGTACATAACCAATTTCACAAACAGAAGATCTTAATAGTCTTTTTTGGCCAAATTTAACACGTATAGCTTTAGCAATGTGGATGAAATAACTGATATTCATTGGCTTGCCACATATATACATAATATATTTTAAGAACCATTTAGAAATAATGGTGTTTCAACTTTCCGTTGAGTCAATAGTTCGACAACTATTAACTGCGCCTCTCCTACACGCCAAGCACTGTTCTGGAAGTGAGCAAAAGACAACCTCCTGCTCTCGAAGTAGTGAACTACGTATGTCAAATTCTGAAAAGTGCTAAATAGAAAAGTTAAGCAGGCTAAAGGGAAGTGGGAGTACAGGGATAGATGGATGTCGTTCTGTGCACAGTGTTCGGTTAACGACTGGGCAGACCTGGAAAGTGACAAAGCATGTCTGTGGGAGGAGTATTCTAGTCAGAAAACAGCTGTATTCAAGCTCTGAGAAGGATCGTCACCACTGGTGGCTTCTGCATCACTAGTGACATATTCTGAGCTGTCTTCAAGCACCCAGAAAGCTTAGTCTTCACATGCATCCAAACTGATTCTACAGCACTTTTTAAATCTATATGTGGCACTGTCACTGGAAGTTGAAATCTCAAGCTGAACACTGATTTGTATAACATAGGGAAACTGTTTTTACTTATCCTACACACATATATTCAAGATTTCACCAACCTAACCACTTACCATATTGTTTCTTAGTAATATCTAAAAGGCTAATATATATAATCACTGAATATGGTTAAATTTCTCAAAACTACAAGAGTTGAAAAGAAGAGCCAAGGAATAGGAGAAAATAATCACAATGCATAATTGTTAGCAAAGATTTATTCTCCAAACTATAAGGAATATCTGAAAAAATTGGCAAAGACGTTCAGATGTATGAATAGTCAGTTCAGAGAAGACAAAACCAGAATGGCTAACAAATAATCCAAGTATGCAAATTAAAAACAAGTTATTTCATATCCCAGACATAAACAAAGAATTAAAAGCTAACAATAAGAAATGTTAGCAATAGCAGACACTCTCATTCATTTCTTCCGGGACCATAAATTAGACATGGATTTAGACATATCTAGCCAAAATAATAGTACACATACTATAAAACTGTGCTTGCTGTAGGTGCCTGGGAGATCCTTCATCAAGTTAAGAAAGTAATTAACAGTTTTTAACAAGTATGGCATCTACAAAATTCCTGAACTCTCTCTCATGGGGACTACTGTTCCTGTCAAATCCCGCTGGTCCTTCAGAGCCCAGACACTCCACTAATTTCCATGCCTCCATGAAGGGCTTCACTGGCCTGGCTAACATTGAACTATTCCTCACATCAGGTTTGCCAAACTTGTCTGCTGTTGGACTCAAAGCCCAGAACACTTCTCAAACTAATCAAATCACAATCTCTGGGGGTGGGACACAGACATCAGTATTTTTTGAAGTTCATCAGGTGATTCCAATGAGCAGACAGGACAGAGACCGCTGCCCTGCCGTACTAAATATCCCTTATGTAAGCCACTCAAAATATGAGAATTTCAAATATTGCTTAGTGGTGATTTTTCATGACAAAAATACAAGCTGCTTAAGGACAAGTTCAAAAGCTTAGTACAATAGAATGTATTGAAATGCAGAAAAGTAATGACACTGGTTCTCAAGTGGGGGTAATTTGATGATATCTGGAGACATTTTTTGGTTGTCACAGCAGTGGGGAAAGACACACTAGTGACACCCAGTAGGCAGACCAGGGGTGCTGCTAAGCACCCTCTGCCACGTAAGGCAACCACACCCCAACAAAGAATCATCCAGCCCAAAATGGCAACAGTGCCAAAACTGGAAATCCCTGCCCTAGAGAAGGGCCAGCATCACAGAGCTGACTGGAAATACATAAAATGGACCTTAAGCAAAAAGAAAAAGACCATTAGGAGTTTATAGTATAAGAACTTCTATAAATTCTACACCCCGCTGCATGCCCTAGAAAATATAGCAACTGCCAAGTTACTAAGCATTCCTCCTGGGACAAGGTAAGGAAAGGCATGTGAACTGTGAGAAGAAACCCTGAATGACTCTCACCAGCTTTCTCAGGAGGCTACCCTGTCCCCCACACCCCACCTCTACACTGAGAAACAGAAACAGTTTTTCTGAGTGAAACAACAAATTAAATTAACCGTAGAACGAGTTTAGTAACACCTGTTAAGTGTGGTTAAACAAACAAGTTAGGTTCAGTTCACATATGAGGAATCAACGAATTTTTATTTACCATGAAGAGCTGCCCTGCATTTCCTTTGTTTTGAGCCCTCACCAACGTCCCTCCCATATTCACTGATCTCGCTCAGTGTGTTAGTTCTGATGTTACTCATAATTAAGCTACTTTTTGTACAGCTGTTGATTATTGAATTAAGGCTGCAATTTATAATCATCTGGTGAGATTTAAAAATAACTGATACCTAGCCATGTCTCTCCCCCAATTCTGATTTAGCTGGTGTGGGTGGGACTCAGGCACTTGGGGGTATTTAAAACCCCTAGTGTTATTCCACTGTGCAGCCAGGGTTGAGAGCCATTGTCCTAAAGAGACATATAATCCAGTTAACTGCTTCATTATTCCAACTACGCCAGACCTAAGTTTTTTCACTTCCAGAAAATAGGTGACTGTAGAAGAGAAACATTTTCAGCTAGTAAATAACCTCCAGGTATGGAAAATGGAGAATAATAGGAACATTTTCTAAGTATGTATAAAATTATATAATAGAAATCAGTTGGAAAATGGGGTTTAATGTTGTATTTTCCTTTATAAACATCTTAGCAAGTATATCTGAGAAATAATCTCAACAGAAATAATTTTAAGTTTTGGAATAGGAAGATAATAACCAATGGTTAACTTGAGAGTAACTGTGCGCACATTCACCTACAAACTCATTTTTCCCAAACACTATTTCTAAGGTTAAACAAGCTTCATTAAAATGCCAGGTATGACAAAGGCTTGCTGACAAATAATTACCTCAATCACTGGGGTCTCAGCAATTGCAGTGAGAATGACTCTGCTTGCCAAGGCTTCTGCTTGTACTATTGTCTCAGCATCTGCTGAAAACGGCCAAGAAACAACACTGAATATACATCTGAAAATCCCAGGATCAGATGGCATGAAAAGAACTTTTATCTCTTCTGTGGCATGAGGTCTTATGATGACTTTATTCTTGAAAACTAAACAAGGATACGCTGAAAGGTCCACCTTAAAAAAAAGAGCCACATGGTTTGTTAAGAAATGGCTTCATACTGGAAAGTGAGAAGCAGAATCAACTAGCTTAAGTCACTCAAACCACCGAATCTAGAAATTTATTACCTCTTCAAAAATACCCAAGTTTTATAACTCATATCTGTAAAGTACAATTAGTCAAAATTATGAAGCCTTATGATGGTAAGATGAATATGTGTCCCCTGGTCTATTTTAGAGTAAAAGGTTACTTATACCCTCACTTTCCTTGAAAGACAACACTGGAAAAGGCAGCCCTTCACAGCATTGAACACAGTCCTGGGACCTGGCTTCTGCAGGTGTACAAGCAGGGGTTACACTGATCTCTAGGGTCTTCACCAGGTCTTCCAGTTTATGGTTATGACTCACTCCAAACCCTCTGTCTTCATTGCAAGAAGGATCTTCTTTTCTACTCTCATTTCAGAGGTAACACTACCTCCTGTCTGCCCCTAGAATGAGGTCTTCCATCTCACCTCCTCCTACCCTCAATACTTTCCTCCAGTCACCTGCTTTCCAACTAGCCTTGGAATCAGAGGGGAAGGCTGCGAAAAGGGAGGAGAAAGAGTAGACCCAATCTTATTTTACTAGGTGAATAAGTTTCTACTGGGAGGTGAGAGGGAAGAGTAAGTCCATCCACTGATGTCCATCTGTGAGCAGTCATACAAGCAGGAAGTTCCAAAGCAGCAGTGGCTGACCGTATTTCCACCCTCCCTACTCAATGACATCCAAACGGTCATTGCAATTGTGAGAGGGGATTAAAAATATAGTATTTTGGTAGCTCTACTTGGTCACATGACAGACGCTTACTATAAAAGGTAATGTTAACATTGTATTTCCAGGTTATTTGAAAAGATCATGTAGGAACATGATCAGAGATATTAGTCAAAAAGACTCCACTTACTAAATGAAGGCATAGATAGCCAGAATAACTTGCTTCTTTGATAAATGACAGTAAGATAATATCAACTGCATTTAACAAAACCAACAAGTAGATACCAGAAACTCAGAGCTTTCAATCAGTATTTTAAATAGCACTAAAAGCCCATTTACATGATTTTACAAATAAATAACAGTGAAATATAAATAATAATAATAACTGATGGAAAATTAGAAATACATTCAGATTCCACTTATTACACTGGAAATACAACAAAAGGGGGACCAAGAAAAATATCCCAATTCCGATGATCCTGTGCAAAATGTGAAAGCATGTGGGGACAGACTCCTCAGTATAAAAGGAAGAACTACACGATGAAGAAATCCAGCATTAATCATAATGCAATTGCTAAGTCAAAGAAGACAGACACAGAAGGCTTACCTTTTCCCCATTAACACTAACACTGAGAACCCTGATGCTGACCTGCAGCCAGCGGTCAGTTGGATTAAGTACACTAAGAAGAGTTTGTGAAGCAATGCCAACACAGCAGGCATGAGGAAACTGCAATTCCTCAGGTACTCTTACTTTTCCTGGGTAAAAATAAAGCATAGCCAAGGTCAAGTTACATCAAACACCTGATTAAAAGTACAACTGGTTCAACGGCAATCTTTATATGACTACCTGTGTATAACCCAAGAGCTAAGGTATAAAGTGCCCTGAATCTTTAGGAGTCCCTGACATTGTGGAAGCCTCAGCACAGGCTGGCCAACAACTGTTTTCCTAATGTATCCAGCCCAGGAAGAAAAACAATTAAAATTGATCAAACTCACAATTCACAGCTTATCAACTCTTTGATGTTATTACCTATCAGTAATCTTTTCCTTTTTTTTCTCCCAAATATCAGCCACTGCCTAACCTAATAAGAAACTACAGAGACTCTACTTTTCAAAGTACACACATCTACTCAGATTTTTAATATGACCTATCTTTTGCCATCCTTATGTAGGAACTAAATTTGGAATTTCCTTGAGAAGAAAAAACTGGTAGAGAAGACAGCACAGTGGTGACTGTGTGTACTGTGTCAGGAAGAGCACAACACCCAGCTCTGCTTAACAGGGTTCCTGTCAGTAAGAGAAACCAGGGTCAGTTCAGCCCTGCAGACAGAGTGGAAGATACTCTCTAGTATCACAAATGTTACCCCCCAAAGCCTTAAAAGCTATAAGGAGATGTACTCCTTCAGGGAGCCATCTCTGAACTGGATGTTTCCTAGCTGAAAGAATAACAGAAATCTGAGTGCAGAGCAGGAGAGAGAAAGGAAGACAAAGGCATAGGGAGTTTTGCTTGCATAACTGTTCATGTCTTTCTAAGGCCACCTGAGAGACACCTGCACAGAAATAGATTATGGTCTGTGTTTTCAATTCAGAAGAAAAAAACTTACAAGAAATTCAGGCCAATCTGTATCTCCTTAAAACAAAGTCGTTTTGTAGTCCCATTTGAGAAAATTCAATTTTTAATAGTAAGCAACAATAAGCAGTAACAGAGAAAAGGCATCTTACCAGATTGTGACATCATTCCTGAATCCCATGGTTTAATTCCACAGTTTGCACCAACAGGCTGCCCAGGAAAAAGTTTTGCTGCGCTTAGAAAATTCTGATTTAAGGCATTAGAGTACAGGTTACAAAGGAGAGAAGAACCCATTAATCCAGAACCGTTATTTTGACCTAGACAAATCCCCATGTGTTCGCCTGCCACTGGCACAGTGGGGTAAGGACAACTTCCTGAGAGTCCACAGGCTGGAGCACTGCCAGCCTGTGGCAGCGCCACATCCCTGGCAGAAGGTGGTGCTCCCAAATCCTGCTGGGTGAGGGGTGCTGCGGGGAAAGCATGTAGAGCCGAGAATGCAGGGGCTGTGGGGCCATGAGTCTCAGTGCTGAGACCGGCAGAGTGCGGGGCTCTGGAGGCCGGCTCAGGAGGAACCTGGTCACTCCACATGCAGTAGCCTTTCAGGGCATCTCCAGAAGTTACCCTGTCACCATGGTTCACAGTTGCAGGGCGCAACACAGGGTGGAGTGGCGGTGTTGACACAGCTGGGTGGCTGTGATCTGACCCACCTGGTACAGCCAGGCTCATCTGGCTCAGTTCACTGGGGCCTGACTTCATACTTCTTGTGCTGCCTTCCGACAGATCTCCACTTTGGCAGCAAAGCTCTTTCCTCAAGCTAAAGTTTGGTTTTAGATCTTCAGGTTTGCTACTCGGAGAAGTGGTTTCAGTCACATTTTCCGTATCTGAGTTTTTCTGGATAATATACGATAATGTTCTTTTTCCTCTGCTTTCAAACGGACCTTGCTCTCTTGACTTTTCCACAGCCTGTTCTTCAGATGGGACTGGACTGCCTTGGATAATTGTGGTACTCAACTCACCGGCGATGTCACTCTGAGTGTAACAATAAATGTTAAATAACCCACATATGACCTAAATAATACAAATTCAAACATGCTCATATGAACTCAAACAACATAATAAAAAGATCTACATGACATTTTTCAGACATTTCAATGTGTCTGAAAGACAGCTGGCTTACACAAAGTAGTTTTGCAGCTGTGAAATGCAGGATTAAAAGTCAGAAAATCTGCATTCATTGTTTTATAGAAATAATTATGAAGAGACTAAAGAGGAGGGGTACACTAATTATATCTGAAAATTTTACATAGATAAAGGACCACAGACAAGTAACTGTGCAGTTTTAAGGGATGTTCTCTGTAAGCTGTGTAACAGAAATCTAAGTAAGTTAGTAACAAAGGAATGGGGTGAGGGGGGAGGTCAAGCAAGCTTTCAAATGACAGTGACATGAAGTTAGATCAATCTGAAGGCAGCTCCAGGGCTCTCACACCCCTGCTATTCGTCTATATTGCTGTTATGCTTGAAAATGCTTTTTATGAGCTCTATTTTCCAATGTCTAAATGATGTACTTCTATGTTCTTAAGTATGGAGTATTAGCCCTAGTCAATGTCCATATGCTCATTTTACCATGCATCTCCTTAGCTCTTACAGCCATAGCTCTGCAAGGTGGACCAGCTGGAATATACACATGAATAATAAGCTTAGCCTTCACTGATTATTCTTGGTACTTGGTTTGGAAATTTCTCCTAGACCAATGCTTGAGAAAAAAAGACACCAAAAACAAAGATCAGATAATTTGCTAGTCATCACCATCAATCAATAAAAATAACTAACAGCCAATATGTACTCAGTGGTGATTTCTTGGTGCCAAGCCCTATCCTCACATTACTGTCCCTCTTTATAGATGAAGAAACAGGCTTGGGGAAATTATAATCTCTCATAAAGTAGCTGAGAGGCATCATCAAAAAGACAGCATTCAGTGAAACGAGTATACAATTTGCCTAACAGGACATCGTATATATACTAACTTTGGTGAATGTATTTAGTAACAGCTTGATGAAGGTCTATATTGCATATTCAGGTCATATTCAGCTCACTGACAAACTAAATATTTTCACAGTCACAAAACACACAAAGATGATAAAATCCTAGCTTGTCCCACATAAATCAGGTCTGTCTGCTTCTCTCCCACCCTCAACTGCCACAGCCTTGGTCTCTCACTTGAATGACTATAGTAGTCTTGTGTCAAACTGTTCTGGTTTTAATCATGCCCCCTTCAATGCCTCCTCCACACTGCTACTGCAAATGAGCTTTGAGAACACAGATCAAGTCAGTGTTCTGCTTATTAAGAGGCTTCAAACTCCCAAATTTTACAAAAAGACTCTTCATGGTTTGGTCCATCCTTTCCCCATGTAAAAGGTTCCTTGAAGCCATTCCAAACTTCTTTGGAGTCCCTCAAATGCATTGTGTATTTTATATAACTCCCACCTTCCCCCACCTTCCTGCTTCCTCTCTGCCTAATTCCAAGAAGTCCAACAAAATATGGCTTCAATGTATTACCTGTCCTTCCTAAAAATAAACCTCTGCTGAACCACTCTCCCCAACCCCCGTCAGGTTTTTAGTCATTTCCTTCTGAATCCCCAGATCATAGACCTATCATAGTGCATTTCATTCGACAGCTTGTCTTGCATGTGTCCTCCACCAGACCGAGAACTTTTTGAGGGCAGATACTAAAATATTTGTACTCCTAGTGCCTACCTAGCGTGAGCAGTTGTTTGATCAAAATGCACACACAAATGCACACATCCACATTTATGTTAAAGGCAAAATAGCAACAGAATTTTTACAGGCCTAAACTACAGTCTGAGTTCTACATCAGTAACACTTTGGAGCCAGAAGGCTTACTAAAGAAATAAAGTGCTGCTTACCTTTTGGTCCTCAAGGCCATGATCTGAGGCTGTGGTGGGATAGGTGCTCTCTTGTTCAGACACATAAGTCAGCCTGCTCACACCAGCCTGCTCACACATCAACTGAGACAACTCACTCCTACAGGGGGGCTTCTGATGATGAACTGCAGAACACTCGGCAGCACACCTGAGAGAGAAACACCTGGTGGTTGGGGTTGTCCATTCCTTCAGTGAACATTATCTACACCAGCAAAAGACGATTCCTGCTTGCCTACAATCTTGTCAAATTTACATTTCCGCTCAGGCTAGCATTTACAATAACTCAACCATGCATTCAATTTTTCTACCCTTAGTTATCTAAATTATAAACTATATTCCTATTGAATGAAGTACGTGATATGCTACCATAAAAGCAAAATGTTGTGGCATTTTCATTAAATCTATAGACAGCCACATAACATCAGCTATTCATCCAATAAAATTTTACTAATATCTGATGGGCAGAGCATTAAAAAATTCCGGCCCTCAAAGAGCAAAGATGAAGATAAGAATCAAATAACAAATATGAAGAAATGGGTACACTCACATATTGCTGAAAGGAATAGAAAGTGGTACATCTTTTTGGCTGAGCAATTAAGCAATGCATATTAAAAGCCCCATGACTCAGACATTCTACATCTAGTAATTAATTCTAAAAAAAAAATTGGTGCTAATTAGAAAGACTTGGCTAAAAGGAGATGTCATCATATATCACTACTGATAACAGAGTCAGGAATCTTAAATGTCATATAGGAGGAACCAGGCCATGGAAATGATGGCACTAACATACAAAGCACAATGCAGCCAATTTAAATCATGCTGTTGAATACTGTCCTTTGATTTAGGAAGACGTTCATTATTAACTTAAAAAAAAAGATTAAAAAACAACAAATAAGTTCTTGCATGTATTTAATGCGCGTCCCACATTCTGTTAGCCCATACCCATCCCAGGGCCAGCCCCACTCATCAAATGGAGGGGAAACAGTTGCTGTACCTACTGAACACTCTGCCATTTAGTTTTGATTCAGCTCGTAATTTGACTGAATTTTACCTCATTGCTTTTTTTGCACAAAGTTCTGAATACTAAGCTGAGCAATGGACATGGAAAAAACCCTATTTTGAATTTTGGATTTCTAAAAAGCTCAAAATATCAAGACAGTATTGCCAAAATATTAGTTATTGAACTTCTAACCAAAGGAAACAAAATATTAACCAAACTGCTTCAGGCCTATTTCGGCAACTGCATGACATGCACCTACATGGGCTCCTGTATACAAACATGTAGGCACACACACACACACACACAAACACACAGATACCATGATAAAACATAAAAGAGTTCTGGGTTACTGGGGTGCTGTGTTGTTTTACTCTAGCTCCTTTGATTGACAGGAACAAATGCATTTAGGTTGTATTACATCAAATATTAAGAAGTAAACTATAATAAAACATGGAAATAAAAGGATGTTGAGATGTCAGGCTTTAACGGAATCCAAAATCTGCTAAAGGGGCTGGTCATATAGAAACTCAAAGGCAGACCTGGAATTAGAAACTCTAAATCAGTTCTAAGGACCTGCTGGAAACTAACTAGAAGCTGGAAGACCAGTTAGCATGAATGGTAATGAGCAGCAAAACTTATCAGATAAAGTGCACTCGCCAAAAAATGTGGCCACTCAACAGATAAAGATTTTGACCACTAATATAAAGACCTAATGGAATACAAGCTGGCAGAAACCAGAAAAATAGAATAAAAAGCAAACCTGTTTTATTACAGTAAGTAAGTATAAGGAAGATTTCAGTAAAAGTAAATGAGAACAAAATTATAGTCTATGTTGGCATTAATTAAAGAGTACAGTTAAAAATCAGTGACAGAGGATAAACATTTGAACAGCTATCCTGCAATACACAGTGAATGTATAAAGAAATGAAAATTAAAAAAAAATGAAAACAGTCATGGATGACCAGAGAAGGGAGCATTAACTAATGGGCAAATTGGTGTACTCCAAAGGATGGGGGAGGAAGTGAAACACAGGTAATTAAGAGAAAATAAAACTTGCCTTAGTTTAAGAAAGAACTGTGTGTACAGAGGTTATCGTAATTCAGGAGAATCAACTAAGAGACTGAAACAATCATTTGAATTGATGAAGGAAAAAGGAGAGAATGCAATAGTGGGAACATCAAAATGGACCTGGAAAGTAGGCTTAGACAAGGATGCATACTGTGCAGGAGAGCAGATAAGCAGTAAGTGGCACATCCATGCAGTGAAGTACTATGCAGCAATAGACACAGCGAGCTACTAATACGTGCAACAGGATGAATCTCAGAAACACGTTAAGCGATAGAAACTAGATACACACAAAATGTGCTATATGATTCCATTCATATAAGATGCTCAATCATGGTCATATAAATCAGAAAGTGGGTTCTAGGGTGGGGGTGTGAGTGGGGTGGGGGAGAAGAACTGACAGGAAAAGAGCAAAGGATCGTTAATGGAGTGAAGTATAATAAAAATGGAAGTAAAAGGAAAAAATACTTCACAAACTAGTATTTTGTTAATGCTCTGTGTACATCAGGGTGGTGTTTAACCAAGTGTACTTAAGTGTCAAACACTCACTGAGTGAAACCCCTAAGATTTGTGCGCTTTACTGTATGTTAATTATACATCGATAAAAATATACAACAATGCATGCTGTGAAATCCTAAAACTGGGTGAGGAGTGGGCCAAAACCTGATAGTAAGCTTGCCAGTAGCCTAACCATGCCCCTGGAATGACTTAGAGATTAATCTACATGCCAGATTTTGATCAAGAAATTTCAACTGTATTTGCTTTGGTGACTGTGGCAGCAAAACGTGGATGCCAAGCAACTCAGCAACCTAATGTCCCTCTCACATTGTCTTCCCAGCTATTTTAAATCCAAGTACACTTATCCTCTTATACATTAGCCTTTTCTCATTAAGTCCTATTGTTTTGCCCCAGGCTGATAGGTGAGGGTGCAGTGCTTGGCCAGCTCACTCATGCAGAGTAAGTTCATCAATTCCACGGTCGCTTCAGGAAGGTAAACATCTGCCCTCTTTCAAACATCTGACCAGATGCCAAGTTCATGAGAAAGTTTAGCATCCCTCTAAGGTATGTTTCCTACACCTACTGGATAAGTCTATTTTCTTAGGAGCATAAGAAAAACAGGTGGGTCCAACAGCAAGACCATCCAGCACAGCATTTTGACTCTGATCAAGCACTAATGGGCAGAGTGAGGGGAAAAATCATGACAATGGAAGTATTTATAGAGTACTTACAGTTTTTATTAAATATCTTCACACACAATTAAAAAGTTATCAGAACCAAAGAAAACAATGTGAAATTGGAAAGTACATATGGGGAAAGAGACACCACAGAAAACACTGCAAGGAAATTAGAGATCAGAAATGTGGAATGCAAACAAAATGGAACAGGAATTATGAAAGAGGCAGATCACTGTGGCAGTGGAAAAATTCTATACCTTTGATTGTGGAGATGGCTTCATGAATTCACACCTGTGATAAAATGACACTGAATTTTACCCACACATCATACCCACACAAGTTCCTGGTTGTGTCCCTGCTATAGAATATCAGATGTAACCAGTGGGAGAAACTGGGTGGGGTACATAGATCTCTCCATACTATCTTTGTAACTTCTTGTGGATCTATAATTATTCTAAAATAAAAATTCATAAAGAAAGAATTGAGAAAATAAATGCAGAAGTCAAGCAAAATAGTTCCCACATATATATCACCAGAGTTTGTGGGGGCAGTGGGGAGACAGAGCAAGAATAGTATTTAAAAAAATAATTAAAAAAAACTTTCCCTAAATAAAAGACTGCTTAAATCTACATATTGCAAGGGTATGCTGTGACAGGGCAAAGTAACCATGACGAGTCAATACAGAGATATGGACTAATGAAATTACTAGGCTTGAAAGAAAAGCATTGTTGTCCTTAGCTTACAAAAAGAGCAAGTTGATTCTGGGGCAAAAAGAATTAGGGTCGTCTCTGATTTCCCTCCTACATTCCACAGAGACAGTAAAGCAATCCCCAGAAAAAAACTTAAGGGAAGAAAGTGTAAGCCAAAGATTTTAAACACAGCCATCCTGTCCTTCAAGTACAAAAGCCACAGTAACTTTGGAACACAACAGAGCCTAGGGAACATTGCTCCCTCAGTTCCCCTCTAAGCAAACTACTACAGGACATAATTCAGTAGACAGAGAGGAAGCACCTGATGGCAAGAACCATATACATTTAACTGTAGAACAAAAACTACACAAGTGTAGGATACAGTGATAAATCCAAATGTAAATGCAATGCTAACACAGAAATTACATAACCAAAAACAAAAAAAAAAGGAGAGGAAAAAAGGAAAGAACCTGAAAATCAGTTCACTAACTGTCTCATTGGTAAATACATAGTACTATGGACTGAGTTGTGTCTCCTCAAATTCCTATGTTGAAGCCTTAATCCCCAATACCTCAGAATGTGCCTTATTTGGAAATGGGGTCATTGTAGATATAATCAGTTAACTTGAGGTCATAGTGGAGTAGGCTGGGCCTTTAATCCATCGTGAATGATGTTCTTTGAGGAAGAGGGAAATTTGGACACAGACACAGGCTAAAAAAACCAGCATGTGAATTAGAGACAGAAATTAGAGTGATGCATCTACAAGCCAATGAACACCTAAGGGTACCAGAAGCTGGGAGGGGCAAGGAAGGATCCCCCATTAAAGGCTTTAGAGAGAACTTGGCCCTGTACTTCCAACCTACAGATTGTGAGACAGTAAATTTCTGTTGTGTTAAGCTGCTCAATTTGTGGTAATTTGTTATGGCAGCCATGGGAATCAAAGAACATCATTTAAAAGCTGCCAAAACAAGTGTCAGAAGTAGAAGCACATTTAACAGTACAAAGATAAACACTTAGGTAACTTTTAGACCAGTTTTAGTGGGGAGATGAAGGAGAGAAATGTCTAGATGACATCAAAGACGACAAGTCATGGCCAAATAACCTTCACATTTGACTGGGCTGGATGATCTCTAATGTCCTTTAGAATGTGAACTTAACTGTTAAATAAGAGTTGTGTATATGAAAATGTTTCGAAGTTAGGTAAGTAGAAAGAGTCTTTGAAACAGGAAAGAATAAAGCTCTCCACTGATATTAGCTCTAGCTTCCCCATATCATTTCAGATAAATAAGCAAAAGCTTCAGTGGCACTTTGGGAAACATTCAATAGGTAATTCTGAAATATAGTTTCAATATTTTCCACAATACTGAACATTTTTGTTAATTTTACTGTTTAAGTAAATTTTTGTTTATTAAAATCTTTCAATAGAGAAACACAAAAGACCTTTTATAAAAGGCTTTATAATATAACAAAAGAAAAAATTCTTAAATTTAATATACTTTCTGTGTGGCAAAAAATACAACCAAAAAAAAGAAAAAACTTCTGAAGACTAGCAACTTTAACTCATCACAAAGGGCCATTCATTCTAACATATCAAGAGTTCCTAGAAATGGAGACATAGACTAACAATCCATGAGAAAAACAGGCAACAAACATGGATATTTGATAGAAAGGGAAACACAAATATGGAGGAAGATGTTCATCTTCACTCATAAAAATAGGAATTAAAATTGTATTGATATACCAGTTTTTTCACCTATCAGATTATCAACACTCAAGAAATTCTGTAAATATTCTGTTGGTGAGGCTGTGGGAAAACAGGCTCCCTCCTAAACTGGTGGTACGAAAATTAAATTCACATAATTGCTGTAGAGGGTGTACTAATTTAATATGAACACTTTTTGACCCGCAATCTCATTTCCAGGAATTTGAATATAATAGAGGAGGCTGAAATAAATAACCTTGTATAGCAAACATAAGAAGTGTGTAAAGGACCCTATACTGAGATGACAGTAAGACCATATATTTGTATTTGCTTATACATGCATCAAGAAATTCTATGAGAATACCTAAGAAACTAACAGCAGCAATTCTCTGGTGAAGGTATTGGGAAACTAGGCAGAGGAGAGAAAAGAGTAAGAGAGGGAAATAAACACATGTGCCTGCATATCTATATGAATATTCTATACACATGTGATAAAGCAATCAATTTACACTGTTTTACACATACATACAAACACACACACACACTCATGTATATAATTTTTGAATAATGCCAACATGGCATTTTTGAAAAATTTTTTATATTTTAAGAAGTTCTTATAAAGTTGAAAGTTAAGTTAGTTTATAGCTTGGGTTAAAACTTGTGAAATATTAGGATTCTTATTCTAACCCTTGAAAAGGTATTCAACAATCTCATTAGTATTAATTGCACATTAATACTTAAGATAAAAAAATGTCCACAATTCTAAGTTATTTAAAATACGAAGAACAGTGAGATGGACACTCCCATCATACATTGATGGTAAGAGTGCAAGTCTTTTAAAAGCCTTTTAGGAAATAATTGTTAATACAGACAGCCTTAAAAAGTTCTTATTTCTAACTTGGTAATTTCACTTCTAGGTATCTATCCTAATGAAATCAGGCAAAATACAGAAAGAAATTTTATAAGCAGTGCTATTCATCTAAAAAATTCATTAAAATGGCAAAAAACAGTAAAATACAGTATCTACTACTATCCACCAAAAGCATCAAAGAAACCATGACAGATTACTCAGTCTGTACTATTACTAATTTTCTTTTAAATACAGGGAATTATCTTAAGTGAAAAAAGCAGAGTATAAAGATTTGCACAGAAAAATGGCTTGAAATTCACAAAATATTTACACTGGTTACCTCTGAGAGATGATCGTTACCAATGATTTCCTTCTTTATACTTTTTCCCAGTTTTCCTGTATTAAGTATATATTTTTATTATTAAAAAAAAAAAAAAGGTAAGCACCTACCCCGAAAAACTTGTTCCAGAAATTTCACTAGGAGAAGAGTGACTCAGTGGAGAAGTAGAAGGTCTGAAGCTATCCTGGTCGTCCTCTGAGCCACACTCAGGAGAAGGATTTTTCAAATCTATTAGAAAAGGTGAATTTTTCAGTGAGAACAGAAAGAAAAACACTCTATGCCATTCTGTGAATGTGATCAATTACTCTGACACTTACCAACATTTTTAGGTGAGGTTATGGAATGTTTTTCAAAAGTCACCTGCTTTTCACTGTTGCTTGTCTCACTGACACACTCACCCTGCCTCTGATTTTCTCTATTATTTTCTATTTCTTCACTCTCTTCTGACAGCCAAAGGGAGGCTATTCTGAAGTCCCTCACTAATGAGTAGCTCTTAGATGTTAGAGTGGATACTGCAGTAGCTTTTTCACTGTTACCAGTATCTGTTAATTTGTTGTCAATGGAATGTGTGTTCACATCAACTACTGCACTTTCACTCTCTGTTGTATTTGTAAGAACTGAATTTGAAGACTTTGTTGCTCTAAATGATTCCTGGTTCTTGTTCTCTCTGTTTTTACCATAAAAAATAGCTGCTGTAGTTTCTTCTGGCTCCCTTACACTTACATTAGTAGCACCTAAGTCCACTGAATGGATGACTTGTGTAGTTTGTTCTTTTGGCAAAGATAAATCCCAAATATCAGACACACCAGCTCTTGAAAAGTTTTCGAGACCACCCTCATATCTACTAACTTCCGTCTTTTTAAGATATTTCTCCATATCAAATGTACTGGATCCATTACTTTTTTCAAAATCATTAGGTAAGAAATGAGGCACAATGGAACAGTCCTTTTGTTTATTATCTTCCTGCAAAGTCTCCACTCTGGTTTTATTTGAAAGTGACTTGATCATTGCAGCAAGTTGAGACGGATCAGTATTCAGTGATGCATTTGCAATGGCTGAAGCAATGGTGCTTATCCTAAGTACAGAATCACCACCATTAGAAAGCTTGTCTTTATATCTTTGGGATTTGTTATTCATGAAGAAAGTATCCTAGAAATGAGAAAAGTTACATCAGATACATTTCCCTCAGTTCTAAGTACATGTACATATTTGTTTAATCTTTATAAATGCTACATAAGATCTAATAGCAGCAAGAAATTAATGGTATACCAGTTAAATATCCTAATGAAAAGAAGATAGCTGTTACCAACTTTAATTGTACAGTACTGACTTACTTAAAAAATGAGATGATCAATTATTAAAAAAAAAACTCTGAGAGTGAAAGACGCGCTAAAAGTGAATCAAAGAATAATTAAAACCACAAAATTAAGATACTGAAGTACTGGAGGTCCTAGCCACGGCAATCAGACAAAACAAAGACATACAAGGCATCCAGATTGGTAAAGAAGAAATCAAATTGTCACTATTTGTAGATGACATGATACTGTACATAAAAAACCCTAAAGACTCCATTGCAAAACTACTAGAACTAATATCTGAATTCAGCAATGTTGCAGGATACAAAATTAACACACAGAAATCTGTTGCTTTCCTATACACTAATGATGAACGAACAGAAAGAGAAATCAGAAAAACAATTCCATTCACAATTGCATCAAAAAGAATAAAATACCTAGGAATAAACCTAACGAAGGAAGTGAAAGACCTGTACTCTGAAAACTACAAGACACTCCTAAGAGAAATTAAAGAGGACACTAACAAATGGAAATGCATCCCATGCTCTTGGCTAGGAAGAATAAATATTGTCAAAATGGCTATACTACCTAAAGCAATCTACAGATTCAATGCAATCCCTATCAAACTACCAACAGCTTTCTTCAATGAACTGGAACAAATAATTCTAAAATTCATATGGAACCACAAAAGAC
Organism: Smutsia gigantea; assembly: GCA_032199065.1. Classification (NCBI taxonomy): domain Eukaryota; kingdom Metazoa; phylum Chordata; class Mammalia; order Pholidota; family Manidae; genus Smutsia; species Smutsia gigantea. The sequence goes on from JAVSCE010012667.1 coordinate 500,053, forward strand.
CCCGAATAGCCAAAGCAATCCTGAGAAGGAGGAATAAAACAGGGGGAATTACACTCCCTGACTTCAAGCTCTATTACAAAGCCACAGTAATCAAGACAATTTGGTATTGGCACAAAAACAGACCCACAGACCAGTGGAACAGAATAGAAAATCCAAACATTAACCCAAACATATACAGTCAATTAATATTCGATAAAGGAGCCTAGGATATACAATGGGGAGATGACAACCTCTTCAGCAGCTGGTGTTGGAAAAACTGGACAGCTACATGTAAGAGAATGAAACTGGACTACTGTCTAGCCCCATACACAAAGGTAAACTCAAGGTGGATCAAAGACCTGAATGTAAGTCATGAAACCATAAAACTCTTAGAAAAAGACATAGGCAAAAATCTCTTTGACATAAACATGCACAACTTCTTCATGAACATATCTCCCCGGGCAAGGGAAACAAAAGCAAAAATGAACAAGTGGGACTATATCAAGCTGAAAAGCTTCTGTACAGCAAAGGACACCATAAGTAGAACAAAAAGACATCCTACAATATGGGAGAATATATTCATAAATGACATACCTGATAAAGGGTTGACACCCAAAATATATAAAGAACTCATGCACCTTAACAAACAAAAAGCAAATAATCCAATTAAGAAATGGGCAGAGGACATGAATAGACACTTCTCCAAAGAAGAAATTCAGATGGCCAACAGGCACATGAAAAGATGCTCCACATCGCTAATCATCAGAGAAATGCAGATTAAAACCACAATGAGATATCACCTCACACCAGTGAGGATGGCCAACATCCAAAACACAAACAACAACAAATGTTGGCGAGGATGTGGAGAAAAGGGAACCCTCATACACTGCTGGTGGGAATGCAAATTAGTTCAACCATTGTGGAAAGCAGTATGGAGGTTCCTCAAAAACTCAAAATAGAAATACCATTTGACCCAGGAATTCCACTCCTAGGAATTTACCCTAAGAATGCAGCAGCCCAATTTGAAAAGGACAGATGCACCCCTATGTTTATCGCAGCACTATTTACAATAGCCAAGAAATGGAAGCAACCTAAGTGTCCATCAGTAGACGAATGGATAAAGAAGAGGTGGTACATATACACAATGGAATATTATTCAGCCATAAGAAGAAAACAAATCCTACCATTTGCAACAACATGGATGGAGCTAGAGAGTAGTATGTTCAGTGAAATAAGCCAAGCTGAAAAAGACAAGTATCAAATGATTTCACTCATATGTGGAGTATAAGAACAAAGGAAAAAACTGAAGGAACAAAACAGCAGCAGGCTCACAGAACCCAAGAATGGGCTAACAGTTACCAAAGGGAAAGGGACTGTGGAGGATGGGTGGGAAGGGAGGGATAAGAGGGAAAAAGGGGCATTACGATTAGCAGACGTAATGTTGGAGGGGCATGGGGAGGGCTGTACAACTCAGAGACGACAAGTAGTGATTCTCAGCATCTCACTATATTGATGGACAGTGACTGTAATGGGGTTGGTGGGGGGCACCTGATGGAGGAGTAGTTTAATAACCATAATATTGCACATGTAATTGTAGATTAATGATACCAAAATAAATTATATTAAAAAAATTAAGACACTGATATTGAGAAGTCATTGAGCCACTGCAATTACAAGTATAATTCTTGGCAATTTTATTCAATTGTTAGATTTATAAGCCAGACATATATAGGAACCATGGGTAAAAGACTGAAATGTAAACAACAGCAAGGAAACAAACCTATTTAATATTAAAAAATGCAAGTTAAGTTGTACACCAGAAATCAATACTGTATATATCAACTTCAAAAAAAAAAAAAAAGAGGCTTGTCCTTCTGGACTTGAGCATTTTGCCCAAGACTCAGGAATATTGGGATACAAGGGGCAGGAATCATTTGCCATTCTTTATACGTTGAGATTATGCCCCGGGGGGCAGGGAGGGGTATGCAAGTTAAGACTTCTGCCTCCTGTAATAGCAGACTAAGTGATGCAAACTGACCCTTGCTGAGAGCAATGAGAACTGGACAGCATATCCAAAAATCTGATTTAGAAAGCACTGGGGAGATTAAAAAAAAGTAGTGAAATAACTATGGGACTGAAACCTGAGAAAAGAAAGAATCCCAGAGAGGTGGGCCTAGTACTGTGGATGCTTTTTCCCAGGGGAATCTGCTGCTTCAGGAAGAGGCTGCTGCTAAGACTTCAAGAAGCAGCTAAGCTAAGCTGTTCTTATGGCAGTAAGGGCATGAACATTGAGTTCACAGCCCACTAGTGATGAGGGGTTTGGGGTAGCCATGGTAAACATCTATGCCTTAGGATGAGACTTCAAAGGGCTACAAACTAGCTACAAATTAGGTTGCCTTCCTAAGGACTGAAGCCCAGCTGCAACCAGCCCTACCCGAGTTAATGGACCTAAGTGATCAGAGTCGCCAGTGTTCCTTGTTCCCTGTCAGAAGCAAGCATAAATCCTGTCTGGAAGATGGTATCTCCATGGCCTCAAATTATTTCAACTTTTCCTGTAAAAGTCCACTCCTTAAGCAATTAATGACACATGATGTCCCACCCACGACTGTGTCCAAATCCCAGAGAAACAGTCATGGGTGTGTACAGACAATGAAGTTATTAAAATCTAAAAACTACATCTAAAACATAAAATCTAACACAAAACCTAAAACATACTTAAGGAAATAGAAGACAACATTTAGGGCTCAAGAGAGGACTAGAAATTATAAAGAAAAAACTAAATGTAAATTCCGTAACTGAAAAATACAGTTACAAATTAAGAACCTAATGGATGGGTTTAACAAAAAATTGGATACAACTGAAAAAAAGAATCAGAGTCGGAAGACAAGTTCAAAAAAAAAGAGGTATCGCCAGAATGAACCATAAAAGAGAAGGTAACAAAATACAGAACAGAAAGAACATTTCAGAAAAAAGGGATACCCTGAGAAAGTCTATCATACTTGTGACTGAACTCTCAGGAGAAAAGGGAAGAAGAACTGGAGCAAAAATTATATTTAAAGAGATAGTTGCTGAAAATTTTCTAAAACTTGTGAAAGTCAACAATCCAAGGTTTAAGAGACCTCAGAATCCCCAGGCAGGATGAACAAAGATACCTAAGCACACGATAAGACGGATAAAAACTGAACAAAGAAAAAAAATTAAAAGTAGCTAGAGAGAATAAGATTCATTACTTTTAATGAAGTTAACAGTAGATGGACAGCAACTTTTAAAATATAATGTGAAGTAATATATAGAAATTGCTAAAAGTTGTTTGTAATACGGAAGTCAGTATCACACAAAAATATACTTCAAGAATGAAGGTGAAAAAGATATTTTTAGAGGCACAAAAAAGAGAATTTATAATGAGAAAACCCTTTTTAAAAGAAGCAGTTAGGAGTATTTTTCAAGCAAAAGGAAATTAATCTCAGATGGAAGGTCAGAGATGCATACTGACTGTATTAATAATAGTGATCACCATGATTATCACCATCACAATGTCTTATGGGGTTTAAACAGAGAATTAAGGTATAAAAAAATAGTAGCTTATAAGACTAAAGTGGAATATATGGAATATTTTAAGAACCTTGTAATGCTAAGAGGTAGAATAGCAAAAAACCCAAAAAGCTGAATTTGTATTAAACATTAGTAAGTGAAGGAGACACATGATATCTTGAGTAATCACTAAAATAACAGGAAAAGAATATGTAAAAACCAGATTAATGGAAGGAGAAAACTAGAATATAAAATACTTAAATGACCCAAAAGAATACATAAAAGAAAAAGAACAAAGTCCAGGTGAAACAAACAGAAAGTCAATAAAGAAGATTCAAACCCCCATACATTGGTAATTCCATTATACTTAAGTAGAAAAAGATTTTGAGAATGGTTGAAAAATAAAATCCAACTCGATGTTCTTTTAAGAGAAACATCGAAAATAAAAGGATATAGAAAGGTTCAAAGTAAAATAATAGGAAAAGGTATAATAGGCAAACACTAAATAAAGCTGGCATTAATTATGTTACTATCAAACTAGACTTAATGCATAAAGCTAACTACAAAGGGAGTCACACGATGATAAAAGAATCAATTCACCAGAGAATAATTCTAATTTGTATGTACCTAAAAATACAGCATCAAAAATTTTAAAGCAAATATTGATAGATTCATAATGAATAGCAGGCAAATCCACAATCATAGTGTGAGATTTCAATAACTAAGTAACTGAAAGAACAAGCACAATAAGTTTAAGAACACAGTTTGACATTCATGATTTAAAAATTTCACTGAAATGAAATTTACCCAAGAGGGCAACCAACAGTCACACCAAAAACATTCCTTCCACGTGCAGAGAAAACATTTTCAAAAATTGAATGAATACTGAGCCATATATCATGTCTCAACAAATTTCAAAGGACTAAAACCAAAAGTTATCTGATTACTGTACAATGGGCCTAGAATTAGTATTTTAAAATTTGGAAAATCCCTAAATGTTTGGAAGCTAAGCAATATACTTCCAAAAACCTATGGGCCACAGAAATTAGAAAATACATTGAATGGAATGTTAATGAAAATATAACATATCAAAACACACAGGATAAGAAAAAAGAAAGTATAACATATCATACATATCAAAACACACAGGATAAGAAAAAAGAAAGTATGAGATGCTAAAAAATTCCTGCTTTCTGTGAAATTCATACTATCAGATGCTTATATAAGAGGAGCAGAAAGGGAGAAAGATGGAAATGTGAGAAACCATATGGCAAGGCCGTGAGAGGGGACTCCCTGAGTTGAAAGCAATCCTCAAATGACAGCTAGCAAGAGAATACAAATTTAGTCCTACAATGCAAAAAAGTTAAAACTGTTAAAAACCTGAGGGGCTCAGAAATGAATCCTATCCTCATCAAGCCTCCATATGGGGATATAACTGGCCAATACCTTGATTTCAGCCTGTGAGATCCTGAGCAGAGGACTCAGCTAAAATGTGTCAGACTGCTGACCCATGGAAACTTAAATTTAAGAAAAAATTTTTTTAATGGAAGTATAGTTGACATACAGTTTCAGGTGTACAACATAGTGATGTAGGAGTTATAATATTACAAAATGCTTACCACAATCAATACAGTTACTATGTCTCATCATACAGAAGTATTATAACATTATTGACTACATTCCTAAAAGAAAAAATAAAAGAAGAGCAGAAAGGCAGAAAAATTAAACTAAGCATTCGTCACAAGAAGTTAAAAAACAGTTTAAATCCATAGAGTAGAAGGAAGGAAATAAAGACCAAAGAGTATGAAATAGAAAACAGAGAATAAATAAGATATAGAAATTAATAAAATTGAGAAATACTTGGTAAGACTGACCAAGAAAGGCAGAACAGTCAATATTAGAAATAATAAAGAAGACGTCCTTTAAGAACCTAACACGTTAAATAATCACAAGATAATATTATAGCCAACATTATGGTGATGTATTTCAAGTTTAGATGAAAGATTACAATTCTTGGAAAACTGCAATTTACCAAAACTGACACAAAAAAATTTAAGCATCATCATAGTCCTATAAGTGTTAAAGAAATTGAATCTGCAATTAAAAAAGAATTAAAGAAATACCCAGAGTCAGATGATTTCATCAATATCTGCTACCAAAATCAAAAGAAAAATACATTTGATCCTCGAACAACATGGTTTTGAACTGGGATCCACTTATACACAGATTCTTTTAAAAAAATGCACTGGAAAGTTTTTTGGAGATTTGCAACAATTTGAAAAAACATTTTATTTCCTCTCACTTAATTGTAAGAATATAGTATATACTATCCGCAACATGAAATATGTATTAATCAACTTTATATTATTAGTAAGGCTTTCTGGTCAACAGTAGTCAACAGTAGTAGTTACAGTCAAAGAGTAGGCTATTAACAGTTAAGTTTTGGGGGAAAAAAAAGTTATATGAAGATTTTTGACTGGACAGGGTGTCAGCATCCCTAACCCCCATGTTGTTCAAGGGTCAATTGTAGTATCAATCTTACAAAAACTCTTCTAGAAAATAGAAAAAAATGAGACCAAAAACCTTGATACCAAAACCAAACAAGGGCATTGTAAAAAAGGGCATTCATCTTACAAAGACAGATACAACTGAATCCAGTGATCTATAAAAACGTAAAGTATCATGACCCAAGTGAGGTTTATTCCAAGTGTAGAAGAACGGCTTAATACTCAGAAACCATTTCATGCAACGGACCAATTATCAAAAGAAGAGAACTAGTTCATATTTTCCTTGATAGATGCAAAAAAGCATTTGACAAGATTCAACCTTTAAAAGTTAAAAACAAAACTAGCAAACAAATATGAAAATGGAAATTAAAAAATCTACAGCATACACTGAATTTAGATAAAATGCTGAAAATGCAAGAGGAAAACCTGACATCATCTCTTCTACTCAACACTGTTGTAAGGTACAGTCAAGTAGGGCCAGACAAAGAAATGAAGGTGTCAAAATTAGAAAGGAATATAATTGTTGTTATTCTCAGATGATACAACTGCATACTCTGAAAAACCCAAAGAATCTACAGGTAATTTATTAGAATTAATAGTAAATCTAGCATGGTTGACAGGTAAATGATGAGAACATAAAATACATGTATGTCTGTTTAGCCACAAAAAATGGGAAAATGAAGAAATACTAAAATACTATTTCCACAATGAAGGAAAATCTGCACAAAATTTATACACCAAAAAAATCATAAAATAAAAATTAAAATCTGAACAGAGGGATATGTAATTTTCATGGATTAAAAGATTTAATACTACAAAGATATTGATTTTACTGTTCTATAGATTAAATGTGATCCCAATTAAAAGCTCGACAGAGCTGCTGATTGGTTAGCTTGTGGAAGGTGATGATCTGATTTTAAAATATATATGGAAATGCAAAAGGCCAAGAATAGCCAAGATACTTTTAAAGAAAAATAAGAGGGGAGGATTTAGGCTACTAGATATCAAGACTTACTATAAAGCTACACTACTTTACCAGTGTCATACTGACATAAGATAGACCCCAAATGTCCATGAACAACAGAATGGATTTATCAACTGCAGAATATTCATATAATAGAATATATAATAATAAACATATTTAATGACAGTTGCATCTAGCAAATGTAAGGGAAAAAAATCAAAGAAAAGAATACAACCTACATGATTTTTTGTGTACAAAGTTCAAAACAGGTGACAGTAATACAGCATTAGAGGTGAGACAGGAGGAAGCAGTGGTGGTGGTAGGGTAGGAGGAGGACAAAAAAAAAAAAGGTGGTTCCTGGGCTGTTGGCAATGCTCTTTTTTGACAGGTTTATACATTTTGATAACTCAGTGACTCTAAGTTTGTTATATAAACTTTTTATTATGTATGTTTTATTATATGTTGATAAAAATGTTTTAAAAAATTTAAAGGACACCTGTAGTAAAATTGAATTAAAAAATACAACCATTACATCTCATATATTCTTCACATGTGACTTTATTTTGATCTTACAGAAGAATGCAACAACATGGGTTTTGCTTTCCTTCATGAAAGATTTTAAGATACCTCTGTTTTGCCTTTATTGGCAGTTAATGTCACATCATTTTCATCTGCTTGTGAAAGGCTCTTCAATTCTTCGGCCTGAAGTGTAATTGACCCTTCGCTTAGTTGTGCCTTTAAATCTCCTATAGGAAATACACAGTTATTTATCTTTTATCTATACATTATTTCACAGAAACAAGTTGTGGGATAAGGACCACTCAACATGATTACCTGCCAAGGAAGAAGCCTGTGTACTCTAAGGATCAGTCATCCTCACAAAAACTGTTCAAATGTACATTGACTAAGACAAAGGATCATAGCATGGTTAATTTGGCTCAATTCTGCAAAGTCTAAACTTTGAAGAAGATTGTGGATTTTAACCTCTTCTTTGAAAATACAAACTCATTTAATAATTTTCAGCTTTAAACATTTCACAAATATATAAGCTGAATTAAAAAATGAGTCCTTCTTTACAATACTTGGAAATCAACTACTTATACATATATAGCCTTTTTATACCAACTCCTCTATTGGAATACAGGCTCTTTAAGAACTGGAGTATATCCTGAAAAATTTTATGATATGTAGCACCATGCACGGTACTACCAAAAAGCAGCTATTCGATAATTTCCTGTTAACCAAGAAAGACTGATTTTAAATATTTATTATAGATATTTATCATATTTAGACAACTGTAGCCCAAATCTCAAAACATCTCTTTAAGTCTACCTAAGTAATAAATATAACAGCTACAACTTTTTAACCAAGTAGTTTAATAGGCCAAAGTTAGCTAGTCCATTTGAACAAATTATTTGTCATTCACTTTGTATTTTACAGAAGGAGTTAGGTGGATTTTAGCTGACTTGTTTCCACTTCAGAGCAATGCGGGGTTATATAGGAATCAAATCTGTAACTAATACTAAAACAATTAAAAGTGGTATATACATTTTCACTTATAAAGAACATGATCACATGGCCACCTTACAGGTTAAAAAAAATTATTAAAAACTCCTTTATTTAATCCATTACCTGGAAATAGATCATGGGTAAAAGGAGCCATTTCTTTTTCCAAATAACTTCTTGATACATCAGATTTTCTTATTAAAGCAACAGGTTCTCTCTTCTCTGGTGATCTAATAAAATAACCAAATGATGGCTACAAAACAAACAGGTGAATTACCTCCTTAATTTTCGACTGCTTTGAGAAATTCTAGAAATATTTAATACTGGTAACCTAGCTAAATAACTTCAACAAAATAATTCTGATTTTTTCATTTAAATTTAAATTACTAGAGATGAACTTCATATAGAATCTCTTACCTCCTCATTACTATCTCTTTTATCATCAGAACTAATGCTGTCAAATAAATTGCCTTTACTAAGAAATCCACATTAAAACAATCCAGAAATGACTTTCTTACTTCAGTAATTATTACTGAGCACGTACTATGTGTCAGGCACTGTTAATAATCATCACTGACAAGAAAAAAGATAAAATTTCCTGCCTTCTTGGAACCTACAGCATAAGGCTACTTTATTTTACACAATAAATATGTTCCCAAAAATCTGTATTAAGATTAGGTATATTCCTACTGACTTGGATGAAGGTTCAGAAAGGTTTATCCCTGCTAATGTGCAGGGATTCCCACTTGTCTTTCCTATAGAATTTTCACATGAAAGACCTGAAAAGTGAATTCTTTAAATGTACTCAATGTTCAATTGATCTTAACCTGGGAATTTCTTCCCTCAGTCCAGCAACTTGAATGCAAGTAACACTTCATAACTAATACCAAAACAGAAATCCCAAATGATAGTTCTGCATTTCAGTGCCCCAGTTCTTTGTTCATCTGTTAGTAAGGATTTCAGTTACTGTTCTACTCCTCTCTTAATGCAAACCCCATTGATCCAGGCAGAAATGCCTACCTCTCCAACACATTTATTAATTCACTATAAAAACAGGACCCACAGTTCAGTGTCAATTCTATAAATCAGCTGTTAGTTCTAACATTATAACTATTATTTCAAATTACACTCTTAGTGAAATTGGTTTTAATAAACAATCTCTCTGTAACCCTAACTCCCGATATGGAATTTATCAATAAGACTTTCAACTTTATCTCTAAAAGAAATCTTGAATCTTCAGATTTTTCTGTTTCTGTCAGCATCGATCCTGGCCTTTGCCACCTTTTTTCCTAAGTACTAACCCTCTGCTGCCTTTGTGGTTCCCCAACCTTTCCCACCTAGGCTCCTTATGTATAGTGGCATCCTGTCCATCACACCTGGACATGGGCCCAAGGCACCACAACAAAGTTGCCCCCTGCCTCCAACCATTTCTTCCCAGTTCATCTGCAATGATCCCTAGTCCTACAGAACCCCATGTGATCTGGCCCTTGTCTACCTCTACCATTAAGCCACCTCCCACCCCCATTCCCATTAGTTCTATGGGCTCGCTTTCTGTCCTCCAGTATGCAACTCTAGTTCCTACCTCCTGGCCTTCACACATGTGGCCTCCCTTTGTAGTGAACACTCTTCCTCTAGATCTTTGGCAGCGGCCTCCTCATTATTTAGGTCCCAGTGCCATCTCCTCAGATGTCACCCTGACCACTACAACTAAAGCAGCTCCTCCCCCTCATTCTTCATAGATCTTATCACTATCACTTGCATTAAAATTTTTTTTAATGTATTACACCTTATTAAACCAAAACACTCCTATACTTCAAAACAAGTTTTCAGACAAGATGTTAAAAAAAATGAACCTCTGAATTCTTCCCACCAACCAGTGAGATAACAATACCAACAGCAACTAACAGATACTGAATATTTACTGCAAGTTAGGCTTGGTGCTAAATGCTTTACATGCACCATCACATTTAATACTTACAAAACCCTATGAAATAGGATTCCATTTTAGAAGTTGGAAAATTAAGGTATAAAGGAGTTAAAGAAATTGCTCCATGTCACAGAACTAGTTAAAAGGCAGAGCTAGGACTGGAGTCAGGTTCTGACCAACTATAAAACCTAAGCTTTTACCACTATTTTATCACATTCCTATTCTGTCTCTGTTTTAAAGATACTATGCTCTAGCTCTGCCATCATAACATTTCAAAGAGACGGGCTAGTGAATTTAACTACTTTAATCACATATCATACTTACTCTTTTCACATTGTAGCCACCACCAAGGCAACCAAGAGCTTCAGATCTTTGAGCAAAGAACTCTCCTAAAGATAGGCGCAAATAACTGGCATCATCTTTGTCCAAATCTGATGTACTAGGTGACTTCCTCAACAAATTGTAATTAATTGAAGCTCCCCAGGATGTATCACCTAGTGCAACTGAAGTGTTCTGGGCATCTATATATTCTTCCTAGGAAGAAAGTTATTGTTTCATTTTGTTTCCCCAGCAAGCTTCTTTCTATTCTTCTAATATGCAAAATTTAAAGATTTAAACAATTTTTAAAATATTTGAACAAATTCAAGTTTAAGCAGCTAATAAAGGTAATGAAGTCCAGAAGAAGAGAAACTCTTTTTTTTAATTCTTGAGTTATAATATACATTGTTTTAATATATTGCTTAATCACAATATGGAGGTTCCTCAAAAAACTCAAAATAGAAATACCATTTGACCCAGGAATTCCACTCCTAGGAATTTACCCTAAGACTGCAGCAGCCCAGTTTGAAAAAGACAGATGCACCCTATGTTTATCGCAGCATTATTTACAATAGCCAAGAGATGGAAGCAACCTAAGTGTCCATCAGTAGATGAATGGATAAAGAAGATGTGGTACATATACACAATGGAATACTAATCAGCCATAAGAAACAAACAAATCCTACCATTTGCAAAAACATGGATGGAGCTAGAGGGTATTATGCTCAGTGAAATAAGCCAGGCAGAGAAAGACAAGTGCCAAATGATTTCACTAATTTGAGGAATATAACAACAAAGCAAAACTGAAGAAATAAAACAGCAGCAGACTCACAGACTCCAAGAAGGGACTAGTGGTTACCAAAGGGGAGGGGTTGGTGAGGGCGAGTGGGAAGGGAGGGAGAAGGGGATTGAGGAGCACAATGATTGGCACACACGGTGTGTGGGGGTCACAGGGAAGACAGTGTAGCACAGAGAAGACAAGTAGTGACTCTGTGGCATCTTATTATGCTGATAGTGACTGTGGTGGGGTGTAGCGGGGGACTCGATAATATGGGTGAATGTAGTAACCACAATTTTGCTCATGTGAAACCTTCATAAGATTGTATATCAATGATACCTTAATAACAAATAAATAAATATATACAGGGTGGAGCCAGATCACACACACACACAAATATACTGCTTAATCAAACAGTAGTACACCTCTTTAGAAAGGAGTACATGTTCAATAAAAACAAAGAGAATTACCCCATTTTAAAATATGGTTAAAAACTATGGAAATACCTTAGAAGTCTATTAAGGTGACTTTTAGTGAATTAAACACTATTTCAGTATGCCAGTTATTTTTCAATTAGTAATTTAGAGTATGAAGGGAAGAACAGAAATTGTCTAAACATGAGAAAAACTCTCTAAGCAAGATACAACTGTCTAACTACATATCTATTCAGAGAGAAGTGAACATTTTGCTTATATTTAAGTTAATTAACACAGGAAGAACTTTAAATTTTGGTTAATGCCAATAAAATACAAACCTGAATAAACTGATGTTCTTTATTAAATTCTTCTTCATCTTGTGCAATCAAATCCAATGCTTCAGCTTAAAAGAAAGTAAGTTTACATAATTATATTATACTAGTACCTAATTAAATACTAATATATAAATAAAACTTAGCTACGAAAATGAAATACCAAAGAAATAAAATTGGAAAAAGTATGTGAAAGCTTTCATCACACAACTGATACACTGTGTTTAAGTATGTAAGTCTGTGGTCCTCAAACTTTTGGTAACGAATACCTTACTGTGATTTCATCAGTTACTAACTTGCCCTAACTTATTAAAAGAGCTTTATAACAATGTAGGCTTTGAAGATGTGGCACACCTGAGTTAAAGTACTCACCCATGAATGCATGTGGAACTTCACTTGGGAACATCAGCCTGGCAAGTCACTCTATACACTTGTCATGAAGATGTCTGCTGGGGTGCCCAGCCACCCATTGCCTGGGACAGTCTCTGTTTTAGAAAGGAAAAATCCCACCTCCCAGCAAACCCTGCAAACCCCACACTTTGGGAAAAGAAGGACAAGCGGCCACCCTCAAAATTCCTACTGAGCAACTAAGTTCACCTTAAGGAAATGAATGGGCCCAGACACCTCCAATCTCCAAGTCAAGCCATAAACTAAAATGTCTTGAAGGGAGGGGTGGATGAGCAAAGGCGGCCAGGTATCACACAACAGAGTGGTGGGTTGGTGGCAAACTAGAAAGCATCTGATCCTGCTCAAGGTAGCAGAATTAAAAAGAACTGTAAACATGTTGGCTAAATCTGAAAAGTCTGCAGACTAGACTCTATAGATTGCCTGTCTGCTGCCCACTCTCGGCCCTTGCCTGGAACTTTAGGATAGCAGCCAAAGGGGAAGAGTAAATAGTAGCCTAGAAGAAACAATCTACTTGTGACCCACATGAGAGATGTCCCCACTCTCATTAGTGAGGGGGCTAATCATATCCAAACTGCCCTTTGGAAACTCTGACATTCCAACATTAGTATCTTCAGAGACAAAAGGAAAAATAGTTTCAGGAGAATATTTCCAGTCAGGAAAAGTACAGCACCAGAGAGAGCTCAGGATTCTTACTAGGACAGTGCTAATTCTTTACCTTGTGAGCCCAGAGTTTCTTATATATACACGTTCTTAGTCTAGGAGTTCTATGCATGAGCATCAGGAGGACCACAAAGCTTCCAAAATCACATGCAAAACAGTATATTCCACATAAAAATTGTTCTATTAAGAGTCTCTGTGGGGGTCCATGACTCAAAGAAGTTAAAAACTACTGCCCTTAAGTGTGAAATATCAACCAACCAAATCTAACACCCATGAGAAGGGAAGTAAGAAATCAGTTCATAAAAATGCAACCCAGAAAAAATATAATTTACTTCGATGAGTTAAATACCACAGTTTAAAAATTATTAAGTAAACAGTTCCAAATACAACTTAGTATATTCCTAAGTACTTTTTGCCTGAACTCTAAGAGATTCTTCAGTTAAAGAAAAATCAGCAATGGTATTGTTACCTTGTATCCTCATCAGAAATCAGACATGAATTATGAGAAAGCAGACTTCATTTTTTTAACAATCTAATGCCCAAACTCTCTGCCAAGTCTAAAATAATAGTCCTCTCAAACATCACCTGAATGCTTTAGTTTTTAAATTTTTAAGCAGGCTTTATGACCCCCAGCCCAAGTGTTTAACTTCTAGGCAATGAGCAGAAGTATTAGTACCTCAAACATATGGAACCATCAGAAAGGGGGAAGACAGAAATGGGGAAGAGGGAGTAGTATCTCTTAAGTAAATTTTCTAAATAAAGTTTGTTATGTAGGTAAATTTTTATTTAAAATTTACTGGGTCTGACAGTATAAAATTATGCCCATGGTTCAATCTTCTTCTTCTCAATCTCTCCTCTTACATGATCAAAGTTTCCTTTACCCTCCCTAGAAAAAGGCTCCCATTTCATTCATGCCTCATGGACCCCAATTCCCCTTGACCTAGTTCATCCTTTCTCTCCTCCCATCACACTTTCAATAGCTTCCATAATCATCTCCATTTCCTTACCAACCATGCTAGCCATCCTTTCCAAACCGGCTACTATTCATGCCCTAACCACCAGGATGGATTCATTAAATTCCTCCATTATCTATTTTATTTTTCCTTTAATAGTAATACACCACATATATGCAAAAGGTATATGCCTGTATACTATACTTCAATGAAGAGTTTTTAGAAGCTAACCAAAAGACATACAAGGCATTACAACATTGAAAAGACTCCTCGTCATCCCTGACACCACTTCCAACACCTCCAGAAGCAACCAGTGTATAAAGTACCTTTGAAACCCTTCACTATTTTGAGTCTATTTGATTTTTGAGTTTAAGTACCTAGGGATTTCTGTAATCCATTTCTGTTTTTAAAAATCTTTCCACTCTATGTATTTACAAATGCATGTGTGTCCTCCCTTCTTCCACCTTTTTATTCAAATGGTAGAACATTTTATATGCTTGTCTATGTCTGGATTTTAAATAATTTATTTCGGTGATCATTCCATATCAGTACCTGAAGAGCTCCATTACCGTCTGTTATGGCCATGAGGTATTTCCTTGTATGGATATGCCTTATTTAAACAGTCCTCTATTTTGTACATCCACATTGCTTCCAACCTTTTGATATTACAAACAATGTGCAAGTAGTAACTTTGCATATACTTCATATACCATTTGTGCGAGTGTATGGGAAGAATGAATTCCCAGAACTGCTTGGTTACAGGGTTTCTGCATGTGTAATTTTGCTAGATGCTGCAATACTGCTGTACCTAGAGGCTGTGCCATCACGTACGGGAATGGCTGCTTCTCTCACAGTCTTGCCAATATAGGTTATTACCAAACTTTTGGATCACTGCCAATGAAATAGCCAAAAAACAGTATCATGGGGTGGTTTTATTCTGTATTTCTTTCTGTAAGAATGAATTGGTATATTTAACAACCATTTTTATTTCCTTTTCTATGAATTGCCTGTTTACATCCTTAGCCCAATTTTATTCTGAGTAGTTGGGTATTTTCCTTTTATTAGAATTATTTACATATTAGGGAAATGGGCTCAATCTGTAATATGAATCATCAGTTTGATCACTAATTTTTAAAAACCTTTTACCAAGCATAATATACATGCAGAAAGTATATATAAGTGTATAAATCAATGAATTTTCACAATCTATTTGTGTAGCCAGATCAAGAAACAGACACTGCCAGCACTCAGAAGACCCCTTGAGCTACTTGTCATCATTACATGCCCAGCCAAGGGTAACAACTACCCTCACTTCCTTCTTCCACAGAGCAGGGTACTTCTGAAATGTATACAAATAGGATTATATGGCATATATTCTTCGTCAGCCTTATTTCATTCAACATATTTGTGAAATTCACCCAAGTAGCTTATACATCACTCATTCCTATTGCTATATATCATTCCAGTGTATGAATAAATACAATCCGTTCATTGTTAGTGGGAATTTTGGAGTTTCTAGTTGGGGGCTAATCATATAGTGCTACTATAAACATTGTAGTGTGTGTCTTTGGTGAATATATACATCCAGTACACAGGGAATATACTTAGGTGAATTCCCAAGTCAGAAAGTACAGAGTTCATGAAGTTCACTTTCATGAAATGCTACCAAAAAAGTTTCCAAAATGGTTTTATCAATTTCCATTCCTGACAGCAACACACAAGAATTCCAAGACCACTGACTTTCTGAGTGACAAAGTCAATGTCCACTGTCAAGTCTGTACCCTCCTGCCCTTTCTAAATTAAGGTATCACTGAGCAAGTTCTAACTGTACCTTACCTCCAATTTCTGACTCATATATCTGACTACTGAATATCCCCACTTCAAAGCACAATCATCCAAATTCTACAATTTTTTTCAGTTTCCTGTCGCAGTTAATGACACTGCTATTTTCCCAAGTAACTTAGACCATAAACCTCAATCTTTTCTTGCCTTTCCACTATCCCCTGAAATCCAGTCACCAAATCCTAACCATTTTATTTCTGTCTTTCACTGGCTTTTCATTCTCACTGTGACACCTAGATTTCTACAATATCCTAAGGAATCACCCATTTAACTGACTGTGGCTGCCAGAAGACTCACAAAGCAAGCTGGACAGCAAGTCTTTAGTGGCTCCTATTGCTTACCAAGCAAGCCTCACCTCTCTGGCATGGTGTCAAAGCTCCATTCACTCCCTGGTCCCATTTACCTCACTAGCTTCATTTCTTCATCTCTTCCTCTCTCCTTCCCATATCTTGCCACATATGCCAGCCACATCAGACTATTTACCATTCTCACAACCTGTCCATGCTTTCTCATCTTGTTCTCTTTCATCAAGAGAATTTCATCCATTGGAATTTCTCAATTTCTCATGTCCCCCAAATATTTACGTGTTGAAACTCTACCCCAAAAGCCACATCCTATGCAAAACCCTTCTGCCACACATTCATGCAATCTGTTTTTTCTTAAACTCCAAAGCATTTGGTTGTTTCTTATGCTGCTGATTGTTATTTTATATTCTTCTCTTATCCCTCTTTGCTGATGGACAGCTTCTTAAGGGGTGGAAAAATACCATATTTATCTCTACTTCCACATGATTAGACATTCAGGAGGAGCTCAGAACAAACTAACTTCTTGCAGCACCTTCTGAGCCCATTAAAATAAGACAAGGCTTGACAGGACATTGAACTCCTTTCCTCATCCCATCAGACACCAGAGGCCTCAGCAACACAGCAACACCCCCAACCAAGACTCAGAAAGCTGTATGTTCCACAGACCTAACCTCGGTTTTCCTTTCAATGCCACAGATTCTGCCAATCAACAAACCCACAGGATGTTTCTAATGCTCTCATCCTTTGAGATTTCATTTACCTTTTCCTCACTTTTCTCCCATCGTTTCCTCCTCAGGTTCTTAGCTGTTAATCCAAAATGGATTGGCTTTCGTAATTACTCATTTATCAGATTATTTCTTTAGTTCAGACAGGATTTTAGAAGTGTTTCAATTCTGCAACAAATGCAGGTTCTAAACGTAAGTAAAATTAAGAGTGCCAGTCTAACTCACTGTCCTTGCCAAATGGGAAGGCTCAGCTCATTCAGCACTGACCAGCTCAAGCCTTTGTTTCTGAGAAGTGAGTGAAGAGCTCAGTATTATATATTCCAGTAGGGATTTGATGTGGCCAACCAATACATAGAGCATTCTCAGAACACCATCAGAAACAATGAAAATGGTATAATAAAGTGGTTACCAATACACTTACAGCCAGATCTGAAGTCTTCATTCATTTCATCAATTAGAGACATATCTAAATCTTGTTCTTTATTAAAGGATGTGTAATAAGCAAGGTCAGTGACCCATTTGCCCTCTTCATTTTGATAGACCACACTCTGTGGTAGATCCATTTCTAAAAAATAAAATTCCAGAAACCCAATGACACATACAACAACTAATATTCTTAAATAATTCTATTTAGTTGACCTATTTTAATTATCACCAGAACTGAAATCTGCCTAAAAACTAGTTAGAAAAAAGAAAATCCATTTCCCCAAAAGGAAATCATCTCTCTTATGGTGGACAAGCTAGCCTTAACCACAGTAAAAGTCTACAATGGAGAATGAGGGAGAAAGGAAAAGAATATTAAAACTTAGGTACGTTTCAACTAGATCTGTGAATAAAAATCCATAGAACACATATTTTAATATGAAAGATTAGGCAAGTTTTACTTGGAAATATAATCAAAATAAATAAACATTTTTTATATTTCTTTACTTTTATTTAAAGTAAAAAAAGCCCATTTTTAGTCCTCATTTTTTCAATGGACTCATAATAGCCACATGTGTGCCTTTCACTTATTGGTGGCCAAAGACTATCAATGGACTTAATTCCATCATCACTAAGAGGCCTCAAAGATGCTATGTCCGCAAGATTTTGAATGGACACTTTAGGAGTCTCAGTGTCTAAATAAACATCTATGCACAGGCAAAACTGTTTCTGAATCTGACACCAAATGCTTATTTTGGTGAGGAAACCATGCCCCCCAAGCTTTAAAGAATCCATCAAGTCAAAATCACCTTTCTTGGCATTGGTGTCATGAAAACACACAGGGTGAGGTTCCACATAAGCAGCCTTGACAGTCTTCACCAAAACTTCTTCTCTTGCACTTTCCTTTAAAAATCAGTAACAGAGCAGCAGTAAGTTTTGTTTTCATAACTCATTCCAACATTTTATAGCAAAAAAATTATTCAGTTGAAACATAATGTTTATCACATAAAGGAACTGACTATACAGTATTCACATATTCTTCTATACTCTATATGAAACAATGTTAAGTAATTTACCAAAACCAAAATTGTAGCATGGTCGTGGCAAATATCCACTGAAAGATTCAGATATAAAGGTGGGTCCAACGTGTTTATTACGTCACAAGATGTTAGAAATGTCAGCATAACTTTTATAATTACACTAAAAGTCTCTACAAGGATGGTAAGCCCATCAGTGTGACCAATCTCATAAAAATTAATATGAATAACAGCCCTTGAAAACACAACTATCTTTTAATAGGAGTAAAACAACAAATACTAGAAATGTCTTTGAGGAGTCTAACATTCTTGCATCAGACATGGCAAATTCAGCTGGTGCCTCAGCTGTGCTCAACATACTTTCCCAAATGGCACTTCTTATTCTTTCCTCAAATAACAGCTACTGAGAAGGTGCTTGAGTGCCTACAATACTCTTTTTAGACATTCAGCTACCACCATTATCTTAAGTGTCAATAAAGCCTGTAAAAGCAGTCTTTTCCATTATAAGATATATAAAAACAAAAACAGCCACATAGACAGTTTTTTAAAGATAAAATACTAAAAGGAGGTAGTTCTATATAAAAGAAAAGATGTTGAAGTTGAAATAAGTTCACAGGTTTAAATCCTAGTGCAACTTGCCACCATTTATCAATTGGGTGATTTTCCAATAATGTTATACAAAAGATAATGTTACATCTCTACCTTATATGAAAATAAATTCCAGATGGCCTAAAAGTTTAAATGTAAAAGTACTAAGAGAAAATACAGACGGATAGTTTATATTCTGCAGTAGGCAACATCTTGCACGTATAACACTCCTGTGGGTTAGACTGTGTCTCAAAAAAGATACGTTAAGCCCATGTACCTACAGACTGTGACCTCACTGAGAAACAGGGTCTTTGCAGATGTAAAATTAAGTTAAGGATCTTTCAGACGAGATCATCCTGGATTTAGGATGGACCTTAAACCCAACAAGTAGTGTCCTCGTAAGAGAAAGGGCAGACTTCAGAGGGACAGAGGGACGCAGAGGAAACAGCCATATGCAGATGGAGGCAGGGACTGGAGTTATGCTGCTGTAAACTGAGGAACTGCAGGAACCACCAGAAGCTGAACAGGCCAGAAGGAGCCTTTGGAGGGAGCTTAACCTTCATTTCAGACTTCTGGCCTCCAGAACTGGGAGGGAATAAGTTCCTGTTGTTTTAAGCTAGAAAAATTTTGCTAATTTGTTTCCACCGCCTTAGGAAATGAATAAAAACACTGAGCCTAAAATGTGTAAGGATCAGCAGAGAAAAGACCATGTGAGGGCACAGGGAGAAGTTGGCCATTCACAAGCCACAGAGAAGCCTACAGAGAAACCAATCCTGCTGAAACCTTGATCTCAGAATTCTCCGGAATGGTGAGAAAATAAATTTCTGTTGCTGGAGTCAAGTAAGTAAATAAATAAAATGTATAAGGATCAAAATATCTCTTTAACACAGAAAACTTACAAAAACAAAATATGACTATCCCAAAAGAAAAAAAAGACAAATGCCGTTTAAAATTGGATAACTATTTTTCATACATGATACTAGCAAAGATTAAAAAGAACTAGAATATGGGAAATTAGCTCTCTCCTCAGTAAAGCAACTTAAAACAATCTTGAATGAAGAACACAGTCAGGTGATAACAGTCTCCAGAATCACTGTACTTTTTGGTGAAGTGTTCTTGAACCTTTTATGTGCTTGGCTAAGGAGCCAATTTGTGGGATTATGAGTGAATACCTCTAAGACAAACTCCACCCAGGCTGAACAATACAGCAGTGGAGCAGGGCCTGGGAGAGCAACCTCCCCACCCCACAGGCAACACACTGAAGGTAGAAATCCTGGTGCTAAGTTATTCATAAATGCCCTGCTTCTGGCTCAGGGTTTCCTACTTAGCAGATCTGGCTCCCTTGCTTTGCCCTCAACACAGTTAAAAAAAAAGAATGCTGTTGCTCTGATAGTTTTTAAGCCTAAACACAAAATAAATGTTTGCACTCTGACAGTGTAACTCTCCTAGAAAAACTTAAAAGAGTTAGGAAATGTCAGGAGGAGGAAATAATAAAAGTAATCCAAAGGTCTCTTCGGAGGTGGAGTTTCAGGAGGAGGTTATGAAACTACTTGAAAGTCTCATCTTATTGGCGTCTAAAGGAAACAGAGGCAACAAAGCACCCTAGGGGGAATGTGCTGATATTGCCTGAATATTAGCTGAGAAATATGTCTGATAATTAGGGAAGAGAAAGTATGCTCTCCAAATAATGGAAAAATAGTATCCTTTATAGAATCTAACAACTGATTTCAAGCTTTGCCATTATCGTACATACCAGTAAGGAGAAACATTAAACTATGACATCAGTAACTCTAAGACACATGTTGATTTTAGAAGTGTTAAAATACAAAAATTGTATATTTTAGAATCAATGAAAAATGATCGAACTTTCAAGTAAACAAGGAGGAATACCTGGAAAGGGAGAGAAGGTAAGAGCAGGGATGAACAATTTAATAAAAAATTTGAAAATGGTGAAAACAATATAAGATAAATATTAAATGAAGTAAAACAAGAATAAAAATCAAGATTATTATACTAAATGCTAAAAGATTAACTAGCTCATTAAAAACAGACTATCAGATTAAAAAACAAAACTCAGGTAATGTTACTTAAAACAAAAATAAAGAAAAATTTAAAAGAAAGGGATGAAAAAGAAGATAACACATACACAAAATAAAGAAAAAGCAAGGGCATCAATACTAATATACAAAGGAGAATTTAAGGTTAGAAGCATTGAACAGGAAAAAAGAAGGGCACTATTAATAAAAAGGTACAATCTTATAAATGAGGTTATAACAACTTTAATCTTATATGCATTAAACACAGCAGAGAAATACATAAGAAAATCTCAGAGGTGCAAAACTCATTTGATAAAAATTCAATTAAATTTGGAGACTGATTTATCTTTTCTAGAATTGATATTTGTAGATAAACACAAGAGAGATCATAGAGAAACTGAGTAATATTGAATAACAATTGGAATAAATAGCCTGAACTAGTAGCTCTTTAAAACTAAACATTCGTTTAAAAAAAGCACTTAGTTTTCATTTTTGTGTCCATAAAACACACTTGTAAATATATACACTTTATCTAAAACATTTAGAAAGGTTAGATTTTTCAGACAAAATTCCAATTATGACCCTATAACGTTAGAAATAAAAGGTAACATAATGAGGACTGAAGTCAGGGAAGATGGCAGAGGAGAAAGCATCAGGAATCTGTCTCTACTGAGACAACAATTGCATGGTACTGGCAAAAATGTCTCAACTATTTTGGAAATCTGGATCTATTTGAACACTTAACAGCTACCAAGGAAAAGTTTGTCTGGTAAACTACAGTTAATGATAGTCATTTTCAGGCTACCCACCCCTCTTCCCTTAGCAGGTAACTATGGGAGGGCAACCCCCATTTTTAGTATGGCTTGCTGGTGGGGGATGGGGGAGGCAATAAGGACTTTGTCTCCATTTATCAGGTTTCTGTGTTTTAACTGTGGAATGCTAGAGGCTAGCTGCCAGTGCTTCAACTCCCAATGGACTGAGTGGCTGCCAGCATATTTAAAGGAGTCACACCTATTTCTTTGGACAGTTAAAAATAATCGTCTAGAGAAGGGAATTAAGAGAGCCATTGCTCTTGCCCAAGGGAAAATACAGGCTCAGAAAACACATGTAAAACCTTAGTTTTGTCCAGGGAAAAATAAAGGCTCAGAAAAGACCTGTAATAGTTTAATGTCAGGCTGATCCCTGAACAGAAATACAGTATAAAAATTAAACAAACAGCAAACCCTAGAGAAAAGGGAGAATATGATTTCCAGGGTTATCACATCGTAAGATTCAAATGTGCAGTTTGCAAAAAAAAAAAAAAAAAAAAAAATCACAAGGCATACAAGGAAATATGAAAGTATGGTTCATTCAAAATAAATAAATGGAAAAATACAAGAGTAAACACGTATCAGACTTACTAGATTTTGAATCCACTGTCTTAAAGATACCTCAAAGCACTAAAGGAAGACATACACAATCAGAAAAATGATCTCTGTACAAAATGCTTATCAAGGAGATAATTGTAAAAAGGAACCAAAAAGAAATTCTGGGACTGAAAAATACAATGACTAAAATGGAAAATTCACTAGGGGGTTTCAAAAGCAGATGGAGCAAGCAGAATAAAGATCAGCATAGCAAAACACAGAACAATTGAGATTAAGGAGTTTCAAGCAAACAGCTTAAGGAGCCTGTGGGATACCACTAGCTGGACCAGCAACACATAGGGAGTCACAGAAAAGGTAAAAACATCAGCAATTATAAAAGCTAATACTGTCATGACTTTGGTTTGCAGCTCCATTTTTAATTTTCTACATAATTTAAAGAACAAATAAATGCATTAAAAAAATTCCTGATCTATGTTACTGGGCATGTAATGGATAAAGATGTGACCTATGACATCATTGCCAGAAGAGGGGCAGGATAGAGCTGTACAGGAGGAAAGATTTTGTATGTAACTGAAGTCAGTATAAAATCAAATTAGAATGTTGTAAGTTTGGGATGTTAAATGTAATCCTCATTGCAACCACAAATAGCTACAGAATATACACCAAAGGAAATTGGAAGAGGATCAGAATGTTTCCCTACAAAAAAATAAACCCAAAGACAGCAGTAATGGAAGAAATAAGGAACAAAAAAAGCTGTAATGCATGTAGAAAAATACATAGCAAAATGGCAAAAGTCTCTCCTCATCAGTAGTTACTTTAAATGTAAGTGGCTTAAACTCTCCGAAAGACAGCAGTTGGCAAAATGGATAAAAACACATGATCCTGTTATGTGCTGTTTCAAGAGACTCACTTTAGATCCAAAGACACAAATGGATTGCAAGTGAAAGGATGGAGGCTATAACAAACTGCAACCAAAACAGAGCTGGGGTGGCTATGATATCAGGAAAAAATAGACTTTAAATAAAAAAGATTACAAGACATATAAAAGGACATTATGTATTAATAAAAGGTTCTATACAGCAAGAAGATATAACAATTACAAATGTCTACACATCTAATAACAGACTCTCAAAATATAAGAGGCAAAAATTGACAGAACTGAAGGGAGAAACAGGCAGTTCTACAGGATTAGTCAGAGATTCTATACCCTACATTCAATTATAGACAAAACAAGCAGTCAGAAAATAAGGAAACAGAGGACTTGAACAACAAAATAAACCAATTAGACCTAATAAACACAGAATACTCCATTCAATAACAGAACACACATTCTTCTCTAGTACACACTTTGTCTAAAACAGACCATTTGGCAAGCCACAAAATAAGTCTCAAAAGATATACAAAAACATAGATATCTTACAAAGTATCTTTTCCAACCACAACAGGATTAAAGTTAGAAATCAACAAAAGAAGAAAAACTGGAAAATCCACAAAAATGTGCAATTTAAACAGTATGCTTTTAGACAACCAATGGGTCAAAGAGAAATCACAAAGAAAATTAGAAAATACTTCTAAAGGTGACAGAAAACCAAAACACAACATTACAATATTACCAAAACTTAACTGGCTAAAGTGAAAGCACTGTTCTTAGAGAACTTTATAAGCTGTCAAAGCCTACATTAAATATTGTAGAAAAAGATCAAATCAATACTCTCAATTTATTCCTTAAGGTACTAAAGAAGAGCAAACTAAACCCACAGGTAGAAAGGAAGGAAATAATGAAGACTAGAGGATAGAAAATAGAGAACAGAAAAACAGAAAAATCTTTTGTCAGCAAAATTGACAAACTTTATCTAACAAAGAGAGGAGATGCAAATAACTAAAATCAGAAAGGAAAAGTAGGGACATTATTATCAACTTCACAGAGATATAAAGGATTTTAAAACAATATTATGAACAACTGTAGACCAACAAATTAAACAACCTAAAAGACAAATTCCTTGAACATCCAAATTAGTTAAACTGACTAAAAAAGAAATAGAAAATCCCAATAAACTTTCCCAAGTATGGAGTTTGAATCAATAGTCAAACACCTCCCAACAAAGAAAATTCCTGGACCAGAAGGCTTCACCACTCAATTCTACTAATTGTTTAAAGAATTAACACCAATCCTTCTCAAACTCTTTCAGAGAACACAAGGGAGGGAACATGTCCTAACTTACTGTGGAAGGCCACAGTTACTATACCAAGGCCAGAAAAAGACACGACAAAAAAATTACAGACTAATATTCCTTATAATATAGATGAAAAAGACCCTCAAAAAATAATAGCAAATCAAACCATAGCACATGAAAAGGATATTGACATAACCAAATGGAACAAATCCCAAAAATGCAAGAGTGACTCAATAAAAGAGAATGGTTAACATGACAAATATTATGTTGTGTATGAAAAAAAGTAATAAACAAAAAGGTCTTAATTACTTGGAAATGAGAAATTACTAAATACCATTCATTGACTCCATAAGAAAATTGTGATATAATGAGTTATGAGAAATATATATTTGGCCACTCATATGA
This sequence comes from Smutsia gigantea, assembly GCA_032199065.1. Taxonomy (NCBI): domain Eukaryota; kingdom Metazoa; phylum Chordata; class Mammalia; order Pholidota; family Manidae; genus Smutsia; species Smutsia gigantea. The sequence goes on from JAVSCE010012667.1 coordinate 525,234, forward strand.
CAAAATATGTATTACCCAGGTGTAACTCCAGGGGAAAATCCCGGGGCAAAATACCTTGAAGCCAAAATCAGTCAAAGGGAGAAATAAAGTGGGAGAAACCCGTTTATTTCTTATACTCAGTCATCCCACGTCTCTCGCAACCTGGCTGCAGAAGAAGAGGACTCACCTAACCTCTCTGGACCATATATACCCTTGCTCACCCTTGTAATCACCTACTGATAATAGAAATAGATTACTTCTCTCCATCCCTTGGAGACACCTATTGATATGGAGATGCACTAAGACCAGGTGAGAGATTCTGGAAATATTGCAATTTTACCTGCAGCCCACCACACCAGAAATCTCACCTTACAATCTACTCATTCCCCATCTTTCCCAATGGACCCTGTGCGAGAAAACTGGAGCACTATAACCAGACTAATAACACACAATAGCAACAGCAATAAAATCACAATAATCTTCAAGCCGGAGGATCCAGCTAAATTCAAAGTCCTATGCAGATTAAGTTCATAGCTCGTCCATTCCACAGGCAGTCAGTAGCTGAACAGGCAGGGAGATCAGAGCAATCATCACATGGCGCCTGCAGCCAGGGGACGGGTCCAGGCCGCAGGGACTGTAGAACAAAATAACCTTAAGGGTGATAAGACACATGCTTAATGACACCAGCATAGGCAAGAAGGGCCAGCCACCACTGATCCATGTGCTGAAATGTCTAAGGACACATCCACTCAACAGAGTCTCCAGGGTTTAATGCAGTTGGGGCTGGCAGCAGGACGTTGCTCTGCTGGCCATATCCTGGCTTCAATAACTCCTCCTTGGTTTGCACATATAGTTGTGTAGGAGAGGCAGCAATGTGTTAGCATATCCATAGGGTTCAAAGCTCCTTTTAAGGGCTTCTCATTCAAACACTGTAGCACTGACCATAAGCGAACTGACCAGCACTGTAGACTATTGGTGTCCGACTTCAGGCCAGATTTCAAAAAACCATTGTACCTCTCTATCATGCCTGCCCTGGTAGGGTTACATGGTATATGAAACTTCCACTTTATTCCTAATTGCTGCACCCATTCTTGTAACGCATGTCTGGTAAAGTGGATGTATTGATCACTCTCAATAACCTATGGCTGGCCATGGGCTGCAAAGACACACTCCAGACCCCTTTTCAATGTTTGCTGATCTGCATGACAAGAAGAAAAAGCAATAAACAGGCCAGAAGCTGTGTCCACAGAAGTCATGGCATACCGATATCCTTCTGATATGGGCAGAGGCCCAATATAGTCCATCTGCCAGCTGACAAGGGGTATCAGCTCATTTACTATTGTCCCATGTTGATGCAGGACTTAGTGTAAGTCCCTCTTAGAGCACACAAGACACTCCTTTCAGGCTCTGTTGACTTCTTCAAAGGTCAACGGCAAGCCCCACTGATGGGCTACAGCCCATACTGTGTTTTGCCTTGCATGCAACAAGCACTGATGTAACCATTGGGCCACATCAGAGGCAAGCTTTCCTTCTAGCCAGGGCACCTGGGCCAGTGTGTCTGCTTCATCATTCCCTGGGGATGCCAAAGGCAGATGGCCAGTCACATGATATATGGTAATAGTCTTAGTCTGACCAGAGACCCATAGGTCTTGCCACAACTCTTGCCCCCAAAGGGGCCGGTGACCAACCATCCAGTTGGCATGGTACCACGTAGGTAGCCCCGAAAAATGGTGCAGCTGTCAGTGCAGACAACTATAATGGAGGGTTTCTCGGTGATCACAAGCCACACTGCCTGCAACTCAGCCCATTGGCTGCCCTTCCCCTCTCCATTCTCCATCCATATTGCCTCAGTCCTAGGATAGAAAGCCACAGCACTGCACTTTGGGGGCTCCCCATGACTGGAGCTGTCTGTATACCAAACATCTTCTGGGATAGGGGCTTTTCCCTCCTGATAAGGACTCACGGGTACCAATGGCTCAAAAGCACGTTCTTCCTGCTTTCCACTGGTATAGGTCACTGGCCCCAATAAGCGTTGGAGTTCTCCACTCAAGGAGCTAGCACAGAGGGGGCTATGCAGCTGTAAATATGTGCCCCATTTGGCCAGTGTAGGTGTCTGTGCCATGCCACTCTGTGGCCTTTGGGTCTAGTCTCGCACCCACCCTGCAATGGGATAGGTGGTTATTACCTTGTTTAGAGCTGTTCCGGTGATGGGCTCCGTAACCAGCAAGGCATGGTACATGGCAGCCAGTTGCTTCTCTATCAAGGTGTACTGGAACTCTGCTCCTTTCCATAGTTGTGACCAGAATCCAGTAGGTTGGCATGTCCATTCAAGCTGCTGCCAAAGACCCCAACTACAACCATCTTCCATTACACAAACATCTAGCTCACAGGGCCTTAATGAGTCCATTATACTCAAGGCCTGTATTGCCTTGACTGCTCACTTATCGGCAGTAAAAGCAGCTCCACGCTTCATCCCAGTCCCACCTGAGGCCCTTTTGTACCAACTAGTATAAGGGTTTCAGAATTTGTGCCAAGTGCGGGATACACTCTACAGTAGCCCAAAAGACCCAAAAACTCTTGAAAGACTGCCACAAATGGTAGGGGTAGGGAAAGCCTAGACCTTGTCTATGACTGCTTCTGGGACAACTTTAGTTTTACCCGATCAGACAACCCCCAAGAATTTTACAGACAAACCACGTCCCTGAACCTTGGTGCTGTTCACAGCCCATCCTTTTTCCTGTGGATGTTGAAGCAGTGTAGGAACTGCCCTTTCTAAATCTGCAAGAGAATCACACGAGCATGGTATCATCAGTGATACAGCCACACCATTTTTGTGGTTTCTTCCATGAGGCCAAGTCCTGGGCTACAAGTACGTTGACAAATGGTGGACCATGGAGGTATCCCTGTAGAAGGGCTGTGATGTCCACTGCCAACCTTCCCACGTGAAGGCAAACTGTTACTGAATTTCCTGTGCTATGTCAATAGAGAAGAAAACATTAGCAAGGTCCACAATGATACATCCCTAGTTCATGACTATGTCCATAAAGACTGCTATAGAGGAGATTGGAGCATGCAAAGGGGGTGTGACTTTATTCAATTCCTTATAGTCCACGGTCATACACTAGAAGCCATCTGACTTTTTCACTGGCCACACTAGGGAATTAAAAGGACTATGAGTGGGCTTTATGATTCCTACCTTCTCCAACTCCTGTAGTTTTTCCAATTTCCTTGTGTCCCCCAGACAATTTATACTGCTTAGTATTTATCACCCACCGAAGTACAGGCAGAGCTACAGGCGGGTGCTCAGCATGTCCTCAGAACTGCCTTTACCACATATACCCTCAGTCTGAACTCACCTGCAGTGGTCTATAACCACAGGCCCTGCAGGATATCTATCCTCAAAATATATTCAAGGAAGGGAGAAATGTACACAGTAAACTCCTTTGGGAGTAAATGTCCTATCCCAATGGGATTTGGGCTTTCTTCACTCTTGCCTTATCCCCATAGCCGTCTATCACAGCAGGGGTCCCAGGAAAATGCTCAGGGTTGCCATAAATCAAAGAACATGCAGCTCCTGTGTTCACCAGTTCCAGGACACACTGTACATTCATGGGGGACCAATGAATTGCTAATTCTACATGTGGAGCTTGACCCCCACCAGACGAACCATGATGCCCAGTCATCAACCTGTGGGGGTAAGGACCCAGGCTGAGCCTGAGTACTGTCCCCAGGAAGTCTTGCAGGGACACAGGCCAATCATGGGGCTTTGACTCTGGCTTCCATGTCCTGGACCTTAGCGGCTGGAACTGCTGCTCTGGCTTTAATTGTTGCCACAGTTCTAACAAGGTGCTATTGGGCTGCCCAAAAGTTTTTCTTTCACGACTCCAGCCTTTATCAAATCAACCCACATCTGGGTCCTGGAGACCTTCATGGGTCCCTTCACACCTCTATCCTTTGAGTAGTAGCCCATATTTTCTTCTGTGGTCTTGTTTCAACCTCCCCCAGATCTGCCAAAGTATGAGTAGTCTCACTTATGGGTTGCCCTACGTGGGGGTCAAGAATAGTCACTAGGGACCCAAATAGATGGGGGAGCTGTATGAAGCACCAGATTTCTCATTCCTACAGTGACAACTCCTTACTGGGGTCCGGGTCTGTTCATATTATAGATGATATTTTTCATGCCCAGCTCCTGAAACATCAGCTGAAGCTCTGCATATGTTTTCCAACTACTGGGTATGTATGGTAAATCACCCTGATTAGGCCAAACTGCCATGAAGGCTGCTGTCAGCCAATCCAGAAGCACCTGATTACCTGATGTGTGACGGGAACTTTGCAACTGCTGCCAGAGGGAAGGGTGAGTCACCAGGTAAGCTGGTCTACCCATTTCAGAACCCAGCATAACAATGTTTTCCACCCCCATAAACCAGAGATGCAAAAGCCATGTATGCAGAGATTTCGATGACTTCTGTTGATATCGGATGCTCATACTGACAGCTCATCCTGGGTATAGGTGCAGATCATGGAGTAGGGGAAGCTCCTCCCCCTGAGGAGCCCACAGTTGTTGCATTATTTTCTTAATTACAAAGGGGCGGGACTCTAATACAGGAGAGGCTTGTGCTCAGCAACAGATCAGCCCTCGGCCCCACCCCCTCATCCTCTTCAACACGTCCTCTACCATCTCCGGGACTGAAAGCACCAATCTTTCCTCCCCCTCCCTCACATGCCTCCTGCAATGCGCCTTCTCCTGCAGCCTCCTCCCTTGCTGTTGCTAAGGAATCTTCCAGGAGCATGACCCATCTTCTCAATAACTTCTCAGTAACTGTCTTTCTTTCTCAAGGGCATCCCATAGGTCATCGGCCAGCCCCACCAAGCGATGCTGAAGTATGTCTCCCTCCTGCCAAAGTCTCTCTCTCTCCTCAATAACACTTTTCACCACCTTCAGGAAGAGATCCTGTAATTCCAGCTTCTATATGGCCACTCACGGCCTCTAAGCAGTCTTCTATCTCACAGAGGGCTAATTCCACACCTTCCAGTGTCTCCACCCTTCCCCAATTCTGGGGAAGGCCCCACATACCAAGGAGGTGCTTTACCCTAGACCAATTCCCCCCAGGGGCTCCCCAATTGGAAGGAAGCCCCACAGGGGCTTGAGGGTGAAGCTGCACCCTCTACTGCTACAGCCACTGTGGCCTTTCCACCATCCACAGGGGGGTTCAGGGCATCTCCCCACCATCTCTAGGGGCAGTCAACCCAAGGGTCGCACCCAGGTAGATGGATTTTGGGTTCAGAGATCCTGCTGACTATGCAAGATGAAACTCCGGGGGGAAAATCCCGGGGCAAAATACCTGTGAAAACGAAATCAGTCAAAGAGAGAAATAAAGTGGGAGAAACCCATTTATTTCTTACAAGCAGTTGTCCTGCATCTCTTGTGATCAGACTACAGAAGAGGCCCACCAAACTTTTCTGGTCCATGTATGCCCTCACTCGCCCTTGTAATAACCTACTGATATGGAGATGGACTACTTCTCTCCACCCCTTGGAAACACCTATTGATACACTAAGGCCAGGTGAGAGATTCTGGGAATACTGCAATTTTACGCACACCAGATATACTAGTCTTCATCCACAGTTCCTAAAAACACTGCTGAGTCTTAAAGGTGAAGCGGGTGTTTTTCATACTAATGAGAGACTTTTGGACCCCTCCCAGACCCAAGGGTGAGGGCTAGAGGTTGCAAATAATTTAGACAATTGTGATTATGCAATAAAGACCCCACAAAACCCATGAGATGAGCTCTCTCCCTCTGCACTCAGCTCAGCTGGATCCTGTTTCTTGGTTGGAGAGCTTCTATGCTTGGGTAACCAGAACACCTTCACCTGACACCGAGCCAGGCCCAAAGCTCCACAAGTAGAAGTTCCTTTATTTGGGACCTTGCCCTATGTCTCTCTTCATCTGGCTGTTAGCTTGTATCCTTTACAGTATCCTTTATTAAACTGGTAAACGTAAGTGTTCTCCTGAGTTCTGTGAACCACTCTGGTAAATTAATCGAACCTAAAGGGGAAGTTGTGGGAACCTCCAATGTGTAGCCAGTAGGTCAGAAGCACAAGAAACTTAATGGGGCTTGCAAGCTGCATCTGGAGTTGGGGGTGGAGGGCAGTCTTGTAGGACAGAGCCCTTAATCTGGGTATCTGCTGCTGTCTCTGGACAAAGAGGATCAGAATTGAGTTGAGTTCTCCAACATCCTGTTGGTGTTTGAGAATTGCTTGGTGTAAGTATGTGCGGAAAGACCCCCTCCCACATATTTACACACACTGGAATTGGGCCCGGTATCCAAATGAATTTATACTACTATTACTGCTGTGTATAATACTGTTATTGTTATACGCACATGGAGGGAAAAAATACACTACTGCATTTGGTGTTGGACAAGTCAGAATCACAAAAATGAAAGGGGAATTGCATACTATGTGGAAGTAAAAGAAAAGGCAACAGCCATATGGGAGTAATATATATTAAAAGAATTACAGCTGCATGTAACAACAGGGACAATATTAGTAGTATTGAATGAAAGAAGCCAACCACAGAAAAACTTATGTAAAATAATGCTATTGATATAAAGTTCAAAAAATAAAACTAAGTAATGTATTATATACATATGCATGGATGTGGAGAATGTGAAGAATGTTAAATATCAGGGGTTTTGCGGGTGGGAAGGTAAAATGATGCAGTGGCTATGGAAAACAGTACAGCGGTTCTTAAAACTTTTTAAGTAGAACTACAGTATGATCCAACAATACCACCTCTAGATACATACCCAAATAAAGTAAAAGCAGATGGTACTTAAAGAGATACTTACACAGCCACATTCACAGTAGCATCATTCACAATGGCCAAAAGGTAGAAGCAATTCAAGTATCTGCTGATGGATGAGTGAATAAACAAAATGTAGTAGTATATGCACACAATGAAGTATTACTAAGCCTTAAAAAGGAAAGAAATGCGGAGGATTAAAAATGGCAGTGTAAGAGATGAGACAGAAACCTCATCCCAAAACCACATGTAGTTTGAAAAATATAGCAAATACAACTGATCGTGAAAGACCAACAGGAAAGAAAGCTGCGGCAGACTGCCTACACCTGGTAAACAGAGAGACCTCATGGAAAAGGGAAAAGTACTAAACTGGTGCTCTGGCAGGACCCAAGCCCTATCTGACCCCAGCTCACCAGCGGGAGGAAGAGAAATGGAGCGGGGGAGGGGAGTGTAGGCCAGGACTGCTGAAAACCCAGACCTGGAGATCTGCTTTGGGAGCACAAACCTTCACTACACAGTGATCTAGAGATTCGTGAGGTTGTAAAGCTAAGAGAGGCAGAAAACTTGGACAGATGGAGATTCCAGCCACTTGTGGAGAACAAGTACCAACAACTGACCGCTCTAGGACAAAAGAAAGGCAGGCACTCTGAGAGACTTCCTAACAGCGAGAGGGCTGCTTAAGGGGCAAGGATTGAACAGAGCTTGCTGCTCAGGAGAAAGGACATGTGGACAAAACTGTCCTGCCGCACTCAGCCCAGCAGGTTGGGAACTTTCAGGAGTTTCAGGTGCTCCATCACCGACTGGAAATGCAGCTACGAGGCCCCCCACCACAATACGCCGCCTGCCGCTCCTTCCTCGCAGACAGCACCGCACACAAATCGGCTGTCCCCACCATTGCACTAGGAAAGCCGGAGGGAGGCAACACCTACAGCACATACAAGTGCATAGAACAGAAGCTCCTCCCTGTGCACTCAGCCAACTGGCCCTAGCAGTGGAGGCAGGCACTGCAGCGGGAAGCAGGAAAGACCTCTTTGCAACAGCCAACAGTGGTATTCACCTGCAAGCCCCGCAATAGCTCCAGGGGCTGAGCAGCACCAGACAGAAAAGCTCTGGACAACAGAGGGTGCCGCCTACAAATATGAAATGTCAAAAGAACTAGTTCAAATGAAAATCCCACAACACCAGATAGAGGGCCAAGTGAAACTGAAGTCACCAATCTTCCAGATAAAGATTTCAAAACAAAAAAACATGCTACAGGAGCTACAGAAAAATATTCGAGACCTTAGAGGGGAATTCAAGAATGAGATACAAACATTGTATAATACAGTATCCAAAATGAAACATACAATGGAGGGATTTACAAGCAGATTAGATGAAGTAGAGGAGACAGTAAATGAAACAGAAATTAGAGAACAGAATACAAAGAAGCTGAGGCACAGAGAGAAAAAAGGATCTCTGGAATGAAAGAATATTGACAGAATTGTGTGACCAATCCAAACGCAACAATATTCGCATTACAGGGATTCCAGAAGAAGAGAAAAAAAAGGAAAGAAAGTGTCTTTGAGGGGGCAATTGCTGAAAACTCCCTAAATCTGGGGAAGGAGATAGTCTGTCAGGCCATGGAGATGCACAGATCTCCGAAAACAATGACCCAAGGAAGACAACACCAACATATATAACAATTAAAATGGCAAAGATCAAGGATAAAGACAGAGTACTGAAAGCAGCCAGAGAGGAAAAAAAAGATCACATACAAAGGAAAACACATCAGGCTATCACCAGACTTCTCAGCAGAAACCTTACAGGCCAGAAGGGAGTGGCATGATATATTTAATGCAATGAAGCAGAAGAGCCTCAAACCAAGGATACTCTACCCAGCAAGATTATTATTTAAATTTGAAGGAGGGATTAAACAATTTCCAGGTAAGCAAAAGATGAGAGAATTTACCTCCCACAAGCCACCTCAACAGTATATTTTGGAAGGACGGCCATAGATGGAAGTGTTCCTAAGGCTAAATAGCTGTCACCAGAGGAAACAAAACCACAGTAAAGAAAGTAGAAAAATTAATTACTATGCAAATGCAAAACTAAATCAACTAACCCCAAAGTCAATCAAGGGATAGACAAAGAGTACAGAATACCTAATATATAACAAACGGAGGAGGAAGAAAAAGGAGGAAAAAAAAAACCTTTAGATTCTGTTTCTAATTGCATATTACATGAGTTAAGTCAGACAGTTAGATAGTAAGAAATTACCATTGAACCGATGGTAAACACAAATCTAAAGGCTGCAGTGGCAATAAGCATATTATCTATTGATAATCACCCTAAATGTAAATGGTCAGAATGCACCAATCAAAAGACACAATTACTGAATGAATAAAAAAACAAGACCCGCCTATAGACTGCCTACAAGAGACTCACTTCAAACTCAAAGACATACACAGACTAAAGGTGAAGGGATGGAAAAAGGTATTTCATGCAACTAATAGGGAGAAAACAGCAGGAGTTGCTGTACTTGTATCAGACAAAATAGATTACAAAACAGAGAAAATAACAAGAGACAAAGAAGAACATTACATAATGAAAAAGGCATCAGTCCAATAAGAGAATATAACTATTATAAATATCTATGCACCCAACATAGGGGCACCTACATATGTGAAACAAGTACAAACAAATTAAAGGGGAAACAGAATGCAATGTATTGATTTTAGGAGACTTCAACAAACCACCCCCTCCAAAGGACAGATCAACTAGATGGAAAATAAGTAAGGAGACAAAGGCACTGAAAAACACATTACAACAAAAGGACCTAACAGACATCTACAGAACACTCCACAAAAATCAGAAGAACACACATTCTTCTCAAGTGCACATGGAACATGTTCAAGAACAGATCGTACACTAGGCCACAAAAAGAGCCTTACTAAATTCAGAAGGATTGAAACTGTACCAACCAGCTTCTCAGACCACAGAGGTATGAAACTACAAATAAATTACACAAAGAAAACAGAAAAGCCCACAAACAAATGGAGGCTTAACAACATACTCCTAAATAACAAATGGATCAGTGACCAAATAAGAACAGACATCAAGCCATATATGGACACAAACAACAACAACTTGATACCGCAAAATCTGTGGGACACAGCGAAGGCTGTGCTAATCAGGAAGTGTACTGCAATACAGGCTTACCTCAGGAAAGAAGAACAATCCCATATGAATAGTCTAAATGCACAATTAATGAAACTAGAAAAAGAACAAATGAGGCCCAAAGTCAGTAGAAGGAGGGACTTAATAAAGACTAGAGCATAAATAAATAAAATCAAGAAGAATTAAACAATAGAAAGATTCAATGAAAGCAGGAGCTGGTTCGTTGAGAAAATAAACAAAATAGATAAACCCGTAGCCAGACTTACCAAGGAAAAAAGAGAGTCTACACACATACACAGAATAAGAAATGAGAAAGGAAAAATCACTACAGACACCACAGAAATACAAAGAATTATGAGAGAATACTATGAAAAATAATATGCTAACAAAGTGGATAACCTAGAAGAAATGGACAACTTTCTAGAAAAATATAATCTTCCAAGACTGACACAGGAAGAAAGAGAAAATCTGAATAGACCAATAAGCAGCAACACAATTGAATAGGTAATCAAAAAACTACCCAAGAACAAACAAAACCCCTATACCAGATGGTTTTGCTGCTGAATTTCATTAAACATTTAGTGAAGACATAATACCCATCCTCCATAAAGTTTTCCAAAAAGTAGAAGAGGAGGGAATACTCCCAAACTCATTCTATGAGGCCAGTATAAATCTAATACCAAAACCAGGCAAGACACCAAAAAAAAAAAAGAAAAAAGAAAAAAAAAGAAAATTACAGGTCAATATCCCTGATGAACATAGACGCAAAAATACTCAACAAAATATTAGCAAACCAAATTCAAAAATACAACAAAAAGATAATCCATCATGATGAAGTAGGATTTATTCCAGGGATGCAGGCATGGCACAACATTCGAAAATCCATCAACATCATCCACAACATCAACCAAAAGGAGGACAAAAACCACATGATCATCTCCATCAATGCTGAAAAGGCATTTGACAAAATTCAACATCCATTCATGATAAAAACTCTCAACAAGATGGGTATAGAGGGCAAGTACCTCAACATAATACAGGCCATATATGACAAACCCACAGCCAACAATATACTTAACAGCGAGAAGCTGAAAGCTTTTCCTTTAAGATCGGGAACAAGACAAGGATGCCCACTCTCCCCTATTTTACTCAACATAGTTCTGGAGGTCCTAGCCACGGCAATCAGACAACAGAAACAAACAAAAGGCATCCAGATTGGTAAGGAAGAAGTCAAACTGTCACTGTTTTCAGATGACATGATATTGTATACATAAAAAACCCTGAAGAATCCACTCCAAAAATACTACATCTAATATATGAATTCAGCAAAGTTGCCGAGTAAAAAATTAATATACAAAAATCTGTTGCATTCCTATACACTAACGATGACCTAGCAGAAAGAGAAATCAGAAAACAATTCCATTCACAACTGCACCAAAAAGAATAAAATACCTAGGAATAAACCTAACCAAGGAAGTGAAAGACCTATACTCTAAAAACTACAAGACACTCATGAGAGAAATTAAAGAAGATACCAGTAAATGGAAACACATCCCGTGCTCATGAATAGGAAGAATTAATATAGCCAAAATGGCCATCCTGCCTAAAGCAATCTACAGATTCAATGCAATTCCTATCAAAATACCAACAGCCTTCTTCAACGAACTAGAGAAAATAGTTCTAAAATTCATATGGAACCACAAAAGATCCCAAACAGCCAAAGAAATCCTGAGAAGGAAGAATAAAGCTGTGGGGATTACGCTCCCTGACTTCAAGCTCTACTGCAAAGCCACAGTAATCAAGACCATTTGGTACTGGCACAAGAACAGACCCATAGACCAATGGAACAGACTAGAGAGCCCAGATATAAACCGAAGCATATATGGTCAATTGATATATGAAAAAGGAGCCATGGAAATGGGGAAATGCCAGCCTCTTCAACAACTGGTGTTGGCAAAACTGGACAGCTACATGTAAGAGAATGAAACTGGATTATTGTCTAACCCCATACACAAAAGTAAACTCAAAATGGATCAAAGACCTGAATGTAAGTCATGAAACCATAAAACTTTTTGAAGAAAACATAGGCAAAAAGCTCTTGTATATAAGCATGAGAAACTTTTTCCTGAACACAACTTCTCAGACAAGAGAAACAAAATAAAAAATGAACAAATGGGACTACATCATGCTAAAAAGCTTCTGTACAGCAAAGGACATTATCAGCAGAACAAAACCGCATCCTATGGTATAGGAGAATATATTTGTAAATGACATATATGACAAGGGGTTAACATCCAAAATACATAAAGAACTCATACGCCTTCACACCCAAAAGGCAAATAACACTATTAAAAAATGGGCAGAGGATATGAATAGACACTTCTTTAAAAGAGAAATTCAGAAGAAAAAAACTGAAGGAACAAAACAGCAGCAGACTCACAGAACCCAAGAACGGACTAATAGTTACCAAAGGGAAAGGTACTGGGGAAAATGGGCGGGAAGGGAGGGATAAGAGGGAAAAAGGGGCATTACGATTAGCAGATGTAATGTTGGGGGGGCACGGGGAGGGCAGTACAACTCAGAGAAGACAAGTAGTGATTCTATAGCATCTCACTACGCTGATGGACAGTGACTGTAATGGGGTTGGTGGGGGGGACCTGATGAAGGGGTAGTTTAATAATCGTAATATTGCACATGTAATTGTAAATTAATGATAATAAAATAAATTATATTAAAAACAAACAAACAAACAAAAAAAAAAGAGAAATTCAGATGGCCAACAGGCACATGAAAAGATGCTCCGCATTGTTAATTATCAGGGAAATGGAAATTAATAACACAATGAGATATCACCTTATACCAGTTAGTATAGCCAACATTGAAAAGACTAGGAAAAACAATTGCTGGCGAGGATGTGGAGAAAGGAGAACCATCCTACACTGCTGGTGGGAATGTAAACTAGTTCAACCATTGTGGAAAGCATTATGGAGGTTTCTCAAAAAACTGAAAATAGAAATACCATTTGACCCAGGAATTCCACTCCTAGGAATTTACCCAAAGAAAATAAGTTCTCAGATTCCAAAACATATGCACCCCTATGTTTATTGCAGCACTACTTAACAATAACCAAGATATGGAAGCAACCTAAGTGTTCATCAGTAGATAAATGGATAAAGAAGATGTGGTACATATACACAATGGAATACTATTCAACCGGAAACAAGAAAGAAACAAATCCTACCATTAGCAACAACATGCATGGAGCTAGAAGTTATGATGCTCAGTGAAATAAGTCAGGCAGAGAAAGACAAATACCAAATGATATCCCTCATTTGTGGAATATAACAACAAAGCAAAACTGAAGGAACAAAATAGCAGCAGACTCACAGACTCCAAGAAGGGACTAGCGGTTACCAAAGGGGAGGGGTGGGAAAGGGGGTGTGGAGAGGGAGGGAAAAGGGGATTGTGGGGTATTATGATTAGTGCACATGGTGTGGGTAGGGTCATGGGGAAGAGTGTAGCACAGAGAAGTAGTGACTCTGTGGAATCTTACTACACTGATGGACATTGACTGCAATGGGGTATGGAGAGGGACTTGATAATAAGGGTGAATGTAGTAACCACAGTTTTTCTTGTGAAACCTTCATAAGAGTGTATATCAATGATAGCTTAATAAAATATATATATATATATATATATATATATAAAGAATGGCTAAGATGGTAAATTTTATGATATATATTTTTGTCACAATTAGAAACTAAAAACCTAATATGTGACAGACACAAAATAAGGCAGAAGAGCAAACATTATTTTAATAAATATTGGAAAGTGGGTATCAGTGGGAAAAAAATTAACCCAAGTAAAAACTCACTCCATTGTTTATAAAACTACAATATAATTAGGTGAAAATGCTAGTTAATTACTTCCTGACCACTGAAGAAATTGATCAGAAAGAACAATGATGGACTCTAATAGATGAAAAATGTTTAGGCAATAATAGGTATTAAAAGCTATATTTAAAAGTAAAACCACAGCTGGGGAGTTGTGAAGGAGGCAAAAATCTTATGATCCAAAATATATATAAAGAACTCATACAGATATGAAGTTGATACCTAAAATTCCCTTGATAAGTATTCCAGTTTTCTCCTCTTCAGGTAAGGTGAGTTTTTGCCACCAGATTGCAGCCATGCTCCAGGAACTCCTCTAATTTACATTATTTTGATAGTGAAAAAAGTCTTTCTTGTATACAGCAATATTTTAACAAAAAAGACATTTAAGATAGTAGCTTATATTTCTGACCTCTTTAGATTCCAATCAGTAAGCAAAATGGGGTGCTGACTTTGCTAAATCAAGGACACAGTGTTGTTACTTCATGGTAACACAACCCCTATGACCTTAAAATATGGGGAAAATAAGACATTTTATGAAATAATATAATACAGTTTGTGATCCTGACCTACAGACAGGGATTTTCCCTCATCCAAGCAATAAAGCTTTGATGAATGTGTTCATTACATACTGCCATGATCCTCAGGTGCCAGGATTTTGTCTCCTTCACAACTCCCCATTGTGGTTTTTCTCTTAAATATATGGCAGCCCTCTTGGTGCCTTCACACTCAGTGCTGTCCTTCAACCACTGCTGAGCCTCTGGGCTTTGCCATCAGGGCCTGCAGCCTCCTATGAAACCTATCTTAGAGATTCCATACTTTTTTAGAACATAGACTAGAAATGCATCATCAGAAACTATGCTTTTTCTTATAGAGAAAGACTTCCAAACTTCAAAAAACTTTTAGAATGTAACCCAATCATAACAAGGATTTCCTTCAATAGGTACCATGAGATTCAACAATCAGGATTCTGCTTTTATAGTTATCTAAGTATTTCCTTTATTTTCCTTCTGAGTTTCATGAAGGAAGATTATCTTTTTATGAACTACAACACCAGGCATGTACCTGGTAAGTTTTCTGTTGAAATGACCTGACCAAGATGCCTAGCAATTTGTGAGCAGTCAACAATATTAAAATTAAAAATACTCTGTTTTTAAAAAAATCACTAGAGAAATGATTACTATAACAGAGCAAGGTCCTCAGCCCAAAATTAAATGGCTACAGACATATTTATAAAAATATATCAACTATCCAGGACCCTAGGAAAAGATGGTGATGTAAGAAGGCAAGGCAGAAACCTCCTCCCAAAATCATAGAGAACAGAAAATACAGCAAATATTGCAAATACAGCTAAACCTGAAAACAATCTGAAGACTGCAGAACAGACTGCCTACATCTGGGGAAGAAGAGAGGACCTCTCAGAAAAGGGTAAAGTGGCAAAGCCTTGATCTGGTGGGGAGCTAAGCCCTCCCCTGACCCCAGCCCACAGGTGTGAGGAAAAGGAGTAGAGGCCGAGAACCACTGAACACCTGGCCCTGGAGATCTACTCCAGGAACATGAACCCACATAATAAGGTGCTCTGGAGGTTAGTGAAGCTGGACAACAGAGATAGGCGAACACTCAGAGAGACTGAGAATCCAGCCACTTGTGGAGAACAGGTACACTCTACTGGCCCCAAGACAAAAGTAAAGCAGGTAGTTTGAAGGACTTCCCAGCAGAGGGAGGGGCACTAGAGGGGCAAAGATTACACAGAGCTCTCTGCTCAGGATAAAGGGCAGGTGGACAATACCTCCCCAGCTGACCCTCAGCCCAGCAGGTTGGGAACTCTCAGGAGCTTCAGATGCTCCATCCCCCTTGCTGGCAACTGAGCCTCAAGGTTCCCTGCTGCATTGCACAGCCTGCCGCTCCTTCCTCCCAGCAGGAGCTGGTCCAGCTCA
The DNA here is from genome assembly GCA_032199065.1 of Smutsia gigantea. Taxonomy (NCBI): domain Eukaryota; kingdom Metazoa; phylum Chordata; class Mammalia; order Pholidota; family Manidae; genus Smutsia; species Smutsia gigantea. Next base: position 541,001 of record JAVSCE010012667.1, read on the forward strand.
TCTGCTGCCCCTGCTATTGCAGCAGGCTGGCCGGAGGTTGTTATCAGTGGTGTAGCACTGGGGCTCCTCCCTGGGTGTGCTGCCCACTTGTCATGGCAGTGGAGGCAGAGGTTACAGTCAGGAAGGCAGGAAGCCCTCCCAGCTAAGCTCTTTCCTCCTGGCTGGCACCGGTCCCACTTCCTGCGGCCCCCCACCACTGCAGCAGGCTGGAGGGAAGGCAGCTCCACCCATGGCAGCTCCAACGGCATGGCCCCGAGTATTCTTCCTGCTCGTGCAATAAGCTAACGACACACACAGCCCACCTGAAATTAGACTACTACAAGCCAGACCCACTGAAAGGTGCCATACCCACTGCACACCAAAAGCTGGGCTTCCACACAAGAAATTGAACTTCTGGGAACTAGAGACTACTTCCTAAACAAAGCTATTATTCCACAGGAAGCACTAAAAAAAAAAAAAAATGATGAGACAGAGAAATTTGGTCCCAACAAAACTACAAGAAAAAAACACCAGAAAGAGGGCTTAGGGAAACTGAAATCACCAATCTTCTTGATGAAGACTTCAAAGTAAAACTCATAAACATACTCATGGATCTATAGAAAAATATTCAAGATCTCAGGGAGGGCCTCAACAAAAAGAAGACCACCAAAATAGTACCTCATAACTGAAGAATACAATATCTGAAATGAAAAATACAATGGAAGGAATTAATAGCAGGCTTACACAGGTTGAAATAGTTGTAGGGGATATGGAAATTAGGGAGCAAGAAAACAATGAAGCTGAAAAACAGAAAAAAGGATCTCAAGGAATAAAAGAATAATAAGAGAGCTGTGTGACCAATCCAAACAAAACAATATTCACATCATAGGGGTAACAGAAGAAGAGAGACGCAAAGGGATAGAAAGTCTCTTTGAGGAAATAAGTGTTGAAAACTTCACCAATCTGGGGAAGGAAATAGATACTCTGGTCATGGAAGCACAAAGATCATCCAACAAAGGGAACCCTAAAGACAACACCAAGACATATAATAATTAAAATGGCAAAGATCAAGGGCAAAGAATACTGAAAGCAGCCAGAGAGAGAAAAAAGATCACTTATAAAGGAAATCCCATCAGGCTATATCAGATTTATCAGCAGAAACCTTACAGGCCAGAAGGGCGTGACATGATATATCTAATGTACTGAAACAGAAGGGCCTTCAAGCAGGAATACTCTACCCGGCAAGATTATCATTTAAATTTGAAGCAAGGATTAAACAATTTCCAGATAGGCAAAGTTGAGGATTTTCACCACCACTAAACCATCCCTACAGGACCTGTTTTAGGAGACTTTAATACCCCACTCACACCAATAGACAGAACAACCAGACAGAAAATAAGTAAGAAAGCAAAGGCACTGAACAATACATTAAAACAGATGGACCTAACAGATATATACAAAACATTCCACCCAAAAGCAGCAGGATACACATTCTTCTCAAGTGTACTTGGAACATTTTCCAGAATACATAACATACTAGGCCATAAAAAGAGCCTCAATAAATTTAAAAAGATTGAAATTGTACCAACCAGCTTCTCAGACCACAAAGATATGGAACTAGAAATAAATTACACAAAGAAAACAAAAAAGCCCACAAACACATGGAGGCTTAACAACATGCTCCTAAATAATCAATGGATCACTGATCAAATTAAAACAGAGATCAAGCAATATATCGAGACAAATGAAAACAAAAACTCAACAGCCCAAAACCTGTGGGATTCAGCAAAGGCAATTCTAAGAGGAAAGTACACAGCAAGTCATGGAAGCAACCTAAGTGTCCATCAGTAGATGAATGGACAATGAAGATGTGGTACACAGACACAATGGGATATTATTCAGCCATAGAAAGAAACAAATCCTGCCATTTGCAACAATATGGATGGATCTAGAGGGTACTATGCTCAGTGAAACAAGCCAGGAGGAGAAAGACAAATACCAAATGATTTCACTCATTTGTGGAGTATAAAAAGAAAGCAAAACAGAAGGAACAAAATAGCAGTAGACTCACAGACACCGAAAAACACTAGTGGTTATGAAAGGGGAGGGGTTGGGGAGGGAGAAGGGGATTAAGTGGCACTATAATTCACATTCACAATACAGGTAGGTCACAGAGAAGGAAGTACAGCATGGAGAAGACAACTGCTGACTCTAGTATCTCGCTACATTGACAGCGCAATGGAGGGGGTGAGGACTTGATAATATGGGTGTTGAAACCACTGTATTGTTTATGTGAAACCATCATAAGATTGTATATCAATGATAATTTAATTTAAAAAATTTATCAGCTATTACATTTTGATAAAGTCAAAAAGATTAAGAGATGCTGTCTCCCTTTTCTTTCTTGATTGGCTACAACTAATTAGCTGAGGGCTGGACCCTGTTAATATATGAGAAGTATCAGTCCATATTGTCAGATAACTATTATACATATGACTAAGCATCCACAGCACTGTCCTTGGAGGACAAACCCATTGACTCTGAACACCTGTTCTGCTTACCTGAGGGAAGGGGCTTTGTACTGTATTTGTACATAACTGGTTCCTCTAATGAGTAACAAATTCTTGAAGCTGCTGTATAGGCAACTACTAGATGAGGAAAATATTCCTATATATAATATTTTATAAGGTAGAATAAAATCACTATAATAGAAATTCAGACAAATTAATCTAGTCAGGGGTTACTGAAAAATAACCCAGGACTTGACCTAAAACTGGAAAGATTATAATCCAGACTAGGGGAAGAAAAAAGTAAGAACAGTGATTTGTAGGAGAAATACACAAGAGAAAGACAGATTAACATGGGGCCAGATTATAAAGCACTTTAAAGATTCTTAATTTGAAACACAGAGACATGGAGACAGACTATTGTACCACTGTAACAAGGTTAACCTGGTGTTGACAAATATAATGAAATGGTAAAAATACTGTAGATGAGGCAACAAATCAGATGTGGAAGTAAGCACCATGAGCTTGAGTAGGGGGTAGAGGAAGTAAACAGGAAAGAATAAATCTAATACACAGTCCCATAACAGTCCCATCATAACTTGCTGCTTTAATACAATGGATTACCCTAAGGATAAAACAACCGTCTCTCCCTATACAAGCACAGATATTCCTCCTAAATTAAAATCATCATACAATCCTGAGGCATATTTTACTTTTAAAAAGGGGACAAAGAATTGGTTAAGAGACAGAAATGACTACCAAGTTTTAAGCACAGAAGTAATGGGGGTATCATTAACATTAACAAACAGAGAAGAATTAAAGAAAAACATGCTTAAGCGAGGTTAAAGGTGATCAATTTGCTTTTTATGTTTCAACACTAAGCTAAAGACTTTTTCAAATGAATAAATGACAATAAGTCATTGAATATTTAAATTTAAGCATATGTATACAATGTATATTTAGTATGACCTTAGTGATATCAAAGATAAAAACACACACATAGAAATATTATCAGTAGGGATTTCTTAAAATACTTGTTTATTTTCCAGAAGTCAACAATTGTTGGTTTGAAAAATAGTGATATCGTACCAAGAGTGTTTATGCTTTTCACAGAATATTTTTTAAAAATGCATATAAACTTACTCTGCCATGGTGTGGAACAATGCTCTTTGAGTTTTCTGCTCTTTGTTTCTCTTTGTCAATTCTCCAAGTACTAGAAGAAAACACCCCATCTACATGCCTTCTACTATCTCCAGTACCTAAAGAATTACCTGAAAAAAAAATTAATGGTGCAATGTCAGTTTCAGTATCTTATAACTGCTTCTTGCTATTCAAATTATTTTATGTAAACCTAATACTGAGCATTCACCTGACAAATACAGCAATTTGTATACTAGAGAAAATAAACACCAGTAAGAGCCAAAGCAAAGGAGACAAACTGCTAACATACAGGGAATTCATTTCTAAATCTCAAATATATGAATAGAATACCATTATATGTAATACACAATGCAAGAAGTATAAGGTACAGTATTTTTAATAACACCAAAGTACTCAGGTATAATATTAAAAGCTCTTTTGCAAAGTTCTAGATTGTCTGGAGATTTTAGAGAGGATAGAAGGGTTAATGATGCTAAATCATACTAAGGAAATGATTTTTTTGTTTTAAAAAAGCAATTCAAAAAAAAAAAACTGAAAGAAAAAAAACAGCAGCAGACTCACAGAACCCAAGAACGGACTAACAGTTACCAAAGGGAAAGGGACTGGGGAGGATGGGTGGGAAGGAAGGGACAAGCGGGAAAAAGGAGCATCACGATTAGCAGACGTAATGCTGGGAGAGCACGGGGAGGGCTGTACAACTCAGAGAAGACAAGTAGTGATTCTATAGCATCTCACTATGCTGATGGACAGTGACTGTAATGGGGTAGGTGGGGGGGACCTGATGAAGTAGGGAGTTTAGTAACCATAATGTTGCACATGTAACTGTAGATGAATGATACCAAAATAAAATTAAAAAAAAAGCAATTCAAACAGAATTGAAACAAAAGAGTCATTTTTCAATACTTACTGGTCCCAGGTAGACAAACAACATGGCCTTCCTCAGACTCTTTGTGGCTCATTTCAGAACTTCCCAAAGACTGTGAGCCATTGGAAATCAGAGAACTATTATTCTCTGATTGAAATTTACAGCTTAAGATACTGTTTTCATTTGCCTGTTGAAAGAATTCTTCACTTTATTATTTTTTAAAATTAAAAACAAACATTTTTAGTTGGGAAACATGGGGAGCAGAAAATGTCTTTTTTACAGGAGGATGCCAGGTAATTAATATAGGAGGAATTGGAAAAAATCACCATTGTAACCATCAATGTAATAATTGTTTCTGGGAGGCCTCAGCAATGATACTAAAACCAGTTTGTAAAAGGTTGTCAGGGAACAGGATGTTCACACGACCTCAATCTATCAGCCACAGATTACTTATTGATAGCAAAGAGAGAAAGAAGGCACCTTCACAAGGAGGCACCTTCACAAGGAGACACCTTGCTGATACCACGTTAACCAAGATTATCAAACACAGAAATACCAACAGGACAGACTCATATGTCCATTGACATGATGCAATGGGAAGTATACAACTTCCGATGGGAAGTATTCACCTATGTTTAATCTTAATTTACTTAATGAGAAACAGATTCTGAATTCTCGCCCAAAAGTTTAATCTAACCAGAAGGGAATCAGAGATATCTAGTTTATGGACCATTTTACAGAATGGGCCTAGATTTTACAAAGCCCAGTGACATGAAAGAACTACTCCAAATTGAAAGAAAATAAAGACATATGACAACCAAATGTAAGTGTTATCCTTCAATAAACTCTGGATCAAAAACAATAAAAGTAAAGGACATTTTGGAGACAACTGGATAAATGTAAATATGGACTGTATAGTCATTTAAATTACTATACCGAAATTAGCTAATAGAACTGTGATTATATAGGAAAATGTCCTTATTCTCAGTAAACAAATGCTGAAATACTGCAGTGAAATGTCTCTGCGACTTACTTTCAAATGATTCAGGAAAAATGTACTTATGGAGGAACAAAGAAAATGCAAAGACAGCAAAATGTTAATAATTGGTTAATCTGGATGAGGGATATATAGATGTTCATGCTATCATTCTTTAATTTTTTTGTAGGTGAGAGAAAGGTAAGAAGCAGGAAAAGATGGGAAAGGTATTTCTCATCAGCTTGTATCTGGGAAAAAGAGAGTCCAAAGAAAATCAAAAGCTAAGTTTTATGCCAATATCCAACGTCAAATTTCTTTCAATAAAGATTGGAACACACCTGACAAGGATCACTTGCAGGTAACTTAAATTCTTTTTCTGGATATTCCTGTCCTTCTAGGTCTTCATATATCATTCCTGGAATAGCCAGTTGCTCAAAATAAGCCTCCAAATGATCATCATAAAACTCATCATCATCAATATCATCATCTACTGGTAAAATGGGGAAAAAATAGGACAGGTTTTATGCAGTGACCAAACTATAAATAATTTTTAATCAAAAAGGCTGATAAAACATATGGGTCAATGGTCTATGTGATTTTAACATTTGATGTGAAAAAACTATTATAATTTCAGTCTATAAAATCACTATGAACATTCTAATAGAAACTGAATATTTAACCTTCTTTGTCAGCACAAAAAACAAATCCTGGCATATATCAAAAGTTAGGATATAATAAACGTGGATCTGAGATCAGCGGGAAAAGGGCAGATTATTCAGAAAATGGTGTGGCAAATCAGTAACTATTAAAAAAGTTTAGATTAGCCTATCATAGGAAAAGTAAAAATAAATTCTAGGTGAATTAATGGTTAAGTATAAAAACGAAACCTTAAACAAATATCTGAGCTTGAGGAAGAAGGAACTAAGGAAAAAATATACAAAAATTGAACACTGATATGTTTTAAAAATACTCAACCTCCATCAAACCCAAAAAGTTGCAAATAAACAAATAAAAAACACTAGCAGTGGTTTTCAATGTTCTAACACTCAGCCTGGCAAGGGCAAGCTAAAACTAATGGTATTGTTAAGTTGTTACTGCCTTTTCTAAAGGATAATCTTGCAATCAATAGGAGCCTTAAAAATGCTCATAGCCTTTGACTTAAGCTCTTTGACCTTAAAGAATCTAGCCTAAAACAAAGATCTCTACAAATTCAGGTCAACAATTCCATATCTACAATTCAATAATCCAAAAATATCTAAATACTTTGGCAGCAAAACCTGCCCTTTATCCCACTCAGCTCATCAGGTCTTCAAAGTCATGCACTTGGTCCCTGCCTACTTTTCTGGATTTACTCCCTATTCAGCCTCCTACAAGTGTGGTAAACCTGCCACACAAAACCACTGGCAATACCCCAAAAACAGTCTGTATGCCCCTACTTTAGGGCCTTTACTGAAGCTTCTCACTTCCTGAAATGTAATTTTCTTCCCATATCTATGTTAAGAGCTACCATAGGGCCTTTTCAAGAAAGAGGAAAAGTTGCATCCTCTTTCAATAAAGCGTCAGATACCTTCCTCAATCAAAATTAACTTGTCATCCTCCTATGAGTCCGACACAATTTGTACTATTGAGATAGGCTTAATATAGTTGGAGTTTGGCTGTATGTCGCTTTTCTCACTTGACAGGTCTTTTAGAGAGCAGAGGCTAAATATTTCATTGTGCCCCCTATTTCTTAATACAGTGCATACACTGAGTGGCACCTAAGGTGACTCCTTTGTACCTTAATGATATTAAACTGAGGGATGAACATAAATCGTATCTGGACTGACATAATGAAACAAGTTTTAGAAATCCAATCACTTAACAGAAGTGGCCATTTGAGGGCTGCTGAGTAGGAGGTAAAGGAGGAGGCAAAAAAAAAACAAACACAAAAAGCTGGTGTAACAACCATTGCAACAGAGGAGTAGAAAGATACAGAGCAGCTAGGTAAGGACCAGGAAAACATGAGGTACTTTACATACCAGAAGAGTCTTCCAAGCTTGTCAGTGACAGAAGTTTCTCATTTTCTAATAAACTAGTACGGCTTAAGTCATCGTTTGGATTCTTATCTTCAAAATGTTTTACAGCATCAGGAATGACAATCTGGAAGAAATAAAATGAGAGAAAGAGGAGCACACTCACTGCTTTGAAGACCATAAAACAAGGCTAAAAAAAGGACCACTGTGCTCAGTATCCGTAATTCACAATTTAGGCAAAAAAAGGGCTACGTATTAATAATTTTCTTCTTGCTCCCATGCCACCTCTCTTCCTAGACCCAACCAATAAGACATCCTTAAAATTTAGCCTCAAATTACCAGAACATACTCAGAGGACCTAGTAATATAGTGAGTATACTAATACACAAATGAATTTGAGCCCAGACACAAATTCAGTTGTGTATTAGGACACTCAAGACTCAGAATAAAATGAAACATTCCCTTCTAAGTGTGGGCTTTATTTCACAATCATATTAAGTATTTATCAGATAGTACCTAAGAATTATATTTCAAAAAGCACACTAATTTTTAAGTTAAAAACATGGGCTCTCAATACAGTTACACTTACCGAGGAGGATGGTGCTGTGTTATGCTCACAAAAATCAAAGCCTTTGGGGCACATGGGCTACTACTTCAAAAAAAGCTCTTGTTTTTTGAAATTTTTAATTAAAAATTAGTGAAAAATCTGTGTGAGAAAGAATATGTAAAACATCTCTGCCTTCTTAGTCACATCTGCTATTGGAAACTGCACCCACTCTGCCATGCTTGGTACCATAACATGGGCCAATGAAACTAAGGACCTTGGAAAATGTCTCTATTGTGATAAAGTAGTATAATCCATTCTGTTTAGACAATGAGACCTACAAAAACATGTCTCCTTCACTGTCTTGGCTTCCAGGACAGTCAAAGGTGGGTCCACAGTCAAATGCAGCCTTGGCACCCCCTCCGAGTCAAGGTTTTCTAATGGATTTATTTCTCTCCTGCCCCCACTTTATCTCCTTTTTATCAAGTATCTCATGTTTGTACACTTGCTTTGCTGCTTTCCAGTTTTACGGTCCCTCTCTTTCATTATCAATGATTTCTAATTCTTTTAGGAAACCAATTCTTCAACCATCCTAAGAAAATTAATTACCTACCATGGGAAATGTTATGTTCTCTCTCTTTAAAAACCATTTTTTCTAAATGTTCAAGAAATCATGCTTTCTGACTTATTTCAATTGATTATACCTGAACTTTCCCTAAAAAGCATCCCTTACAGTTGAAGGTTATGAATGGTTTCAGCATGCATATAGAGAAGTTGACAAACGTTTTCTGTAAATGGCCAGATAGTAAATATTTCAGGTTTTGCTAGCCATATAGTCTCTGTCACAACTTCTCAACTTAGCTGTTGTAGCACAAAAGCAGCCATAAACAATACAGACACAGGCATGGCTGTGTTCCAGTAAAATTTTACAAACACATGCAGCAGATTGGGTATGGACAATGAGCTACAGTTTGCCAAACCCAGCCTAAGGAAATAAATCTTTAGGCCCGTTCATAATCACTTTACAAAAATAATCTTAAAAATTCTTACGAAAGAAAAAAAAATTACATTCCCCTTTTATAATTACTAGGACTTTATATTTTATGACCAACACAAAAATACAAGACTAGAGGTCTGCAATCCAGTTCACTGTTCATGTTTATTTGCTCAGCACCCCTGCCTTTAAGGGGCCCATCTCTTTTTACTTTATGTGGTCCGAGTGGGATTCAGTCACATTCCTCTATTGAGGCTTATTTTCACACAAATGCACATGTATGTGTACACACACTTAGAAGTGTACATAAGGTCCAGGATCATAATCAGTGTTTTATCCCAATGCATGCCTGGACACAGTGACTTATTCAGGGCAGGACATAAGACCCAAGTGAGCTCATTAGAGTTGTCTTTTTAAAAAAAAATAAATTTACCATCAAAGAAAGATCATGCTCCTTTTTTTATATTACAAATGTTAAACAATTGTAAGCTTGGATTGCCTACAAATGAAAATAGCCTCCCTGTTATTCAAAAAATTATAGAGTGCCAACTATGTTCCAAGCACTCAGGATATAATAAAACAAAGAGAAACCCTTTCCTTCATGGAGCCAACATTCTAGAGACCGCCAGCATGGATCCAGATGGTCCTGGAACACCTAGACCAGCACTATTTTCAAGCTCCTACTCCCTTGAAGCAGTAAGATTTCTGCTATTTACAAATAACTTCTAATATTAGTGTTATTTAGCACTTAAATATATGAAATAGGAACTTTCATCACCTAATAACATTCTAGAAATTGACAAGTATATAAAAGATTACCTTGCTCTCCTTATTATTCATCAATGATGGTAAACAAAAATCAACAGGTGAGTCTGTTTAAGAAAACAAAAACAGACTAAGAGACTGTTATTTTATCAACTAAATACCTAAAGCACTTAAAAATAGCAAATTAACAAATTAAACATTTTTCCTTTTAAATGGAATAAGGCATTTTAAAATGATCATATAGAAACCTATCATTAGTCAGTTAAATTAAAAAACTGTTAGGATGTGAAGTGTGAAAAATTAATCACATGACAACAAAATATGAATATGAATCTGATCAAGCCTTTAAAGCTAACTTCTGCTTTATAGAGGGTATCGGGAAGAGAGAACAAGAAAAAATGACACCATGAGTAAGCAGACTGACAAATCCAAATAGTGGGACAAACTACAGGGTGACTGATCTAGCTTTTCTCGGTAAGATACTGACTTAAAAGACACAACAAATGTACCATAATATAACCTTCCTTGGACCCCAATTCAAGCAAACTAAATTGACTATGAATTAGACTGCTCTATATTAATGAAAGAGTTCATAAGTTTGTTAGCAGTGTTAAAAGCACTGTGGTTATTAAGAAAATGTCCCTATTTTTAGAGATGCATACTAAAATATGTAGGATAAAATGATATCTGGAATTTTAAAATATCAGGAAAAAAAGTAACAAAAATATAAATAAAGAGATGAAGAAAATACAAGAAAATCTTATTCTAACTGAAACTGTGGTATAGATGGTATAGATACATGGGGAGTTTTTTTTTAACTGATATAAAATTTACATACCATAAAATCAAGCTTTTTAAGTGTACAATTCAGTGGTTGTGCAACCATTATCACTCTCTAATTCCACAATATTTTCATCATTCCAGAAAGAAACACTGTACCCATTAGCAGTCATTCCCCATTCTCCCCTTCCCCACGTCCTATAGCAGACACTAACCTATTTCTGTCTTAATGGATTTGCCTATTCTGTATCTATAGATTTACCTATGGATAACTGTAAATCAGATAGATGTGGCCTTTCGTGTCTGTCTGCGGCTTTTATTTAGCACAGTGCTTTTACGGTACAGATCAATATTCCACTCTTTTTTGGGATGAATTATACTACAGCCAATTGTACAGCCATACTACATTTGTGTTTATCAAATCATCAGTTGATGCAGATTTGAGTTGTTTCTACTTTTTGGCTATTGTGACTAATGTTGTCATAGACATTCATGTGCAAGTTGTTGTGTGAACACATGATTTCACTTCTCTTCAGTATATACCTAGAACTGAAATTGCTGGGTCATATGGTAACTGTTTAACATTATGAAGACCAAACTGTTTTCCACTGCAGCTGCACCATTTTACATCCACACCAGCAATGGATGAGAGTTTCAATTTCTTCACATCCTCATCAACACTTGATATTTTCCACCTTTTGATTATAACTATTCTAATAGGTGTGAAGTGGCATCTCTAGGTTTTGATTTGCATTTCTCTGATGACTGAAGATGTTAAGCATCTTTTCATGTGTTTATTGTCCATTTGCAGAACTTCTTTAGAGAAATGAAATCCTTTGTCCATTTATAGTACCGGATTGTCTTTTTATTAAGTTTTAAGACTTCTTTATACTTTCTGGATGCTAATTCCTTATCATATATATGATTTGCAAATATTTTCTCCCACCTTTAGGTTGCCTTTTAACTATCTTGACAGAGTGTTTTGAAGCACAAATTTTCAATTCTGAATTCTGATTTATCCATTTTTTCTTTTATTCCTTGCAAGTGAGGAGTTAACACTATTTATCTCTACTTTTATATATATTTAACATCTTTCATCAAGACAAATACAAATATCCATTAAAGTTTTTAACATAAACTTATAAATGTGCGTTCTTTCTCAATCTTACAATATGGGGTCACAGAAGGCCTTCTAAGTACAGAACCACACCTTATGTTGCTACATAAGCCTATGAATACAGTTTTTTCAATTTCTAGTTTTCAGTTCATTAAAGGAAATACAACATAGAGTACTTAAAAGCAATCTGACAGAAGCCTGTAAATATTAATTTTACAATTTCCCCCATTTTTTTACTTTGCTATTATTAATGTCCAATTACATGAACAATATTATGGTTACTAGACTACCCCTATTATCAAGTCCCCACCACCAACCCCATTACAGTCACTGTCCATAACGATAGTAAGATGCTATAGAATCACTACTTGCCTTGTATGTGTTATGCTGCCTTCCCTGTATACCCACCCCGCTGCTACATTATGTGTGCTAATCGTAATACCCTTTGTCCCCCTTATCCCTCCCTTCCCACTGATCCTCTCCAGTCCCTTTCCTTTTGGTAACTGTTAGTCCATTCTTGGGTTCTGTGAGTCTGCTGCTGTTTTGTTCCTTCAGTTTTTCCTTTGTTCTTATACTCCACATATAAGTGAAATCATCTGACACTTGTCTTTCTCTGCCTGCCTATTTCACTGAGCATAGTACCCTCTGGCTTCATCCATATTGTTGCAAGGGCTAGGATTTGTTTTCTTCTTACGGCTGAATAATATTCCATTGTGTATATGTACCACATCTTCTTTATCCATTCATCTACTGATGGACACTCAGGTTGCTTCTATCTCTTGGCTATTGTAAATAGTGCAGTGATGAACAAAGGGATGCATCTGTCTTTTTTCGAACTGGGCTGCTTCATTCTTAGAGTAAATACCTAGGAGTGGAATTCCTGGGTCAAATGGTATTTCTATTTTGAGTTTTTTGAGGAACCTTCATACTGCTTTACACAATGGTTGAACTAGTTTACATTCCCACCAGCAGTGTAGGAGGGTTCCCTTTTCTTCACATCCTCGCCAACATTTGTTGTTGTTTGTCTTTGGGATGTTGGCCATCCTAACTGGTGTGAGGTGATATCTCATTGTAGTTTTAATTTGCATTGCTCTAATGATTAGTGATGTGGAGCATCTTTTCATGTGCCTGCAGGCCATCTGAATTTCTTCTTTGGAGAATTTTCTGTACAGCTCCTCTGCCCGTTTTTTAATAGGCTTATTTGCTTTTTGTGTGTTGAGGTGTGTGAGATCTTTACATAATTTGGATGTCAACCCCTTATCAGACATGTCATTTATGAATATATTCTCCCACACTGTAGGATGTCTTCTTGTTCTACTGATGGTGTCCTTTGCTTTGTAGTTTGATATAGTCCCACTTCTTCATTTTTGCTTTTTATTCCCTTGCCCAGGGAGATATGTTCATGAAGAAGTTGCTCATGTTTATTTCCAAGAGATTTTTGCCTATTTTTTTTTTCTAAGAGTTTTATGGTTTCATGACTTACATTCAGGCCTTTGATCCATTTTGAGTTTACTTTTGTGCATGGGGTCAGGCAGTAATCCAGTTTCATTCTCTTACATGTAGCTGTCCAGTTTTGCCAACACCAGCTGTTGAAGAGACTGTCATATCCCCATTGTATGTCCATGGCTCCTTTATTGTATATTAATTGACCATATATGCTTGGGTTTACATCTGGGCTCTCTAGTCTGTTCCATTGGTCTATGGGTCTGTTCTTGTGCCAGTACAAACTTGTCTTAATTACTGTGGCTTTGTAGTAGAGCTTGAAGTCAGGGAGCGTAATTCCCCACACTTTATTCTTCCTTCTCAGGATTGCTTTGACTATTCAGGGTCTTTAGTGGTTCCATATGAATTTTAGAACTATCTGCTCTAGTTCATTGAAGAATGCTGTTGGTATATTGATAGGGATTGCATTGAATCTGTAGATTGCTTTAGGCAGTATGGCCATTTTGACAATATTAATTCTTCCTATCCATGAGCACAGGATGTGTTTCCATTTATTGATTTCTTCTTTAATTTCTCTCATGAGTGTCTTGTAGTTTTCAGAGTATAAGTCTTTCACTTCCTTGGTTAGGTTTATTCCTAGATATTTTATTCTTTTTGATACAATGGTAACTGGAATTGTTTTCCTGATTTCTCTTTCTGATAGTTCATCGTTAGTGTATAGGAAAGCAACAGATTTCTGTGTATTAATTTTGTATCCTGCAACTTTACTGAATTCAGATATTAGATCTAGAGTTTTGGAGTAGATTCTTTAGGGTTTTTTAATGTACAATATCATGTCATCTGCAAACAGGGACCTTTTGACTTCTTCCTTACCAATCTGGATGCCTTTTATTTCTTTGTGTTGTCTGACGGCTGTGGCTAGCACCTCCGGAACTATGTTGAATAAAGTGGGGAGATTGGGGAACCTTGTCTTGTTCCCGATCTTAAAGGAAAAGCTTTCAGCTTCTCGCTGTTAAGTATAATGTTGGCTGTAGGTTTGTCATATATGGCCTTTATTATGTTGAGGTATTTGCCCTCTATACCCATTTTGTTGAGAGTTTTTATCATGAATGGATATTGAATTTTGTCAAATGCTTTTTCAGCATCTATGGAGATGATCATATGGTTTTTGTCCTTCTTTTTCTTGATGTAGTGGATGATGTTGATGGATTTTCAAATGTTGTACTATCCTTGCATCTCTGTGATGAATCCCACTTGATCATAATGGATGATCTTTTTGATGTATTTTTAAATTTGGTTTGCTAATATTTTGTTGAGTATTTTTGCATCTATGTTCATCAGGGATATTGGTCTGTAATTTTCTTTTTTTGTGGTGTCTTTGCCTGGTTTTGATATTAGAGTGACGTTGGCCTCGTAGAATGACTTTGGGAGTATTCCCTCCTCTTCTACTTTTTGGAAAACTTTAAGGAGGACGGGTATTAGGTCTTCACTAAATGTTTGATAAAATTCAGCAGTGAAACCATCTGATTAAGGGGTTCTGTTCTTAGGCAGTTTTTTGATCACCAATTCAATTTCTTTGCTGGTAATTGGTCTATTCAGATTTTCTGGTTCTTCCTGGGTCAGCCTTGGAAGGTTGTATTTTTCTAGAAAGTTGTCAATTTCTTCTAGGTTATGCAGTTTGTTACCATATAATTTTTCATAGTATTCTCTAATAATTCTTCGTATTTCTGTGGTGTCCGTAGTGATTTTTTTTTTCTTATTTCTGATTCTGTTTATGTGTGTAGACTCCCTTTTTTTCTTGGTAAGTCTGGCTAGGGGTTTATCTATTTTGTTTATTTTCTCAAAGAACCAGCTTCTGCTTTCATTGATTCTGTCTATTGTTTTATTCTTCTCAATTTTATTTATTTCTGCTCTAATCGTCCCTCCTTCTATTGACTTTGGGCCTCATTTGTTCTTCCTTTTCTAATTTCATTAATTGTGAGTTTAGACTGTTCATTTAGGATTGTTCTTTCCTGAGGTAGGCCTGTATTGCAATATATTTCCCTCTTAGCATGGCCTTTGCTGCATCCCACTGATTTTGCGGTGTTGAATTATTGTTGTCATTTGTCTCTATATATTGCTTGATCTCTGTTTTTATTTGGGCATTGTTCCATTGATTATTTAGGAGCATGTTATTAAGCCTCCTGTGTTTGTGGGCTTTTTCATTTTCTTTGAGTAATTTATTTCTAGTTTCATACCTTTGTGATCTGAGAAACTGGTTGGTACAATTTCAATTTTTCTGAATTTACTGAGGTTCTTTTTGTGGCCTAGTATATGATCTATTCTTGAAAATGTTCCATGTGCACTTGAGAAGAATGTGCATCCTGTTGCTTTTGGATGGAGTGTTCTGTAGATGTCTTGTTAGGTCCATCTGTTCTAATACGTTGTTCAGTGCCTCTGTCTCTTTCCTTATTTTCTGTCTGGTTGATCTGTCCTTTGGAGGTAGTGGTGTGTTGAAGTCTCCCAAAATGAATGCATTGCATTCTATTTCCCCCTTTAATTCTGTTAGTATTTGTTTCACATATGTATGTGATGCTGTGTTGGGTGCATTGACATTTATAAGTTATATCCTCTTGTTGGACTGACCCCTTCATCATTATGTAATGTCCTTCTTCGTCTCTTCTGACTTTCTTGTTTTAAGTCTGTTTTGTCTGATACAAGTTCTGCAACTCCTGCTTTTTTCTCCCTATAAGTTCCATGAAATATCTTTTCCAACCCTGTACTTTCAGTCTGTGTATGTCTTTGGGTTTAAAGTGAGTGTCTTGTAGGCAGCATATAGATGGGTCTTGCTTTTTTATCCATTCAGTGACTCTACATCTTTTGATTGGTGCATTTAGACCATTTACATTTAGGGTGATTATCGATAGGTATGTACTTATTGCCATTTCAGGCTTTAGATCTGTGCTTACCAAAGGTTCAAGGGTAATTCCCTTACTATCCAACAGTGTAATTTAACTCACTTCGTATGCTATTACAAACACAATCTAAACACTCTTTCCTTTTCCTCCTCCTCCATTCTTTGTATGTTATTTATCATATTCTGTACTCTTTGTCTATGCCTTGGGTGACATCTATGTAACTTCCATCTATAGGAGTCCCTCCAGAATGCACTGTAGAGGTGGTTTGTGGGAGGTAAATTCTCTTAGCTTTTGCTTATCTGAAAAAATTTTAATCCCTCCTCCAAATTTAAATGATAACCTTGCTGGGTAGAGTACTGTAGGTTTGAGGCCTGTCTGCTTCATTGCATTAAATACATCGTGCCACTCCCTTCTGTTTTGTAAGGTTTCTGCTGAGAAGTCTGAAGATATCCTGATGGGTTTTCCTTTGTATGTGATCTTATTTCTGTCTGTGGCTGCTTTTAATAGTCTGTCCTCATCCTTGATCTTTGCCATTTCAATTATGTCTTGTTGCTGTCCTCGTTGGGTCCCTTGTGTTTAGAGATCTGTGTACCTCCATGTCCTGAGAGACTATCTCCTTCCCCATATTGGGGAAGTTTTCAGCAATTACCTCCTCAATGATACTTTCTATCCGTTTTTCTCTCTCTTCTTCTTCTGGTACCCCTATTATGCGAATATTGTTCCATTTGGATTGGTCACACAGTTCTCTCAATATTCTTTCATTCTTAAGAGATTCTTTTTTCTCTCTGTGTTCAGCTTCTTTGTATTCCTCTTCTCTAATTTCTATTCCATTTACCATCTCTTTTACTACATCTAATCTGCTTTTAAATCCCTCCATTGTATGTTTCATTTCAGATATGGAATTTCTTAAT
Organism: Smutsia gigantea; assembly: GCA_032199065.1. NCBI lineage: Eukaryota > Metazoa > Chordata > Mammalia > Pholidota > Manidae > Smutsia > Smutsia gigantea. Next base: position 557,952 of record JAVSCE010012667.1, read on the forward strand.
GATTGAATCTCCATTTTAAATTCATTCCTGAGTTCTTGAATATTTTTCTGTACCTCCATAAGCATGTTTATGATTTTTATTTTGAACTCTCAAAGATTGGTGAGTTCAGTTTCATTTGGCCCTTTTTCTTGGGTTTCTGAGATTTTGGTCTGTACCATGTTCTTTTGACGTTTCATATTTCTGTGTGGTGCCCTCTATTGCCCAGAAGCTCCAGTCTCTGGAGCTGCTCAGCCCCTAGAGCGACGCTGTGTCCTAGGGGAGCACAGCTGGTTCCTGGGGTGAGGAAAGATCTGTTTCCTGATTCCCGTCTGCCCTGAGTGCCTCCAGTATCACAGCCAGTGGGCCGAGCACACGCGTGTAAGCCTCTGTGCTTGGCATCTCTTGCTGTTGTAAGTGAGGCCCCTCTCTGGCTGGCCTGATGCCAGAGCAGTGACTGCCGGTTTGCGAGCTGGTGCTGTCAGGCCAGGAGGAAGGCTCAGCAGGCTGCGTATCACAGCGGGGGGCCTCGGAGCTGAGTAGCCAGCCAGGGGGATGGAGCTCCTGAAGATCCCCAAAGTTCCCAATCTGCTGGGCAGAGCATACCCAGATAACCTTGTCCCCTTGTCCCATCTCCTGCGCAGCAAGCTCTGTGCAAACCCTGAGCCCCCAGCTGCCCTCTTGCTGCTAGGAAGTCTCTCAGACCGCCTGCCTTTCCCTTGTCTCAGAGAAGCCGGGTGTGGATCCTGTCCTCGTTGTAGATCTGTGTACCTCCATGTCCTCTGGAGAGAGCTGGAATCTGTCTCTCAAGCACTCTGCTTGTCCCAGCTCCCCATCCTCCAGACCACCACACAATGTAGATTTCTGCTCGCAAAACAGATCTCCAGGGCCACGTGTTCAGCAGTCCCAGGCTTCCACCCCCTCCCCCGCTCTGTTTCTCTTCCTCCTGCTGGTGAGGTGGGGTGGGGGAGGGGCTCGGGTCCCACCAGATCAACGTTTTGTGGGGTCTTTTTTGTTCGTGAGGTCTGTATGCATTCTGGTGCAGTCTTCTTTCCTGTTGCTGTTTTAGGGTTAGTTGTATTAACTATATTTTCACAGTATCTGTAGTTTTGGGAGGAGTTCTCTGTCTCACCTCTCCAGCCGCCATCTTGAATCCTCCCCCACACTTTTATGGTTTCTTCCCCAGATCTAATTTGACATCATTTTTTCAAATGACTCCAAAGTGTTCAACTTGGTTTTCTTAAAAGCAATTTCTTTTGGGATTTATCATTCACCAATTTATATAAAAATAAGGTCAGGTATAAAAATGACTGCTGATAAGAAACAAATTAATTGGGGGGGGAAATGTGAAAGGTGTATTAGAAAACAATCTCATCTTGGATATAAAGTGTGCTGTGGCCATCAGACAAGATGGTTTCCAAAGGAAAGGTAATTTCAGCTTAATCAGTAAAGATAGTTAAGAGATCAATGAGACTTTTATCTATAAAAGCAGTATTATAAACATGTTAATAGGTAAGTATTAAATGCCAAACCAAAGCATTTTCAGTTTACTCACTATAGCTTAAGATAAACATCAGTTCAAAGAGAAATAAAAGATTAAAATATATAAATTAAGAAATAATTTCTAATGGTTCAGTACCTTGTACTTGTTCCGGTGGTAAAATCCTATCAAAAGGCTCTTGGCTCTGAAGGGATTTTGCAGTTTTTGCTTCCTCCTGTTCTGTTCTTGCTACATCACTTTGAAAAGCTGACTCTTTGAAGATAGCATCTGACAAATGTTGATTTTCTATATAGTTCTTTTTCTTAGAGATAGAACTTTTTATTAGGAAACAGAAAAATGACGAAATATTGGTTACCTTGTGTAAATCTATAAAATATCCATTGATCAGTTGTGTATTTCATCTCTCAAAAAGGAAATAATGGATACAGAGAAAAGAAACATTTTTGGGAACAGCCAGAAACTGCAATTGGTAACACTGTGGGTGTCCTGGAACTGCACCATCATTTTGGGTCCAATAATGTACAATCCACCAAAATCAAATACAGCATTATATTGCTACTCTGCATCTGAAGTGATAAAAATGAGTTATTTTTCTTTCCCAAATAAGTATTTCTTACTTTATAAACAAGACAGACTTAAAGGATACTGGTATATTTGCCAAACAGCTAATTCTCTGAATTACTAAATGCTTGAAAGCTTTACTTTTAGCCCCTACTACCATTATTGTCCCCATTTTTCTATCTACAACTATTGTTTTATATATGAATGAAAATGTTTTTCCTTAACGGCAATTTTCCTCCCCACCTCCTGCAAAAGCTCTGGCGTCTACTGTAGTTCATCACAGCCATTTCATCAGCAAGGAGAGGGGTACAGTAGAACTTCAGGAAAAAGCCTCTAAATGCAGTAAATCCATCGTGTGACAAGCTGATACGTGGGGCCAAATTTAAATCTGGCCAAAATGGATGAAAATAAAACAGCCCCTCTATATATTCCAGTCCTAATCCTCTGTGCTTGAGAACTCCGAAATCTAATTTACCTACCAGTTCTGCCTCTTTACAAGGCTGTAATAACATAGAAAGCCTTTATTTAGCATTCACAGGTAGATACAGGAAAGTTTCACCTCAATAAAATAGAAGCTGAGTAAAAGAGAGGGGCAGGAGTAGGTGGAAAGACTATAAGTGAATATAAAGTCAAGCAGGAAAGACAGAAGGAAAAGGGTGGGGATGAACAGCAAAGGAGACCATCAACAAAACAAAAATGCAGCCTACTGAATGGGAGAAGATATCTATCTGCAAATCATAAAACTGATAAGGAGTTAATAGTCAAAATACATAAAGAAGTTGTACAACTCAATAGCAAAAAAAGATCTGATTAAAAAATGGCCAAAAGATCCAAATAGACATTTTTCCAAAGAAGACGCACAGATGGCCAACAGACACATGAAAAGATGCTCAATACTGCTAACCATCAGGGAAAAACAAAACCACAATAAGATATCTCTTCACACCTATTAGAATGGCTATTACCAAAAAGATGTGAAATAACAAGTATTGGTGAGAATGTGGAGAAAAGGGAACCCTCATGCACTGCTGGTGGAAATGTAAAGTGGTGGAGCTACTATGGAAAACAGTATGGAAGTTCTTCAAAAAATTAAAAATAGAACTACCATATGATCCAGCAACTCCACTTACAAATATTTATCTAAAGAAAATGAAAACACTATTTTGAAAAGATACATGTACCCTATGTCTACTGCAGCACTATTTACAATAGCCAAGATACAGGAAACCTAAGTGTCCATTGATGGAAAGTGGATAACGAAGATGTGGTACAGATATACAATGGGGAATTACTAAGCCATAAAAAAGAAAGGAAATCTTGCCATTTGCAACAACATGGATGGGCCTGGAGGGCATTATGCTAAGTAAAATAAGTTGGAGAAAGACAAATAGCATATGATCTCATTTATATATGGAATCTAAAATCAAAACAAAAATTCCAAGCTCAGATTCAGAAAACAGCCTGGTGGTTCCCAGAGGCAGGGGTGGGGAGTGGGAGAAATGGGTGAAGTGGGTCAAAGGCACAAATTTCCAGTTATAAAATAACTAGAATGTCATATACAGCATGGTGACTATAGTAAATACTGTACTGCATATTTAAAGTTGCTAAGAGAGTAAATCTTAAAAGTTCACATCACAAGAGAAAAATAATTTGTAACTATGCATGGTGATGGATGTTAACTAGACTTACTGTGGTGGTCATTTCCTAACGTATACAAGTATCATATTATGTTGTACACCTGAAACTAATATATGTCAATTATATCTCAAATAGAGAATGGAAGAGAAAAAGACAACAAAGGTCTTTTTGTGACATATTTTTTTTAAAAGGAGTATGGGGAGGTAAGGTGGTGACATAAAAGTTAAAAAAAAAATTTCAGGACGTTTAGGTTTTCATATTTTAAAGCCTCCACCCAAGAAAAGTATGTAGTGTGACCATTTGACCTTCAAGTAACAAACAGAAATGAAGGGCACCCTAAATTCACCACCAACCCTAAAAAATCTACCTCCTCAAACCTAATCTCTTGTTTTTATTAGCTCATCAAAATTTTTGAAATTAAGTCATATGCTTCAAGTACAAGTGGTAAAAGCAATTTCCAGGAGTCCATCAGACTAATAATAGTAAGAATATTCACAAAAGTGAAGCAATCTGGATAATAACCACCAGTCCTAACCCAAGCTTTCCTCAGATTCTAGAATCTAGAAATCAGATGGGATGTGCAGGAATAAAGAAATCTGTGGTCCCCCCCAAAAAAACAAAACAAAAGGGCCCAAAAGCAGAAAACAAATCTGCCAGAAGAACTACAGAAATGTTTCCTGACTACAGTCAGAAGGCAGACAGGAGAGCCCACTGACTGAAAGTCCATCAGCTGATCATGCCAGGCAGTGCTCCACTCCCGCTCCCCACCCACACAAACAAAAAGAAGTGTCAGTATGACACGGATCACCTAGGAAGGTTCTTCACCAGACAAGGCACACAAGGCCTGCACAGATGGAAGCAATGGTTGTGACATACTTGGCATGAATTTAAGACCCCCAAGCCTGCTCAGTCTAAAGTGAAGCCAGCCAGAAATGGTGTTCCACTCATGCAAGACCTAACGGAAATGAGACCTGGATACCCAACAGCCGAGGATGCCCATACTAGCAACCTAGAAGACAGCCACAAATCAGACACAGGCAGAGGAGCAGCTCAAGAGAGAAAAATAAAGATGAACAAACTAAACAAATAGTCCCAGAGAAAGAAATTCATAGAAGTCTGAAAAATGTCAATTAGAATCCTCAGAGACATTCAAGCAGCTATTACATCCAGGAAAATAGACCCTTATTATAAAAAACAAACGACCTGAAAAAAGACTCTCAAAATTACGATTGCCAAATGACTTAATAGAAGGGGATGGTAGGGAAATTAGGAACTTACATAGAATGTGACTTTTTTTGCAATGAAATAGAAAAATAAGAAAAACAATGGAAATAGATCATCCCAGGCAGCCCAAAATAATTTCAGAAAGAGAAGAGAGAAAAATAGAAAATTACCAAAGTACTAATTATCTTGAATGAAAGCACACAAGTCTCTGGATTGATGCCAATTAGAATTTAGTAGGTCCAGTAGAAAACACCCCCCACCACTCCCCAAGGGACTCAGGGAAGCCTGTAAAGTTTCCAGAGAGAAACACTTCAGATACAAAGGATCGAGTATCCAAATGATTTCAGGCTTCTTACTCTATGTAGCAATGTCTCCAAAATTTTGTAAATTATTTTCATCCTTAAATTCTATACTCAGGTAAAATATTAATTAATTTTAAAGTGAGAATAAGAATATTTGACAAACATAAATTCCACCCTTCCCCAGAAGGAGTCACTGTAGCTGTTCCTCTCGTGGGGACCAAGACCATGGCTCTGCAGGCTGTGGACCCTCCATCACAGGAGCCACAGGAAACCCTCACACTTCCACTAACAGCCCAGGTCTTCAGAATACTCAACAGAAGTGCCTCTACCCAGCAGGAGTCAGTCAGCACTGTGTCTACACCCCACTCACCAGGCCTCCTATCTTCCATTAACAGGGGCTAACAGGACTACCTCCCCAACTGGCTGGCCTCCATCAAAAAGAGCCAAGGGAGGATTCTCCTCCCATCCCCACATCACTGAATCAGTGGGACTAGCTTCATGCTGCCCTTTGTCCCTATCTTTCTCGTCCTGAAAGAAGCCTAGGACTGCTTATTGCTGGCATTCTAAGCCCCCAAAGACTGCATATCCTCTCTCTTCCTGACAACAGACCCTTCTTCTGTGCCTTCTAAAAGGTACAGTGCTAAATTGGCAAAATCTGGCTAACTCAAGAATTAAGCCCCTTCTCTGAACATTCCTTTCACCTCACTGCTTTAAGAAAAACCTGGGTATGCCATGAGGACATTGCTTCCCCTACACTCTGTCAAATGGAGACTGCTGTCTCTCCCACAGCCACAGTGGCACTAAGTGTGGAGGTGGAATATGTATATCTCCAGCAGTGTCTCCTCAGGACAACTTCCAGTCACTCTCCCTAATGCCTCCAAGCTTGGGAACACCTACAACCTGGTCAGGTCATCTGCCTCTAGTACCATGACTCCATCATCCTTTGACCCCACCGAAGCCACCCCCCACTGGTACTGCCACATGGCATTCTCCTCACCCTTTTGATAGCTTCTCCTTAAGCTAAATCCCATGACCAGTCATCATTCATCCTCAACTCGCTTGTCCCTTACTGCCTTCATCAAACAAGAAGCCTACTTAAACCCAGCTCTCTGCTTACTCCTGCAGCTGAATGAGGTCGAGGAAAACATCACAATCACACTGAGCTGTCTCACACTACATGCATGACCATGACCCTCCAGTGGGGCTCCTGATGCTGTCTGACAGTCCCGCTATCTCCCTAGGCCGCTCACCTCCCCACACTCCCATATGACTGTTTCACTCCTCTTCAAACCACAGCTCCTCTTCCACCACCTCACTGTGTGGATGGAATATGGAAATGTGATCAGGGGAAGCAATGTCCTCATGGCATGCCTCCTACTTCACTGAAAACCCTGATGCACTGCAAAGACAATATCTATAGATTGTTACCACCACATATACCCATGTACTCCCCCTCCCCACTGTTAACACAGAGGAATCAGCCCTGGTCCCACATCTCTACATCATTCCCTCCACTCACCTTAGATCCTAGCCTCTCTTATTTCTGCAGACTTTGTTCCAGAAATTCTCTTCATTTACATAAACTTAACCTTTCCAGGACATCATTCCTATTACCATGTATACATTCAGTAACTTCTCCCCCCACAGAAACCAGAAAAGCTTCTTTTGATCCAGTACACCCACCAGCTATCACAGATCATTTCTCTGCTCTCTTCTATGCAAAATTCCACAAGCTGTCTGTAGTCTTCAATGTTAACCCCCCATTCTCTCTTAAGCTTTTCTTACTACACTACTGTGTCTCTCCCTGCTCCCACCAAAGCCACTGGTCAGGATTACCAATGATCCAACCTATGCTAATATCAATGGTCATGTCTTAGTCCTCATGTAATTTGACCCTCTCTTGTTTTATATGCTCTTCACACAGCTTCCAAGACAGTGTCTCTTCCTTTCTATGATCACCTGTTCTTCGTCTCTTTGTCTGTCCCTCCTCTCTCTGACATCTTCGTGTTGGAGTGCCCCAAACATCAAGCCTTGGTGCTCCTCTCTTCTCCATCTAATGTACTCCGTTGATAGTCCAACCTCCTGAATGGTCTTTCTACTCCAGTCTTGCCTCCCAACAATCTAGTAGACACATGGTAGCCAGAGTCAGCCTTTTGAAACACAATTCAGATGGACCCCTCGAATGGTTTTCCATCTCACTCCAGGTCCGAGTACAAGTCCTTGCTCAGCCCACTGCAGCTTCCATCCTACTCTCTGAACATGCTGGGTATGCTCCTACCTGAGTGCCTTCGTGCTGGTTGCCCACTCCACCTGAAATCCTCTTCCTCTTCACATCCACATGGCTAACTCCCTCCTTTGATCTCTGTTCATGTCTCAGGCCTCCTCAATGAGGCCCACACTGACCATACTCACCAGCCTTCCTAATAACCCTCCTTATCATGTTCTATTTTTCCTAGCACTTTTCCCTTCTAATATACTGAAAAACTGCATAAAAGATTATTTTAATGTCTTTTTGTTTAATGTCTGTTTAGGTATTTCCTCACCATTTAGAGAAGTACCTGGCACATAAAAGGCAATAAATACACTTTGAGTGAATACAGAAAGAGTTAACATCTTTAATATATAGAAAGCACTTGTATCTAAGGGTTATCAAGAGGCAATTCACAATAAAAATATCAGTAATGCATAAACATTTCAGTCCCATAAATACTCCATTATGAATTCAAACAGAAAACTTTAAGACTGTCTAGCATACCACCATCAAGAGATAATCATCATTTATATTTTGGTTTAAAGTCTTCTAACTTTCTTCTATGCTTTTATGCATGTGCACATTTTTTTTCCTTCTGAAATCAAAGATTAAAATAATACCAAAAGTCAGGGAGGACTCAGAGAAGCAGGCATTCTCCCATACATCTTCTAGTGGGAGTGTAAACTTGTGCAAGTCTTCTGAAGAGCAATGTGATCATTAGTAACAGTCTTTAAAATTAAATATTCTTAACTCAGCAATTTCAATCTTAGGAATTTATCTGAATAAAATCACCTGCAAGTTGTGCAAAATGTATGGATAAAGAAATTCATTAAATTTTTAATAGCAAAATTCCAATCTAAAACCCTAACATGGTGCAGCCACTAACATTATGAGATTTATCCTATTAATTATTGTTGAAAGATGAGGACAATATATTTTTAAAAGTTATAAACAGTGTGTACGGTTTAATTCTATTTTTGTAAAAAAAAGATTTAATACATATATATACATACATGTGCATAAAAAAAGTCTGAAGACTACAAATAAAAAGATAATCAATGGCTATTCATTTTCTAGTCAGTGGGGTTACAGACCTTTGTCTTCAAGCATATACTATTTTTTTAGAATCAGAAAACGTGTTTTGAAAGACTAAAAATGTGATTAAAATCAGAGAAAGAAAACTCTCAAAGATTCGTAGCATTAATCAGAGACACAACCACACTTTCATTTTCCCCAAGAACTGAATGAGTTTTAACACAGTGAAAGCAAGATGAAGGTAAGAACTTACTCATCATCCTGGAAGCTAAGGTGGAACCTCTGCTGTGGTTCAGCTTCACCCTGGCAACTAGGAGATGACTCAGATGGAATTGAAAACCTCCCTTCTACTAAATAAGATGCCTGGATATCAGCATACCTACACAAAAAAGTTGTTTTAATTGTTAATTAAATTATGCATTTAAAATTCACCATGAGATTAGGACTACAGGATTATAAAACCAACCACCAGGGGGTAAAAACAAATAGGGCTCCCATGTTGAAAACCATCATCCTATGTGCAAAGCACTGCAATCATGAGCATCAGCAAGGAATATGTCTTAAACAAGAGACAGAGAAATCTTAAAACTAAAGAGTCTTTAGAAAATTACTCCAACTTCTTCATTCCAAAGGTAAAGATGATCTCCTTACCAAATGTTTAGGTTAGAAAGACAGGAAAGTGCTTAGTTAGACATTTAAACATGGACAAACTTTACACAATACACAAGATGGGTGAACTATACACATCATACATGAAGATACAACTCAAATTACCAGCCCCCAGTAAGGCTGAACTATACAAATCCAAAACATTGTGGACAAACGTAGGAAAAACATTTAGTAGAGCAAAAAGGTTACTGGTGCTCAATCCCAAACCTACCCACCGACCACTGAAAGGCAGTGGAGATACGGAAAGAGGCAGTAAGGGATTTTTCTGTATTAATTTTAAATATATGGCCATCTTCCTCAGTTAAAGCAAAAGATCATACTAGGCTGAGAAATTTTACAGAGGTATCAGTATATCACAGGCTTTATAGACCTTAAGAAAAAATCACTAGTTCAAATAATTCTTACCTGTTATCAGTGCTGGAACTATCTCTAGCAACTGTTGAAACAGCAACAGGCAAGCCAAGATTTGAAGAAAGAGTGACGTTTTCCAAAATACCACTGTTACCAACTAATGAATTGGTTAAAAAGCTTGGAAATGACTCTTCAGCTATACCTCGAAAATCTTCCATCTCTGTGAAACAATAAAACTATTTTTACAAGTTAAATATTACTATAAAACTCTTTCAAATGATTAAAAGGACAAGCTTTCTAAATCTTAGAAAACTGATATATTGGAGAAACCATTTTTTTTGAACACTAAGAAGGGATATGAACAGCAAGCATTCTAAGGTTCACAAAATTCTCAGAACATTTTGCTACTTTATAGCTGAGAATATAAACATCAAAGTATCTTCTTATAGATTAGAGAGTGGATTAAATAAAGACCGCGGCATGAGAGGTGAGACAGAGGCTTCCTCCTAAAACAGCATATAATCTGAAAATATAACTACTACAGCTACTCTTCAAAGAACAACAAGAATGAGGACTGCAACAAACTGCATACACCTGGAGACAAGAGCAGACCTCACGGAAAAGGGTAAGTACTAAAGCTGTGGTCCTGCAGGATCCAAGCCCTTCCCCCACCCCAGATCACCTGCAGAAGGAACAAGAATGGAGCAGGAAGGGAGTGGAGAACTGGGACTGCTGAATACCTAACTCTGGAGATCTGCACTGGGAGCATAAACCTATATTTCATGGTGCTTGCATGATACTCTCGTAATTAGGGGGTTGGAAAGCTAAGACAGGCAGATTTCCTGGAGAGACGAACATTCCAGCTGCTTGTGGAAAGCAGGGATCCATATCCAGCTCCTCTGGGACAAAAGAAAGGCAGGCAGTCTGAGAGACTTCCTAAAAAAGAAGCCCTTAACAAGAGGGCTACTAAAGGGGCAAGGATTGAACAGAGCTTACTGCTCAGGAGAAAGGACGGGTAGACAAAATTGTCCGGGTGCACTCTGCCCAGCAGATTGGGAGTTTTCATAATCTTCAGGTTCTCGAGCTCCCTGGCTGCCTACACAGCTCCAAGAACCCCTTCTGTGACAGGCAGACTACTGCGCCTTTCTCCTGGCCAGCCCCACCAGGCTTGCAAACCGGGAAACCCTTCCCTGGGGTTAGGCCAGCCAGAGGGAAGATCTGTCTACAGCAACTAAAAATGCAAAGCACAGAGGCTTATACCTGTGTGCTCAGCCCACTGGTTCAGGCAGTAGAGAAAGGCATAGCAGCCAGGAACCAGGAAACAGCCCTTTCCTCCCCCAAAGCACCAATACCACTCTCCTGCAACCCGAACATTGCTCAGGGGCTGAGCAGCTCCAGAGAGTAGAGCTTCTGGACACTAGAGGGAGCCATACACAAATATGAAATGCCAAAAGAACCTGGCCCAGAGTAAAATTATAAATACAACTCCTGAGAAAGATTTAAATGATTCGGACCTTATGACTCTCCCTGAAATGGAGTTCAAAATAAAAATCATTAACATGCCCATGGAGGTACAGAAAGATATTCAAGAAGTGAGGAATGAATTCCGGACGGACATCCAATAATTGAAGAGCACAATGGATGGTATAAAAAGCAAATTGGATACGATGGAGGAGACGATAAATGAAACAGAAACTAGAGAAGAGGAATACAAAGAAGCTGAGGCACAGACAGAAAAAAGGATCTCTAAGGATGAAAGAATATTGAGAGAACTGTGTAACCAATCCAAACGGAACAATATTCGCATTATAGGGGTACCAGAAGAAGAAGAGAGAGAAAAAGGGATAGAAAGTGTCTTTGAGGAGGTGACTGCTGAAAACTTCCCCAATTTGGGGAAGGAGATAGTCTCTCAGGCCATGGAGGTGTGCAGATCTCCCAACAGAAGGGACCCAAGGAAGACAACATCAAGACATATAGTAATTAAAATGGCAAAGATCAAGAATAAGGACAGACTATTAAAAGCAGCCAGAGAGAGAAATAAGATCACATACAAAGGAAAGCCCATCAGGCTATCATCAGACTCCTCAGCAGAAACCTTACAGGCCAGAAAGGAGTGGCATGATGTATTTAATGCAATGAAGCAGAAGGGCCTTGAACCAAGATTACTTTATCTGGCAAGATTATCATTTAAATTTGAAGGAGGGATTAAACAATTCCCAGATAAGCAAAAGCTGAGAGAATTTACCTCCCACAAACCATCTCTATAGTGTATTTTGGAGGGACTGCTATAGAGGGAAGTGTTCCTACAGTTTAATAGCTGTCACCAGAGGTAATAAAACCACATTGAAGAAAATAGAACTGCTAATTACTAAGAAAATGCAAAATTAAATTAACTATCCCCAAGGTCAATCAACGGATAGACAAGCAGTACAGAATATGATACCTAATATATAAAGAATGGAAGACGAAGAAAAAAGAGGAGGGAAACAAACAAACAAAAAACCTTTAGACTGTGTTTGTAATTGCATATTAAGTGAGTTGTTAGACTTTTAGATAGTAAGGAAGTTAACCTTGAACCTTTGGTAACCACGAATCTGAAGCCTGCAATGCCAATAAGTACATAACTATTCATAATCACCATAAATGTAAATGGAATGAATGCACCAGTCAAAAGACACAGAGTCACTGAACGGATAAAAAAACAAGACTCATCTATATGCTGCCCTAAAGAGACTCACTTTAAACCCAAAGACATACACAGACTAAAAGTGGAGGGATGGAGAAAGACATTTAATGCAACTAATAGGGAGAAAAAAGCAGGAGTTGCAGTACTTATATCAGACAAAATAGACTTGAACACAAAGAAAGTCCCAAGAGACAAGGAAGGACATTACATAATGATAAAAGAGTAAATCCAACAAGAAGATATAACCATTATAAATATCTATGCACCCAACACAGGAGTTCCTACATATGTGAAACAAATACTAACAGAATTAAAGGGGGAAAAAGAATGCAATGCATTCATTCTGGGAGACTTCAACACACCACTCACTCTGAAGGACAGATCAACCAGATAGAAAATAAGTAAGGTGACAGAGGCACTGAACAACACATTAGAACAGATGGACCTAACAGACATCTACAGAACTCTACACCCAAAAGCAGCAGAATACACATTCTTCTCAAGTGCACATGGAACATTTTCAAGAATAGATCATATACTAGACCACAAAAAGAGCCTCGGTAAATTCAAAAAGACTGAAATTGTACCAACCAGCTTCTCAGACCACAAAGGAATGAAACTAGAAATGAATTACGCAAAGAAAATGAAAAATCCCACAAACACATGGAGGCTTAATAACATGCTCCTAAATAATCAATGGATCAATGACCAAATAAAAACAGAGATCAAACAATATATGGAGACAAATGACAATAATAATTCAACACCACAAAATCTGTGGGACACAGCTAAGACTGTACTAAGAGGAAAGTATATTGCAATACAGGCGTGCCTCAGGAAAGAACATTCCCATATGAGCAGTCAAAACACACAACTAACAAAACTAGAAAAAGAAGAACAAATGAGACCCAAGTCAGTGGAAGGAGGAACATAATAAAGATTGGAGCATAAATAAATAAAACTGAGAAGAATAAAAGAATACAAAGGATCAACGAAAGCAAGAGCTGGTTCTTCGGGAAAATAAACAAAATAGTTAAAGCCCTAGCAAGAGTTATCAAGAAAAAAAGAGAGTGTAATCACATAAACAGAATCAGAAATGAGAAAGGAAAAATCACGACGGACCCCACAGAAACACAAAGAACTATTAGAGAATACTATGAAAAACTGTATGCTAACAAACTGGATAACCTAGAAGAAATGAAGAAGAGAACTTTCTAGAAAAATACAACCTTCCAAGGCTGATCCAGAAAGAAACAAAATCTCAGCAGACGAATTACCAGCAAAGAAATTGAACTGGTAATCAAAAACCTACCTAAGAACAAAACGGCTGGACCAGATGGATTCACTGCTGAATTTTATCAAACATTCAGTGAAGACGTAATACCCATCCTCCTTAAAGTTTTCCAAGGAGTAGAAGAAGACGGAATACTTCCAAACTCATTCTATGAGGCCACCATCACTCTAACACCAAAACCGGCCAAAGACACCACAAAAAAAGAAAATTACAGACCAATATCCCTGATGAACATAGACGCAAAAAATACTCAAGAACATAGTGGCAAACCGAATTCAAAAGTACACCAAAAGGATCATCCATCATGATCAAGTAGGATTTATTCCAGGGATGCAAGGATGGTTCAACATTCAAAAATCCATCAAAATCATCCACCACATCAACAAAAAGAAGGACAAAAACCACATGATCATCTCCATAGATGCTGAAAAAGCATTTGACAAAATTCAACATCCATTCATGATAAAAACTCTCAAGAAAATGGGTATAGAGGGCAAGTACCTCAACATAATAAAGGCTATATATGACAAACCCACAGCCAACATTATACTTACCAGCAAGAAGCTGAGCTTTTCCTTTAAGATCAGGAACAAGACAAGGATGCCCACTCTCCCCACTTCTATTCATCATAGTAGTGGAGGTCCTAGCCACGGCAATCAGACAACACAAAGAAATAAAAGGCATCCAGATTGGCAAGGAAGAAGTTAAACTGTCCCTGTTTGCAGATGACATGATCTTGTACACAAAAAACCCTAAAGAATCTACTGTAAAACTACTAGATCTAATCTCTGAATTCATCAAACTTGCAGGATACAAAATTAATGAACAGAAACCTATGGCATTCCTACACACTAACAATGACCTAGCAGAGAGAGAAATTAGGAAAACAATTCCATTCAAAGTGGCATCAAAAAGAATAAAATACCTAGGAGTAAACATAACCAAGGAAGTAAAAGACCTATACTCTGAATACTACAATGAGAGAAATTAAGGAAGATACCAATAAATGGAAACACATCCTGTGCTCATGGATAGGAAGAATTAATATTGTCAAAATGGTCATCCTGCCTAGAGCAATCTACAGATTCAATGCAATTCCTATCAAAATACCAACAGCATTTTTCAACGAATTAGAGAAAATCATGCCAAAATTCATATGGAACCACAAAAGACGCAAATAGCCAAAGCAATTCTGAGAAGGAAGAATAAAGCAGGGGGTATTATGCTCCCCAACTTCAAGCTTTACTAGAAAGCCACAGTACTCAAGAAAATTTGGTACTGGCACAAGAACAGACCCATAGACCAATGGAACAGACCAGAGAGCCCTGATATAAACCCAACCATATATGGTCAATTAATATATGATAAAGGAGCCATGGACATACAATGGGGATATGACAGCCTCTTCAATAGCTGGTGTTGGCAAAACTGGACAGCTACATGCAAGAGAATGAAACTGGATTATTGTTTAACCCCATACACAAAAGTAAACTCTAAATGGATCAAGGACCTGAATGTAAGTCATGAAACCATAAAACTCTTAGAAGACAACATAGGCAAAAATCTCCTGAATATAAGCATAAACAACTTCTTCCTGAACGCATATCCTCAAGCAAGGGAAACAAAAGGAAACTCATGGGACTACATCTAACTAAAAAGCTTCTGTACAGCAAAGGACACCATTAACAGAACAAAAAGGCATCCTAGAGTATGGGAGAATATATTTGTAAATGACATATCCGACAAGGGGTTAACATCCAAAATATATAAAGAACTTACATGCCTCTACACCCAAAAAGCAAATAACCCAATTAAAAAATGGGCAGAGGATATGAAGAGACAGTTCTCCAAAGAAGAAATTCAGATGGCCAAGAGGGACATGAAAAGATGCTCCACATCACTAATCATCAGGGAAATGCAAATTAAAACCACAATGAGATACCACCTCACACCAGTAAGAATGGCCAGCATCGAAAAGACTAACAACAAATGCTGGTGAGGATGTGGAGAAAGGGGAACTCTCCTACACTGCTGGTGGGAATGTAAGCTAGTACAACCATTGTGGAAAGCAATATGTAAGTTCCTCAAAAAACTAAAAATACAAATACCATTTGACCCAGGAATCCCACTCCTTGGAATTTACCCAAAGAATACAACTTCTCAGAGTCAAAAAGACATATGGTACCCTATGTTTATTGCAGCACTTTTTACAATAGCCAAGATATGGAAGCAACCTAAGTGTACATCAGTAGATGAATGGATAAAGATGTGGTACATATACACAATGGAATAGTATTCAGCCATAAGAAGGAAACAAATCCTGCCATTTGCAACAACATGGATGGAGCTGGAGGATATTATGCTCAGTGAAATAAGCTAGGCGGAGAAAGACACGTGCAAATGATTTCCGTCATTTGTGGAGTATAACAACGAAGCAAAACTGAAGGAACAAAATAGTAGCACACTCAGAGACTCCAAGAAGGAACTAGTGGTTACCAAAGGGGAGGGGCGTGGGAGGGTGGGTGGGGAGGGTGGGAGAAGGGGATTGTGGGGTATTATGTTTAGTACACATGGTGTGGGGAATCACGGGGAAATCAGTGTAGCACAGAGAAGGCAAACAGTGAATCTGTGTCATCTTACTACACTGATGGACAGTGACTGAATTGGCGTATGAGTGGGGACTTGATAATATGGGTAAATGTAGTAACCAGATAGTTTTTTCATGTGAAAGCTTCATAGGAGTGTATATCAATAATATCTTAATAAAAAAAAAAGTCAGGAGAAAAAAAAGTATCTTCTTATAATTAACAAAATACAAAACATCTTAATTTACTCTTGGATGGCTGAAATGGAGCCCAATTTTAGACTCCATAATTTCATGGGGTCTCAGTCCTCATCTTCTCTTACCTCACAGTATGGGACTCATACTCCTTCCTGTAGACATATTGTCTTCACTGGCTTCCAAGACACAGATGTATGGGTTGTTCAACTTTCACCAGTTGCTTTTTTTCTTCTCCTTGGCTGGTTCCTCCTATCTCCTGGACCCCACACAGAGAAGGCTCCAGGGTCTGCTCCTGGACCTCTTCCAGTCACCCTCCCTCTCCGGGTGATTATCCTCAGTTTCAAAGTCTTAAATACCATATGAAGTTTCCATCTCTAGCCTGGGTCTCTTCTTTGAACCTCAGATATTCAACTACGTCCTTGACATTCTCACTTAAGTATCTAACGGGCACCTAAATTGTGAATCCTGATTCCACCTCATTTCAACTCACCCAGGAAAAGCCTGCTCTTCAGTATTCCCCACAGAGAAAACGACTACTCCATATACTAGTTGCTAAAACTACAAACCTCAGTCATTACTGAGAAGCACACACCCCTGTAATATGCAATCCCTAAATAAATCCCAATGACTGTATCATAACAATGAAACCAGAGCCTGCCATTTCCCACAACTCCACTGCTACCACCTTGGTCAAGCCACTGCCACCTCTGGTCTGGATACCCACTGCAACAGTCTTCT
Source organism: Smutsia gigantea (assembly GCA_032199065.1). Classification (NCBI taxonomy): domain Eukaryota; kingdom Metazoa; phylum Chordata; class Mammalia; order Pholidota; family Manidae; genus Smutsia; species Smutsia gigantea. Next base: position 574,960 of record JAVSCE010012667.1, read on the forward strand.
GTCTCCAGGCCCCCTCCTCTAGTCTATTCATCTCACATTAAAGTTGCCTCTGTAAAACATAAGCTACTGTAGCTACTCAGCTCAGAACCCTCCACTGGCTTCCTGTCTTATTCCGAGCAAAAGTCAATCCTTCTGATGGGCACTGAGGGCCTGAACAATCTTGGGCCCTATCTCTTGCTCCTCTCCTGCTCACCCCAGCCATCCTAACCATCCTGCTGTCCCCAAATCACACAAAGGCTTCAGAGCCTGCACCCTTACCACCTCTGTTCAGCACATGGTTATCCTCACGTTCTACTCCTTTGCTTCTTCAAGTCTTTGTATAAATCCATTTACCGTCATGTCCTCCCTCATCAACCTGGATGGTCTAGCATGGTACTCCTGTCTCTTTGCTCTGCTCTCTTTTTCTGTAACACTGACCACCATCTAGCAAGCCATGTAATTCACCTGTTTAACTTTTTCCCTATAGTAGAATGTAAGTTCCACAAAGACAGAGACTTGGCTGTTTTACCACTGAGTTCCTATCTAGAGCAGTGCCTTGCACAAAGTAGACCTTCCATAATCTTGTTGAATAAATGATGTTTTCAAACTATGTCAATACACAAATTTCTTACCAACTATCATATAAGCACCCCTGCTCAGATCATGCCCCACTACTTTCCTCTCTTCAGTATTTCTATTTCTTCATCTTCATGTTCAAAACTCTCCCATATTAGGATGGAGGAGGTGGAAAACCTGTTCCCGTTCCACCATTTTTACTTCCAGCCACCACTTTCTTACCTTCCCTGCATAGCCAAGCACCTTAGACAACTCCAAAATTATTATTCCATCTCACTTGACACGTTCTTCCTCTGTGTGCTCCTTATAAGTTAGGGATACCCAGGATTCTGACCTTATGTCATGCACTGTATATCTCATACAACAGGGAACTCAAAAGCCTTCAGGCACAAAACCTGTCAGACCATAGATCTCTAAGATAGACTGAAATCAACTGGAAATTACAGACACCACTTCCATCAGCAGAGCCCATTTTGGAGGGCAAACGTGTGTGTCCAAAACACACTCTGAAGGATTCTACATCTTTCTGTCTCTGCTACTGCAACACTACCCTACTGAAGGGTACCCTAACCAGTCTCCATACTTCTATTCTTGCCATCCTACAATTAATTATCCACACAGCAACCGAATGGACCATTACATAAAAGTCAGGTATCATACTCGTATACAGTATGTTACCTATATTCTGAGAGATACTTCTCAGGCTCACTCACCACATACTGGCTTTTCAGTTCCTAACACCCAAACCCACCCCTACCTCAGGGCTTAGGATACTCCTTTGGAGCTCTACAAGGTTAGCCCTTCCTGACATTCGTCTCAATTTAAATGTCACCTTAAGAGGTAATTCTTATCATTAGTCAAATGTAACCCAACAGTCTATCACAACTGTTAAACTTTTTAAAAATCTTTTTATAAAAATAATTTATTTTGGTATCATTAATCTACAATTACATGTGCAATATTAAGGTTATTAAACTACTCCCTTTATCAGGTCCCCCCAACAACCCCATTACAGTCACTGTACATCAGCGTAGTGAGATGCTATAAAATCACTACTTGTCTTCTCTGAGTTGTACAGCCCTCACCATGTCCCCCCAACATTATTACATCTGCTAATCGTAATGCCCATTTCCCTCTTACCCCTCCCTTCCGACCCATCTTCCCGAGTCCCTTTCCCTTTGGTAACTATTAGTCTGTTCTTGGGTTCTGTGAGACTGCTGCTGTTTGGTTCCTTCAGTTTTTTTCTTTGTTCTTATACTAAACATATGAGTGAAATTATTTCATACTTGTCTTTTTTGGCTTGGCTTATTTCACTGAGCATAGTACCCTCTACCTCCATCCATGTTGTTGCCAATGGTAGGATTTGTTTTCGTCTGATGGCTGAATAATATTCCATTGTGTATATGTACCACCTCTTCTTTATCCATTCACCTACTGATGGACACTTAGGTTGCTTGCATTTCTTGGCTATTATAAATAGTGCTGCATTAAACATAGGGGTGCATCTGTCTTTTACAAACTGGGCTGCTGCAGTCTTAGGGTAAATTCCTAGGAGTGGGATTCCTGGGTCAAATGCTATTTCTATTTTGAGTTTTTGACGAACCTCCATACTGCTTTCCACAATGGTTGAACTAATTTGCATTCCCACCAGCAGTGTAGGAGAGTTCCCATTTCTCCACATCCTTACCAACATTTGTTGTTGTGTTTTGGATGTTGGCCATCCTCACTGGTGTGAGGTGATATCTCATTGTGGTTTTAATCTGCATTTCTCTGATGACTAGCAATGTGGGGCATCTTTTCATGTGCCTGTGGGCCATCTGAATTTCTTCTTTAGAGAAGTGTCTATTCATGTTCTCTGCCCATTTCTTAATTGGAGTATTTGCTTTTTGTTTCTTAAGGTGCGTGACTTCTTTATATATTTTGGATGTCAATCCTTTATCAGATACGTCATATATGAATATATTCTCCTATACTGTAGGATCTCTTTTCGTTATGTTGATGCTGTCCTTTGCTGTACAGAAGCTTTTCAGCTTGATATAGTCCCACTTGTTCATTTTTGCTTTTCTTTCTCTTGCCCAGGGAGATATGTTCATGAAAAAGTCGCTCATGTTTATGTCCAAGAGATTTTTCCCTATGTTTTTTTCTAAGAGTTTTATGGTTTCATGACTTACATTCAGGTCTTTGATCCACCTTGACTTTACCTTTGTGTATGGGGCTAGACAGTAGTCCAGTTTCATTCTCTTACATGTAGCTGTCCAGTTTTTCCAACACCAGCTGCTGAAGAGGCTGTCATCTCCCCATTATATATCCAAGGCACCTTTATCAAATATTAATTGACTGTATATGTTTGGGTTAATGTTTGGATTTTCTCTTCCATTCCACTGGGTGTGTGGGTCTGTTTTTGTGCCAATACCAAATTGTCTTGATTACTGTGGCTTTGTAGTAGAGCTTGAAGACAGGGAGTGTAATACCCCATTTTATTCCTCCTTCCCAGGATTGCTTTGGCTATTCGGGGTCTTTTGTGGTTTCATATGAATTTTAGAATTATTTGTTCCAGTTCATTGAAGAAAGCTGTTGGTAGTTTGATAGGGATTGCTTTGAATCTGTAGATTGCTTTAGGTAGTATAGCCATTTTGACAATATTTATTCTTCCTAGCCAAGAGCATGGGATGAATTTCCATTTGTTAGTGTGCTCTTTAATTTCTCTTAGGAGTGTCTTGTAGTTTTCAGAGTATAGGTCTTTCACTTCCTTTGTTAGGTTTATTCCTAGGTATGTTATTCTTTTTGATGCAATTGTGAATGGAATTGTTTTTCTGATTTCTCTTTCTGTTAGTTCATCGTTAGTGTACAGGAAAGTAACAGATAAGTGTGTGTTACTTTTGTATCCTGCAACTTTGCTGAATTCAGATATTAGTTCTAGTAGTTTTGGAGTGGAGTCTTTAGGCTTTTATGTACAATATCATGTCATCTGCAAATAGTGACAATCTGACTTGTTCTTTACCAATCTGGATGCCTTGTATGCCTTTTTTGTCTGATTGCCGTGGCTAGGACCTCCAGTACTATGTTGCATAACAGTGGAGAGAGTGGGCATCCCTGTCTTGTTCCCGATCTTAGATGAAAAGCTTTCAGCTTCTCGCTGTTAAGTATGATGTTAGCTGTGGGTTTGTCATATATGGCCTTTATGATGTTGAGGTATTTGACCTCTGTATCCGTTTTTTTAGAGTTTTAATCATGAACGGATGCTGAATTTTGTCAAATGCTTTTTCCGCATCAATGGAGATGATCATGTGGTTTTTGTTCTTTTTGTTGATGTGGTGGATGATGTTGATGGATTTTCGAATGTTGTACCATCCTTGCATCCCTGGGATGAATCCCACTTGATCATGGTGTATGATCCTCTTGATGTATTTTTGAATTCGGTTTGCTAATATTTTGTTGAGTATTTTTGCATCTACGTTCATCAGGGATATTGGTCTGTAATTTTCTTTTTTGGTGAGGTCTTTGCCCGGTTTTGGTATTAGAGTGATGCTGGCTTCATAGAATGAGTTTGGAAGTATTCCCTCCTCTTCCATTTTTTGGAAAACTTTAAGGAGAATGGGTGTTATTTCTTCTCTATATGTCTGGTAGAATTCAGAGGTGAATCTATCTGGTCCGGGGGTTTTGTTCTTGGGTAGTTTTTTGATTACTGATTCAATTTCGTTGCTGGTGATTGGTGTGTTTAGTTTTTCTGTTTCTTCTTTGGTCGGTCTTGGAAGGTTGTATTTTTCTAAGAAGTTGTCCATTTCTTCTAGGTTTTCCAGCTTGTTATGATATAGATTCTCATAATATTCTCTTATAATTCTTTGTATTTCTGTGGGGTCCGTCATGATTTTTCCTTTCTCATTTCTGATTCTGTTTATGTGTGTAGATTCTCTTTTTCTCTTAATAAGTCTGGCTAGGGGTTTATCAGTTTTGTTTATTTTTTCAAAGAACCAGCTCTTGGTTTCACTGATTTTTTCTATTGTTTTATTCTTCTCAATTTGATTTATTTTTTCTCTGATCTTTATTATGTTCCTCTTTCTGGTGACTTTTGGCCTCATTTGTTCTTCTCTTTCCAATTTCAGTAATTGTGTCTTTAGACTTTTGATTTGGAAATGTTCTTCCTTCTTTAAATAGGCCTGGATTGCAATATACCTTCCTCTTAGAACTGCCTTTGCTGCATCCCACAGAAGTTGTGCCTTTGTGTTGTTGTTGTCATTAGTCTCCATATATTCTTTGATTTCTGTTTTGATTTGGTCGTTAACCCATTAGGAGAATGTTGTTAAGTCTCCATGTATTTGTGAGCCTTTTTGATATCTTTCTAAAATTTATTTCTGGTTTTCTACCTTTGTGATCTGAGAATTTGGTTGGTAGAATTTCAATATTTTTGAATTTACTGAGGTTCTTTTTGTGGCCTAGCATGTGGTCTATTCCAGAAAATGTTCCGTGGGCACTTGAGAAGAATGTGCATCCTGCTGCTTTTGGGTGTAGAGTTCTGTAGATGTCTGTTAGGTCCATCTGTTCTAGTGTGTTGTTTAGTGCCTCTGTGTCTTTACTTATTTTCTGTCTGGTTGATCTGTCCTTTGGAGTCCGTGGTGTCTTGAAGTCATCTAAAATGGATACATTGCTGTCTATTTCTTCCTTTAATTCTGTTAGTATCTCTTTCACATATGCTGGCGTTCCTGTGTTGGGTGAATATATATTTACACTGGTTATATCTTCTTGTTAGACTGACCCCTTTATCATTATGTAATGTCTGTCCTTTATCTCTTGCTACTTTCTTTGTTTTGAAGTCTATTTTGTCTGATACAAGTACTGCAACACCTGCTTTTTTCTCCTTGTTGTTTTCATGAAGTATCTTTTTCCATCCCTTCACTTTTAGTCTGTGTATATCTTTGGGTTTGAGGTGAGTCTCTTGTCAGCAGCATATAGATGGGTCTTGCTTTTTTATCCATTCTGTTACTGTGTGTCTTTTGATTGGTGCATTCAGTCCATTTACATTTAGGGTGATTATCGATAGATATGTACTTATTGCCATTCCTGGCTGCAGATTCGTGGTTACCAACGGTTCAAGGGTTGCTTCTTTACTTTCTAACAATCTAACTTAACTTTCTTGTTAAGTTATTGTAAACACCATCTGATGTTTCTTTATTTCTCTCCCTTCTTATTCTTCCTCCTCCATTCTTTATATACTAGGTGTTTTATTCTTTGCCTTTAGTTAGTGTTTGGATGGTCTGCTTTTTTGGCTATGGTATTATTTTCTTTAGTGACATCCTTTTAGCCTTAGGAGTGCTTCCCTCTACAGCAGTCCATTTAAGATATCTTGTAGTGGTGGTTTATGAGAGGCAAACTCTCTCAACTTTCGTTTGCCTGGAAATTATTTAATCCCTCCGTCATATTTAAATGATAATCGTGCTGGATACAATATTCTTGGTTCGAGGTCCTTCTGTTTCATTACGTTAAATATACCATGCCATTCTCTTCTGGCCTGTAAGGTTTCTGTTGAGAAGTCTGATGATAGCCTGATGGGTTTTCCTTTGTAGGTGATCTTTTTTCTCTCTCTAGCTGCCTTTAATACTCTGTCTTTATCTTTGATCTTTGCCATTTTAAGTATTATGTGTCTTGGTGTTTTCTTCTTTGGGTCCCTTTTGTTGGGAGATCTCTGGGCTTCTGTGGACTGCGAGACTTTTTCCTTCCCTAGCATGGAAAAGTTTTCAGCAATTATTTATTCAAAGACACTTTCTATCCCTTTTTCTCTCTCTTCTTCCTCTGGTACTCCTATAATGCGAATATTGTTCCGTTTGGATTAGTCACACCGTTCTCTTAATATTCTTTCATTCCTAGAGATCCTTTTTTCTCTCTCTGCCTCAGCTTCTCTGTATTCCTGTTCTCTGATTTCTATTCCATTAACAGTCTCTTGCATCTCATCCAGTCTGCTGTTAAGCCCATCGATCGCTTGTCTGATTTCTGCCTTGTCTTTCCTCACTTCCCTCACTTTCTCCCTCAGCTCTTGCACATTTCTCTGTAGATCCATCAGCATGGTTATGACTTTTATTCTGAATTCTTTTTAAAGAAGATTGTGCATTTCCATCCCTTCAGGCTCCCTCTCTGCGGTTTTCTGGTTGACCTTAGTCTGGACCATATTCCTCTGTCTTTTCATGGCTATAGAAGTGGTCACTGGTAGTTGCCATGTATGTCAGCTGGGCTCTTTAAGACTTTAAAATGAAAGAAAGAAAGAAAGAAAGAAAGAAACGAAAGAAAAAGAAAAGGAAAACAAAACAACCAAAAAAAAACGCCCACCGGGAGCTGATTCTGTGGGGATGCTGTAGGTGGCACTGTTGCTCCACTATTCCTCAGCCGTGGCCGCACCACTCTGCAGGGCCCTTTATAGCTCTGGCTGGGGTAGGAACGAATGGAAGGCTGTTGATATCTGTAAGAAGTCTAAGTGCGGCCACCCTTTCCCAGTCACCACCTAAGGTGTCCGAAACTCCCCAGGACTCCCAGCTTGCTGGGCTGAGTGTGCGGAGGCGATCCAGCTCCTCCGCTGGGCTCCTGTCTCTTTAAGACCACTGAGAAAAGCGCGCCCTTTTCTTTTCTTTTTTTCCTTCCCTTCCCGGGAGCCGGCTGCAAGCACCCTGGCGCATTCCCCGCTCAGATCCTTCACCCTCTGTCTCTCCAATCTCCGCTACACCGTGCGATGTGTGTCAGGGCTTCCCGCGCAGATCACCTGGGCTGGTTATTTTGCGGGGTGTACTTCCACTCCCTCCTGGCTCTGAATCCTCTCCTCCCGCCGGTGCACTGGTGTCGGTGAGTGCTCGGGCTCGCTGGGTCGCGGCTCCGTATCTTACCCGCCTCGTGGGGTGCCGTGTCCTCTCAGGTGTAGCTGCACACTGTGCGCTTTCCTGTGTATTCTGGTCTCTCTTTTAGGAATTTGCTGTATTTTCATAGATATATATAGTTTTGGGAGGAGATTTCTGCTGCCCTGCTCACGCCGCCATCTTCCCAGAAGTCTCTCACAACTGTTTAACTTTTATTTGTGTTCTTCCACTAAAAAGAATGCTCCTTAAGAGAAGGGGCATTGCTTATCTGTCTATCAATCACTCTTTCCTGACACTGATAATGCCTAGCACATAGAAGGAACTCAAATGTTTGTGAAACAAATGAATGACTAGCAACATTCTCAGTGGGTGGCCCCATCTTTGACTTTAGAATATCAGTTTCTTGGAGACACGGCTATCTTGTTCACCCATGCATTCCCAGTAACTGATACAGAGTTAGGAGTATGAGTCGAAATAATGTATATACTCTAGCTATCTAGCTGACATACAGTATCTCTTCTATTATCAAGTAATGTACTAAGTACTATATACATTTCTTTAATCCCTGCATCAAATCTGCAAGGCAGTCATTTTCCCTACTATTTAGGAAAGTGAAGCCAAGAGGGAATTAAGAGACTTTTCCAGGCCATAGTGCAAGTGGGAGAGAGGATTCACACCAGGTCAAGTCTGTCCCCAGAGTATTCTTTCCTTTTCACTCATGGCATCTCCCTCTGCAAATCACATTCATCCTCTGCCTCTGCCTCTAGTTTGAGCTCTAAATTTGTACTTCCAAATAGCTCTCTGACATCTACCTTATCCTTGACTGCCTCTCAAGTAGTAGAAAGTCAACAAATACAAAACCAAACTCATTACCTTTCCTCTGTCCACTTTTCCTCTTATCTTCTGTTTTGACCTATGTTATCCCTATTTTCTTGCTATATAAGACAGACACCTTGGTCCATTCTGATTCCTCTTGCTCTCTCAACTAGTTAGCAAATTTGAATGCTTCTAACTCCAAAGAGATCTTTGGAGCAGAGATGCATTTCTATATTTCCAACAACTGCCATCCATTACATTTTAACCTAAACTATTGCACAAGTCTTAGTACTAGCCTCCATATATCTAGCCATGTAATTACTAAGTTATTTGTTCATTTACAGATATATAAACCACATTAAAATATATACCACACTCTTTAAGGGTTACCTTATTTAAGAGTCCAATCCAAAAAAATGCAGGTATTAAGCTAAAATACATCATGCAGCAATCATTATCAAACAGAAACCCTTAAAGAGACTCTACTTGGAAACTGGGAATGCAAAAATAATAAGGCAGTTCTCCTGAGGGAGCTGAGAGTTGATGATTCCTACCTATTATAATACACAGTGTAAAGTACTTGGATAGAGCTTTGCTATGGATGCAACAGTAACATACACAGTAAAAGATTCCTCAAGATGTAATCCAATACTTAGTCCTTTTGTTTCCAGAAAGCATTACATTTGTTCTAAATCATCCATGGACATAACACATTCCTAAAGCCGTCCTAGAAGGAAAAATTTCCTAACCTACGCATTACCTATGCATTACCTACGCCTTCCCTCCATCACCTAAATGAAGACAATGTAATGTTTTTCCTTTAACTATATTTGAACTAAGTAGCTATCCTTGGGATTTCTCTTGCTATTTCTTTAAAGAAGTAACCTCAAAATTTCACATTTCAGTTAACTAATATTTAATTCCTATAATTACATTTCTGGATATATAAAATATCACATACTGTTGTAGTTAATTGAAGGTCTACATGTACAGTTAAACACATTCAAAAGCATATTCTGTCAAACTTTCCCAACATTCACCATTTGCCCTTGGTATTTTAAGATACACTTAACAAGTATTCTGGGAAGATGGCGGCGTGAGCAGGGCAGCGGAAATCTCCTCCCAAAACCATATATACTTGTGAAAACACAACAAATACAACTATTGCTAAAAGAGAGACCAGAAGATACAGTACAACAGCCAGGCTACAGCCACACCTACGAGAACTCAGTACCTCATGAAGCGGATAAGATTCAAAACCATGACCCGGCGGGACCCAAGCACTCCCCAAGCGCACTGGGAGGAGGAACAGATTCAGAGCGGAAAGGGAGTGGAAGCATAGGCCCACCAAATCACCAGCCCGGCTGATCTGTCCCGGGGGCACTGACACACATCGCGTGACGTATCAGAGATTAGAGAAACAGGCAGGATCCGAGACGGAGACTGCAAGCGGGTTCCCTCAGCGGGCTCAGGGGTACAAAAGAAAAACGGGACCCTTTTTTTTTGTTGTTCCTGTTGTTGTTTTTTTGGTTTTTTGGGGTTTTTTTTGTTTTTTCTGTTTTCTTTTGTTTTTTTTTGTTTGGTTAAAGTCTTAAAGAGACAAGGGCCCAACAGCAGAACAAAATCTTCCCAGCACACTAAGCCCAGCAGGCTGGGAGTCTTGGGGAATTTTGGACGCCCTGGCCAGAGACCAGGCAAAGCAGCCACACCTACGCTTTCCACAGCAATGATACCTCCCATTCGTTCCCCCAACCCCACCGGCCAGCGCCGCAAAGGGTCCGGGAGCCTCCACTGCTGCAGAAGAGCAGGAGAGCGGCGCCGCCCACAGCACCCTCACAGAATCTAATTCCGGCAGGCACGCAGCTAAGCGGGAAGGACCCCAAAATCCACATCAAGGGCTGGAAAGCACCAAGGGGACGAGAAGGCACACAGGGACACTTCAAATCACCGCAGTGCTATAGGATAGGCTAAGGGTGACCCTGCACACAGGCAACTCTGGGGATTTTCCCAGGACTCCCTCCCAGTGGGCGAGAAACCAGTTCAGACCCCGGAGAAGGGTAAGAACAAGCAGGAGGCGACTTTGCTCTCCCAGATGAAAAACGTGGCACCTACCAGCGACCACTTCCATCACCATGAAAGGACAGAAGAATATGGTACAAAGATTACCCAGACAACCCCAGAGAGAGGGCCTGATGGGACAGATTTATACAATCTTCCTGAAAAACAATTCAGAATAAAAGCATAACTGTGCTGATGGATCTACAGAGATATATGCAAGAGCTAAGGGAGGAACTGAGGAAAGACAATGCAGAAATCAGACAAGTGATCGACGGTCTTAACAGCAGACTGGATGAGATGCAAGAGACTGTTAATGGAATAGAAATCAGAGAACAGGAATACAGAGAAGCTGAGGCAGAGAAAGATAAAAGGATCTCTAGGAATGAAAGAATATTGAGAAAACTGTGTGACCAATCCAAATGGAACAATATTTGTATTATAGGAGTCCAGAGGAAGAAGAGAGAGAAAAAGGGATAGAAAGTGTCTTTGAAGAAATAATTGCTGAAAACGTCCCCAAGCTGGGGAAAGAAATAGTCTCTCAGACCATGGAAGCCCACAGATCTCCGAACAAAAGGTACCCAAGGAAGACAACACCAAGATACATAATACTTAAAATGGCAAAGATCAAAGATAAGGACAGAGTATTAAAGGCAGGCAGAGAGAGAAAGATCACCTACAAACGAAAACCCATCAGGCTATCATCAGACTTCTCAACAGACACCTTACAGGCCAGAAGAGAATGGCATGATATATTTCACGTAATGAAACAGAAGGGCCTCGAACCAAGAATACTGTATCCAGCACGATTATCATTTAAATATGATGGAGGGATTAAACAATTTCCAGGCAAACGAAAGTTGAGAGAGTTTGCCTCTCATAAACCACCACTACAGGATATCTTAAACGGACTGCTGTAGAGGGAAGCACTCCTAAGGCTAAAAGGATGCCACTAAAGAAAATAATACCATAGCCAAAAAAGCAGACCATCCAAACACTAACTAAAGGCAAAGAATAAAACACCTAGTATATAAAGAATGGAGGAGGAAGAATAAGAAGGGAGAGAAATAAAGAAACATCAGATGGTGTTTACAATAACTTAACAAGAAAGTTAAGTTAGATTGTTAGAAAGTAAAGAAGCAACCCTTGAACCGTTGGTAACCACGAATCTACAGCCAGGAATGGCAATAAGTACATATCTATCGATAATCACCCTAAATGTAAATGGACTGAATGCACCAATCAAAAGACACACAGTAACAGAATGGATAAAAAAGCAAGACCCATCTATATGCTGCTGACAAGAGACTCACCTCAAACCCAAAGATATACACAGACTAAAAGTGAAGGGATGGAAAAAGATATTTCATGCAAACCACAAAGAGAAAAAAGCAGGTGTTGCAGTACTTGTATCAGACAAAATAGACTTCAAAAGGAAGAAAGTAGCAACAGATAAAAAAGGACATTACATAATGATAAAGGGGTCAGTCCAACAAGAAGATATAACCATTATAAATGCATATGCACCCACCACAGGAGCGCCAGCATATGTGAAACAACTACTAACAGAATTAAAGGAGGAAATAGACAGCAATGCATTCATTTTAGGAGACTTCAACACACCACTCACTCCAAAGGACAGATCAACCAGAGAGAAAATAAGTAAAGACACAGAGGCACTGAACAGCACACTAGAACAGATGGACCTAACAGACATCTACAGAACTCTACACCCAAAAGCAACAGGATAGACATTCCTCTCAAGTGCACATGGAACATTTTCCAGAATAGACCACATACTAGGCCACAAAAAGAACCTCAGTAAATTCAAAAATACTGAAATTCTACCAACCAACTTCTCAGATCACCAAGGTATAAAACGAGAAATAAATTTTAGAAAGAAACTGAAAAGGCTCACAAAAACATGGAAACTTAACAACATTCTCCTAATTAATCAATGGGTTAATGACCAAATCAAAACAGAAATCAAACAATATATGGAGACTAATGACAACAACAACACAAAGCCACAGCTTCCGTGGGACACAGCAAAGGCAGTTCTAAGAGGAAAGGATATTGCAATGCAGGCCTATCTGAAGAAGGAAGAGCATTCCCAAATGAATACTCTAAAGACACAATTACTGACATTGGAAAAAGAAAAACAAATGAGGCCCCAAGTTCCGAGAAGGCAGGACATAATAAAGATCAGAGAAGAAATAAATAAAATTGAGAAGAAAAACACAATAGAAAAAATCAATAAAACCAAGAGCTGGTTCTTTGAAAAAATAAACAAAACTGATAAACCCCTAGCCAGACTTATTAAGAGAAAAAGAGAATCTACACACATAAACAGAATCAGAAATGAGAAAGGAAAAATCACGACGGACCCCACAGAAATACAAAGAATTATAAGAGAATATTATGAGAATCTATATGCTAACAAGCTGGGCAACCTAGAGGAAATGGACAACTTCTTAGAAAAATACAACCTTCCAAGACTGACCAAAGAAGAAACAGAAAAACTAAACAGACATATCACCAGCACCGAAATTTAATCAGCAATCAAAAAGCTACGCAAGAACAAAACCCCGGACCAGATGGATTTACCTCTGAATTCTACCAGACATATAGAGAAGAAATAACACCCATTCTCCTTAAAGTTTTCCAAAAAATGGAAGAGGAGGGAATACTTCCAAACTCATTCTATGAAGCCAGCATCACTCTAATACCAAAACCTGGCAAAGACCTCACCAAAAAAGAAAATTACAGACTAATATCCCTGATGAACGTAGATGCAAAAATACTCAACAAAATATTAGCAAACCGAATTCAAAAATACATCAAGAGGATCATACACCATGATCAAGTGGGATTCATCCCAGGGATGCAAGGATGGTACAACATTCGAAAATCCATCAACATCATCCACCACATCAACAAAAAGAAGAACAAAAACCACATGATCATCTCCATAGATGCGGAAAAAGCATTTGACAAAATTCAGCATACATTCATGATTAAAACTCTCATTAAAACGGGTACAGAGGTCAAATACCTCAACATCATAAAGGCCATATATGACAAAACCACAGCTAACATCATACTTAACGGCGAGAAGCTGAAAGCTTTTCATCTAAGATCGGGAACAAGACAGGGATGCCCACTCTCTCCACTGTTATGCAACATAGTACTGGAGGTCCTAGCCACGGCAATCAGACAAAACAAAGACATAGAAGGCATCCAGATTGGTAAAGAAGAAATCAAATTGTCACTATTTGCAGATGACATGATATTGTACAAAAAAAAGCCTAAGGACTCCTCTCCAAAACTACTAGAACTAATATCTGAATACAGCAAAGTTTCAGGATACAAAATTAACACACACAAATCTGTTGGTTTTCTATACACTAACGATGAACTAACAGAGAAATCAGAAAAACAATTCCATTCACAATTGCATCAAAAAGAATAACATACCTAGGAATAAACCTAACGAAGGAAGTGAAAGACCTATACTCTGAAAACTACAAGACACTCCTAAAAGAAATTAAAGAGGACACTATCAAATGGAAATGCATCCCATGCTCTTGGCTAGGAAGAATAAATATTGTCAAAATGGCTATACTACCTAAAGCAATCTACAGATTCAAAGCAATCCCTATCAAACTACCAACAGCTTTCATCAATGAACTGGAACAAATAATTCTAAAATTCATATGGAACCACAAAAGACCCCAAATAGCCAAAGCAATCCTGAGAAGGAGGAATAAAACAGGGGGAATTATGCTCCCTGACTTCAAGCTCTACTACAAAGCCACAGTAATCAAGACAATTTGGTATTGGCACAAAAACAGACCCACAGACCAGTGGAACAGAATAGAAAATCCAAACATTAACCCAAACATATACAGTCAATTAATATTTGATAAAGGAGCCTTGGATATACCATGGGGAGATGACAGCCTCTTCAGCAGCTGGTGTTGGAAAAACTGGACAGCTACATGTGGGAGAATGAAACTGGACTACTGTCTAACCCCATACACAAAAGTAAACTCAAAATGGATCAAAGACCTGAATGTAAGTCATGAAACCATAAAACTGTGAGAAAACAACATAGGCAAAAATTTCTTGGACGTAAACATGAGCAACTTCTTCATGAAAATATCTCCCCGAGCAAGGGAAACAAAAGCAGAAATGAACAAGTGGGACTATATCAAGCTGAACAGCTTCTGTACAGCAAAGGACACCATCAGTAGAACAAAAAGACATCCTACAGTATGGGAGAATATATTCATAAATGCCATATCTGATAAGGGGTTGACATCCAAAATATATAAAGAACTCATGCACCTCAACAAACAAAAAGCAAATAATCCAATTAAGAAATCGGCAGAGGACATGAATAGACACTTCTCTAAAGAAGAGATTCAGATGGCCAACAGGCACATGAAAAGATGTTCCACATCGCTAATCATCAGAGAAATGCAGATTAAAACCACAATGAGATATTACCTCACACCAGTGAGGATGGCCAACATCCAAAACACAAACAACAACAAATGTTGGCGAGGATGTGGAGAAAAGGGAACCCTCCTACACTGCTGGTGGGACTGCAAATTAGTTCAACCATTGTGGAAAGCAGTATGGAGGTTCCTCAAAAATCTCAAAATAGAAATACCATTTGACCCAGGAATTCCACTCCTAGGAATTTACCCTAAGAATACAGCAGTCCAGTTTGAAAAAGACATATGCACCCCTATGTTTATCGCAGCACTATTTACAATAGCCAAGAAATGGAAGCAACCTAAGTGTCCATCAGTAGATGAATGGATAAAGAAGAGGTGGTACATATACACAATGGAATATTATTCAGCCATGAGAAGAAAACAAATCCTACCATTTGCAACAACATGGATGGAGCTAGAGGGTATTATGCTCAGTGAAATAAGCCAAATCAAAAAAGGCAAGTATCAAATGATTTCACTCATATGTTGAGTATAAGAACAGAGAAAAAAACTGAAGGAATAAAACAGCAGCAGACTCACAGAACCCAAGAACGGACTAATAGTTACCAAAGGGAAAGGGACTCGGGAAGATGGGTGGGAAGATAGGGATAAGAGGGAAAATGGGCACTATGATTAGCAGATGTAATGTAGGGGGGGCACGGGGAGGGCTGTACAACTCAGAGAAAACAAGTAGTGATTCTATAGCATCTCACTACACTGATGTACAGGGACTGTAATGGGGTTGGTGCGGGGGACCTGATGAAGGGGGTAGTTTAATAACCATAATATTGCACATGTAATTGTAGATTAATGTTACTAAAATAAATTATTAAAAAGAAAATGGCAGAGGAGCTGTACAGACGCTTCTCCAAAGAAGAAATTCAGATGGCCAACAGGCACATGAAAAGATGCTCCACATCGCTAATCATCAGAGAAATGCAAATTAAAACAACAGTGAGATAGTACCTCACACCAGTTAGGATGGCCAACATCCAGAAGACAAAGAACAAATGTTGGCGAGGATGTGGAGAAAGGGGAACCCTCCTACACTGCTGTTGGGAATGTAAACTAGTTCAACCATTGTGGAAAGCAGTATGGAGGTTCCTCAAATACTCAAAATAGAAATATTATTTCACCCAGGAATTCCAATCCTAGGAATTTACCTTAAGATTCCAGCAGCACAGTTTCAAAAAGACATATGCACCCCTTTATCGCAGCACTATTTACAATAGCCAAGAAATGGAAGCAACCTAAGTGTCCATCAGTAGATGAATGGATAAAGAAGATGTGGTAAATATACACAATGGAATATTATTTGGCCATAAGAAGAAAACAAATCCTACCATTTGCAACAACATGGATGGAGCTCGAGTGTATTATGCTCAGTGAAATAAGCCAGGCCAAGAAAGACAAGTGTCAAATGATTTCACGCATCTGTGGAGTATAAGAATAAACAAAAAGCTGAATGAATAAAACAGCGGCAGACTCACAAAACCCAAGAATGGACTAACCGTTACCAAAGGGAAAGGGATTGCGGAGGATGGGTGGGAAGGGACGGATAAGGGGTAAAAAGGGGCATTACGATTAGCACACCTAATGGGGTGGAGGGGGGGGAATACGGGGAAGGCAGTATAACACAGAGAAGACAAGGAGTGATACTATAGCATCTTACTATGGTGACGGGGAGTGAGTGTAAGGGGGTATGTGTTGGGGACTTGATAACGGGGAGTCTCGTAACCATAGTGTTGTTCATGTAATTGTACATTAATGATAGCAAAATTAAAAATTAAAAAAATATATATCAGATCCGGGGAATGTAGGAAAGTGGTAGGATAAAATGTGCACGCGACCTGGCAGAAACCAAAGCAAACGTGAGTGATCGGGTGCCACTGGCAGGCCCCTCTGCATTTATTTGACAACAACGTTACTTCCGCGGTTAGTTTTAGACAAGTACAAACAAAACCGCCCATCACGACAAATGAAGCAAACGCCGCCAGTCAACAGAGCACTTTGCAACGAGAAACGCGGAGAGCGTTTGTCCCTCGAGCTGGGAGCCATCACGTGGAAAGGGGTGCACAAGGATATGACCCCAAAAATCAAAACCCGGGTCTTTCGAAGCCGACCTCTCCTGCTTGACAAGAGACTGGGACAGAGACGTCCAATTAAACTCACCGAGAGTAATTCAGCGTGGCAGCTCGGCTGAGTGCGGAGGTGCGGACAGAGCGCGGAGGCCCGACCGCGGCCCCGCGCGCTGCAACCCACGGCCAGCCTCCGGCCCAACCGCCACTGGCCCGTCGGCCCGCAGCCGAAATGCTGGCCTAAAGTGGATTCGTTCGCCTCTCGTAGAAGCACAGGTTAAGGCACCAGTGTTCCTCCTCGCTGAGACCGCGGCTCCACCTGCGGGAGCCGACAACCACGCAGAAAGGTGTGCAGAAAGGTAGCGCCTCAGGGACGCTGCAGAGTGCGCTTGCGCGTGCGCGTGCTTCCCGACACAAGCCGTACCGCGCGGCCCCTGAGTTCACGTCTGTTTGCGGCAAGAGCCGAGGGGGCGGGGGCTCAGAGCTGGCTTTAGATTGGATAAGGCGGACAAGGGCCCGATGATTGGGCGCGGAGGGCGCGTCCCTGGATTTGAAGGCGGGAAGCTGCGCCCTGTAGCTGCGGAGGAGCTTTTCACAGCGAGGGGCCCTGTGCTACCGCAGAATCTGCGCGTAGACAGCCTTGGCCAATCTTAAAAAGGAACGCTCATCTTGGTAGGTTTGGGACCCCAAGGCACCGTCGCTCACCTTATACACAAATATTTCCAGTGGCCAAAGTATCCGAAACTACCGAATTCAGTACTGCTGCCATTTTTGGCCTTACCGGAACAGATGTAGGTCCTTTGTATCACCGTTTGGCAAACTGAAATGTATCATGATTTGTTTCGTGATATGCATGACTGGTAAACTTCAATTAGGAAGTCATTCCTCGGGATCCAAGCCTCAGCACAGTTCGCTACACCTAATCGCCACTTTGTGATGGTCTAAGGTAGGTCTGGGGTGGAAAGGGGTTAGGCGTGAGGCATAATTTATTCCTAATTCCTACGTTTTCCTATCCTCATTAGGCCATGAAACCTGCCCCAACATCGCTCGACATTAGGCCCTAACTACTACTTTACTGAAACCAGAGGTCATTTAACTTCACACCTTTCACTTCCCTTCATCTCAAAATTTCTACCCTACGGTCTCAGAGGGAAAAAGAGTCGCTTTTTTCCGAAGCTAACTCCTTAACTTCATTCATTCAAGTTACTGAATGTTAAGACATACTGACCTGGAAGGAGAGAAAAGTAAAAACACTTAAGTTGAGTTCAACAGTCCCTAGTAGTTAACTGAAGTCTGGTGGGGAAAGACATTTGATCACTTTACTTTTTACCTCCTCTGCAATACTGCTCAACTATCATTCCCGGAGACAAGTGTCCACTAGTTCCCTTCTCTCTACCTTTAGAAATACTCCCTCTCTCTCACTACGCTGATAGACAGTGACTGTAATGGGGTTGGGGGGGGGACCTGATGAAGGGGGTAGTGTAATCACCATAATATTACTCATTTAATTGTAGATTGATATCAAAATAAACTTATTAAAATAAAAAAAAAGAAATACTCCCTCTCTCCACCTAAAAATAAAAAATCAATAATGGGTGGTCTTGTCACCTGAAGACCCTTCTGTCTTCCTACCCTTAAGAGCCTCCACATTAACACCTTGTCAGCCATTCCACGTCATATAGCTTGATCCTGAGCACTACTTTAACATGTGTTTTAATTTATCAGGACTAGCCTCCTGTCAAATGCAGTGATGTCTTAATAGGTCTCCCGACATCTCTTTTGAAACCTTCCAGCTTTGTCATTTGAAAAATGTAATTACCCATATTCTACCTTTATCCACATTCAATGAACAGGTAAGTGGAGGAAATCTCAAGCATTTTCTTAATCCTGAAAATTAAACCAAATACTTAGTTCTAAGGGTGGAAATGATGCTATTTTAGTGTAAAGAACAACCTCTGTTTCACAAAATATCTTCTCTCTACACCTGGAATGTGTCTGTATATTCCAGACTGTCATTCCCCCTGTATCACTTGTACCTAACTCAGTGTCCTTCCTCCATAAAAATCAACTGACCAGAGCTCTCCCCACACTACCCAGCAATCTAGTAGATGCTACTCATAGGTCATAGTATGACCCTATTCATAGGAAAAGTTGTTTTTGAAAATTAAATTATAATAGTTACAATTATATCATCTATGTGTGATTCACTGATAAATCCACATAAAATGCTGTTCGACTTATATCTTTCTCTAGCCCTGAAGTTAAACCCTGAGAAAACAACCCATATTTCTAGTCTCATAGTTTTAACCATTTCCTGTAATTACTGTTGACTATACTAATTTCAAATTTTAAAAGTATTATTTAGAAAAATGTTATCTAATTAGATTGAAAGTCAGTATCTGTCAGTTGTAGATGCTAATCTACATACTGACTTTCTTTTAAATAAATGTAATGCTCGCCCCTAATTTTTGATTGTTTGGATTTTTTTTTTAGCAACATGGTATTTTACAGAGACAAAAGCTTTACCAACTACCAAACACTTTTATGAGGCAATAGATTCATATCTTTTAAAATATATTTTAT
This sequence comes from Smutsia gigantea, assembly GCA_032199065.1. Lineage (NCBI taxonomy): Eukaryota > Metazoa > Chordata > Mammalia > Pholidota > Manidae > Smutsia > Smutsia gigantea. Next base: position 594,388 of record JAVSCE010012667.1, read on the forward strand.
TAAATAATCTTCTTGGACAATAATTACTAAAGCTTTAAACAGTAATTCTAAGTAGTAGAAGGCAATTTCCTTAAAAAAAATAAAAAGACCAGTCCATATTATATTTTGCTGCTTTATACACAGGAATGATTTATTTTACAAACTAGTTGCAACATTAGCCTGTAAAATAAAATTAAAAAAACACTTCTTATGTCTCAAAAGGCAGAATGAACTTTATGATGTGTTTCACATTAACCAGTATGACAAACCATAAGAAACTTAACACCATGATAACAGTTAAAAATAAAATGTACTAAACAGGCACTTTGAAATCAGCTACTGTGTATAACTCTCACAGTTAATGTACTGTATCTCATTTCATCAAAGGTTATCAACCAGTGAAGCAAATGTTCCTTTGATGCATAAGTACAAACACATTTAGGTTGCAAGCACTGTGTTCTGGTTGTAATACATGCAAGACAGACCCTAATTTAGAAAAATATTCTGAAAGAAAATGAAGAAAAAAGCAACCAGGAATGAAAGCATTTACAAGCACTTGAATAAGGCTTTTAAAGTGTTAAATCAGTGTTTTAAACCCCTTCATTCTCAGGTAAGGGGTTAAGAGGCCGAGAGAAAGATCGTCTGCAAGCGTGAGGATACTGGAGGTTGGCAGTGTCAGCATCGCAAGAGTGCTCTACTAGAGGAGGAGGAGGAGGAGGAGGAGGAGGAGGAGGAGAATGAAGGAGCTGGGCATAACTGGACCATCTTGATCCAGCCTGTGGGGAATCCAGAGGGGGAAAGAAATACCTGAAACAATGAAGACAGGAACAAAACACCAAAACAAAAACAACAGTAAAAAAAAAACAGAAGAAAAAGAGAAAAGTAGTAAATACAAAGAGAACCAAAGAAGAGAAAACACACGCTGGAAAAAGAAAAGCTTTAGTGTAGTCATGCCAAAACTAACAGAACATAATAGCAAAAATCAAGACCCTTACTAAAATGAAGCTTGCTTAAGCAAGTATAGAAACTTGAAAGAAAGAAATACAATCTGTTAAACTTACAATGTTAAAAAATTTTTAATCGGTATGAATGTTACAAAAAAAATACATTAATTTTATAATTTAAAACATTTTCTCTCAGAAACACACTTGATGTTATCCTGTAAATTTACAAATCTAATAAGCCTTTTCTTTATTTTGAGCAATGCTTCATTCATGGTACCAACAGGTACACATTTTTTTCGTGCATAACATGATACTGAGAACCAATTCAAATATATTTTCATATAGTATGGCCAACTATTGTAACATACTTTTAAAGAATACAATTTTTGAATACACTTAGCTGTTCTTCTGCAAAAACCTTAGTACAAAATGTTGATAAGTAAAGGGCTTAAAGAATATGTCCTATTATTATTCTCTTTTTTTACAAATGACCCATAATACTTATGCATTTTAGCAAACAGATTTATAGTTTTGTCATCAGGGTCAGAGTTCTAGAGGACTTCAACTAAATGAAGCAGGCAACTAAATTAAGAAAATCCTGGGACATGGGGTTTGTAGGTTAATGTGCATGCACAACTTGAGCAACATTTTAACTGCTTCTCTTTTAGAATGTTTCCAAATTTTGACCTGAGGAAACCTTAAGCCATGGGATCACACCATAAAAATACACAAATACATATTAGAAACACATATGAGAAATGTTTATCTCTTTAGTGAATATGAATTACAAACTTACAAAGGTGTTTTCATTGTACTACCAAATTATACATGAAGCAATACCAATGCTTTAGTTACAAACCATACAAATTACTTTCATTTTACTACTTCTCTCACTCCTCTATTTTTTAAATATTACAAAGAAATTGACAGTGTACTGAGTAATATCATGTATAAAACCAATTCTACAAAAGATAAATTAGCACTCAAAACAATCTTTATGAAAAAAATGTATTCTTCAAATTAAAATTATAAAAATTCATCATTTTACCTTACTGTTTTAGAAAACAGAAGAAATAAGCCTATATTCTCCAAATGGAATAAAGGTATATTTTCCCTCCTCCCAACTATTCATAAGGATGGTAACAATCCTTTTAATTTTAAGACCCATGTTAGCTTCAGGAACATTTCAAAAAATTGTTCTGGTGACAATGTCTCAACAAAAAGCCTCTCCATTTATATTTCAGAAGTTTCAAATATTGTCAGTAAACTCGCTAGTACCAAAAAATGATACACACTGTATTTTTAAAGGCCTTTTGGATTGCGTTTAGTAGTAAGCAGGCTGCTGGTATGTCTTGGGAGAGGTCAAACGGTGCTGGGGAAAGGGAAAAGAAGCTCGCTTTCCATTCCTGTGTGCATGCAACAAGCAGCAAAACAGCAAAGTTACTCCAGTTAGCTGGTACTCAGCTGTGCTTTCTGTTAAAGAACATAATACAAATGGAAAAGGGAAAATCCATCACAGATCTAACACACATGGTTATTGGCACAATAAGAATACAGACCAAAGCTTCAAAGCTCTTTACAAAAGAAAATCTGCAGCATAGGTAGCAACCAAAAGCCAGAATTAAAAAAAATTAACATTAGTATCCTTTGCTTCATGAAATGATCTTTATAGTCTCGTATCTTCTGTGGTAAGCTGAAATTGTTTTCATGCAAATACTTAATCTTAAAATCAAGCAGGACTTATTTATAAAAATAACAATACAAAAATAGTTGAGGAAATTTTAAATACAATTCTTTTATTTAAGATGACAACAGTATAACCACAGGACAGTTTTTAAGGCTGTGCTTTGAAGTTTCCTGAATGGTATTCCAAGGTACAAAGACCTTTTAAAATAATTTTACCTTACAAATTCATATATTTAAAATTTCAATATGAAAACAAAAAGGATGACTCTTTAGATCATATCAAACATTAAGATTTAAAAAATCTATGCTAAAAATTCTAAAAATCAAGAACTCAGAATTTATCATTTCCTCTTATGATCCCCATTAAAATTCTAAACACAAAAAAAATAAGTCATTTTATTTGAAATTTCAGTTTGACCTGATTCAAAGGCTAGACTACCAGCACTAACAACACACTAATGCTCAACTAGAACTAAAATCCTCAGTATTATTCCTATTTCCTCTTCATCTCACTATCTCAGGAGCAAAATAAAATTTTTAAGTTATAGACATTTTTGATAAACCACTAAATTTCAGAACAAAATTTAGTTTAATGGCCTCACAACCAACCTGTAAATATTATGACCAAGTAAGCCAAAAACAGTTAATGAAGTCAATTTTTTTTAGTGTTATAATTATGTGTGAATATCTTCATTCAATCTTAAAACCCATAAAATAACAGTGTTAGTATGACTACCAGAATGATTTAAAAAGAAGGTAATTTCTAGTTTTCCCACCAAACAGCCTACCTGCCAGCAGATCCATTTAATGAATTTTGAAGATTTGGGATATTTGAACTTAGGGAAGGATTTGAGTTTCCCTGCTGAGAATTCCCATTGACAGGACTTCCATTACCTTTCAAAATACCGGTGCACTTCCAATTGTCCATATAATTAGCTGAAAAGAAAATGGTCAAAGACATTAACATGACTAATGCCCATGCCTCAAGGACACAAATCTATGTTCATGTCCTTAAATTACAATTACAGAAACAAGGAAGACGTATAGGCTACATTTTTCAGGATAAACATCAAAGACATTTTTTAAATGATATGCATACATCTCAATTTCAACAATTTTTTAAGTTTTAGTAGAATTACTAATTTAAAAAACAAAGTTTTTACCACCCATTTACCTTCCTTACAATTCTCTAAATTAATACCAAATTATTACATTTAGTAAATATCAAAAAATCCTTCATTATAGTGAATTTCAATTACAAGTTTATGTAGGGTTATGAAGTTGTCTTCTTGTTTATGCAAGTATAAAGTCATGTGGGTATCTAACATCCTCAGAGATGGATATAAATAACAAAACTTTTGGGGTGTGAGTGGCTTATCGATTATAGCCTAATTCTTTCAATACAAAATTGGTCACTGGAGACACTAAGCCCAGGAAACCCAAGTTAGGAAACCTGCTGGGGTGAAGGTAGATGGTCCTGACAGAAGCACAGAGGCAGGAAAGAGCAGCAAAGCCCATGAAGTCAAAGACACTGAGGAAAGGGAGGTCAGGGTGGGTTCTATGACAGCCTAAAGCTGACCATGGAAGACTTCGCTGAACTGCATTTTGAGAAACCGTAACTGCTTAGGGTGAATGAACTAAGCTATAATTTTGGATCCTAAGTATCCAAAATGGACAGAGCAAAGACACCTCTGCCTGTGGATAAACACCTGTGGAAAAGCGCAGACCACACTACAGCAATCAGAGTCAGTGTTAATCAACTAGAGTTCTCTCAACTTGCGTGGCATTTATAAGAAACTTACAGAATCAGCAGCCCCAAGATTCTTGAACTTTGGGGAGTTGCAGAGAGGAGGGGGGTAAGATCCTGGATTTTCCCATACAAGGGTTGCTTGGCCAGTGCAATTGTTTAATTAAGAGATAACTGCAGTCCTATCTACAGTTTGTAGAGCAGTCACACAAGGTACACATACAGCAAACCATATCCTTTAAAGATACTGCATACTGTTAGACTTTTCATTTTAAAAGTTGCTTTGCTCCAACATGGAAACTTAAAAAGCAATTCAATTTAAATTAGCTGCTATGAACTAGGTAAACTGATAAAAGCTTCAAAATAACATGAATTGGCATGACATTAAAAGTAACTGTAGGAGAACGTGCATTCTTTTGTCATAAGTCTGCACTTGATGAAAAAAAATAATTAAATGAAAAAGATTAAAAAAGAATTTAAGAAAAGAAAAAAAGAAAAAAAAGTAATTGTAGAAAGATAATTTTTTTCAAAATATTTGAGTTTACATTTCTAAGTGAAAATTCTAAAATAGCAACATAAAGGAACAAATCCTTCACTGAACTCTTACCTTTCCACAATCTTACACAGCCGTCATCTCCTGAAGATGCTAGCACTGTTCCTGTTATATTCCAACTCACTCGCCAGACCTGAGAGTTATGGTTATCAAACTGAGCCACTATATGGATTTCAAATTTTGTTGGCCCACCAGAGGAAGTAAGTTCTTTCCTGTTAAAACAAAATTTTTTTCCTAGGAATTCTGAGAAAATATTTTTAAAATACACACACACACACACACACATTCTAAATAAATAAATACAAATAGTTTCACATATTTATTTTATAATAATATGCACATTCATATCCCTCCCCCTGCAGCTAGCTCACTGAGAGCTGGGCCATGTCACTTTTCATTTGACTCAGTACCTGGCATGATTATACCACAAAAAAGGTATTCAGTGAGTATTTCAAAGAAAAAAGAAACAACAAAAAAGGCTCTTATTCCCCCAAACAAGGTTGAGGAATAAAATGGATGATGATAATTAATTTTAAAAGGAAAGCAGTAGGAACAGAAGAATAGGAGGAAAGGAAGAAGGAAAAAAGGTAAAAGAACTGAAACTCACAATTTCAAGATAAAAGCTCAATCAATTATTCACAAAATGTCTCAGTGTTAATTTTCACTAGGTCAACAGCCACCTCTCATTCAAACATTTATACAGTACCAATTATATTCAGAGGATCCAATTCACTTATTAGCCTAAATAAAACATAAGAAAATACGAACAACCTCTTTTCTCAATCCCCACCCCAAAAGTCCTATTTTTATAGGTAAGTGTTCATTAAAGAATCCATTCGTCAGATGACAGTTGCCTCTATACTCTCCTCCACAAATGAAAATAATTACAGGTGAAGACCACTTTCAAATTAATAACTTTGGAAAACTCACCTCACAGGCTTTAATGTAAAAATCCTCACATCTTTGGTTGCTATGGCTAGAATATGAAAAGACCGTCCCAAGTTTGGAGCAAATGCAATGTCATGGACAGGATCTGTGACTGTCATGAGGGTTTCAGCTTTTGCATATTTCCTAATGAAAAAACAAAACATTTATAATAAAATTTTCAGAAATGAAAAAATTTTAAATCCACATGTTGAGGAACCTCAATTTTTTTCACAATTCTCACAACGAAGTATTGTTTACCTCTGCAGTTATATCCAAGTCCTAACCCCACTGCAACTGTGAATGTGACCTTATTTGGAAAAAGTATCTTTGTAGGTGCAATTAAAGATCTCAGGATGGGATCATCTGGATTTAGGGTAGGCCCTAAATCCAATGTCAAGTGTTGTTATAAAAGACAGAAGAGGAGAAACAGAAAAGGCCATGTGAAGACAGAGGAAGAAACTGGAATGACATTGCCACACACCAAGAAAAGCCTGGGGCCACCAGAAGCTGGAAGGGACAAGGCAAGATTCTGGAAAAAGCAGAGCCCTGACAATATCCTGATTTCAAATTCTAGCCTCCAGAACTATAAGAATAAATTTCTGCTTTAAGCCACTAGCTTGTAGTAATTTTTTAGGGCAGACTTAGGAAGCCAGTCTAACCTCCAAAGTTTCTTCTTTTGATTTTTTAAGTTTGATTTTTGAGAGAAGGGTATTTGAGTGTAAATAAAAAAGTGAAGCTAGAACAGCTGACTCCTATATTTGACCTTAAGACTAGTCATTTTACTTTGTTAGTCTCCTTCTTCATTAATAAAATAGTGCTAATATAAAAGCTACCTATCTTATTTAGAAGGTGGTTGTTAGAATTCAAATTTCGTAATATGTGAGAAAATGCCTTGTAATCTATTTAAATGCAGGGTACTTATCATTATTAAGGTCTACCTTAGTATTTTCACTCACCAATGGAAATAAAATTATCAAATATTGGTTAAATTGTTTAAATGTTTCCTGTGTACTAAATGGTATTACTA